>CM066031.1:791903716-792503716 GCA_033557465.1 Ichthyophis bannanicus | reverse complement strand
AGATGCACTTAATTTTGAATTGCTATAGGTGGACAGAGAGTTATAGCACTGCTTTTAAAATGGAGAGAAAGCCCCTGATTGGGCTAGAGGCAGGCAGGCAGTTGATTAATTAAATCTTTTAAGTTGGGGGATATGGCTATGTTCTGTACTCTAAGATGATTAATTTGTATTGTGTTTGTACAAATAATAGGTAGTCTCCCAGTGAGTGGGGGTGTAACAGGAATCGCAGTGAGGGAGTACAGTACAATGTGGCAACCAGTGCATTCTAGTAACAAACTATACGTAAATATAGTAGTATGGACTATTTGCATAAGACATTAGAGAAAGGAATGTGCACTCTCTAAAGACAAAGTTGTACATGTATTACCTTAACATGTATTGCCTGGAAACATCAACACCCAAAGGCATTGAGTGTCCTGATTCTCTGCCAGGATTAAAGGAGTAATGGTTCTTTGAACTCTTTATTCAGCGCATTGCCGATTCCACCACCATTTAGTGGTGGGGGAGCTGAGGTTTTTGGAATCATGGACACTCTGGTACTTGGAATATGGTATAGAGTCTCTTGCTGACAGGCAGTACCATGAGTGGGGCCTCCCACATGTGCATCATAAGATGCTGCAGGATATGATGCACCTGTAAGGTAGCCGCCTCCTTGGGTGTAGGAGGGAATTGGAGTATCTTCAATTCCTCCATCCTCAGTTCCTTTTCTGAGGATGTGATGGAGAGTCTTGATGCCATGTCACATATGAAGTCCTGAAAGGACATATCTCCTGGGGAGGACCGATATCGTTCCTAAAATGGCAGGGTCCAAAGGGATGTCATAACGTTATTGGGAATTGAGTGACCCCCTGTCAGATTCAGAAGAATTTGAATCAGAGTCCGGTAAGAAAAAAAAGCATCAGCTGGCTCGAATTTGACCTCAAGTCTGAGGCAGGGGGAGGAGGTAACCCTCCCTGACACCCAAAGTGCCGAGGAGTCGGTGGTGATGGTCAACCACCTCTGGGCATAGTGGGCCAGATGTCCCCCTGTGAGCTTCTGATCTCCTTGGGGTAGAGAGGCTATGCTCAAGGAGTCAAAAACTCCCCCCTGGCTGGGCCAGATTCAGTGCCTGGGGTTTTGGAGCCTTCTTACAAGGGCCATGCCCATGTCCCTTGGCCTGCTGACCCGGTTGGGGAGCCGGGGAGGTTGAAAAGGTGGGTAGTTTCTGTAAGCAGCTCCTTTCCTTAGATAGAAGGACTTTTTACCCGAGCCCTTTCGTCGGGGAGGGGCCGTGGTCTTTTTAGAGAGCATGGTCCTCATCGTGAACTTGGTCTCCAGTTCGGCAGCCTTGTCGGTCATGGGTTTGCAAAAGAGGTTCTCTCCTTGGCATGAGACATCGACCAATTTCTCCTTAAGCCATTGCAGCAATGCCCATTGCTGCTACTCGAGCCGCTGACTCGAACCCGTCATAGGCTGTCCGAGACATAAACTTGGAGCACTCATGGACGGCCTTGGCTAGGTTATTGAACTGCTGCAGGGGTTCCTCGGAGAGGCCAGATGAGAACCAGGTGAGTTCCTGGATGCGGCCGATGAACATTGAGCCCTGGTAACACTTTCTGCCGAGGGCATTCAAGGTGTGGGCCTCCCTGCCAGGGGGCATCGAGGAGTGCGTCTTTTGACTTTTCAGCTGACGCATGGCTGACTCCACCACCATGAAGTTATGCGGCAGTTGTGATTTCTGGAAGCCCAGGCTCCAGCTGACTCGATACACCGAGTCGAGCCACTTGATCACCATCGGCACTGACGCCGGTGTCTCCCACGTACAGAGCATCAGCCGTTCCAGGATGGGAGGGATGGGCACCATGAGCAATGCCTTCAGAGAGGCCTCATACTGGAAGATTTCCAACTCATCTGCCCGATGGTCCTCCCTCCGACTCCGTAGGAAACACCAAGGCTTTAGACATATTCTTGATGAAATCAAGGAAGCCCATATCCTCCGGCAGGGACCACCGTCGAGGCTCCGAAATGGGAGAGTCTGATGGGACGTCGCGGTGGCGATGGATATCAGGGAACTCTTCATCCTCCATCTCCCACTCGGAGTAGTCTGTCAAGGACTCGTAGCAGGGCTGCTCTGCGGGCCTTGGGACTCTCAATGCTCTGTGGCTGGTGCCCAGAACATTTGCTGGGGATGATTGCATTCCCGATGAGCGGGAATTGGATCAAGACCTCGGCCAAGGATCGACTTGAGGCCAAAGGACCTCGAGGATTGGCTCGGCCTCCGGGGACATCTTCAACATCGAGGGCCCGGTGGTCAGAGCAGATGAACCAGTCATGCTGGACAACAGCGCCCACTGCTGGTCCATGAAGGCAGACAAATTGCGCTCAAGGGCTGCCATTGTGGACTCCAGGCCAGAAGGCTCTGCAGCCTTCGGCCTTCGGCGTGGGCACTGAGGGACTTGGGCCCGGTGCCGGCTCTCCCAAAGAGGAATCCTTGACAAGGATGGTGTCTGGGGACTGAGTCTGGTCTGAGGTTAACTCCTTCTGGGGGACCTTTGCAGGCCACTCCTTCTCCGATGCCTCGGACAAGAGTCTTGGACTGTGGGACCTAGCCCAGAGGGCACCTGGCTGGTCGGATCCATCCAAGGACGCTGCCTTCGAGGGTTTCTTCTTCTTACTGGGTTCCC
The DNA here is from genome assembly GCA_033557465.1 of Ichthyophis bannanicus. Classification (NCBI taxonomy): domain Eukaryota; kingdom Metazoa; phylum Chordata; class Amphibia; order Gymnophiona; family Ichthyophiidae; genus Ichthyophis; species Ichthyophis bannanicus. Next base: position 792,501,053 of record CM066031.1, on the reverse strand, counting down.
TCAAGGTAGACCCCCTTTCTGAAGACCCACGGCGGGGCTCGGGCTCAGGACAAGGCCCTGACCCTCAGATGCACCAGGGACTCGGGGAAAAACTTATCGTGCTGCTGCTGGCGGCTCTTGAGTGTCTTGCTGGACATCCTCTTGCAAAGGAACAGATACCAGACTGGCAGAGTTTTTCAGGTTTGATAAAAACCCCTTTTTTTATTGCCATGTCGGTTAAAGACATAATTTTTGAGCCCCGATCACACTTCTTAAAACCACTGGTAGCCATGAGGGAAAAAAGTACCCTTGCGAGGACGAAGACTTGCTGGGCTGCCAGTTGGGAAAAGAGGCACAAAGACACCAGAAAATTAAAGAACGAAAAACTACAAAAATAGACCCGAACTCGACGCCGAGACAGTGAGATCGGGTGGCTGGAAGAGTACTGGTGCAATACCGGAGGAGAGTATGAAACTCAGAGAGAAAAATCTACTTTTTCCGGGGACAAGCCAGACGAACATCTGAAGGGCTCCATGGAAAAAAGGAGACTGAGCAAGATGGCATCCTTGGGCGGGAAGGGGATCACGCATGCGTGTTGGCATTTCCCAAAGGCTTTCTTTGAAAGCTGGGGGAATGTTTCCATGAGGGCTCTGTCGGTGCCGACGTCACCCATATTGAGGACTGACTTCCTGCTTGTTCCCAGAGGACTAATTTCACCTTCCTCATTGTCCCTCCAGTCCATTCCAGACGAGTGAGACATACCAAAGCAGTATCCAGTAACAGGGAGGGAGGGGAGTAGAACAGTCCTGCCTGTATCACAGAAGCATAGCAGCCCAAGATGGCGAGCTCTGCACTGCATCTCAGACATGAGGTACGTAGAACAAACATTTCCTATAACCCTGAGCCAGGTTTAGTAACTAAGCAACACACTCTCTGGTGGTAGCCACCATATCCCATGCTTGAAGAACTGATCCTCCATTGCTTGACTACTGGTCATCCTAGAAAACCCTCCATAGACCACAGTAAGAGATGATACCCACAAGAAACTGTCCTGGGTCATTCAAGAACTCAAGATGGACCAGCAGTCATTCACAACAAACAGAAACTGAAACTAGAGGTGTCCCATAGGCGTTGAAGACAAACAGAAGAAACAGACATGGACATCAAGGAGCAGCATGCCACCTAGCGACTAAAAGGGAAAAGATCAAGGACCCTGAACCTAAACGATGACATGTGCAAACATGCCCGCTACATAATACTCATGAAACCAGGAGACTCGCAGCAACTCAGGTCGATGACCCTCCAAGAAAGTTTAACAGCTAATTAAACATAGCTTGCTGCCATGCCAAACAGGTTGCAAGAGGCTTTGAACAAAGATATGCCTTGAAACAAGACCATTAAGCTAGCTAACCAGCACTTTACAACACCACCTCCAAAGTTATGAATGGTGCTGAACTGGCACCTGATCAAACTGCAGCACTTGAAGTCCCCTCAAATGAGCAACCATCAGACTCCTCAGCCAAAGAAATAGCCTGCTTGCCTCATTCGCAGAAAGACTGTTGACTGCAACAGAGTTAGACAAACACAAGGTTTGCGCTTGGAGTGCATTGGCAAGCCTCAAAGTAAATTGCTTGGAAGCAGTCTCTTAAAGGTCCAAGTCACTACAAAAATATGTAACATCCAGCAACAGCTGGACTGCAATTTTCAAGGCCCCTGTCCACAGAACTCACTATGGGAAAGTACAGCACAGACCTAGCTCCCATTAGGACTCTCAGGACCTCCTGGAACCATATAACTATTTGAAAGTGCCTACTGTGCCTGGAGACTGTTGCCCTCCCAGGCTGAACACTTTCTAACTTGCTACCTGCATGGCTGAGCTGCTAGAATGCAGATGCCCACCATACGGACGTTAGTAGAAATTTTACCACAGGCCTCTGTTCTGTAGATCTGATCAGCTGGGCATGTACCAATAGCGAATCCCGAGGAGAAAGGGTAGATGGGTAGGGGAGGGGGAGGGAGAAGGACGAGATGGCGCACCACAATCCAGCCTGGTTTTCATGATGTCCCTAATGAATATTCATGCAATATATTTGCATAAAATTGGTGAGTGTGGATGCAAATATCTCTCATGAATATTCATTAGGGACATCATGAAAACCAAGCTGGATTATGGTGCACCAGGACCGGAGTTGGCCACCCCTTAGTTTATAGTGAACATTGAAAAAAACTGGAAACACAGACATGTCTATTTTATAAGAAAGACCTGGAAATGACTCACCTCATAGTTGGCTGTGAAGTTCTGATGGCAGAAAATGTCTATACAGAAAGGCACCACAAAGTAGCATGCCTCATCCATTGGAAACTCTGTAAACATTACATCACTGTGCCTGAAAAGCATTGAGATCATTACTCTAAGAGAATTACAGAGAATGAAGAAGTTATGATCACCTGGGACATTCCCATTCTGATGAACAAGAAACTGAATGAAAGGAAACTTGACATAGTGATAAAGGAAAAAAACACCAGAACGGCATTGATAATAGAGGTGTCGGTTCCAAGTGATTATTCTGTGAATCGCGTGGAGAGGCAAAAGATCCTGAAATACCAAAAAATGCAGTCAGAGACCATGAAAATGTGGCAGAAAGATACAGAAATATTTTCGATTATACAGGCTTGATAAAGAAGAATTTCCAAGCACATCGTGACAAACTACCCATACATGTTACATCTTACAAATTACAGAATGAAGCTCTCTTTGGCGCGATGCAAGTACTACAGCCAGCATTAGTAGTAAATTTGAGAGACTGATATCATACTCCATATACCCTGACTTAGAAATGAGGTTCGGGGGGGGGGGCGGAGCCTGGCTTTTGGTCAAGATGGACATGTAAGAGCTGTGCTGCGGGGGGCAATACTCAAGAATCCTGACTTCTGCAGTCTTTAATCAAATAGTTCCTACCTACTTTGATACCATTCAATCCTGGATATGTCAGGCCGCAAGCCGATGTGGCTGGATTACCAAGTATCTCAAAATGCCAGCGCAAACAGAACCAAAACAGAACCTATCTTCCCTCACAAGATGGCAGTCATCCGAGATTGTCCTGAGACCTTGCAGGAACCTCTGGCTGAGATTCGGGCAGTCAAAGACTTGGACAAATCTAATGGAGACACGCTGTGCACAATTCAGGAAGATATCAATGCCTTGAAAGCTTCTTTGGAGTCAATTATGGCTCGTTTGGAGAAGGTAGAGAACATGGTGGCATCGCATGGGGAGAGGCTCAAGGCCATTGCGAAGCAGGCTAAGTTGATTCGTTCACTACAAAAAAGGTGGAACACTGTAACAATCACTCTAGGAGGAACAACATAAGAATACTGGGAGTTCCTGAGGGAGCAGAGGGCCCTGATATGGTGTCCTTTTTGCAGGCCATGATTCCGGGTGTGTTAAAGGTGAAGTTTGACATGCCATTCGAGATCGAGTGCGCCCATCGAGTGCCTACTCAGTCCGTGGCTGCGGGAAAGCGTCCACCCCCAATCATCTTGAAAGTCTTGCGTATTCAACAGGTTCCACAAATAATGGGAGCAGCCAGAGTACTTTCAACTTTGGAATATCAGGGACACAAACTCCTGTTCTTCCTGGACTTTGCGAAGGCGTCAGTGGATCGGAGGAAGAGTTTTCTGGCGCTACGTCCACGCTTATTGCAGCTGCAGGCCCGTTTTGGGCTGCTTTATCCTGCCCGCATGAGAGGCACGCTGCATAACCAGACCAAGATTTTTGATGATCCAGGGGAGTTATATGCACTTTTGGAAGACAGGAGTCAGCAGTGATGCGGTGAAATTTACCTTGCAGTTTTGTTTGCAAAAGTTCTACGGTGCTTGCTATCATGGGCGTTTGACTGGTCTGAGGTCGTGTAGTGGCGACTTATCCACGCAGAAGCGACATTCAATCATGCAGTATTGTTATACACTGAGACATTTATTCTGTCTCTTTTGAAGGAGCTCCAGGGTATTATCCTGGTCAAGATGTTTCTCCTGTTGTTTCTCTCTTTCTTTTGTGTTCTATGTTGTCTGTGATGTCTAAGGCAGTTGAGAGAGTAATGGGGCTTGGAAGAGTGGGATAGCCCTTATTTACTAGGTTGGGGTCTTCTAGGTCATAAACTGATTCGACGGGGGCTGCCCTGACATACAGTTCTGGCGTTTTTGGTTTTGGGGACACTGTCTCTACTCTTGTTGCAGTTGGTGGGTAAGATGCAATGCTTTAAGTGACAAAGAAGTGGGAATGTACTAGGTTATTTTGCCTTCCATGTCTGTCTTGTCATGGTGGGCTCACCCGCTGAGTTTTGTGTGTTTTATAGCCCCCCTGGGTTTGATGGTTTCGGTGGTTTGTTTTTCAGAATTGTGTGTTCTTACTGTGAGCGATCATGTGCAGGGGCTAGGGCTAAACTGTGGCTCTTTTTTTTAGGTTTTCTTTTCTGGGCTATAAGTGCAGCTACCACTCAGCGTGTTTTAAGGTGTTGTTCTACAATGTAAAACTATATGCTACAAGTTGGTATGTTTTTGCAACATTTGACTGTCAATCTGTGCTATATTATCAGTATGTCTTCCTTTAAGATAGTTTCACTGAATGTTAAGGGCATTAACAATACCATTAAGAGGAAAAAGATAAAGATAAAGTTGTAAAGAAAGTGCTGACATCTTACTGTTACAGGAGACACACTTGAATGTGAAGGAGTCGTTAAAACTAGATATAAAACCCTTTTCTCTAGTGGCTTTTCAACAGTTAGCAAATGTGATTCCTAAGGCGAATTGTCTATCGAAACTAATACCCATCTGGCACAGTCCTTTTTTTTAAATTAATCAAAGTTCATTCGCATGGCAACAATGGTTTAGCAGGAGCATTTGGAGTGTTGGCCAACTGATAATGGATGGCAAGTGGAAGCCTTTTGCTTCTTTACAAAGTGAATTTGATTTGCCTAAATCCCTATACTTCCAGTGGATTCAGCTGAGACATTGTATAGAGAAATCCCATTTGGATATTACATCGTTGTCTGACGAGTGGGGGTTGTTGAATAAGATAGGTTCAGTGCATATGGCCTCTGGGGTGGCTTCTCACTACTATAAACTGGTGGTTCAGATCAACAGTTCTCAGGCCATTGGTGTTCAACAAATCTGGGAACATGACACTGGGGAAGCTCTTTCTCCGGAAACATGGACAAAATTCTGGAGTAAGATAAACAGGGTTTCTTAGTCTGCCTCTATCTCACAAGCTTTGTACTTCTTTGTGCACAGAGCACACTTTACTTTGGTAAAGGTTGCTAAATGGGATAAGGCAGCTGGGAATGAGTATTGATCTTCTCGGGGAGATGTCGGCACTTTGAGGCATGTGGTGTATGATTGCCCTAACATTCAGTCTTATTGGGTTTCAATATGGAATCGCATTCAAGAGGTGCTGGGATTCAGGGCCACTCTCTCCTGGTCTGTGGTCGTTTTTCTGTCAGCAATTGGCATCTCGTCGTTACAGAGGGATTGCCAGCTTCTATTTGACTTCATGTTGGGAGTGGCCCTGCATCTCGTTATTTCTAACTGGAAACATACAGCAGAGCTTAGTTGGCATGAATGGTGGAACCGCTGGTGCTTATGCTGCAAATATGAGCAAATGCCATGGTGTGGTAGATCCCTTATACCTTCCACTTTCCTCAAGTGGAAACCCCTTCAGAATTACATCTCCAAAGCACAATATGAAATACAATAAGGGGTGATTAGTCAAATCTTCTCATTTTATGTAGTGGAGTGTTTGGATGTCCCATAGCCCTTGTAAGCCTCTCAGGCCTTCAGCTGTTTTTTCTTTCTATATAGTCCTTAATGATCGCATGATGATGGTAGGGACAGAATGGGGTAGGCTGTGAATAGCCTTTTTTGTTTGTTTCTTGTTAAACAGAAGTATTTTGTATTTATTGTAATTTGGTTTTTTTTTTTATTTTGTTGGAAAATATAAATAAAGAACTTAAAAAAAAAAGAAGTGAGGTTCATGACTGTCATGGTATGCGTAAAACTAACCCATTTGGTATGCGTAAAACTAACTCATTTGGAGAAACTGCCCCGAGAAAGATGACAATGCTGTTGTGACAAAGGAATAATAACCTACAGGTGGTCATACTCTAATATGTTGTTGGGATGTACTGTACCCTTGGCAGAATGGCTAGAAAATAACTTAGACGACTGTATGTGGTTGTATGTAAATCTGCATTACTTGCTCTACTGTGAGACATTTAACTGAAATGAAGAAAAATAGAACACAAACTGCAATACATCAAAATAAATAATGCAATGCTGCTAACCTGTAACTGATGCTTTCCATAGACTGCAGAATTGATCAGGCACACAAGTGGGTGAAATTATCTGATAGCACTGGGATGGAACAGCTCTCCCATAGCTCAGAACTAAGTGTAAAGCTTTGAGCCTGTGCGGCCCTTCCTGCGTGCAGCAGTCTCTTCAGCTCCTCAGTTCATTTCAAAAGTCAAGAATTAAGGCAATTCTCAGGGAAGTGGGTGGGGGATTGTATGTCTGATCAATCCTGTTATCTATAGAAAACATCAGTTACAGATGAGCAACAATGATGTTTCTGTCAATAAGCAGGAATGAATCTGCCACACAAGTGAGTGACTCCCATGCTTAAGGCTGCTCATGTTTTTACATATGGTCCCATATAAAGAGCAGTCTACATGGAAAAAACAGTGCGTCATTTGCTACATCACACAGACAAATGGAGCAGCACATCTTGACCAAAGGCACTGTGCTTTACAGTGAGTTGGTCCAAGCAATAGTATAAAGTAAATGCATGAAGCAAAAAACAGGTTGCTGCTTAGCAAATTTCAACCCGTGAAGCAGGAACCACGGTAGCTATAATGACTAACAGTGTCTTTTACTAACGGGCACTAGCTGTCAACTAGCTAAAGGCGCATGTTGAACATGCGTTCACAGCTAGCATGGGACCATGACAGCATTGCTGGATTTTGGCACGGTCCATGGCACGTTAAGGCTGCAAGTGGAAGGGTTAGGGTTGGAGAATAGGCAGGGTGAGCACTGTGTAGGCGGCACACCCATACTACCTGCACAGCTGGCAAGTAGTGTGGATGTACTTACCACCACTTCCAAAAGTGCCGTTGAGTGCACCTCCGCTATTGTTGTACTGTGGCAGGGCCACATGGAAAGCAGTAACTGCCACATGCTCCAGGCAGTTAGCGCTTTGGTGCTGCCCTAACGTGCCATGGATTTGCGCATTATGGGCATACTTGGTGCAACACCACAGTGCCCTTTAGTAAGCACCCACAACACTTTTTGAAAGTGTGAATAAGCAGGTAGATAAAGGTGAGCCAGTTGATATAATGTATCTGGATTTTTATCAGTCGGAATGGGAGTATCCCAAGTGATCATAAATTCTTCAGATCCTAAGACAATTACAGAGAATGAAACAGTTGTGATCACTTGGGATACTCCTTTTTTGACCAATAAAAAGCTGAATGTAAGGAACCCAGGCACAGCGATAAAGGAGAAGAACAAAGAATGGCATTGGCAGTCCCAAATGACTTTTCCGTGAATTGTGTTGAGAGGGAGAAGATCTTCAAGTATCAAGAAATGCAGTCAGAAAGTGTGGCAGAAAGATATCAAGTTATTTTCCATTATATTAGGTGCCACAGGCTTGATTAAGAAGAATTTCCAAGAACATCTTGATAAATTACCCATACATGTTACATCATACAAACTGCAGGAGGCTCTCTTTGACATGATGCAAGTGCTATGCTAAACATTAGCAGTAAATTTGAAAGACTGAGATCCTACTCCACATACCCTGGTTCAGAAGTGAGGTCCATGGCTGTCATGCTATATGCAAAACTAACCCATTTGGAGAAATTGATCTGAGATTAGCTGCATTGAAGGTGCAGCACTAATCTGATTGTCTGTGTTCTATGATGACAGGGAAAGCGTAGTTACTCACCTGTAACAGGTGTTCTCTGGGGACAGCAGGAATCAGTCCTCACATATGGGTGACGTCTGCACCAACGGAGCCCTCATGGAAGCATCCCCCCAGCTTTCAAAGAAAGCCTTTGGGAGATGCCACCATGCATGCATGATCCCCTTCCTGCCCAAGGGCGCCATCTTGCTTAGTCAGATGACATAGCTAAAAGACGTCAAAAATAAATGATGATAAAAGGAGCAACTCCAAGGGGAGGAGGAAGGGTTGTGAGGACTGATTCCTGCTGTCCCCGAGAACACCTGTTACAGGTGAGTAACTATGCTTTTTCCAGGAACAAACAGGAAGCCAGTCCTCACATATGGGACACTCTAGCTACAGGCTACAGAAAGCCCATTAACAAAAATAGGGGCTCCCTCATGGGGAACTGCAAGCAGCAGCAATTTAGTCTGTGTACACAGACCACAGTAGGATCCCTGTGTCTGATGAAACAGCACTCTGGTAGCCTAAACACAGAATGGTCAGAGGGTAGGAGTTTCCTAAACCTGAAAAGGTTATGGAGCACAGCCTGGCCAAAGGCACTGTCCCATCAGGACTCTTTCAAGCAAGTAATGGGCTGCGAAGTATGGACTGAAAACCAGGTGGTGGCCTGGCAGATGTCCACCATTGGGACAGAGTGAAAGTTTGCCACCGAAGCCACCATGGCTCTGACATGGTGCGCCGTGACGCGGCCTTCCAGCAGGAGCCTCACATGCTCATAAGCGAGAGCTATACAGTCCACCATCTATGTGGACAGTGTATGCTTGGCCACCGCCTCCCCCAGCTTACTGGGGTTGTAGAAGATGAAACGCTGAGAGGCTTTGCGGTGGCCTTGAGTGCGTTGAATATAGGAGGACAAAGCCCTCTTATAGTCCAAGATATGGAGGACTGTCTCTGCCCGACTGGAGTGAAGTCTTGGAAAGAAGGTAGGGAGCACCACTTCCTGGTTGAGATGGAAGGGCGACACCACCTTCGGCACGAATTTGGGGTGCGTGCGAAGCACCACTCTGTTCTTGTAGAACCTGGTATAGGGTGCCTCCACCACCAGGGACTTTACCTTGCTAACTCTGCGAGGGGAGGTAAGCGCAACCTGGAAAGCCACCTTCCAAGAGAGGTAGCAAAGGTGACAGGTAGCCAGAGGTTTGAAAGGCGGGCGACTGAGCTGCCCCAATAATACATTGAGATCCCATTCAGTTGCCGGAGGTCAAACAGGGGGCTTCGATAAAAGCAGATCCTGAAGAAAATGGGTCACCAAGTGATGGACCAGGAGGGGATTACCATCCACCGAATGGTAGTGCGCCACCAGGGCACTAAGGTGCACTCGAACGGAGTTAGACTTGAGCCTGGACTGAGAGAGGTGGAGAAGGTACTGTAACGCCAGAGATACCAGGTAGAAGAGTCAACCCCATGTTTGGCGCACCAAGCAGAGAACCTGCACCATTTGAGGGCATAAGCCTTCCTAGTAGAGGCCTTGCGTGAGGCCAGCAGAATGTCTTCTACCTTAACCGGAAGGTTGAAAGGGGCCAGAGTTACCCTCTCAGCAGCCATGCTGTCAGTGACAAGGACCCCAGGTTGGGTTGTAGGAGAGAGCCCCCCCCCTCCTGAGATAGGAGTCCCGGAGCAGTCCCTAAGGGGATGGGGGTCTCGATCGTCAATTGTAGAAGCAGCAGGAACCACGGTTGCCTAGGCCACCAAGAAGCTATCAGGATGAGCAAGGCCCTTTCACAGAGAGTCCTGAACAAGGTCTTGGCAATCAGCGGCGTAGGAGGGAAGGCATACATAAGGCCTTCCAACCATGAGACCAGGAACTCGTCCACTGCGACCCTGGAGGGGTGGGCCTGCCAGGAGCAGAAGGGGGGAAATGAAAGTTGTCCAAACTGGCGAACAGGTCCATCACAAGTTCCCCCCAGAGCCGAAAAATCAAGTGGCTACCCTGGGGTCCAGCTGCCACTCATGCGGCTGGAGAACTCTGCTGAACCTGTCGGCCAGCAGGTTGTCCTGGCCTGGCAGGTACACTGCCTGTAGGAGGATATCCTGTTGGATTGCGTATGAGCAGAGAACCAGTGCCTCCAGACAAAGGGTATGAGAACCTGTGCAGCCTTATTTGTTCACATAGAACATCGCCATCTGGTTGTCCGTCTGGACTAGCACCAGCTGGTGACACAGCTGGGACAGAAGACCCTGAGGGCTAGTTTTATGGCTTGGAGCTCCAGGAGGTTGATCTGCTGGGTGCTCTTGTCTGATGACCAGTTGCCCTGGGTGCAGAGATCTCAGCAGTGGACTCCCCAGCTGAGCAGGAAGGCATTCGTGGTGAGGACCGTTGAGGGGCTTGGGGCCTGAAAAGGCATGCCCACCTCAAGATGCTAGGGAGACTTCCACCAGACTAGAGAATCTGCCAATTGGCAGAGGCAGCCTGTGGCCTGAGACCACTGGTCCCAGAGACACCATTGCGCCGCCCTCATGTGGAGGTGAGTATCAAGGGTGACTTGGACCATGGAGGCCATATGCTCGAGGAGGCACAGGAGAAGCCAAGCGGGCACCAAGGTACAGTACTGTACATCCCGAGCCAGAGTCCTGAGATGATTGGCTCGGGCCCTGGGCAAGAAAGCCTTCTACTGGAGAGTGTCGATCTTTGCCCCAATGAACTCCAGACACTGTGTCAGGAGGTGAGACTTGGGGTAGTTTATGACAAACCCCAAGTGTTGCAGAACCTGGATGGTGCATGTGGTGGCCTGCTGCACCTCTGAGGCTGTGCCTCCATTTATGAGTTAGTTGTCCAGGTAAGAAAAGACGAAGACCCCCTGGGGAGCCGGAGGAAGGTGGCCACGACTGCCAGGCATTTTGTGAAAACTCTTGAGGCAGAGGCTAGTGCTGAAGGGGAGCATTGTGTACTGAAAATGCCTGCCCCCCACTATGAACCGCAGGTACTGCCTGTGGTTGGGGTGGATGAGAATGTGGGTATAAGCATCCTTGAGATCCAAGAAGCATAGCCAGTCTCCCTGCTGGAGATAGGGCAGCAATGTTCTACGGGAGAGCATTTTGAACTTCTCCCTCACCAGGAATTTGTTGAGGTTGCGCAGGTCGAGGATGGGCCTTAGGCCCCCTGTTCTTTTTGGCACGAGGAAGTACCTGGAGTAGAACCCCTTGCTCTTCAGATGGTGGGGCACCAGTTCCACTGCTTTGTCCTCGAGAAGACCTACCAACTCCTTCAGAAGGTGGTCCCCATGGAGGGAAGACTTGAGGGGCTCTCCTGGGAAATAAGGAGGAGGTGTCTGAGTTAGGTGGAGGAGGTAACCCTTCCTAACTACCTGGTGTCCAGGAATCGGTGATGATGGACACCCACCTCTGGACATAGAGGGCCAGATGTCCCCCTGTGGGCTGCTGATCTCCTTGGGGTAGATAAGCTGTGCTCAACGAGTCAAAATCTCCACTCTGGCTGGGCCAGAGCCAGTGCCTGGGGTTTTGGAGCCTTCTGCTTATGCGGGCCATGCCCATGTCCCTGGGTCTGTTGACCCTGTCGGGAAGCTGGGGAGGCCTGGTAAGGTGGGTAGTTTCGGTAAGCAGCTCCCTTCCTCAGGTAAAAGGACTTCTGTCAGGGAGGGACAGTGGTCTTTTTGGCGAGCCTGGTCCTCGTCAGGAACTCAGTCTCCAGCTCGGCAGCTTTGTTGGTCATGGGTTTGCCAAAGAAGTTCTCTCCTTGGGAGGGGACATTGACCAGTTTTTCCTGAACCCATTGCTCAAGGTTGGATGACTGTAACCAAGCTTGGTGGTGTGCACTGATGCCAGCCGCCGCTATTCAAGCCACTGACTCGAACCTGTCATAGGCCGCTCGAGACATGAATTTGGAGCATTCATGGACTACTTTGGCCAGGTTCTTAAACTACTGCAAGGGTTCCTCAGAGAGACCAGCTGAGAACCCGGCGAGTTCCTTCACCAGGTCTCTCAGGTACATGCCCATGTACAGCTGGTAGGCCTGGATGTGGCCGATGAGCATTGAGCCCTGGTAGCACTTTCTGCTGAGGGCATTTAGGGTTCAGGCCTCCCTGCCAGGGGGCACTGAGGAGTGCGTTTTCTGGCTTTTCAGCCGACGCATGGTCTACTCCACCACCATGGAGTTATGAGGCAGTTGTGACTTTTGGAAGCCCGGGCTCCAGCAGACTCGATACATCGAGTTGAGCTATTTTCTCACCACCGGCACCAAAGCCGGTGTCTCCCACATTCAGAGTATCAGCAGATCCAGGATGGAAGGGATGAGCACCTTAAGAGATTCCTGCAGAAGGTCTCATACTGGAGGATTTCCAACTCATCTGCCCGAGGGTCCTCCTACGACTCAGTCGGGAATGCCAGGGCCTTAGACATGTCCTTGATAAAATCAAGGAAGACCATATCTTTGAGTGAGGACCGCCATCGAGGCTCCGAGACGGGAGAGTCAGATGAGACGTCGCGGTGGCGACAGGTATCGGGGGAATCCTTGTCCTCCTTCTCCCATTCGGAGTAATCTGTTGAGAAGGGCTGCTCCACAAACTTGCCTGGGATGACCGTGGTCCCGTCGGATCAGTTGGCCTCCTTGTGACGTTTTAGACTTCGAGGTCCCGATGGTCCGCGCGGATAAACTGGTTGTGCAAGACAACAGCGCCTGCTGCTGGTCCATGAAGGCAGACAAACTGCGCTCCAGGGCTGCCATTCTGGACACCAGACCAGAAGGTTCCGCAGCCTTCGGCGCAGGCACCGAGAGACTCAGGCCCAATGCCGGCTCCCCCGAAGGGGAATCCTTGATGAGGATAGTGTCTGTGGACCGAGGCCAGACCATGGTCAGATCCTTCTGGGGAACCTTCGCAGGCCGCTCCTTCTCCAACGCCTAGAACAAACATCTCAGACTGTGGGACCGGGCCCAGGAAGCACCCGGCCAGTTGGAACCATCCAAGGATGCCATCTTCGAGGGTTTGTTCTTTCTCCTGGGTTCCCTCGAGGGAGACCCCCTTTCTGAGGACCCACAACAAGGCTCAGGTTCGGAAGACTCTGCCCGAGATGTCAGGGCCTCAGAAGAGACTCTGGCCTTCAAAGGCTCCAGGGGGCTTGAGGAAAAACATATCGTGCTGCTGCTGGTGGCTCTTGAGGACCTTACTGGATATCCTCTTGCAGAGACTGCAGGCTGCCAGGTCGTGGACTGGCCCAAGGCAGCTGAGAGAGCAGTCATGTTTGTCAGTCAAAGACATGATTTTAGAGCACCGATCACACTTCTTAAATGGTAGCCCATGGGGGAAAAAAATACCCCTGCGAGGTCGAAGACTCTCCGGGCTGCCAGTGGGAGAAAAAAGGCGCAAAGACGCCAGGAAAAGAAAAGAATGTAAAACTAGAAAAATAGACCAAACTCGATGCCGAGGCAACAAGGTAGGTAGGCTGGAAGAGTACCGGTGCAATACCGGAAGTGAGTATGAAACTCGGAGAGAAAAATCAACTTTTTTTGGGGACAAGCCAAACGAATGTCTCAAGGGCTCCACAGAAAATAGGTGACTGAGCAAGATGGTACCCTTGAGAGGGAAGGGGACCATGCATGCGTGGTGCCATCTCCCAAAGGCTTTCTTTGAAAGCTGGGGGGATGCTTCCGCGAGGGCTCCTTCGGTGCTGATGTCGCCCATATGTGATGACTACTTTCTGCTTGTTCCCGGAGAATCAAGCTAGACACTAGTGTAGTTAAGTTTTTATGCTATGACAGCACTTATTTCATGGTGTTTAGTCTATGTTGTAGATGGCAGAGAATGGGATACCTCATTCTCAGACTTGAACAAGCATCTCAAAGACAAAAGCATTTCAGGCCTGGGAACCTCCAAGAAGCTGGACTAATGTGAAGCTGGCTCTAATCCTTGCTCCTGTTCATCTGGACCTCATGGGCCACTGCACAGAGAAAGCATAGTTACTGACCTGTAACAGGTGATCTCCAGGAACAGCAGGAATCGGTCTTCATATATGGGTGATGTCCCTGACAGAGCCTGCGGGGGAACACTCCCCAGTGTCCAATATGAAAACCTTTGGGAGCACTCCACTGTGCCTGCGTGCCTGCCTTCCCAACTCCTCTCCTCAGTTGAGTTTGTAGCTGAGAAGAAGAAGAAAATAAAAGAATCCTACAACTCCTAGGGGAGGAGGGAGGGTTGTGAAAACTGGTACCTGCTGTTCCTGGAGATCACCTCGTACAGGTGAATAACTACGCTATCTCCAGGAACAAGCAGGAATGCAGTCTTCGCATATGGGACTCACTAGCTCCCAGATACCAGACTGGTATGGAGGGGAGAGTAGTACGATCCTTGAGGCAAAAAACATGCACCCGATGAGTCTGGAAGAGTTGTGGGCCATTGGACTCAATTCCAGAAGGTGATACTCCCCAATGATATAGTCTGGTATGATGTAGAAGTCAGGGATGGAGGGTAGGATCTGAGTTTAAGTCCCAAAGAGGTGCTGTAATATGGCTTGGCTAAAGACAGTGTTCCGACGGGAGTCTCTGTCCAGACAATAGTGTGCAGCAAAAGTATGAATGGAAGACCAGGTGGCTGCCTGGCAGCTGTCCTCAATGGCTACTGGATGGATATTAGCTATGAATGTTTCCATTGCCTGCGCATTATGAGCAGTGACATAACTCTCCAAAGAGAGTCCTGCTTGTGTTTAACCCATTTTGGACAGCTCGCATATTCTTTCTCTGTTCTGGATGATATATTAGATTTGTTACACTCAAACAACTATGAAATACAGGCAATAATAGAAAATATTAAAACTTTGCAGAAAATAGAAGTTTCACATAGTGTATGTTTTTCATACACTGGTCCAATGTCCGTCTTCCAAGTGATCAGAAAAGTTATGATTCCGTATCAATATTCATTGACATAAACATACTTTATGATACTTTTGAAACTGAAGTTTTCATTTCATTTCATTTATTATGATATAATATAGTTTGTCAACAGTCCATTCTGACGGCGGAATATGATATACGTGAAAACACCTCTGATGCAGTGCGTCGATATTGCACCATTGAAACACCTAGAACGGAATGCGTGACAGCAATTAGTCTAGACAACATATTAGCTCAGCATATGAGAAACATACAAGGCCAATATACGCACCAATAACTCTGACACTAAGTAACTTACAGTTATCTAAACCTATTTTCTAAAGTATACAAATACTTTTATTTGCAAAATACTAGCTATTACAGCATTATAAGCTACTTACTATTTTTTGTGATCTTTTTATGTTGAGCCGCCAGTACCGTCAAAATCAGCAAACTTCGAATACCTATTAAACTAAATAAATCTCTAACAAAAAATCTGTATATAACGCTTTTTGACATAACGATAATAGCTAAACATAGTTCCATTGAATTTATAACCATTAATTAGTAAACAGTTGAGTAGTAAGTATGGAAACCTTATGTCTGTAAAACATACGCTAGTCCAAAACGGGTTGCAAAAGAGATGCAATCTGCTATCCATCTAGATAGAGTACATTTCATCACCAGTAGACCCAAGTGACTAGAATCAAAGGAAATGAATAATTGAGAGGATCTTCTGTGCTCGCTTGCAGTCTAAAGTGTGTAATGCTGCTTCAGCCAGAGACGCATGTGGTCTAGGGAAGACAGTTGAGAGGATTACCAACTGATTTAGATGGAAGGAGGAAACCATCTTTGGGAGGAAATATGGATGGGTATGCAGAACCATTTTGTCATGGGTGGAACCAAATATAGGGCGGATCCACCACTTGAGCCTGCAGCTTGCTGATGCGGCGAGCTGATGGCAATAAGGAAGATGACCTTCCAAGATACAAACTTCAGTTAGGTGGTGGCTAAAATTTCAAAGGGTGGCTTTAGAAGTTGTGCCAGAACCACATTCAGATCCCAGGCCACTGGAGGCACCTTAATGGGTAGCTTAGGCAGCAGAAGACCCCACATGAAGTTTGCTACTAAGATGTGTGAGGAGATAGGCTGTCCATCCACTGGTCTGTGAGAAGCCGCAATGGCACTAAGGTAAACTCTGAATGAGTTAGTTTTAAGACTTGTCAAGGATAAGGGAAGGAGATATTGTAGAAGCAACTCAACCAGGCAAGAAAAGGGGTCAGGGTCCTTTAGGGAGCACCAAAAGGCAAACCTATGCCATTTGAATGCATAAGATCGCCTGTGGAATCTTTACATGATGCAAGAAGAGCATCTTTGACCGCCTGTGGTAGGTCGATGTTGGTGAGCACTAGCCTTTCAACAGCCATGCTGTCAGGCGTAGGGAGTGAAGATTGGGATGGAGGAGTGTCTCGTGGTCCTGAGGAGATCAGGTGCACATCCCAGGTTGAGTGACTGAGTCTGCGCAAGGTGAAGAAGCAGAGGAAACCATGGTTCACAGGGCCAAAAAGGAGCTATGAGAATCATTGAGCCCCTGTCGGCCTGTAGCTTGATCAGCATCTCGGGTATCAAGGGGATGGGAGGGGATGAATAGAGCAGCCCTGTCCCTAAAGGAGAAGAAAGGTGTCCAAGGCCTGTTGGTACAGTGACAGAATCCTGGAGCAGAAGAGCAGAATCTGCGTGTTTGTAGTGTGGCTTAAACATCTATGAATGGGGTTCCCCAAGTTTGGAAGATCCGAGCAGCTGTCTGCTGATGCAAGGTCCATTAATGTGGACCAAGGATACAGTTTAGCCTGTTCGCTAGGACATTGAGTTTGCCTGGGAGGTACACTGCTCTGAGGTGGATGTGTTGAGAGATGGCAAAGGACCATAGGCGAATCACCTCTTTGCAGAAGGGATGGGACCCTGTTCCCCCCGCTTGTTTATGCAAGATGGCAACCTGGTTGTCTGTTATGACTAGAACAGATTACCCCAATATCTGGGGTTTAAAAACCCAAGGAGCATTTGTCAGTGCACATAGTTCTAGCAGGTTGATCTGCAGGGCAGATTCTTCTGTGTCCACAGTCCCTGTATGGTCAGGTCATTCAAATGCATCCCCAATCTCGATTTGGAAGCATCCATCATTAGGCTGAATTGAGGTGGAGGCATCTGAAAAGGTGACCCAACAAGTAGGGTTTGTGGGAGACACCATCACTAAAGGAGCGTGATAAGTTGAGGGGTGATATGGATCTTGTCTCTGAGACGATCCTTCACTTTTGTCCATTGGAAAGACAGAGTCCACTGTGCTTGTGGCATGTGTAATTGAGCGTAGGGAACGACATGTATCATGGAGGCCATGTGTCCCAATAGCCGTAGCATCTCTCGAACTGTTACCCAGTTTTGATGTTGTACCCCTTTTGCCAGTGCGATGAGGTGGGCACAGCGATCCTGTATGAGGAATGCTCAGGCCTGTCGAGTGTCTAAGAGTGCTCTGATGAACTCCAGTAGTTGGGTTGGAGCGAGGTGGGACTTTGGTTAATTTATGACGAACTCCAGGTGTTGAAGCACTGTGATGGTGCGATGAAAGGAGAGTTTTACCTCTTGAGGGGAGTCTTCCCTGAAAAGTCAGTCATCTAAGTAAGTAAAGATGAATACCCCCAATGTGTGTAGGTAGGCAGCGACAACTGCCATGCATTTTTTAAAGACCCTTGGGGCAGAGGCTACATCAAAGGGGAGACTCATATTGATAATGCTTTCCTTGAAACATGAAGCACAGATACTGTCTGCAGAAGGGATGTATCAGTAAATGCATTTACACCTCTTCTAGGTCTAGAGAACAGAGCCAATCATGTCTCTGGAGGTATGGCAGAAGAGTTCCTATAGAAATCATTTTGAATTTTTCTTGGACCATAAACTTGTTTAGGTCTCTGAGATCCAAGATGAGCTTGCCTTCTGTTTTCTTTGGAATGAGAAAGTATGGAGTGTTGAAGCCCAACTTTTCTCGAGGAGGAGGAACTCTTTCTATGGCATCCTGGGACAACAGGGTGGTCATCTCTTCTTTTAAGAGAGTGCTGTGAAGGGGTTGTATGGGATAATCCCCTGTGAAGCGGGAGGGGGATAAGGTTTCGCAGTGAAGCTGATAACCCTTTTGGATAATCTGGAGTGTCCACTGCTCTGATGTTATAAGGTGCCACCTGTGGGCATAGTGTCAAGGTCTGTCTGCTATATAGAGGGGCTGGGGACCTTCCAGGGGCACATTGGAAATGCTCTCTAGGAAGGAATCAAAAACTAGGTGCAGGCTGTGCCTGTGCAGCTGGTGGAGGCTTAGATGTCTTGGGTTTCTTAGATTTGTGAAGACCCTGCTGCCTCTGCTGAGGTTGATAGGCAGCAGAAGGTGGGTAAGAAAGACAGTATCTTCTTTTTTTAAGAAAAAAAAAGATTTCTTGGGACAAGCCTTCCTTTCGGATGGATCAGCTGTCTTCCTGGAAAGGTGTTTTAGGGCGAGATCATCTGTTTCAATCTCCCATTTTTTCCCTCCAATCCTTGCCAAAAAGGTTTTCTCCAGTACATGGGATATTGACCAGTTTATCCTGGACCCATTGTTCAAGGTCTGATGCCTGTAACCAGGCCATTCTGTGAGCCCCAGTGAAGACTGCTGAAGCTCTGCTGGTGGATTCAAAAGCATCAAAAGAGGCCCTGGTAAGAAACTTAGAAGTATTCTGACCTTGCTTGATGAGGCTCTGGAATGCATCCTGCTTATCCTCAGGAAGCAGGGGGGCAAAAGTCTCAAGATCCCTGGTGACATATTTTAGAAACATGCCCATGTACAGCACGGAAGAGTTGATCCGGGAGGCCAACATGCATGCATGGAAACATCGATGCCTGAAGGCATCGAGTATCCTTGAGTCTCTGCCAGGATTCATGGAGGAATGGTTCTTTGAGCTCTTTATTCAGTGCATCACCAATTCCACCACCATTGAGTGGTGGGGAAGCTGATGTTTTTGGAAGTTTGGGCATTCGGGAACATGATATCGAGTCTCTTGGTAATAGATGGAAAACCATGAGTGGGGCCTCCCACATGCAGAGCAGAAGGTCCTGCAGGATATGATGCACTGGTAAGGTAGTTGCCTCCTTGGGCATTGGAAGGTAATGAAGTATCTCCAATTCCTCTGCCCTCGATTCCTTTTCTGAGGCTTAAGTGATGGAGAGCCCTGCTGCCATGTCACGTATGAAGTTCTGAAAGGACATATCCTCTGGTGGAGACCGATGCTGTTCCTGAGGTGAGAAGGGTCTGAAAGGATGTTAGTAACTTTTCAGGAATTGAGTGACCCCCCCCCCCCCCATCAGACTCTGAAGAACTTGAATTAGAGTCCAACGAGAAATTGAAGTATCGGTGGCCCTTGTTTTGACCTTGATGCTTTGTGGAAGTTGATGGTTGATGCTGATACCAGTACTCAAAGGTATCAGAATGGAGAGCAATGGTGGCCTGAGTCTGTTGGATTACTGGGACATCGACCAGTTCCAACTGAGGAATCGGCCTCGGGTGCTCTGACAATGCCGGTTTGGGGCTTAGCTGTAGGCTCAGTACCAAAGCCTGAAGCTCTCAATTTTATCGGTACTGAGGCTGCCAGGAGTGCTGCCAAGCTCCTCTCGAGAGCCAACCTGCACTGGTCTAGGGAGATGGCAGATGTCTGGGTGGAATCACGTACAGGGATCTGAGCCACTGTCCCAGAACAAGGAACTGGTAGTTCTCCGGAGGTTGATGCCTCAGGAGTCCTGGAGCCCCACTTGTGCTTTGGAGGACAGATCCTCCCGCCAGGGCTGTTTGGCTGGCCAGTCTGCATTAAAAACACCTAAAGGGGTGTCGTGATATTTATGTTGGGACATTTCCCTGGCATCAGAATCGGTCTTCGAAGCCAAAGATTTGGAAACGACCACAGACTGACTTTCTTCTGTATTTGGACTTTGAAGAAGGCTGAGATCCATGAGAAGAAGTTGATGCCCTCGATGAAGTGGAAGCCACTGAAACAGAGTCCAAGGCAAACAACCATCCAAACTGTCTGGCTCGGTTCTTGAGGCCTCTCTTTGTCATTTGTTGGCATGAAGGACAAGTAGTGGGTTCATGGTCAGGACCCAAACATTTTAAACACCAGTCATGTTTATCAGTGGCCAAAATGGTACTGGCACACTTGGTACATTTTTTAAAATCACTGACTGGCTTCTCCATGACTGAAAATATTGTCTTTGACGCTGAAGACAAGGCTATGGAGGCCTAGAGGCTTAGGCTAGCAGTGAGAACTGTGGTGAAAATCAATAGAAAATAAAATAAAAAATTGAAAATAAAAAAAAGAAATATTGGAACCAGTGTCGGATTTGATGGAACCGGTGTCGATGGGAAGGCAGAAGCATGATGTACCCCAAAGGGCACAAAAAGGAAGCATTTTTCTGCGGTGAAAGGACGATGTGTCCTACTGGCTCCATGGAAAACGAAGAACTGAGAAGAGGGGTTGGGAAGGCGTGAAAGTGGGAAGGCAAGCACGCAGGCGCAGTGGAGTGCTCCCAAGGGCTTTCCTATTGGACGCTGGGGAGCGTTCTTGCGTGAGCTCCTGCTTGTTCCTGGAGATAATGTAGATCATTCAAGGAACAGCGGAGTCAGCTGACCTCTGTGCATATCTTCTCTCCTGTCACCATTCATTGGCAAGGAAGTCCCTGAGATTGTCTTTATATCTTCACAGTTGAAGGAGACGGCACCTTTGAAAGCTAATGGCATAGTGAAATAGAAGACACAAGAATTGGAAGCAGATTACATGAGGGTTCTGCTATCAGGAAAGATCTTTTATAGACAAAAACCTCAGTGTGACCAATGACACATAAATGGCTAATAATCAAAAACAAGTCACCAGTGAAAAACCCCACACTGCTATCAAAAAATAAACATTCATAAACCCCCGAGCGTCACTGTGTGAAGGTGGAAAATCCACTGCTGCTCCAGCCATTGTAAATGATACTCCCGATTGCCCCCTCTAGGGTCCTCTGGGACATTGTCAATGACTCTCCACTTAAGATCCCAAAAAATATGGCCGACAGTAACACAGTGTTTGACTACAGGAGCTGAGAGGTTAGGCGAACGTATCCTGGAGGCATGCTCCCCTAAACAGATTTTCACCGGATGAATGGTCCGGCCAATGTATATCAAATCACAAGGGCACTGCAACAAGTACACTACAAAGCTAGTTCCACCACAGAGGAATTTAAGCACCAGGCACAATTTTTGAGGGATCGACTTTTGGTTCGTGGTTATCCAAAGACAGTAGTTAGGAGAGCATATGTTTGTGCCCGTTTTTCCCATCGCGAATGGCTGCTCTGGGATTCTACGATGAAATCTGACAATACCACCGATGAGACTATCAATGAACGTATTATGGGAGTTTTGCCCTTTATGAGTCACACTTCAGCAGTAACTAACCTTTTGAAGAAACATTGGCATGTTCTTCTCTATTTACATTCTTGCTTCCAGAGGTCTTTGTCATTTGCCTACACACGGGGCCCGAATCTTAGAGATCGTTCAATACATTCAGCATTGTTATCGGACAGTCCCTGTAGTCGAACACTGTGTTACTGCCGGCCATACTTTTTGGGATCTTAAGTGGAGAGTCATTGACAATGTCCTTCCGGACCCTAGAGGGGGCAATCTGGTGTATCGTTTACAATAGCTGGAGCAGCGGTGGATTTTCCACCTTCACACAGTGACGCCCGGGGGTTTAAATTTAGAACGTGAATGGTGGAGCCTCTTGTAGGCTCTGGCCTTGTACTATGTCTGGCACACTGAGGACAGACATAAACCAGGAAACCAGTTGTTATACAAATACTTTGAAAAAATATAATTTAAATATATATTAAACAATTATTGGGAGGGAGATTCATTCAGCAGAATAGAAAAAAACAAAACCGAGGATGTGAGGAGACCACTGCACAAGGGAAAGTCCACAGTGCTCAAAGCTTTACATTTAGTTCTGAGCTTTGGGAGAACCACTTCATCCCAACTTCAACAGATGATGTCAAATATTTGTGTGCTTGACTCAATCCTCCTTTTTGACAGACAAACATTGCTATGTTATTACACTGAATGCTTCGGTTTGGAATCAGTTACAGATCAAAATGATATCAGAATAAAGACTTTCAACAAAAACTTATAATACAGTTATGTAGGAAAATAAAAGACTTCAGAGCCTATGGGTCTTCTCGCTTCCTTGTGCCTAGTGATGTGGGAAGACAGAGTGATGCATAGATCTAGCAAAGTTTAGTAAGTACTGTCCAGTTAGTGAAGTGACAAACTACCCCAAGTCTACTGGGGCTCTTGAATACAAATATCTACAGAAAAAAAGAAAGCAAAACATATAGAAAAAAAAAATCAAGTTTTGATTCATTTTTACAAAGATAATTGTTGAAATTTGTGTTAAAAAAATAAAGATGAAAATATTTTTTGAAAGTATATAACTAGAAGCACTGCTTATAATGTGTTATGCTGGAGGGTACCAGCATCTATCTTTTAAATACTCCACATAATTCTTCCAAGATTTTAACACTCTCTAACAAATTTCAGCAAGGCAGGAATAAATGCACACTCCCACACAGTTCTTTGATTTTACTTTTTGCCTTATAGAGAATGCATTTCACTGTTTTCCCATTCTCTACCCCAGCTCTCCTCTTGATAATGGAAAGGCATGCTGAAGGTTCCTTCCTTCTTTCCATCGCAAACGTGTTTTCTTTCATGCTGTTCAAAGGACTGCAAGGCAATCCTGTGGTAAGCACTTGAAAGGCAGGACACAGATATTTTGACCAGCTTTCACTATTTGGAAAGAACCTGAATACACACATACACATAGACACAAAAGGAAAACAAAATGTTATTGTTCATATATAAGTGTACATATATGAAAAAAAACCCAATTCTTTAGCAGAACATTAGTAGGAAATGCATATTCAAAGAAGAGGAAAGATGGTGATAACACCAAGGTCACTTGAAGAACGTAGATGCTATCATGTATATTTTACAGAAGTCCACAGACTGGTTACAACAAACATAAACAAGTAGGGAAAGCATGTGGAGCATAGTTCATGGAATTCTTTACAACCCTTCTGTATGTGAGTGCTGTGTGGAGAGGGGAGAGGTATATGTATATGTGTATTTTCTACTTGTCTCTGACCTGGAGGCAAGAAGGAAGGGAAGTTTTGACTGTAGCACTATCCAAACATTCTGTTGTTTTGGCAAGAACAATAAAATGAAAGCAAATATGATAATATAGCAAAACATTAAGAGGCATGTTTACCAAACCGCGGTAGTGGACTCTGTGCGATATCGGAGCCGTGGCCCCATTGAAACAATGGGGCTGCGGCTCCAATATCGCACGGAGTCCGCTACCATGGTTTAGTAAACATGCCCCTAAATGTAAATTTAAACAGATTTCATATACACAGCTTCCATGGTACAGGTATTAACTGGTACTACAGTGAAGTTACTCACCTGTAGCAGATGTTCTCCGTAGACAGCAGGAAAAGTCCTCACTTATGGGTGGCCTCATGCAACGGAGCCCTTGCACAAGAGCATTTCCAGCTCCTTCTAGAAGCTTTAGGAAGGTCTACTGCATCTATGCACGTCTTCCCACCTGAAGCCATGGTACCATCTTAGCTTCAGTCCAGTGACCAAGCCAAGGAGAATGCAACTTCAAGAGGCATAGGGAGGACTTTTCCTGCTGTCCATAGAGAATACCTGCTACAGGTGAGTAACTTCACTTTCTCCATGAACAAGCACAAGCAGGAAGAGAGTCCTCACATGGGAATCCCTAACTACTAGCTACAGGCTGCTCTGAACAAAAAAAGGGGGAACAAATGAAGCCCAAACAGGTAAGAACAAGTTGTTTTTGGTGGCCACAGGCCTTTTTGAATTTTCTCTTTATTTTTTTCTGAAGGACAGCCTAAATAGAAGAAAATAGGCATGGGGAGGGGATGGAGTTGGATTCTACTCCTAAACAGATTTCAAAGTACTGATTGGCTGAAACTTCGTTCATGTCGGGAATTCCCATTTAAATAGCAGTGACAAGTGAAAGTGTGAACCGAACTCCACGTTGCAGCTTTGCAGATCTCTTCCATGGAGACCGAGTGCAAGTGGGCCACTAATGCATCCATGACTCTTGACTTTATGAGCTGTGACATGACCTTCAAAGCTTAGGTCTGCCTGGAAATAAGCGAAAGTGATGCAATCTGCAAGTCAAATTGACAGGGCATGTTTAGAGACAGCAGCTCCTAGATTGTTGGGATCAAAAGAAGCAATTAGCTGGACGGACATTCTATCGTCCGCTCCAAATAAAAAGCTAAGGCTCGTTTGAAGTCCAACATAGCAGTGCAGCTTCCCCTTTGTGAGAATGGGATTTTGGGAAAAATGTTGGCAGGATAATTGACAGGTTAAGATGGAATGTTGGAGCCACCTTTGAAAGAAACTTGTAATCATATGAAGTACTATTCTGTTGTGAAAGAATTTTGTGTAAAGTGGATGAACTAGTGCGGCCTGAAGCTCGCTCACTTTATGCATTGAAGTGACTGCCACCAGAAATAAAACTTTCCAGGTCAAGAGTTTCAGAGGACAGATATTGAACAGCTCAAAAGGGGTTTTCATCAGTTGCTTTAGAACCACACTTGAGGTCCCAAGACATTGCAGGTGGTTTATGGGGTGACTTAAGATGAAGTAAATCCCTCATGAAGTGAACAACCAAGGGCTGTGCAGAGATGGGCTTACCCTCTACACCACGATGATAAGCTCCAATTGTCCTGAGGTAAACCCTTACAGAGTTGGATTTGAGTCCAGACTCTGAAAGGTGCAAAACGTATTCAAACAGTATGTGCATGGGATAAACAAAATAATCTATGGAGTGTTTTTTTAAACCAGACAGCAAATCTGTTCCACTAAAATACATAAGACCATCTTATAGAGGCCCTCCTGGATGCCAAAAGGACACTGGTGACACCAGCTGGCAGATTTACAGTGGAAAACGTTAGCCTCTCAACATCCAAGTTGTGACAGCTAAGGACTTGATGTTGAAATGCAACATCATTCCATTCTCCTGCGATATCAGACCTGGTGCATGCCCTAGCCATATTGGATCCCAAATGGAGAGTTCAAGAAGAAGAGGGAACCACGGCTCATGAGGCCAATAAGGAGCGATGAGAATCATCGAGCATCTGTCTATTTTTAGTTGCAGGAGGATCTTGACAATGGAAACTATTGGTGGATACATTTATAGAATACCTTCCCTCCAACGGAGGATTTATCCGAGGCTAGTTTGCTGTTTGACCCCACTCTGGAGCAGAACTGATCCACCTGGGCATTCTGAGTAGCTAAAAGGTCTATTGAAGGAGTGCCCCACTTCCAAAAAAGATATGACTCACTTGAGGCTTCTGCATTATCGATATCAATCTGGATATTCTGTTGTTTGGGAGAAAAGCGCTCACCTAAGTCATGTCAAGTAGAGCTCTAATGAATTCCAATTTCTGAATGGACCAAGGTGAGATTTGGGATAATTTATTTCAAACCCTAGTAGCTCCAGCCCTCTAGTGGTAATTCATGCAGATTCCAGAGTGTCTTCTGGAGTGGAGCTCTTGAGCAGCCAATCGTCCAAGTAGGAAAAAAACATGCACTCCCAGTTTGCGCAGAAACACTGCCACTATGGCGAGGCATTTGGTGAATACATATGGTGCTGGCGCAAGGTTAA
Source organism: Ichthyophis bannanicus (assembly GCA_033557465.1). NCBI lineage: Eukaryota > Metazoa > Chordata > Amphibia > Gymnophiona > Ichthyophiidae > Ichthyophis > Ichthyophis bannanicus. The sequence goes on along the minus strand of CM066031.1, from coordinate 792,475,441 downwards.
AAGGCAGAATGTAGTTCTGCAAGTGCCATTTTCCTACTATGAATCTTAGATACTTCCTGTGACTGGGATGTATCTGAATGTGGGTATATGCATCCTTTAGATCCAGAGAGCACAGCCAATCTTCCTTTTGGAGATAAGGGAGTAGGGTGCCTAGAGGTATCATCCTGAACTTTTCCTTAACCAGATATTTCCTTAACCAGGTCTAGGATAGGCAATATCTCCCCGTTTTCTTGGTAACTAGGAAGTATCTTGAGTAAAATCTCAGCTCTTCATGTCCTGATGCCATGACTCACTAGGGAATGATATTGCATGAGCTTCTTTGGCAGGAGAAACATTTACATATCATCTAGGCTGCACATGATGTCCTTCAAGAACATGCAAGCATGGCACTCTGAAAATGTTTCCTCCAAAAAGAGTCCAGCATCTGAAATTCCCTCCCTGGGAATGCCAGATGTGTGTCTTAGAACTTCTGGAGGGCGGATTCAATGACCAGAGAGTGGCGCGGAAGCTGGGGCTTCTCAAATCCAGGAGCCTTCTGAACTCAGTACATGGAATCAATCTTTCTACTTCTAGAAGGCACAGAGAGGGGGGAGGTCTCCAACGTTCTCATCTGTAATCTTTGAAGGATGCAGTGCACAGGCATTGTCACCACCTCCTTGAGAGAAGAGGTGTACTGCAGATTCTCCAATTCTTCTGCCCTGGGTTCATCCTCAGTCTCCAACAAAAATGGTAAGGCCTTAGCTATGTCTCATACAAAATCATGGAACGTCATGTCCTCAGGTGGAGACTTGCATCTTTAATGAGGAGGAGAAGGATCAGAGGGGAGTTCTGGAGATCTATCCTTCAACAGACCCTCAGATTCTTCATCTATGATCCAGCCTTCTGATTCAGATTCAGAGAGGAAGTCAAAGTAAATCTGAGTCTTAGCCTGGTTGACTATCCTTCCCTGTGGGGATCGGGAACTCCTCCTGGGCACTGGTCCCCGATGCATTGGAGTGTGATATCGGCCAAGCAAGTATTGGTGTTGGGGCTCTTCAATGCCCTGATGTTGACGTCTCTCTCACAGGCACAGCATGATTGTTGAGGACAGGCTTGATGCCTGGCAGTGCACTAACAACATCTGTTGAGGCTCTGACCAGTTACATGGCAAAGAGCAACATTATTATTTCTTTGACAGCTCTCAGAAGATGATTCTCCAAGGCCACCATCTCCAAAGGCACAGAGGGGACAGCAGGATCAGCAAATGTCCTTGAACCTGAGTGGGTGTATCTGCAGGCTGGTCTTGGCTAAGAGAAGGCTGGCATTGCCCTTCCAGTAACAGTGAGATTGAGCCTTCCATGTCCTTTGGTGAAGCTTGGAGAGGTGCTCTTGTGAAACCTCGATGCTCGGCACCATACCTCGGAGGGTTTTGACGTTAATGCATTGAAGCCTCTGCCCGATGTTCCACATCCTTGCCCTTAATGCCAATGAAGATGAAGCTGAATCCTTCCTTACCCCCAGGGAACCATCTATGGCGGTTCACTGCCAGCATCCAGTGCAGCCTCGGAAGCCGAGACTGATGTTACCGATGCCGATGGATCAGACTTGGAAGCACCAAAAAGCTTGTTGCGCTGTTTCTCTTGACCCTTCAGTCCTCTTTTAAACATAAAATTAGAAGAGGAAGGTTTGTAATCGTGTTGCAGGTATTGGAGGCACCCATTTATGAGTGATGGAAATGGTCCTCAAAACCTGAACACTTTTTATACCCACTACGAGTTTCTGGGACACATCATCTGGAAAAGTAGCTGCGGCAAAATCAAATGGCTTGATTTTGAAGAAAAAATATATTTGATCCTGAATGGAACGGCAAGTGCTTAAGAGGGCTGACGTGATGCGGAAACTTTGAAATGGTCGAAAAACTTGACTAATGGATAGAAATGAAGGAAAGAAAAAAGAAGCACAATAGCAGGACTTCACACCAAAGCAGAAATACTGCAGAGAACAACCGCCAGTAATGTACACACAGACTGCTGAAAAAAAAATCAAGTCCAAGAGGCTCTGCAGGAAAAAATGGACTAAAGCTAAGATGGTGCCACATCAGGAGGCAGAAAGATGTGAGCAGGTGTGGTAGAGCTTCCAAAAGCTTCTAGAAGGAGTTGGGAATGCTCTCATGCAGGGGTTCCATCGGATGATGTCACCATAAAAGGGTGGGATATGTATGGCGAGTAGGTGTGTCTGCAATGGGCGATTATTGTGGGCATCAGTGGCGCACACTAACTGTCAAATCTGCAAACAGCACAGATACAGATAATACCACCTCAATGGGTAGTGTTATGTGCATCCATGGTATTGCTGGGCCACACTCTCTGAACTTTCTGTGTATTTCTGTATGCCCTGATTCTGAGGGACCATGCAGGGGCTGGATGGCCTGAAAAGAATTGGCCTCCAAGTGCATAACTTTGCACTTGTCCTCATTAAATTTCATCTGCCATTTGGACATCCAGTCTTCCAATTTATCAAAGGCCTCTTGCAATTCTTCACAATCCTCTTGTGTTTGATCCACAATAGTACACTGCCTCCTATCCAATTACTTTTTTATTTCATCAAGAGTCTCTCATGAGAGACCTTGTCAAAGGCTTTCTGAAAATCCAGATACACTATATCAGCCAGCTCACTTTTATCTACCTATTTCCAAAAACTATAGCAGATTAGTAAGATAAGACTTTCCTTGATTAAATCCATGTTGGGTTTCTTCCATTAAACCATGACTATCTACATGTTCAGTAAGGGTTATTTTGTTGTTTGTTTTCTAAATTAAGTTTATTCATATCTTACATAAGCAACCACAAAGAAAGCAATTCTTCTTGCAGTGAAGAAAATAAACAAGATTTAGGAAAAAACCCTAATAATACAGAAGAATATGCAATAGTCCGCATCAAAGAATACACCTGTTACATCTAAATAGCCCAAAACAATAACCCCTTTTTATTACCACATCAATATAATAATAAACACACACATCAATATAGTAATAAACAAACAAGACTATTTGTTAATATGAAACTTCTTCAAATGTGATACATCCTAAGAGATATATTTGGTGCCGGAATACGTCACAACACACCTACAAGGAAATTTGAAGTAAAAAGCACCACCCACAGCAAGAATTCTAGATCTCAATTGAAGACAAGCCTTCCTACAAAGTTGTGTAGCCTTAGCCAAATCCAGAAAAATATTAATAGGGTGCCCACAAAAGGGGACATCCTTTTTTGGAAAAAAAAATTGCTTCAAAATAACACTTTTGTCAATCTCCGACTAAAGGTGACAACTAATGTCGCCCTTTTAGTCACATTATTAAGAGAAGACTCAAGAAATTGAGTCAACTCTGCTATCAACATTAATGTGCATGTCCATTTCCCCTTCAGCTTGCTCAAGAGAAATACTACGAGGAAGATAATATATAGAAGAAACCATCGAATCATCAAACTTTGGATAGAACAATATTTCTGGTAGATACTTCTTTAAGAGCTCCAATGGAGATAAAAGGCGAACTACACCTAGCCTCCTGGATCCCCCTTACAGCCCAAGCTTTTCACACATACACTAACCACATCCCGATACTCCACAGTGACGGGAAAAGATGGACGGAGAATCACCAACACCTCCCAAGAGAACCCAACGACACGCCTTACTCACATTTATTACACATCCCACTTCAACATCTCAAGAAGTCACATTTGGACCGTCAGCAACACCATCAAGCCCTGAAGTGTGCACTCATCAACGCAAGGTCAATACGTACAAAATGGCCAATAATTACCGATCTGGTCACAACCCATAATCTTGATATCATCATGATCACAGAAACTTGGCTATCAGAATCTGACAACGCAATCATCAACCAGATGTTACCCACAGGTTTTTCAGTCCACACATGCCATAGAACCAATCAGAGAGGAGGAGGAACACTCATTCTTGTCAAAACCTGCCTAGGCTTCCAGATGTGCAACTCAACCAGCACAGCCCACCTGGACTCCCTCACCATAACAAATAACACCTGCACGATCAACCTACTGTACCGAGCACCAACACCATCCTCAGAGGATCTTGCAACGATAATGGGCCTCGCCTGCAACTCAAACAGACCACAATCCCAGAACTGGATCCTAGGTGATTTCAACCTGCCTACGCTACATGAATCTCAAGCCTCTGCTTTCCTAGAAGCGTTACAAGATCTAGGATATGAGCAACTAGTCATTAATCCCACCCACGTCAAGGGAAACAAACTTGACCTGATCTTTGCCCCGCAGACGGATAAGGATACCACCCCACTAATACCACCTACCATAACTCCTGTGCCATGGTCCGACCACAGCCTGATCCAATTCCAGATACCTATTAACACACACAATAAAAACTCCAACAAAACCAACACTGCCCACGAACCCTCCTTGAAGCGCTTCCGTCCCTTTAATAAAGAAGAGCTTAGAGAGAAGATCCTCCCACTCCTCAACAACATACCACACGACCTAGATGCATTGGTGTCCACCTGGGACGAGAGCCTCAAGACCATTGCATGCATACCAGCCACAAATAAAACAACAACAAAGAAACGAGAGCATGCACCATGGTATACCAAAGACCTCCGAGACTCACTCAAGTGCCTGCGCAGGCTAGAGAGAAGTTGGCGTCGGTCTCACTCTACGGTTGCACAAGATACTTACATCGCTCATCTAAGAGTACACCGTGATGAATTAACAAAAAAGCGGAAACAATATCATTCCGACATCTTGAAGCGGTCACTAAACAAGCCCCACGACCTCTTCAATATAGTGAAAGCTCTCATAAGAGAACCTCCTGCAGACCAGTCACAGATGCCACACCCCCAGGCATACTCCAACTATTTACAGTCAAAAATGGTCCAGACTACTACATCTGCAACCAACTACCTTCAACCTGAAGTGACCCAGGCTGGTACAACCTCGAACTCCGCGGAAAACAGCTCTCAGCATACCTTGCCCCAACCATCACCACTATACAAATTTGAAAAAATATCACGCAGAGATATTGAAGACACTATCGCTGCAATCAACCCTACTACCGCACCCAATGACCCATGCCCTGCATTATGGATAAAGGAGTTACGATGTGACTTAAGCCAATATCTGAGTGAATTAATAAACCAATCTCTTACAACCGGATCGTTTCCACCAAGTCTGAAACAAACATCCATCAGACCACTACTAAAAAATAACAAGCTGGACCCATCGAAAGTGGAATCATACAGACCAATTTCAAGTATCCCCATGCTTGCCAAAATAATCGAAAAGTTAGTACAGCGCCAAATCCAACAGCATATTGATACTGAAGCCCCACTGGATCCCTCCCAGCATGGGTTCAGAGAAGCACATGGGGTTGAAACCCTCCTCACCAACCTATTTGACCATCTAGTCTCTGGAACCGACAAAATTCATCAAGGATTCGCCCTCATATTCCTAGACATTGCGGCGGCTTTCGACTCGGTGAGTCACAAGATACTCATACAACGCCTCAGCGAGAAAGGAATTCAGGGAACAGCCCTAAAGTGGTGCAAGTCATACCTGACTAATAGATGGCAACATGTAAGATCAGGCTCCACAACCTCCGAACCATTTTTACAAAACCAAGGCGTGCCACAGGGCTCGTCACTATCTGCATTGATGTTTAACATCTACATGCAGCCCATATGTGCCCTAGCACGTTCATTCAAGGTCAACTGTTTAGCCTACGCAGATGACATCCTCCTATACATCCCATTCAGGACTAACCAACCGGACCTCTCCCCTCTAACAAGATGTTTTGAGGCAGTAGCAGAATGGTTCAGCACACAAAACATGAGAATCAACTACAGTAAAACAGATGTCCTTTTCATCTCAAGGAACCAGGACTTCACCCCTCCACTCTCTTTAAAAATCGGCAACACAGAACTGAAAACCAAACCCACAATCCGCTACCTTGGCGTTACACTGGATCAACACCTGGATCTGAAAACTCACATAAAAAACACAGTAAAAACAGTATACATGAAAATAAAGACCTTAAAACATCTCCGACCGCTACTCGACTTCAGCGACTACCGATCGATCTATCAGGCATTAATATTACCTCATTTCGACTATGCCAACGTAATTCTACACGGTCTCCCTCAAGCAACGTTAGCTCCTCTCCAGCTTGCAATGAACACTGCTGCAAGAGTACTAACAGGGGCTTCACGGAGAGAGCACATAACGCCAGTACTGATGAACCTCCATTGGTTACCGGTTCAAGCAAGAACCCTCCACAAAGTTCTAACCTTAACTTTCAAAGCCTCAAACACTCTGACCCCCACAGCCCTCAGCAAGATGATACATAAAGTACCACAGAACAGAAACAGAAGAACCATGATGCAAAACACCCTAGAGGTCCCAAAAGTAATGACAAAATGCACAAGAACAACAACAAATAGGGCCTTTACGATTTACGCTCCCAGAGCATGGAATGCTCTCCCTACCTATATTCGAAATATCACTTACCTAACCCACTTCAGGAAGGCAATAAAGCAGCACCTGTTCACTACATACTACCCTGAATCTAGCCTTAGTAACCATACATATGGCCCCCCAGACAATCTCTCATTACAAGTAAACAATCAGACTCAGCATGAAAAAGGATAATCAACTGATCGCTCAGAATGTACCCCAGTGTAAATAAGATGTAGATATGTTCTGCCTGAAATCAGGTACCAGTGTGATACAATGTATAGAGTTAAGAATTGTACATAGTTTCCCCCAGTTACTTCCAAGTTGATCTCCCTGTTTATTGTAAATACAACTCAAAGTTCCTTGTGTTGTATAGTTGATGTTAAATGTAAACCGCTCTGATCTAAAATAGAGCGGTATAGAAGAACTGTTAAATAAATAAAATAAATAAAATAAATAAAACTATTGGAAAATTAAGAAATCGTAGGTTCTTAGCTCCAGAAACATTTTCAAAATATTCAGTCTTATTGTAAAGCACCAAACTATCTTTAACAAATGAACTTCCCCAAGAATTGCACACTACCAATACTGTTCTCAAGTCTATAAGAACATAAGAACATAAGATATGCCATACTGGGTCAGACCAAGGTCCATCAAGCCCAGTATCCTGTTTCCAACAGTGGCCAATCTAGGTCATATGTACCTAGCAGTTTCCCCAAGGGACACAGGTTCCACAATGTTTGTATTGGTTCAAGCATCGATGGGTCCCTTCTTAATAACGGTTTATGGATCTGAAACATTTGCTTCTCACAATCAAAGAACATAGTCTCAAAATGGGCCTGCATCTTAATGTAAAGAAGACAAAGATCATGACAACTGGCATAATCAACAGGTTCATCGTCGAAGGAGAAGAAATTGAAATCGTGAATAACTTTAACCTACTTGGATCAACTATCAATAAAGAAGCAACAAGCAGTCAAGAAATCAGACGACGCATTGCTCTTGGCAGAATGGCTATGAAAGACCTAGATAAGATTCTCAAGACCAGAGATGTCTCTCTCCATACCAAGATTCGACTTGTTCAAGCCATGGTATTTTCAATAACATCATATGGATGTGAAAGCTGGACAGTGAAAAAGATAGACAGGAAGAAAATTGATGCCTTTGAATTATGGTGCTGGCGGCGAATACTGTGTATACCATGGACTGCCCGAAGAACAAACCAGTCAGTACTAGAGGAGATCAAACCTAAGCTTTCTTTAGAAGCTCAGATGACAAGACTTTGACTTTCATACTTTGGACACATCATGCGGAGAGAGAGATCATTAGAGATAGACATCATGCTTGGCAAGATCGATACAATAACAGCAGCTACGGGTACCAGTCTGTCAACAATGAGCCGCCTGACTGAAGATCAAACACAATTTAGGATAGCTATCCAGAGGGTCGCCATGAGTCGACTCTGACTCGACGGCACTTAACAACAACATACTAACAGCCTTTACTACATCCTCCGGTAACAAATTCCAGAGTTTGATTACACGTTGAGTGAAAAAATATTTTCTTTTATTAGTCTTAAATAGTTTACCCTGTAGCTTCATTGCATGTCCCCTAGTCTTTCTATATTCTGATAAGGTAAACAATCGATCTACGTTTACCCGTTCCACTCCGTTCATTAATTTATAGACTTCTATCATATCTCCCCTCAGCCATCTCTTTTCCAGGTTAAAGAGCCCCAACCTTTTTAGCCTTTCTTCATAGGAGTATCCTTCCATCCCCTTTACCATTTTGGTGGCTCTTCTCTGAACCTTTTCTAAAATCGCTATATCCTTTTTAAGATACGGCGACCAGAATTGCACACAATATTCAAGGTGCGGTCTCACCATGGAACGATATAGAGGCATTATAATATCTTTTGTTTTATTTTCCATTCCTTTCCTTATCATACCTAGCATTCTATTTGCTCTCTTGGCCGCTGCTGCACACTGGGCCGAGGGTTTTAACATGGTATCCACAATGACGCCTAAATCTTTTTCCTGGGTGGTGGTTCCTAATGTGGAACCTTGCATCGTGTAACCATAGTTTGGGTTGTTCTTCCCTAGGTGCATAACCTTGCACTTGTCCACATTAAATTTCATCTGCCATTTTGATGCCCAGTCTTCCAATTTATCAAGATCCTCTTGCAATTTTCCACAATCCTCTTGGGTTTTAACAACTTTAAATAGTTTTGTGTCATCTGCAAATTTGATAACCTCACTCGTTATTCCACTTTCCAGGTCATTTATTAATATGTCAAAAAGCAGCGGACCCAGCACAGATCCCTGGGGTACACCACTATTCACCTTTCTCCATTGGGAAAATTGGCCATTTAGCCCTACCCTCTGCTTTCTATCTTTTAACCAGTTCCTGATCCACAATAGTACACTGCCTCCTATCCCATGACTCTTTAGTTTTGCCAAAAGTCTCTCATGAGGGACCTTGTCAAAGGCTTTCTGAAAGTCCAGATACACAATATCAACCGACTCACCTTTGTCCACCTGATTATTCACTCCTTCAAAAAAACATAACAGATTAGTAAGACAAGATCTTCCTTCTCTAAAGCTATGTTGGCTGTCTCCCATTAGGTCATGACTATCTACATGCTGAGTAATTTTATTCTTTATGATGATTTCTACCATTTTTCCGGTACTGATGTCAGGCTCACCAGTCTGTAGTTTCCCGGATCACCCCTGGAACCCTTTTTAAAAATTGGTGTTACATTGGCGATCCTCCAATCTTCAGGTATTAGAGATGATTTTAATGATAGTTCACAGATTACTAATAGCAGGTCTGCAATCTCGTATTTCAGTTCTTTCAACACCCTTGGATGTATATCATCCGGCCCAGGTGATTTGCTACTCTTCAGTTTATCTAATAGTTGTAATACATCTTCCCGATGTATCGATATTTCCTTCAATTCTTCCACACCTTTAAATACCACTTCAGTCATGGGTAACATCCCAACATCTTCCTCAGTAAAGACTGAAGCAAAGAATTCATTTAAGTCTAGATAACCTACTATCTAAACCAGAGAGCTGCATGGCCTGATTTTTCAAACATTGAGTGGCATCTTGAGAATAATTACATAATTGAGACAGAGTACCCTTAAGTATCCCCTCCTTCCTCCCAATAGCAAGCTAAACAACTTTTAAAGAAACATACGAATAATCCATTCTCACTGGCCCCAAATCCCCAGACACTACCGGCATAAGAACTGGAGCTGGAAAATGAGCCTCGGAGTTCAACACACTGGATGCTGGCCCACTACGTCAGAGTTTAGGGGCATAGAAGTAGTCAGCATTGCTTCCACTACTATAGAGGCCTCTGCCACACACAATTCCTTTGTCATAGCGGAATGAGGGGGAGGGGTTCGTAACCCAAAACTCAAGGACACCTCTACAGGGGAGACCGTTCCGGCAGGTATAGAACATTTATCAAAAGGAGCAGCACTCACCAAGTGAGCATCCATTGGTCCCTGCACTGGTTTCACCACAGCTGGAATCTTGGCTCTGGCTTTCCGCTTCCCCATCATTAAACACTGTCCCCTTCTCCAGCATCCTCTGTTGCTCCTAAGGGGCTCCCAAGGGGGAGTACATGCCCTTTAGTTCATGCCCCTTAAGTCAGGCACCCACATCCGTTTCCCATGGAGCAAACTAGAAAATATCCTCTAGTGCAAGGAGGGAGGAGTTGCAACCCTTCCGGTGTGCGTGGTGTGAATTGGGACCCCACTCTGTTGTCCCATGATGCTCTGGACAGCAGAGATGGAATAGGAGCCTCTGAAGTTCAATTTGCACAACCTAGCTTTATCCTCTGGTGCAAGAAAGGAGTTGTAACCCTTCCAGTATGCGTGGTTCAAGTCGTGACCCCGCTCCATTGTTCCACGATGCTCTGGGCAGCTGAGATGGAGCAGGTGCCTCATTGTTCAGTAATTTTATTCTTTATGGTGATGTCTACCATTTTCTCCAGTACTGATATCAGGCTCACTGGAACCCTTTTAAAAACTTGCATTACACTGGCCATTCTCCAGTCTTCAGATACTACAGATGGTTTTAGTGATAGTTCACAAATTACTAATAGTAGGTCTGAAATCACATATTTAAGTTATTTCCGCACCCTGGGATGTATACCATTCGGTCCAGGTGATTTTCTACTCTTTAGTTTGTCAAATAGCTGTAATACATCTTCCCAGAGTATTTAGATTTGTTTCAATTCTTCTGGTACATTACCTTTAAATACCATTTCAGGCATGGGTAACTTCCCTACATCTTCTTCAGTAAAGACTGAAGCAAAGAATTAATTCAGTTTCTCCACTATGGCCTTACCCTTCCTTAGTGCCCTTTTTACCTCTCTATCATATAATGGTCCAACTGACTCTCACAGGTGTTTGCTACAAATGTACTTGAAAACATTTTTCTTATGCATTTTTGCTTCCATGGCAAGCTTCTTTTCAAATTCTCTCTTTGCCTGCCTTATTAATATCTTGCATCTAACTTGCCAGTGGTTATGTTGCTTCCCATTTTTATCCTTTGACTTCTTTTTTCATTTCCTGAAAGATGCGTTTTTGGCTAAAACAGCATCTCTGACCTCACCTTTAAAACATATTAGCAGTTGTTTGGCCTTCCTTCCACTTTCTTAAAGCATGGAATACATCTGGTCGGGGCTTCCACGATAGTCTTTTTAAACAATGCTCATGCTTGATATAAAAAAAACAAAAACCTCCAACAATGTGATGACACCCCCTAGGGGTAACAATGTAACAAAAAGTCAAAACATGTAAAGCCTGGAAAAAAATTAGTTAAATAACAAATAATTTTTCTGTCGGCGTCCGTTTGGGTGAACACGCCTCCCGACTAACTAATAAAGTTCTCTCTGCCACCATTGTGGACCACTGCCTTCAATACAACCATTCCTTTGCTGACCTACGATGGCGTGTGATTGATTTTATCCCTCTGGATCCCCGAGGAGGTGACCGTGAACAGCGGCTTCAACAACATGAACAACGCTGGATTTTCCAGCTTCAAACTGTGTTTCCTACTGGACTCAATTTGGAATGTGATTGGTGGAGTCTCATTTAGGTTTCCCTTCCTCCTTGCGCATATTCTGACGTCATCCCGGTGCCGTGGATGACGCTTTTCAGCAGCCACTTGGATTTTGTTTGGGATTTTAAATGACCTGTTTTTTTCTGGCGTTTTTCAGGGCGAGCGTATTTTTGGGAACAGCTTGATACAGGGTCCCTTCGGGGCTCGAAACATGCATGTCGCTGATTCATCTCTTGCTGCCCCTTCTGCCAGCGCTCAGTTAAGTGATGTTTTTCACTCTATGCATTTTTGGTAATTTTAGGTATTAAATAAAGTCGCTGATTCATCTCTTGCTGCCCCTTCTGCCAGCGCTCAGTTAAGTGATGTTTTTCACTCTATGCATTTTTGGTAATTTTAGGTATTAAATAAAGTCACAAAAAGGTCTCTGCTGACAACGAGTGGGGAGGTTTTCCCTCTCCCCATCTCAAGTCAGCGGACGCCGACAGAAAAATTATTTGTTATTTAACTAATTTTTTTCCAGGCTTTACATGTTTTGACTTTTTGTTACATGCTTGATATAAAGCATGGCATCATCTGCATATATGTGATAATACATGTTATGGGCCCTGTATGATTGCATAAATGGGATTAACTAAATGTTGAATAGCAGTGATATAAGGCAGAGCCTTGCAGGGCTCTTTGTTGTTGGGCATATGGTGCAGACTTCAATGATCCTATTTTGACTTGTTTTTGTCTGCCTGTTTTATAAGATGGGGAACGACTTCAAGGTTGTGTTATTTAATCCTAGGGATTGTAAGATTGATAATAGTATGTTGTGAAGAACTGAATCACAAACTGATATAACATCAAGGAAGGTTAGAATGAATGCTTGATGTGGCTTTTCCATGCCTTTTATGAGTCTGTCCATGAGTGCCTTTTTTTAAATTTAATAATTTAAGTGTTTAGCTCACACCTTTTTCCAGTAGTGGTTCAAGGTGAGTTACATTCAGGTACAGTAGCTATTTCCCTGTCGATGGCTGACTTACAATCTAATTATGTACCTGAGGCATTGGAGGGTTTAGCGACATGCCCAAGCCCACAAGGAATGCCAATGGGATTTGAACACTGGTCTTCCCAGTTGTAGGCTGCTGCCCCTAACCACTAAGCTACTCCTCTCGACTCCATAGTTGTAGTTCAAGGGGTGCATGTAAGGTAATGTAGGTCCAACAAAACAAAGCACGAATCCACGTGCAACTAATAGACCCAGTCCAAAAACGTGGATAGCAGAGGAAGAATATCTTTTATTGAATAACTTTGGGCCATTGGCTTAAGTTATTCAATAAAATATATTCTTCCTCTCCTATCCACATTTTTGGACTGGGTCTGTAAGGTAATGTAGTCCTGAAGCTGAAGCTGTACCACCTATTTGATAATCTTTGCAAGGAAAGGTAGGCTTGCAATGGGTCTATAGAAACTGGGGAGCTTTGGGTCTAGTGGGGTATTTTTGATTATTGGACGAATGGAGGCATTCTTGAGGCTGGTAGACATGTAGCGTTGTGTGAGGGATAACTGTGTAATCCTAAGAAGGGTAGGCCCTAGTTCAGCACGGTCTATTTTGATCCAACTTACTGGGCACGGATTGAGTGGGGAGGTGGTGGTGTTGAGGCTGGATATAATGGTTTCTAGTTCTAGTGAAACTGGATTGAAGCTTTGTCAGGAGGTGGTGATGGAACTAAGGTCCTGTGTTGATAGGATTGGATAAGTTTAAAGTGGCATTCCTTCTTTTTTTATTTGTCATGTCCTGGTACTACAATATGGATATGTAAGCATCTTGGTCGTTTGTGCTTTTTGAGTGGTGCCATCTCCTCTATCTGTTTGAGCCTGCACTTCATATCCCTTAGTTCTGTGATGTACCAGATGGCAAGGTGATGCTTTGTCGTTCTGTTCATCTGGGGGCTACTGCAGCTGCATTTACTATTTCATTCCAGTTGTGAACTAGTGTTTCAATATTATCTGAGTTTTGTTCAAGTGTGGCATGATTTTATTCAGGAATGCTTGCTTATCTAGGTTTAGGAATCTATGATTTGTTGGCTGTGGTTGGGGGGTTTTTTTGTGTGGGTAAATTTCCTCTTGATATTTGCTTCGGTGCAAAGAAGAGATCTAGTGTGTTCACACTTTGATGGGTTGGCTTGTTTATGAATTGGTTGTATTATAATGCCTCCATAGCCTCCAGGAAGGATTTTGATAGTTTGGAGGGGGTTGAAGAGAGGTTGAGGTCACCTAATAGGAAGAGATGTTTGTTTTGTGTTGAAATGACTGCACACCATTTCTAAAAGGGCTATTAGCTCTTCAGCTTTTGTAATTTGTGAGCGGTAAGCTAAGCATAATTTCGTATAGTTATTGGATACTGTAAGCATGTCTATGCCTGCTACAGTGCTGGTTGCAACGCTGCGCAATTTCAAGTATTTTCTAGACAAGATAAAAACTCCTCCACCTTTACAGGTGATTCTTGGGCAATTGAATAGGTCATAGTCTGAGCTTAGCAGCTGATTTATAAGAACATTGTCAGTGTTGGTGAACCAGGACTCTGTTACATACATGATGTTGATATTGTGGTCGGTGAGATAGTCAGTTAACATTGGGATTTTATTGCGGGCTGAACATGCGTTGAGAAGTACACTTTTTAGGTAGTGTTGGCAATGAGCCCCATTCCAGGAGAGGGCCATCTGGGCGTCCCCACTAAAGATGGGGCCCGTTAGGACCCAATTCTGGTCTGCGGGAACGTTACCCAGAATTGGGCCCAAGGACGGCCCAGTGTGCCCCCTCCACCTGCGGGGACATGCTCCCCGCAGGCGCCCCCGGCATCCATGGCTCCAGCCCCCCAAATCCACACTGCTCGACCCATGGTTAGCCTACCCCTGTCTGGATTGGGTGGCGGAGACCCTCCACACCCAGATGCAGCCCCGGGGCTGGCTCCCCTGCCCTGATCCGGCAAAATGTGCTGCTTATACCATCTCCAAGGTGGTATAAGCAGCACGTCCCAGCAGGCCTGGCAGCACATACAGGCCGTGACTTGAATTGACCCTGCCTCCGCTCCGCCCCCCCCACTCCGCCCCCTCCGGCCCCCAGTCGGCTCTCCCCATCCTAAAGCACAGAATGTATAGGGAGAGCCGGTGGGGGAATAGGATCTAGGCAGATGTGCAGCCCTGCAACCTGCGTTCGAGAATGAGGTCCAATGTGTTATTTCTTCCTGAGTTGTTAATTCTTGAAGTTTGATCTTCTTTAGTGCATAGGGTCCTCTGTTACTTGGTCTTAAGAAGGGGGCTAGTGTCTCGTTTTGAACATTGCTATAAACTATCGGGCTCATACATGGGTGTGCTACTAATGAATCGGCATGTGTGAGTAGTAATGAGAAATATATAAAACCTAATAGGTGGTTACTGAGGACACGATTATGTAGCTGCGGTGGTCCTGGTTTTAGTCTCAGGAGTGGTTGCTTTATGAAATTAGGTGAGTGTTTGGAGGGTGTCAGCAGAAGACTGTAAACTGGGTTAGTGCAATATGCAGTATGGGCTGTTGCATGATGAGGAGGATTTTACTTCCTGTGTTTGTGGTCCATAGGTGGTTGCTAGGGTAGTGGTTGTTTCCAGGTGAGTAGTGTGTCAAATGTCATTCTGTTAGAGTAAGGTTATGTTCACAATACGGTTCACACTAAGGGCCATGCTTAAGGGCCCTTTGGCGAGGGACCGCCTGGGTGAGGTACGAGGCCATTGAGTCAATTGTTGGTGAGTGATGTGCCTCCTGTGTAGGCGGAGCTTACCAGTGATCGTGAGGCCTGTTTGGGTGCACTGGAGAGTGCAGCTGAAGATCCGGAGGTGATCGGGCAGCCACAATAAAGAGCAACGTGTATGTATTTTATATCTGTGTATCTATGTGTGTGCATATGTTCATTGTATCCATGTATGTGTATATATGTAGGCATGTGTGTGCATCCATATGTGCACATTTCTATGTGTGTGTATTGATGTCTGTGTAAATTTGTGTGTATATGTGTGTATCCATATGTGTTTGCGTGCATCCATGTGGGTATATGTGTGTATCCATATGTGTTTATGTATCAACTGTAAACCAAATACTGCTAAAAATGTATTCTTAACTTTACAAAAATTAATCAACACCATATAATTGTAGAGCTCTCCAATAATATCCAATTAACAGATACAATTTTCTTTATCCAATCCTTATAACATATTTTATCTTTCTAATATTTAATATTCCTGTACATTTTTCACTGACATGCACCGGCACTGAATATCTAGATTGGCTGTATAGCAACAAAGCTATTCTGCCACTACCCAGTTAGCTTCTGCGGCGAAAGTTAGACCATCCTTTTAGATGACTAACTTTCACTGCTGAATACTGCAGCTGCCTGGTTATCTCTGGGTGCTGCCTCTGCTGTGCTCCTGGAATGCCCCAATCATTGACAGCACCTATGGATATTCAGCGGCATTACAAATGCATCTCTCACTTGGTTTGCAGCTTGTTGTGCTGTGAGGGCTTGCGTGCATCAGTGATGCTGAGAGCTAAACTATCGGTAGTTTAACTACTGGCAGGGTCTCCCAAGATGGACAGGTCTCAGCTGAGGTGCCTGACCAAGACAAACCACCCATCTGGGCAGCAGCAGAATGGGATAGTGTTGACGGCGGAGGATCACATTTCTGTGACAACGGCAACAACACCGAACTTAAACTGCGCGGAAGAAAGGCCCGGCAATCTACTTCTGTATCTTGCCATGAAAACCCAATGGATAGTTACAACAAAACAAATTGTGCTATGGTGCTGGAAGATGAGACCCCCAGGTCGGAAGGCACTCAACTAGCTACTGGGGAAGAGCTGAAGACTTTTCAGAGTAAAGCCAGCATTTATGATGTGGTTGGATCAAAGCCCTCGGGAAGTCTGACTGCTGATGTAGCTGCGCATGAAATGAGAGTCAGAAGCTGTAAAGATGTCTTACGCATTGGAACATGGAACGTACAAAGCATGAACCAAGGGAAGTTGGAAGTGGTCAAGAATGAAATGGAACGTGTACAACTTGATCTGTTGGGTGTCAGCGAACTGAAATGGACTGGCATCGGGCACTTTGCATCAGATGATCACATGGTCTACTATGCTGGAAATGAAAGACAAAGAAGAAATGGTGTTGCATTTATAATAAAGAAGAAACTTGCAAGAACTGTAATGAAATACAATGCAGTCAATGAACGCTTAATCTCTATTCGTCTATGAGGATTGCCTATCAACACAACTATAATTCACGTATATGCCCCAACAACAGCTGCAGAAGAGAATGAAATTGAAGAGTTCTATGAACAAGTACAAGCTGAAATTGACAGAACATGCAAACAGGATATCCTGATAGTCATGGGTGACTGGAACGCAAACGTTGGCAAGAAAGAAGAAGGCAAAGTAGTTGGAAAATATGGACTTGGCAACAGAAATGAAGCTGGAGAAAGACTGATAGAATTCTGCAAGACCAATGATCTATTCATCTCAAACACCTTCTTTCCAGCAACACAAGCGGTGACTGTACACATGCACTTCACCCAATGGATTGTATAAAAATCAAATTGACTACATCTTTGGAAGTCAACGATGGAAAAGTTCTATAACATCAACAAAGACAAAACCTGGAGCTGACTGTGGTACAGATCATCAACTACTAGTATGCAAACTCAAGCTAAAGTTGAAAAAGAGCAATCCACTCATGAATGCAGCAAAATATGATCTTGAGAATATACCACTGGAATTTAAAGACTGCCTGCAAAATCGATTTGCTGCTTTAGATACAAATGACAGAGCTCCAGAAGAGTTATGGCATGACATAAAGAAGGTTGTGTTGGAAGAAAGCGAGAAGTCTCTACAAAAGGTGAAAAAGCAAAAGCGGCCAAAATGGATGACGGAAGAAACTCTGAAAACTGCCCAGAAACGCAGAGAAGCTAAAGCCAGAGGAGAAAGAAAGACAATCGCAGAACTCAACAGAGATTTCCAATGTGCAGCAAGACAGGACAAGGAAAAGTACTACAATGACACTTGCAAGGAAATAGAAGCAGAAACTATTAGAGGAAGAACAAGATCGGCATTCCTAAAGCTACGAGAGTTAAAGAAAAAGTTCCAGCCTCAAATTGGAATGTTACAAGATGCTCAAGGTTCTATGTTGAATGATGCTGAGAAGATCAAGAAAAGGTGGAAGGAATATACAGAGTTTTTATATGATAAAGATCAAGTGGACCAACAGCCATTTCAACCTGTACCTTATGATCGGGAACCATTGGTGATGAAAGAAGAAGTTGAAGCAGCATTGAAAGCCTTATCAAAGAACAAAGCACCAGGCATTGATAGCATTCCTATAGAAGTATTGCAGCAATCTGATGCGGCTGTTACCATACTTACAAGGCTCTGCATAAGAAATATGGAAGACAACATCATGGCCAACTGACTGGAAAAGATCTGTGTTTATACCAATACTAAAGAAAGGTGATCCAACTGACTGTGGAAATTATCGAACAATTGCTCTGATCCCACATGCCAGCAAGATTCTACTGAAGATTATTCAAAAGAGACTACAACCATACCTGGAACAAGAACTACCTGAAGTGCAAGCAGGGTTTAGGAAAGGGCGAGGAACGAGAGATATCATTGCGAATGTGAGATGGATCCTTGAAAAGACTAAAGAATACCAAAATGATATCTATTTGCGCTTTATCCACTATAGCAAGGCTTTTGACTGTGTAAACCATGAGAAACTCTGGGCCACATTAAGAAGCATGGGTATACCAGAACACCTGATCGTTCTCTTGCGCAATCTGTACATTGATCAAGAAGCAACAGTTCGAACGGAACAAGGAGAAACAGAATGGTTTAAAATAAGCAAAGGTGTAAGACAAGGCTGCATACTTTCCCCCTACCTGTTTAATTTATATGCAGAACAAATCATCAGAGAAGCAGGATTGTATGAAGACAACAGAGGTGTGAAGATTGGTGGAAGACTCATCAATAACCTTCGCTATGCTGATGATACTACATTACTGGCTGAAAATGAAGATGATCTGAAACATTTGCTTCTCACAAACAAAGAACATAGTCTCAAAATGGGCCTGCACCTTAATGTAAAGAAGACAAAGATCATGACAACTGGCATAATCAACAGGTTCATCATTGAAGGAGAAGAAATTGAAATTGTGAACAACTTTAACCTACTTGGATCAACTATCAATAAAGAAGCAACAAGCAGTCAAGAAATCAAACGACGCATTGCTCTTAGCAGAATGGCTTTGAAAGACCTAGATAAGATTCTCAAGAGCAGAGATGTCTCTCTCCATAAAAAGATTTGACTTGTTCAAGCCATGGTATTTTCAATAACATCATATGGATGTGAAAGCTGGACAGTGAAAAGACAGACAGGAAGAAAATTGATGCCTTTGAATTATGGTGCTGGCGGCGAATACTGTGTATACCATGGACTGCCCGAAGAACAAACCAGTCGGTACTAGAGGAGATCAAACCTAAGCTTTCTTTAGAAGCTCAGATGACAAGACTTCGACTTTCATACTTTGGACACATCATGCGAAGAGAGAGATCATTAGAGAAAGACATCATGCTTGGCAAGATAGAAGGTCAACGCAAAAGAGGAAGGCCAGCAATGAGATGGATTGATACAATAACAGCAGCTACAGGTACCAGTCTGTCAACAATGAGCCGCCTAACTGAAGACTGAACACAATTTAGGATAGCTATCCAGAGGGTCGCCATGAGTTGACTCCGACTCGACGGCACTTAACAACAACAACACAAATGCATACAATGTGTGCAGTTAAGTCAATGCTTACTCCTGGCAGCCCAGTAATTCTTGTGTTTTCTTGACAAGGTGCAACCGTAAATAGTTTGCCAGGCCTGTCTTCTGAGGTAATAGAGGGTGTGTGCATCCATATGACTTACCCAAGGCCACAAGGAGTGTCAGTGGGCACCGAAGGGCCAGTCTGTTGCATGGCCGACCGCTGCCATACGCCCTTGAAGGCCTGAAGGCATACGTCCAGGACTGCTGTCTCTAAAGGCATCGGGGCCAGAAAGATAACTTTGGCTGACTCCAGCACCCCATAGAGGACTCCACAATGGTAGGGACATCAGGAGATACCTGGTGGCCCTCCTGGGCCTTGGGAGCCGACTCCTCCTGCTAGGCCATCTTAGTGGGCCACTCCCAATCATCACTCTTGGTGTCACATCAAGATGGACTCTGGTGTCAATGCACATGGGTCTTCAGTTCCAAGTGGAGGTTGATGGAAAGCCTCCATTCTGGGCCACCGCAGCCCCGTGATTCCGAATGTGCCCAAGCACGCTTCAGTGCTGATGCCTCTGCAGAACCTTGCGAGGACATCGATGCCGATGCTGAATCCGATGGCCAAAAGAGGTACTCCCTCTGTATCTCCTGGCCCTTCAGGCCCTGTCTCGTCATCTGTAGCCACAGATTGCAAGATGTGGGCTGATGGTCAGGGCTAAGGCACTGAAGGCACCAATTGTTCCCGTTGGTTACAGAGATGGTACAACCACACTTGGTGAACTTCTTAAACCTTCTGGCTGCCTTGGACATGTCCGGGAACACGGCCAGGGCTAGGTCAAAGGGCTTGATGGTGCCAGCAGCAAGAAAACGCAAAAAAGGGAAGAATACAAAAAAGGTAAAACTAAGCGTCAGCCCCAGAACTGTTGCTACTCGCAACAGGCAATAAGACTAGAACATTACTTTAACTTTGTTGATTTGAAAAAAAGAACCCATAAGGGGATAAAATCAGAAAAGGTTTTCAGAGGATAGAAGGAACACAAGGAAAAAAAGAAGACTGGAGAAGATGGCACCACAACAGGCAGGCAGACAGGCGGATATGTGATGGAGCCTCCAAAAGCTTCCAATGGAAGCTGAGGAGCTTTCTTGCACGGGGCTCCATCGGGGATGTCACCCATATGTGAGGGCTTACTTTCTGCTTGTCCGCGGAGAATGCCTTGTAACTCATCAGTGTCCAGACGCTAGTATGATCTGGGAGGGGAGGGTGAGTGCCAGCAGCTGTGGCCTGGCTGCTCATCACCATTTTTTCTGGAGGCATCCTGTTGCACAGGGTATCTCAAGACAGAGTCGGAAGAAATCTTGAGTTCTGCTGGTGCTGCCCCAATAATTGTGGCGCTCAGGTCAGTTGCCTAGTTTGGCTAATACATCTGGATGAGTGACCAGAGATTAATTACATTTTAAATAAATGATCACCAACAAGAGAGATTTCAGCAGCAGAGTTCCTTTTGATATTATATTAAATTATACTATACTGTATTTCAATTAAAAATATACAGGAATATCATATATCCTTTGTATCCAGATGTGTGTGTGTATGTCCTTGTTTGTATATATTTATATGTACTATCGTGAAGCATTACCCCCAACCAGCACGAACGCAGGCAGGGGACTCACACAGAGATCAGATGGAATGCTGCCATGATCTTTAGCTGCCTCATTTTCTGTTTCTATCTAAAATAATTTAAAACAAAATCCAGATGGCAATCATCTACATAGAAAAAATTCAGACCTGCATGCCTAAGTCCAATTTTAATAATGTGTATCAGCCCAAAGAGGTGAAGGTTTTATAATTAGCAGATCATTTTCTTCCTTTGCTCCAAGGTGCTGGAATAAGCTTCCATTAAACATCAGATTGATAAAAGATATCACAATTTAGAAAAGCTTTAAAAACCCATCTTTTTTTACAACACTTCTCTTACATCAATATTTCCCCCCCTCTCACCCCATTATCTCAACTCAGCAATAATAGTTAAATGATGATGTTAGACCGTTCCACCTTATGATATTTCACTGTATATACCTGCTCTGTTAAATGTTATTTATGACATGTCTCTATACCCACTCAAGATCTCTAGTCTTATGTAATTGCTTTTATTGAATTATTTATATGCTATTCCCCAGTTAATTCTTGTTTTATTCCCCTGTTACCTGTAACTTGGACAAGTTCTCTAAATCTGAGTGTATTTTGTTTAATGTAAACTGCACTGATGTCAAATAGCGCGGTATATAAGAGCTGTTAAATAAATAAATAATAAGACTAAAATGCTGATATGGATTAATATGGATTATTAACCCTTTCATGTCCACATAATTGTTTTGTAACTGCAATTTTTTTTGTTGTTTTTATTAAGAATATAAAGTTTGTTTGAAAAATTTTTATTTCTAAGAAACAATATTTACTGTTGCTATATGGCAACTACGGTCCTGAATGGCTGAAAATTAAAAACAGTCTTGACATGAGTTTCATTTACTGCTGGGTGTGATAGTTTAAATAACAGTTTTTTTCAGATGTCAAGCACAGAGATACACATCACATTTCGCACACAGTGTGCGGATTTTTTGGAAATATAGAATCCGGGGGAAAATTTGAAGGTTGCCATATGGCAATTAGAACCATGAAAGGGTTAAAATCTGAAGTTGAAACGGCAACCTCTACGGTACTTATTATCTAATGAACCTGTTCAGAATTTTCTCCATAAAATAAGTCAACAAATTTAGTACTGCATCTCCCACTTACCCGAGCACCTATGTGGTTATTGATGAGGGCTGATGATGGGACATACGAACTATGTGGGTGACTGAGTGTCCATTGAATCTTGCCAGTGTATCCAGGAATATTGCCGTTACTGAGAAGAAAATGTTAAAGATTAAAAAGGCAGTTGGAAAAAATGAGATCAATATGGCTAAAAATAACCTGGAATCAACAGCAATAAAAAATAAAACATTCTGTATTATGCAGACTATTAATTTTATTTATGTATAGAGTTACAGAGATTTAAACCACCTTTCTGATAAAAAAAAGTCAATCAGAAAAGTGTACAGAAAAAATAGGAAGAAAACCACCCAGAAACATCTTCCCCCTCCCAAAAGCTGTCATACCACATCAACCCTCAGAAAATAACCATGTTTTCAAGGCCTTTTGAAAGGCCAGTAAGGAAATCTGGGTTCTAAGTTCTAATGGTAGGGCATTCCATCACTCACTAGTGACCACCTGGAATGCCCGTTCATGACTGGAAACCATACAGACCACCACCTCCAACCGAGGCACTACTAACAGCTGGGCACCGGGCCTGTGATGACTGCAGAGATCGGGGTGGATCGTACCAATCAAGAAGCCTGGACGAGAGTCATGCAGCACACAGAACATGGATTAGCAGCAGTTTAAACAAACCTTGCTGCCGCACTGGCAGCCAATGTAGTTGGGCCAATAAAGAACCAAAGAAGAGGAGCACCTACTCGCAAAAACATCAGGAAACACAAAAATGGAGCAGATTTGGAGGTCACAGGCGATTTATTGGTAAAAGAACACCCAACGCGTTTCGGCAACGCCTTCATTAGGAGGCTGAGAACTGAAAACAGACAATAATAAATAAGATCAACAATCATAAATATGACATATAAATGTAAAACATTACAAATATATGAAACATGTTAAAAAACAAACAGACATAATGCACAAATATTAAAAGTATTAACAATGTTAAAAAGTAAAAACATCTAAAATATAAAAACAATAAATAAATACAAGAATAATAATAAGAAAGGACAAACATTGGCTTAGTTAACAGGGAAAAAGGATTAAAAACCTTACAAACATATTGAATTATGTGAATACTCACAGTTATGGATATCAATACACACAATGGAGCGCACAGTAGAATATAAATTTGTGGCAAAGAATCAATCCTATAGTTGATTATGCTAAAAAATATAGTAATCACATAAATAACTTAAAGGATTAAAAACATATACATACATTTAATCACGAATAATTGGAAACCCAGAAACCAAAGAAGAACCAGACCAGGATATGCATAGTATATTATAAAATCCAATAAATAATGTCAAACTATGTAATAATAATAATTGAGCAAATGAATAAAATATGGTAATAAGTCCTACACAAAAACAGGAAAGTAGAACCAAACAACATATTGTGTGTGCTAATTAAAATCCATTAAAAACGGCACACTAGCATGAAACTTAAAACAGTGTGCTTATATATTCTAATATAACAATAATAAACTGCTGTAAACAAACATAAAAATATAAATGTCTAAGAGGAGGCAATTAGTCCCATTGCTAACAGAAACTTGTAAACGGGGATGCTTGTTGTGAAAGTTCCACAATCTTGGCAAAGACAGGAATTTACTTGACTTGCAAAGGATTGTGGGTGTTGTAGTTCAATCACACAAAACTAGCCGTTTAACAAGAAAAAGAATTGTAGTTGCTTGAGTGTAAAGCAAAAAACAGATTTTATTTATGGGGAGTTATTCCCTTGCACAGATATGCTTGGTAACATCAACAGGATAATTTCTTCAGGAATTGTATTCAGGAAACAAAACAAATAAGGCAACTGAATTACTTATGCAACAACTTAGAAAAGACCTTGATGGAACAGAAAAGGTCTTTCTTCTAGCCCCTGCTAATAAACTTTCTTAGCTGTGCTGGAATGAAAAATAAACCCAAAAGGAAAATTCTCTTTATCAAAAAAACAACTTTCTTCCTTTCACACAGTGAAGAAGTTTACTTTCCAAAGTCCCACGTGCACTTGTGCCTTGCTCTAATCACAGGTGCTTAACCAGCTGCAAACCATTGCTGGTCCACTCTCCACGTGGCTCCAACTTTCCACAAAGCTTTCTCTCAAAGAAACTTTTCTGGGAAGCTAAAAAAACAGTACAGACCCGGCTGCGAATTAACGCGGCCGGGCACAGATGCGCAGTGGCTGGCCGAGGGTTGGGGGGACGGTGAGGGCGGGCAACGAGCCGCATATAAAAAGCGCATCCGGCGCTGGCTCGGCCTCTTTCGCCGCTCTCCCCCCCCTTTTGCGAGTGGAGGACGGAGACAGCATCCACAGGAGGAATCGCGGGAGGACATACATTCCCGGAGGAACGGAGAACGGAGACAGCATCCACAGGAGGAATCGCACGGCAAGTACTTAAAAAAACAAAAAGAAGAAAAAACAAAGAGAGAGGAATAGGCACGGGTGCAGCGGCGCTTCCAGCCATGGCGGGGGGGTCCCGTTGCACGAGGCGTCTTCTAGGTCCCGTGGGGGGGGGGGAAGTTATAGCGGTAGCCTGAGGCAACCAATAACCCCTACCTTTATCATCCCCCAATGTGGGCAGCATGGGGCGCCTGGTCCGGCAGACAAAAAGGGGTGCTGGGGCTATGCGGCCACGTTTGTGCTGCGATAAATACAACGCGGGTACACGTGGCCGGGCACGGCAAATGAGCAGACAATGCAGGGCAACAACTGCTAATGAAATAATGATAGCAAAAAAAAAAAAAAACCCAGAACCGGATTCGGGTAGGGGAAGGCACAGACATGATGGCTTTCTTTAATAATAATAAAAAATAAAAAAAAAAACGGAGTCATTGCAATGTTTTAAAGCGGATGCTGTAGAAAGTAATGAGGAAGTGACTAATGGTGTAAGGCTGCCATCTCATGGACAAAAGCGGTATTGCAGACTGTTAGGATGATTGTGTTTTTGTGGTGATATTGAAGATGACCAGGGAATAAAAGAAATGGAATTGTATTAATGTTCACTGGAGAATGAAGAGGGGATGCAGCCAGGAATATCTGGGATCATTGCCAGGGTGATTTATGTCTATAGAGTTGTTAGATAGTGCTTTATAGATATGTATAGATATAGATAGTTATGTAGATATAAATGGATATTGATAGCTATAGATATGTATTGCCTGTAGGAAACGGATGGCGCACGGGATTGAGGCAAGCATCCGAGACTGTTAGTAATTTAGACTTTCCATTGCCTCTGTGTAGTAATCTCATCCTAGGTAGAGATGCCGAGAAAGAAGACACAAAGGGCTTCCAGAACACGAGGCGCCAAGGCTACACCGAAGGCAGCACCAGCACCAACGGCGCGGGCAGCTGCTAGTCCGAGGAGAAGGAGAGCACAGATGGCCAGCCATGATGCAACCAGCAGTGTAGCAGCCGGCAAGCCGAGGCGCAGCAATAGGAAGAAGGCGCCACAGCAACAAGAAAGCTCAGCCCCTCCGCAGAGGCAGGAGCTGGACGACCTGCTCCAGATGGTTTGGGAGCAGGTTACGCAACACAGCCTGACCTCAGTCAGACAACGACTGGGAATTTCAGGCTTCGCGAGCGAAGAACTTCCGTCAACGAGCAACAGCACAGTAACACCTAACACGGCACATGGTAAGTCTGGGTGTGAAAAGGGGGCGCCAGAGTTGTTAACTTCATCATCTGACGATTCCTTTTCTGACAGTGACGGTGACATAGCGTGGGCCGATGTGATAAAATATGCAGTAAAGAAATTTAAAAGGAAAAGGAGCCCAAAACAATCTAATCCCCTTAGGCAGGCCTGGGCGTGGCAGAGTCGGAGGGGCGAGGAGCACGGGAGCACACCATCTGGGGCGGCCCAAAGAACGCAGCTGGATTGGCGCGATACCAGTCACGATCCACGCTGCAGGGTGAGCTCCCTGGCTGTGTCGGTACCCAAAAAGACCAAAAAGAAAATTTGGAGGAGAGAATATATTGACCTATTCTCTCTCCTGCTCAGAAATCAGGGCGATGAATCAAACAGTGGAAAAGATAAGGATAAAAGAAGTGAGAGGGATAGGAAACCTAAAATTCCCAAATCAATTAACAACTGGGTGACAGCATTCCACATCTTTATGAGCGTGGTGATGGAGAAAGAACCCGAATCGGGGCCATATCTGACCAGGTACCTGGACACGATCACCAGAGCGCATAAACAATACGGGGGGTGGGCCTGGCTGAACTACGATGTGAAGTTTAGGAGAAGCATGGCTGAAGATCCCACCCTAGCATGGCATCACAGAATTCTGGACATGTGGACAGAAGAGATGGCGCCCAATAGGCCATGGTGTCAGGACAGGCTACAGCAGCTTCTGCCGAGCACGCAATGGCAACAGCCTTTTCAGAACACACAAGGGCGGCAAACCAATCAGTGGGCAGGGAGACGGGCATGCCAACAGTACAATGCAGGGAGTTGTACATGGCAACCTTGTAAATTCAAGCATTCCTGCTCAGTATGCGGAGGTGGACACCCTGCTTTCACCTGCAGGGCAGCAAGGGAGGCCAAGCCTTTCAGAGCATTACAGCAGCGCTCAACCGAGGGAGTTGGCCCCAACACCCATCAGGCTTGAGAATATGCGTCCATGGCTAAGAGCCTACCCTAGGCAGGATATAGTTATCAGTATTGAAAAGGGCTTCTCGCAGTGTTTCCGCATCACATCCCTAATAATAATAAAAAAAGCACAAACGCGCCTTATAAATAACACACCATCTGTCCAAAAACACAACGAGATCGCGCACAGCAAGATAGCAAAAGAAATAGGTATGGGGAGAATAGCGGGTCCTTTCCATACACCCCCATTCAAGGACATCATAATCTCCCCATTGGGGGTTATACCTAAAAAGGAGCCGTGACAATTCCGGTTAATTCATAACCTATCATACCAGGAGGGAAAGTCAGTTAATGATTATATTGATCCGGCGTTATGTTCTGTTAAGTATGCAACCATTGATCAGGCAATTATGCTCATACGAAGTAAGGGGCCGTGAGCACAGCTGGCGAAGGCGGACATAGAGTCCGCGTTCCGGCCATTGCCGGTACATCCTGAGTCTTTCCCATTATTGGGTTTCTCGTTCAATGGGGAGTTCTTCTATGATAAATGTTTGCCCATGGGATGTGTGGTATCATGCGCATACTTTGAACAATTTAGTTCATTCCTACATTGGGTAGTGGAAGACCTGGCAGGCCCCAACACGGTTGTGCACTATCTGGACGATTTCCTGTTGGTAGGAAAAGACCATGATGACTGCAAAAGGATATTGGATATCTTTGAACGGATGGCACAGTCGTTTGGAATCCCGCTAGCGAAAGAAAAGACAGATGGCCCGAAAAGGATCATCACCTTCCTGGGCATACAGATAGATGTGCCAGCACACAGGTCAGGTTTGCCAGCAGATAAGGTGCGGAAGTTGAGGAAGGATATTCAACTACTTCACAGCCAGCGAAAAGCGACGCTGCAACAATTTCAGTCAATACTGGGCCTGCTATGCTTCGCATACAGGGTGATACCCATGGGGAGGGTTTTCTGCCGCCGCATGGCATGGGCAACGAGAGGTATCTCAAAAAGATACCATCACATACGGGTCACCAGGGAAATACAGGAAGACCTGCAGGTCTGGCTGCAATTCCTTCGCACCTTCAATGGCCTTGCCTTCTGGCAAGCACTCCCGGTATCTAATGCGGAACTCAAATTCTTCACCGATGCCTCTGGGGGGATTGGTTTCAGCATCTACTACACAGGGGCGTGGTGCTCAGAGACATGGCCAAGGGAATGGCAAACCGAAGGGATCACCAGGGACATCATGTTCCTGGAGCTCTTCCCGTTAATGGTAGCCTTATGTATCTGGGCACCAGGGCTAGCCAACAGAGCTATCACCTTCCATATCGATAACCTAGCTGTGGTGTGGGCAGTGAACAGTATGAGAGCTAAGACGCCAAGGGTAGTGGCACTATTAAGACAAATAGTGTTACTATGCCTGTTGCATAACATAACCCTTAGAGCGGAGCACATTGAAGGCGAAAATAATAACATTGCCGATGCTCCTTCTCGTTGTAAGATCAGGCTTTTTCACCAACTGGCTCCCGAGGCAGACGCGGTCAAGACAGCTGTGCCCGATCATGTCTGGGAGTATGGTCCACCGAGGTATGGGAGCTCCTGTTAGGCTCCTTAGCCAAAAATACCAGGCATAAATACGTAGCGGCATGGGAACAGTACCAATCATTTTGCAGAGAAGCCATAATACAGCAAGAAGACAGATTTAAAGTAGCAACAATTCTGAGATGGATTTTGCATTGCAAAAGCAATGGCTACACAAAAGCTGCAGTGCAAGCCCGTTTGGCAGCGGTATCATTTTTTGCAAAGGCTATGGGTAAGAGGAGTCCCAAGGTGGAGTTTATCTTAAAGAAGGTAATGAGAGGCTGGTCCTTGGGGCAGCCCCGGAAAGTAGACCAATGCCGCCCCATCACTCATCAGATGCTCCAACAACTGGTGGTAACGACTGGCCAAGTGTGTTACGATGAGTACGAGACAGGGCTGTTTAGATGTGCCTTTTCCTGGGCCTTTTATGGAGCGTTTCGAGTAGGGGAGCTAGTGGCTTCCTCATCCTCGAAGCACAGGACTGCCTGTGGAGGTATGGAAAAGCGTGATGTGAGCATACTCACAGGGGCCATAGTGCTATACTTGCGCAGATCCAAAACTGACACGGGGGCAAAGGGGCACAGGTGGTGTTGTTGGCATTGCACAATGACCCCTCATGCCCACTGAGCAATGCTTTAGCCTACCAACAGTTACGGGCACACTCAGGAAATCAATGGTTCGTGCACGCGAACGGTGCCCCCCTATCACGTTTCCAATTTATCAGAGTACTCAAGCTGGTAATAGAACAAACGGGACGGGATGCAAGCTTATACGGCTCGCACTCCTTTCGCATTGGAGCTGCTTCAACGGCAGCTAGCATTGGGATGTCAAGAGAACAGATTATGAATATAGGCCGATGGCGCTCGGATAGATACAAACTGTATATACGTCCAGCGGAATGAGGAATGATGGGTTTACAACAAAAAAAAAAAAATGTAACAAGTAGAGAGCAAGGGTAAGGGATTCTGGCAATGTGGAAGCATTTTGTATAAAATCAGTGCTATGTGTTATAATCATTGTTGGATAGTTCTGCTGTAATCATACCTTTCCGATTGTGAACTCGCACAGGGCATTGGAGAGGACAAGACAAAAAGTGAACAAGTGGATGGCCCGCTTCATGGGGGCAATAGGGGGTTACAGCATCAAGCATGACCTCATAGAAGAGAGATGCCCGGGATTGTATCGCGCCGATGGAGTACACTTGTCAGACATAGGAATGGACATTTTTCTGTGCGCCATACAGGACACGGTCAAACGATTATGGCAGAAGCAGGTGTTGGCCACAGCGGTGCGTTGATCAGTGGGACCCCGTCAACAAGCGAGGATTCGCGGTTGTCGGGGTTGGCAGAAAAAACCCACCCGGTGAGAGAGAACCCAGCCTAGTCTTTAAGTAAAGGGGGAGAGGTGCAGGAGAGAAACACAGACCTGCCCCCGGAGAGATTGATAAGGCAACAAGAACACCGCGCAGAGGGCCCCTTGCCTTGCTTTAACGGTGGGCAAAAGGGGGGTAAAGCAAGAAAAGGTTGCCAAGTCTGCTTGAACGGCAGGTGTAACAGCTTTTTGACTAAAGGATATGGAGAAGACTAAGGACTGAGGAAAAGCTTTCACGGCAATTTTCCTCCTGCCACTTACAAGGACTGTAGGATATTGGCTGTGTCACTCGAGGGGGCTGAAATGGCAGGTGGTGCCAAAAGGAATTGTGTACAGTGTTTTGTTGATTGTTACGTGCATGCTGTGGCCAACAGTTTTTGTGCTGTTAATAACCATTGTTGTTAAATAAATAGAAACAGTTTGTCAAAAGAAAACCCAAGGCGAAATGTGTGACTTATTGGAGAGAGGGGGTGGGGGGAGAGGCGACGGGGCAAGGGTAGGCAAAACCCGAGGCTGTCATGCCAGTTGCGCGGCTGAGTTCCTTTTGGTGTTTGATTCTTATCTAAGGATTTTTAGAACAGCAGCCTAGAAAGAGAGCAATCCATGCATTCCACTTTCTCATTTCATATTTCCCCTTGCTCTTGAAATATCATAGGATCACTTTCATACACTGGCTCAGAGGAATTTCTCTAACTGATCTCTACCAGGATAGAAACTGTTTCCCTGCTGTCTTCCTTGTGCAAAGCTAGGGAACAGATCGGAGTTCATACCTGAGATCACGTTGTCATTAGGTTTCCTCTCTGGGTATTTTGGCCAGTAGGTAGCAAAGCTTCTGTGCCCAGCTCTCCAGTCAGAATCTCTGGACTTTAGGTCTCTTTTTCCATACCTTGTTAAATAGGTATTAGAGCTCCTTTCTTCTGTAGATGCAGCCGTCTCCTTTACAGGTGCTGTCCGAGGGTTCCTGCCTGTATATCTCCAAGCCTCTGGTTTCTTCCAGTCCAATGAAGAATGCTTGCCCCAGGAATCTCTCCCAGCATACGTACTGCCTCGGGCTCCTTTCTTAGACCTCCTGGAAGTCTTGCTGTTCTTCCTTCTGTGTTCTCTTTGCTGTTGCTGTTCTCTTTGCTCTTTCTCTTGCTGTACTCCTCGCTGTCTGTCTGCAGAATTTCTTCTAGTTTTAAAGTGCCTAGATGGACACTCCACCCTAGCACAGTCCAGGTGTTCTGAATCAAGCCCTGCCCTAGGAGATGGGTGATTAGGGATTACATCATTGCTACTCTGATTAGGCACACATTTCCCTATTTCAGCTCTCTTAGAGGCTTTCTGTAAACCAGTGCATTCTGGGTCTGGTAGTCTTTTAGATAAACACTCTGTTTTAGTGCTTTTACCAGCCAGCACAGGTTGCTTATTCAGAGCCAATTCACCTCTTGTATTATTTCTTCCTGAACTATGATAAGCTTCCTTATCACATAGCCCCCGGCTTAAGTTATTACGGACTGGTGCCAATTGTGAAACCTCTTCTTTACAGTCCGTAATACGCGAAAGGGCATCTGCATTTTTGTGTAATTTTCCAGCACAATGTTCCACTTGAAAATCAAACGCCTGTAAGGCCATGTACCAGCGTGTCAACCTGGCATTGTGGTTCTTCATCTGTTGTAACCACTTTAGTGGGGCATGGTCTGTAACCAGTAGGAACTTCCTCCCTGTGAGATAAAACCTTAATGCCTCCATTGACCACTTTATGGCTAAGCATTCCTTCTCTATTGTGGCATACTTCTGTTCAGCCGGTGACAATTTCCTGCTCAGGTACATCACAGGATGCTCCTCCCCTTCATGACATTGGGATAACACAGCTCCCAGCCCTACATCCGAGGCATCTGTTTGAACTAAGAAGGGTTTTCTGAAAGCCATCCCTTTCAGTACTGGTCCTATACACAACTTCCCTTTTAGCACTGAAAATGCTTTTTCAGCTTCGGGAGTCCATTTCAGCTGATTTGGGCAATTCTTCCACAGCATATCAGTAAATATTGCACTTTCCTCTGCAAACTGTGGTATAAATCTGCGGTAGTAACCGATAAGCCCCAAGAAAATCCTCAGCTGTTTCTTCGTGGTTGGAGGAGGAAAATTCCTGATACTATCCACCTTGCTCATTAGGGGTTTAATTTTCCCTCTTCCCACCAAGTGGCCTAGGTATTTTACCTCTCTCTTAGCAAAGGCACACTTCTTTGGATTCAAAGTGATTCCCGCTTGCTTCATGGAGCATAAGACTGCTCTGATTCTCTTTAGATGTTCCGCCCAAGTATTACTATGGATTATGACATCATCCATATAGGCAAAGGCATAATTTTGATGGGGTCGAAGTACCTGGTCCACTAACCTTTGGCAGGTAGCTGCCTCTCCATGCAGTCCGAAAGGCATCCTTTTGAATTGAAAAAGGCCAACGGGGTGCTGAAAGCAGTCTTCGGCTTCAACTCCCTGGTTAGAGGGATTTGCCAATAGCCTTTTGTCATATCAAGGGTGGTTAAATATTGGGCTTGTCCAAGCTTGTCCAATAGTTCTTCAATTCTTGGCATTGGATATGCATCAAAAACTGATATTGCATTTACCTGCCGGAAATCAATACAAAATCTTAAAGAGCCATCAGGCTTTGGCACCAAGACTATGGGGCTATTCCAGGGACTCTTCGACTTCTCTATTACTCCCATGTCTAACATTTCCTGAACTTGTGCCACTACTTCCTGTCTCTTTGCTTCAGGCAAGCAGTATGACCTCTGACGAATTAACTTCCCAGGTGGAGTTATAATCTCATGTGCAACCAAATGCGTCTCCCCAGGTGGAGTCAAAACATCTGGGAATTCTATCAGCAACTTCCTTAGTTCTTCTTGCTGTACTACTGACAGGTCCTCACCTATTTCTTGGCTTGTTTTAGGGACATCATTATTTACAGGCCTCTCCTTCCAAGATTTAAGTACATTAATGTGGTAGGTCTGTCTACGACCTCTTGTGTTTTCCACCACATAAGATACTGGGCTCACCTAACAACCTTCCATGGCCCTTTCCACTGTACTTCAAATTTTGGTGCTGTACCTGCTACTTGAACCAAAACCTTTCCACCAATGCTTAATTGGCGGCTTTTTGCCTTCCTGTCATACCACCCTTTTTGGTGCACTTGACTGTCCTGCAGGTTTTTCTCAGCAACCTGTGAGGTCCTTTGTAAACGTGCTCTCAAGTCACGTAAAAACTGTTGCACCTCCTGATTCTCTGGTTCAGGATCAATCCATTGTTCCCTCAAAATATCCAACAAACCACGTGGGGCCCTACCATACATCAATTCATATGGAGTTACACCTAGGGAAACCTGAATTTGTTCCCTGCAGGCATATAAGGCAAAGGGCAATAACATATCCCATTCTTTTACATCTCCTGCTAACCCCCTTCTCAACATTTGTTTGAGAGTTTGGTTGAATCTCTCCACCAAACCGTTTGATTGAGGATGGTAGGCCGAGGTTTTTACATGATGAATGCCAAAGGCATTCCAGACTTGGGCCAAATATTTGGATACAAAGTTGGACCCTCGGTCAGTCAACATCTCTCTTGGGAATCCTACTTCACAAAACAATTTGAATAGCTCTAAAGCTATCGTTTTAGCAGAAACATTCCTTAATGGTATGGCCCAGGGAAATCTTGTTGCCTGATCTACAATAACTAGGATGTATTGGAAACCTTGGGGTGTTTTGACTAATGGGCCTACAATATCCATAGCAATGCGACCTATTGGGTCTGTTATAATTGGTGTTGGAATCAAAGGCACCACCGGTGGGTGAGATGCTGTAACACGCTGGCACGCTGGACATGCAGCACAAAACTGGGCAGTTTCTTTGAAAATACCCGGCCAGTAAAAACGTATAAGTATTTTATCCAGCGTTCCTTGCACCCCTTTATGACCTCCCACTGGATGATCATGTGCTAGTCTAAGAACTAGTCCCTTAAACGTTGTGGGTACCACTAATTGTTTATGTATGGTCCCATTTCTGGGGTACTGACTCTCTCTATATAATATTTCATTATCTAGTATGAATCTGGGCAAATCCTCCCTGACCTCCTGAGCATATTTAAAAGCTCGGGTGAGAGCTTGATCAGCTCGCTGTTCCTGTGGAAAGTTGGGAAACTTTGCCACTAACTCAGCTGGCACCCAGGGTAAACTTTTACCAGCCTCCATCTCAGCCCTACCCTGTGCTCTGCAAAGTCTCTCACGACGCTTTTGTGCTTTCAATTTTCTTTCTTTCCCAGATGGTGGAGTTATTAAATCATCATGAGAGGGTAAGACTCCTAACAACTCTACCTGCTCCCCCTCCTCCCGGCTCTCTACCATAGCCTGTGAACGGGTGGATACAAGGCCCCTCTTCTTTCCTAGTTCCTCACTAGCCCTTGCTTAAACTTTGGCCGGTCTCTTCCTAGAACCAAATCATATGGAAGCCTAGGTACCACTGCTAAAGGAATTTCCTCTTGTTCCCCCAAGCCCTTAACCATTAGCCTGTACGTGGGATATGATGTTGCAGCACCATGAATGCATCTAATGTAAACCTTGCTTTCAGGGGTTCTAGGCTCAAATCCTTCTTGGGCCTCTATCCGCTTCCAAAGCCTCTTTGACAGCATACTCTGGTCTGCCCCAGAGTCTAACGAGGAGGCGGGGCCAATCTCCTCAGTTGCTGTTCGGCGGTTGGGGTGAGAGGACCTCCTTCTGGGAGCTCCTGAGAAGGACACCGTCTTGCCTGCTGACTGAGCTTCGATGTCGGGTCCTGGGCCGCCTCCAGCGGGAGAGGCTCAGGCCCAGAGGCCCCCAGGTAGCCCAGGTAGGACTGCACAGGGCCAGGGTGGAGGGACCCACACGCCCGGGGGGTTGGATCCTCTGCCCCCCGGAGAGGGCTCGTCTCACCGTCCTGGGCACGGTGTGGAGGCCGGGTGGTGGCAGGGGGCGGCCATGGGGAGGCCCTGGAGTACGTTACCCAGATATACGGAGAATGCAGGAGGCGGTGGGGTCCCCCCTCCGCCTTGGGTCCTGGAGGAGGCCTCTACCTCCTCCAGTGAGGATGAGGACAGAGGGATGGGCCTGCTGCCCTTCCCAGGGCCTGCTAGGGCCTCGGAGGAGGTCATAGCAGCCGTGAGACAGCTTAGGGGCCTTCAGGAGGCGGCGACCCTGCTGCAGGCCCGGCTCTCCCATCTGTACAGCCTGAAGGCCACCATCCCTGGTGAGGAGTGGGTGGCCTATAAACAGCACGTAAAGGAGGTGAGGCGGGCTCTGAGGTTGAAGACTCAGTGGATCTCGTACTTGACAGAACAGGGTTGTGGGTCCCTCTCTGAGGTATTCCAAAATAGGGCTAGATGGCGGAACAAAGGTGGTGCAGTCCAGGGGGGACTCCCAGGGGGGAGCAAGTGCTTTTTCTGCCCGGTATGCCCCGCTGGACTTTACTGTTGAACATGGGCAGCACAAACAACAGAGAGAGAAGCATTCTGCTAGTTCCATGCCTTACCGTGTGAAAGTTGACGGACAGCAACGTTTCAGCGCTGCAGATGGAAGGAGGATGGCTGCGGTTCCCACACTGTCTCTGCCGGTACCATGGAGCGGGAAAGATGGCGGCTTGGCGTTTGGGGGCGGGGTCTCGGCCCGCCCTGGTCTCCCGGTAGCAACAGCAAAGGCGGCACGAGTGCTGGCGTCGGCCCCGGGAACTAGTGGTCCAGGTAGAGAGAAGAGCCTGAGCGGAGCTGATCCCCACCATCAGCGGGCAGTTCCGTTGTCGTTTTCTGTTCACCCGACATCTCCCCGTCTTGTCTGACGTCAGCTCGACTGAGGGGGTTCCCCCGCTGGAGGACGAATGTGCAGGGCTTCCCTTGGATGGATCAGCTGAACAAGATGGCTGCCGGAGCGTGGCTGATGTCATTTCCGGATCGACCCGACGGCAGCGGAGTGCCTTTGCGGCTTCTATGATGCCTGTTCTACCCCAGCGGACGGCTGCGGGGGTTTCGGATGGTCTGCTCCCAGAGGAGGAGAGTGAGGGACGCCTTCTGACTGCTGCTCCGGCCTCCTATCCTGTTCGGGACTACAGCCAAGATGGCTGCCGTTTCATGGACGTCACTTCCGGCGGGGCCCGGAAGGGGATTACAGCTGCTGTCGGGGATTTCGATGGTGCCTTTTGCGCGGCACCCCCTTTCCCCGGAGGAACGCTGCCGGCCAAACGAGGCCGCCCTTCGGATGGTGAGGGGGGCGGAGGACAGCTCTGGAGGATGCCCCGGAAAACTGTGGAGCCGCCCCGGAGAGATGTTTTGTCCCGCAAGGCTTCGGTTGGGGGTGGGACTGTTGTCCGCACCAGGGCACTGATCCATGCAGCGCTGGAGCAGTCTGTGCCGGCCTCGGGATGTGGCCCGTCTGTCCTGCAGTCCCCGTGGTCGGGACGGGGTGCTTGAGCCGCATCCCGAGGTGCAGGGGACAGCGGGGGGGGGGGGGGGGGGGCCCGGTTCGCGGAGGGTTCCTTCCCTCCGTTGGAACTGGGGCTGCAGATCGTCCGTCACAGCAGCTGCAGAAGAAAGGGACTCCTGGAGCAACCAGCAGTAAGGTAGGGAGGGGGGTTGGGAGGCCCTGCCTTGCTGCCGGGTGCCCAGGGGAGGCAGGAGGTTGGTGAGGTGGCCGGAGGGCTCCTCCTGGAAGAGGTTGTTGTCCCTTTGCAGGGGTAGGAGATTCCCATGCATGGCAGGGAGAGGGGGGGACCAACAGGCCCGTCCTCATGAGTATGTGGTTAGGGGGGCTGTGGATGCCTCTGGGGTGGCTAGTGGGGATGGGGGGATCACCTCCCGAAGATGTGGAGGATGGAATGGCGCCCAAGAGCTTGCGGAAAGGGGGGGGGGGGCGCAGGGCTCCCCTGTCGTGGTTGCGGACACCCCGGAAGAGGTTTGGGGTATGGGGACACAGGGCAGGGATGTAGGAGGGGTTGCGGGCATCCCTACTATCACAGAGGAACAACTCCATGACGCCCTTCTGTTGGCCTTAGAGACCCCGGAAGGCCCTAAGGGGGCCTTTGCAACACTTGGGGTGGGACGGGTTGCTGTGGTTGGATCAGATAGGATGGAGGGAGGGGAGTCGGGGATGCATGGGAGTACCCCGGAAATGGGTGGGGGTAGTATCCCCGATGCTGTGTTGGCTCAGCTGGTCAACACCAGTCCCACTGACTCACAGTTGGTGGTGGCTGCGGACCCTGAGCCGCAACAGCAGCCCGTCTCGCAGGCCACAGAGGGGGACGGGAGAGGAGAGGATCAGAGGGAGGCAGGGGGGTTAGTTCCTCCCTGTACATTTGCAGAGGCCCTGAGGGGGTCTGGTATTTCCGCGGGGCCCCCTGGTGGGGTTGCGGGGAGGGGGGTTTCCCAGGGGAGGGGTCCCGTTGGTGGGGAGGGAAGTGGGGGGGGGGGTTCCACGGGGCGGGGGGTGAGATTCGGCGACGCAATGTGGCGCAGATCCGGTGGGCCGGGGGAGGGGCCCCCTCCAGCCAGGGAGCATGTCCTCAGGATGGTCCTTGGGCTGGGGTTTCTCCCAGGGGATCTGTATGCCTTCATCCATATGAACAACACCATCGAGTATGATGTCAGTTTCATGTTGAGACGGGGGCTGGAGATCTTCTGGGACCGATACCAGCAGCAGAGGGGGCAAGGCGGGTGGGCCGACTTTCGTGTTGTGCCTGTCTCTCGCCAGGGAGCGGTACCTGTGACCATCCTTGTGAGGAATGAGTCGCTCCCAGGGCAGGACATTCAGTTTTGGTTATCGCGTCACGCGGTGCTTCTCGCACCCCTGGTTAAGGGCGCTGGGCCCCTAGGGGTGTGGGATGGGTTGTGGAAGGGTAGGATCCGTCTGCGTGAGGTGGGAAACGTCGTGCAGCACGTGCCCTCGGCTGGTTTCCTCGGTCGGGATCGCATCTTGTGCTACTACCCCGGGCAACGCCGCGAGTGTCACCGCTGTGGCTCATTCAGGCATCTGAGCATGACCTGTCCCGAGCAGGTCTGCACCCGTTGTGGTGAATGGGGTCACGCCTCGGCCGGGTGTTTACTCATCCGGTGCAACCTTTGTGGGGAGTTGGGCCACCCCTTTGTCCGCTGCCCCTCCGCGTCCCACAATGGACCGAGGGGGGATATCGCCGCCCCACCTCGGGCTCCTCTGCGGGAGGAGGTTGTGGAGGACCCTCTCCCGCAGGAGGAGTCTGGGGGCCCTAGGGTGGAGGAGATCATTGAGCCGGGGGAGCCACCTGGGGGAGGGGAACAGGGTAGGTTGGAAGAGAGGGTTGATGTGGTGGAGGGAGCTGTATCACAGCAGGATAGTGGGTTGCGGGTGGTGCCGCCTCAGGAGTGGACTATGGTCTCTTCTAAGCGCGGCAAAGCCAAGCAGAAGAGACGGGCGACATCCCCATTGTTGGATGCAGAGCCCGTGTTGGACTTCAATCGTTTCGTCTTCTTGGCAGAGGATGCGGCTGAGGCTGATGAGGGACTGCCATTGGAGGCAGGGCCCCCTGTGCAGCGCCCGGTGCGGATTGCGGCGGAGCTGGCCCGGCCGCCTGGAGTACAGAAGGCGCGTCGCAGTCAGGATCCTCCGATCAGTGTGGGTCCTGGCACCCGGCTCCCGGTGGTAGTCCTGGAGAGGCTGCCGGGGCGGGTGAGGGAGGATGGGCTTTTGTCTCCGCCGTTGGGTACTGGGCCTCAGCAGGGGCCCCCTGCTGACCCAGCCGTCCTGGCCTCCCCCGCGGGGGTGGGCACTGTTGTGTTGTCTGAGTCTGTGTCCAGGGAGGGGGGGGCACAGGTGGTGGACCCCACTGAGGAGGTCATTCCTCCGACCCCTAACCTGTTTTTGCCCCCTCATCCCGTGGGGGCTGAGTTTGCCCTCGCGACAGCTTTGCCTGGTGGTCCCGGGGGCACCAGCACCCCCTGGGGTGACAGGGTCGAACAGGAGGAGGGGATCCTCAAGGTGGTCGATGTGGACCCCGAGGGGTTGCTTCAGCTTGCGGGTTTCTCCTACAAGCGGGATTCTGGGGATCCGGGGGTGGGTGAGAAGCAGAGGAAGGGGATACTGCACACGGAATAGGCATGGCGTGCACCCCTGCGTTCTCGTGCACCACTATCAACGTGGCCAGTATTTGGACAGACCAGGCGCGGGCTGCGGCCTATGATTTTCTTTCTGCGAGTGGGTTTGATGTCATCTTCTTGCAGGAGACCAGGCTCACCTCGCTTGCTAGCCTTCATCGGGCGAAGCGAGAATGGAGGTGGGGTCCTTCGTACTGGTCTCTTGCAGCCGAGCCCTACGCAGGGGTAGCAGTTTTGTTCACGTCGCACCTATTCCAGGTGCAGTACGTGTGGGAACTGGAGCAGGGCCAGTGTCTGTTATTAGATGGCAGCTGTGGGCCTCACCGGTTTCGTTTCGTGGTGATTTATGGCCCCCAGTCTAAGTTGGCACGGAAGGCCCTGTTCAGGGTCATCCGCCCCTACTTACACACCTCCCGTTTGGTGGTTCTGGCGGGGGACTTTAACACCACCACCCTGAAGCAGGACCGAGGGGGGGAGCATTTCCCACCAAGTTACGAGGGCCTCTTTTTGGCTGAGATGACCCGGACGGCTGACCTGGTGGATGTGTATCACCGGGCCTTTCCACGGTCGCCGGGCTTCACCTACTACCGTGGGACCTGCAGGAGTCGTATCGATCGGATATATGTGAGTGCCCGGGTGGAGTGTTCCCCACCGCAGCTGCAGGCGGTTGACTTTTCGGACCACTGCATCCTCTCCGTGTCCTTCCTGGCCCGCGAGGAGCTTAGCAGGGGTCCTGGTCTGTGGCGACTGAATGTGCAGTTGTTGGCTACATCAGAGGTGGTCCAGGAGTTCTTGGCCTTTCTCGCAGACCAGGAGACCCTGTTGGGCATTTTTCCTTCCCGTGGCGCTTGGTGGGATGAGGTGAAGACGCGTGCCCGCAAACTCTTCCGCTCCCGGGGTGCCTCCATTGCTCGGTCCTGCTACCTCACCTATACTGTCCTCCGGAGGTCGCTGGACCGTTTGGTATCCCGAGGGGCAGCGCGGGAGGAGGTGGAAGAGGTGCGAGTCCAGCTCCGTGGCCTGCTTTATGATCGCCACGCCTCCCTTTGCTTCGAGGGGACGGTTGGGAGGGTCGCCACCCCAGACCCCTTCCTAACTTGCAGGGAGAGGGTTCAGCGTAGGGAGGTGGTGGCCCTGCGGGGTGAGGACGGCACCCGTCATACCTCTCAGGAGGACCTTTTGCGTATGGTGGGGGAATACTTCTCGGACATGTTTGGGGATCGCCCTGTGGACCTCGCACATATCCGGGAGTATTTGGGTCTTCCCCCGGTGTATTTGGCTGTGGTACAGGCACAGGTTGATGCACTCGCTGCTCCAATTCAGCAGGTGGAGGTGGAGAGGGCGATTCGTGCCATGCCGTTGGGGAAGGTGCCGGGGCGCGATGGCCTCCCGGTGGAGTTCTATCGCATTTTCATCACCCAGCTGGCCCCCTTTCTGACCTCCCTGTTTCAGGAGATCATGGATACGGGGTTTCTCCCGCGGTCATTTCGCGAATCTGTCCTGCTTCTGCTTTCAAAGGGGAAGGACGATAGCTCTTTGGATTATTGGCGGCCGCACACTCTCTTGAACGCAGACCGGAAGATCTTGGCCAAGTGTTTGGCCAACCGACTGGTGGAGGTGTCAGGCGTTTTGCTGTCACCATCCCAGTATTGTTCCGTTTGGGGGAGAGGGGTTCTGGACGCTGTCGCCACTGTCCGGGAGATGGTGGAAAGAGGCCGGTCGCTCCAATGGGACCACTGGTTTGTCTCCTTGGACCAGTCCAAGGCCTTTGACCGAGTCAGTCACTGGTACCTGTGGGTGGTGCTCCAGCTCTTCGGCCTCCCCGCGGGTTTCTTTTTCCTCTTGCAGGTGTTGTACCGAGGGGGGGGTGAGCTTTCCGTTTATTAACGGTTGGCTCGGACGGCCTTTTCGTGTCGCCTCGGGGGTACGGCAGGGGTGCCCTTTGAGCCCCCTGCTGAATGTCTTCTCCCTCGACCCCTTCCTCAGGAGATTGTCCTCGGGTGGGCTGTGGGGCCTGGAGGCGCCTGGTGTGCCCCCGTTGTCTGCGGTGGCCTATGCCAACGACATCTCGGTTTACGTGGACGGCACCGAGGGGGTGGAGGCCCTGCGGGAGGCCATTGAGGAGTACTTGGAGGTGGCCCACTCCGTTGTCAACCACAGCAAGTGCCAGACACTGTGGTTGGGGCCCTCCAAGTCCTCCCCGCCTTCCTGCGCCCCCTTTCCTCCTCCTGTGGAGGAGGTCCGCATTTTGGGCCTCGTCTTCGGGTTGGAGGACTGCGCGGTGTCCAATTGGAATCATTGTGTTGAGACCGCACAGTGTCGGGTGCTGTGGTAGAGGGGGTGGAGGTGTACGTTCAAGGAGAAGATCAAACTCCTCGGGACGTTTCTGTTTCCCCTCTTTCTGCACGTTGCCACGGTCTTCGTTCTTCCATCATCCTGTCAGGCATCTGTCAGTGCTGTCTTTTTCCGTTTCCTGTGGGGTAACCGCATGAACCCTGTCCAGCGCAACATTGTTTGCCTGGGCCAGGCAGAGGGTATGTTGCACCCCCTTGTCTTTCTGTCTGTCTTGTCTATGGCGTTTCACTTGGGCAGGATGTGGGAGGGGGGTGGGGTCTGGTGGGTGGCCTCCTACCGGGAATGGTTCTCCTGCTTCTGGGAGCAGTGGGAGGGGGCGTCCTCGGTCCCACGTGTGCGTCGGAGCGGGGAACAGGCCCCATCATACGTTTTTGCGATGGTGGGGCTCCTTCGGCGGTGGGGGGTGACTGACCCACTCGCCCAGTACTTGGGGCAGAAAGGATTGTACCGGATGGTACTCGCCTCCTACTTTCAACCACGGTGGGCTCTGCGGGACTGTCCGGCGGCTGCGATGCAGCGGGGCCTTCGGCAGTTGAACTCCCCTCGGCTGCCGAAGAAGGTTCGGGATGTGGCCTGGTTGTCTTTCCACGGGCGTTTGTACGTGAGGGACAACCTCAAGTACAGGTCACAGGCCGATCGGGACTGTCTGAGGGCGGGGTGTGAGGGGCAGACGGAGACCATGGAACATTTCCTCCTGCAGTGCCCCTTCAATGTCGAGGCCTGCCGGTTGGTGTCTGCTGCTCTTCCCCTGCGTGACCTTTCCCGCCTCACGTATGCAGAGTGGGTATACGGGGCCTGGTCCTTTCCCCCAAGGCAGGACTCCGGGACCCTCTACCTCATCACGGCCGTAGTGCGCTACCACCTGTGGCAGGCGCGCTGTCATGTCTCCGCCCGGGGGCTGGTCCTGCCCCTCGACGATGTGGTGCGGGACATTCTGGTGGAAGTGGCCAGCATGGCGCAACGCGAACGGGGGGTGGTAGAGGCCCATCATTGGGAGCGTCTGTGGCGTCACCTCACACTCTGCCCCCCGTGAACATCGGGGGTGGGTGACCGGTAGAATTGATGTATTCTTCCCGGGGTGGGGAGGGGAGGGGTCATTCATGTTTCCCGGGTGGGGAGGGGGGGGAGTCGGTGCTGCATTCTGGGTTCGGGTGGTTGGGCCATCCTCCCTCTCCCACTCTCACAGTAGTCCTCCTGGGGTGTGGTAAGGGGGGGGGGGCTCCTTTTTCCCCATGTGTGCATCCTGCTCCGGCTCTACTGCATTGATAGGGTCCTTTTTGTTTTTGTGTTTTCCTTTTGTGGACCTTGTGGTGCAGGATGGGATGGGTGTTGATGTCCCCTTATTATTATTTGTATCCCTGTTCTTTTGCTCATGGGTATTTTTCTTCTTATTGTTATTCTTGATATTATTCTTATTATGCTTCTTCTTATTATTATTCTTATGGTTATTATTATGATTCTTATTATGATTATCATTATGAGTATGATTACTATTATTATCCGTATTGTTATTTTTCTTCTTACTGTTCTCATTATTGTTGTTATTGTTATGGTTATTCGTGTTTGTGAAGGGTTGGGGTGTGGACGGGTGGTAGTATTGTTGGGTGTGGTGGGATGGAGGTTGCTTAGGGGTGGGGGGGGGTTTTGGGGGCAGGGGTTATGGGGTGTTTGCTTTTGTGGGATCAGGGGTGAGGGTTCTTTGCTGACATGTGTGGGGTGGGGTTTTTTGGGTTTTGGGGGGGGGTGGGGGTGGGGGATAGGGATGAGTGTGTGGTCTATGATGGTGGTGTTGTGGGTGGACGGGGGGGTTGTTTGGGTTATGGTGCATTTTATGGTGGGGGATGGGCAAGAATGCTCATCCAACGGACGGACTGGGACATTTCTTTTGGACTACTGAGCGCTGCTGCTGGGCAGGGGGTTGGGCACGGTGATGGGTTTGCTGTGTATGGTGGTGGGTGGGGTGGGTCACGGGAGGGGGGTTGGGTCCTTTGTCTTTGCTGTGTTGGGGTGGGTGGGGGTTTGGGGGGTGTGGGATTGGTTTGGGCTTATTGTGTTTTGCTTTGGTTTTTGTCTTTGTTGCTTGTATCTTAATAAAAATCTCCCTGCACATCAACCACCAAAAGGAACCCTTCTTTAGGCTGTTTTAAATCAAAACCTATCAAGCTAGTGTAAATCTGGCATCCCTTTTCCAAATGTCCCCATTTTCCACATTTGAAACATTTCTTCTTGCTCCACTTTATAATCTGGGTAGGCACAGTACTATTATTCTCAGAAACAACATTTTTAACCATTTTATTTTCTGATACAGCACAGCTTGCCTCAGCTCCAACCTTCAGAGGGCCACCCATTCTATGGCAAGCCTGCGTGGCTTCCAAGAACCACTCTGCTAACATGGTTGCCTCTCCCAGGTTCTGGCAATTTTGCTGTATAAGGAAAGTGTGCAAGTCTTTTGACACAGCAGACATGAATTGTTCAAGCATAATAATGTCCAATAATATTTTCATAGTCTTTCCCTCAGGCTCCAACCATTTTATGGCCAATCCTCTGATTCTCTGACTCAGAGCCCTGGGTGTTTCACCCACTCTTAATGCAGTAGCTCTAAACATTTGCCTATATTCTGAAACAGACAACCCTAGGCGATCTCTTATAGCAGATTTTACATCTCTATAATTTAAAGCTTGAGCTGCTGGCATTGCCCTATAAGCGGCAAGCGCCTCCCCAGTTAATGAGGCTGCCAGCCTTACTGGCCACTGGGTCTCTGGCCATGCTAATGCTTGTGCCACTTTCTCAAAAGATTCAAGGAAATCATCAACATTATCTTCTGGAGTGAGTTTCCCAAAACTAAATGCCCCAATTCCCTGACTGAGTCCCACATTGTCCACATGTGGAATACCAGGTGTTACTGCTGGTCTTGCACCACCTTGGGTGTGAAGTGCAATTAAGGCTT
The DNA here is from genome assembly GCA_033557465.1 of Ichthyophis bannanicus. Classification (NCBI taxonomy): domain Eukaryota; kingdom Metazoa; phylum Chordata; class Amphibia; order Gymnophiona; family Ichthyophiidae; genus Ichthyophis; species Ichthyophis bannanicus. The sequence goes on along the minus strand of CM066031.1, from coordinate 792,431,293 downwards.
CCACAAGGTCAAACACTGGCTTCTGCTGCTCCCTCAGGGCTTTGATTGCAGAGTCCTGAGCCTGCTGCGAGACCTCTTGTTGCTTGGCAAATTGGGCTGCCATCCAGCTGGCCAGTTCCCTAGGATCCATCTCTGTATATCCCTGCAAGAAACAAAAGAAAAAAAAAACACAGAGCAGCACCCTACAAACAGGTGTTTCCTCCTATTCTTTTTTTCAAATTACCCCTGTGTCTTACTCCTATCCACCACTAGACATGCCCAGGTAATTATTACCTTATGCCAGTGATGAGTCCGGCTCACAAGCTCTTTTCCTCCTTGGAACAGCTCCTGGAACAGCTTCTTCTTTTTTTTTTCTCCAAGCTGTTGTTAAGGGAAAAATCCACTCTCCAGCTTTTGACTTGAACTTTTTCCTTCCACTTTTCAGTTGTAATCCTTATAAATCCTGGAAATCCTTTGTGTAAAAGCAATCCTGCCAACTACGCCACTGTAAATGGGGGTGCTTGTTGTGAAAGTTCCACAATCTTGGCAAAGACAGGAATTTACTTGACTTGCAGAGGATTGTGGGTGTTGTAGTTCAATCACACAAAACTAGTCATTTAACAAGAAAAAGAATTGTAGTTGCTCAAGTGTAAAGCAAAAAAACAGATTTTATTTATGGGGAGTTATTCTCTTCCACAGATATACTTGGTAACATCAACAGGATAATTTCTTCAGGAATTGTATTCAGGAAACAAAACAAATAAGGCAACTGAATTACTTATGCAACAACTAAGAAAAGACTTTGATGGAATAGAAAAGGTCTTTCTTCTAGCCCCTGCTAATAAACTTTCTTAGCAGTGCTGGAATGAAAAATAAACCCAAAAGGAAAATTCTCTTTATCAAAAAAACAACTTTCTTCCTTTCACACAGTGAAGAAGTTTACTTTCCAAAGTCTCACAGGCACTTGTGCCTTGCTCTAATCACAGGTGCTTAACCAGCTGCAAACCATTGCTGGTCTACTCTCCACGTGGCTCCAACTTTCCCCAAAGCTTTCTCTCAAAGAAACTTTTCTGGGAAGCTAAAAAAACAGTACAGTTCCTTTTGGTGTTTGATTCTTATCTAAGGATTTTTAGAACAGCAGCCTAGAAACAGAGCAATCCATGCATTCCACTTTCTCATTTGATATTTCCCCTTGCTCTTGAAATATCGTAGGATCACTTTCATAAACTGGCTCAGAGGAATTCTCTAACTGATCTCTACCAGGATAGAAATTGTTTCCCTGCTGTCTTCCTTGTGCAAAGCTAGGGAACAGATCGGAGTTCATACCTGAGATCACGTTGTCATTAGGTTTTCTCTCTGGGTATTTTGGCCAGTAGGTAGCAAAGCTTCTGTGCCCAGCTCTCCAGTCAGAATCTCTGGACTTTAGGTCTCTTTTTCCATACCTCGTTAAATAGGTATTAGAGCTCCTTCCTTCTGTAGATGCAGCCGTCTCCTTTACAGGTGCTGTCCGAGGGTTCCTGCCTGTATATCTCCAAGCCTCTGGTTTCTTCCAGTCCAATGAAGAATGCTTGCCCCAGGAATCTCTCCCAGCATACGTACTGCCTCGGGCTCCTTTCTTAGACCTCCTGGACATCTTGCTGTTTTTCCTTCTGTGTTCTCTTTGCTGTTGCTGTTCTCTTTGCTTTTTGTCTTGCTGTACTCCTCGCTGTCTGTCTACAGAATTTCTTCTAGTTTTAAAGTGCCTAGATGGACACTCCACCCTAGCACAGTCCAGGTGTTCTGAATCAAGCCCTGCCCTAGGAAATGGGTGATTAGGGATTACATCATTGCTCCCCTGATTAGGCACACATTTCCCTATTTCAGCTCTCCTAGAGGCTTTCTGTAAACCAGTGCATTCTGGGTCTGGTAGTCTTTTAGATAAACACTCTGTTTTAGTGCTTTTACCAGCCAGCACAGGTTGCTTATTCAGAGCCAATTCACCTCTTGTATATTTCTTCCTGAACTATGATAAGCTTCCTTATCACAAACGTTTTGAGAAACATAACTAGGTGAATACAACTTGCATTTCTGTGGAAACAGGGGGACACTGCTCACATTGTAATGAGTGGAAATATACATATGCTTTAAATAAACTCAACTGTGAAACATGAAATCCTTAAAGGAACCCCTGAGAACCGCGACTTTAAAAGAAAGGCACATAATAGATGACACTGTGATTCCCAGCGTTCATTTTTAATTAATTAAATGGTCTTAAAAAATGAAATATCCATTGCTAAAAGTGATAATACCAACTGTATAAAAGTGTTTAAAAACAATAAGGTTGGCAAAAAACAGAAAGTTAAAACACAAAACTATCTCAGTCAGGCAGACCCCATCTCCCAGACAGGATATGTATGAAACAGCCAGAGGATAAAACCATAATTAAGCAGCGCATAAAGGAAGGAAAGAAAACCTATCTATTACTTAAAGGCTGAACCATAACAGAACGTAGTAGATATTAATAAAGCGAAGGCAAATACCTTTGTTGTTAACGGTCTGTACAACACAGCATTCAATCCTTAGAAAAACGCCGGGAAATCGCGCTCTTTTAAAAGGTCAAGGGGCACATAATTAATATATGCATATGCAACAGCAAGTGACATCACACGTGATATATAAACAACGAAAGCAATAAATCTAAGAGAATCTGTAATAAAACCACAGAATTGACCAATCCTACCATTTAAAAAGGACAAGACATATGATATAAAAATAAATTCTTAATCCAAAATTTAACAGTTCAGATAACAAAAGAACCACACATTATATATAAAATATGTGTATATATCATAATCATATTACAGTACACTCAAAAAAATCAACTGTTTAAGAGTATGTATAAACAAAAGTTACTCAAAAACAGAGCCAATAACACAAAATATAAAAAGACCAAAGAATGAAAACCAAACTACTATAAACAGATGATATCTGTCTAAACAAGGGCAGGATGCCAGATTGGAGCTGACTATCAAAAATTAAGGTAAAAACAAATACCTATGGTGCAAGCAGCTTAACCAACACACCAATAAATACAATAAAAAGACGCCATAATAAAGCACTTTATAAAAAGGGGGGAGCAAGGGGCGCATCATAAATAAATAAATAAAGGAAGACATGAAAAACAGATATAGACTGCTTCCTATAAAAAAAACGCCAAATTGAATTCTTGATTCAAGCCAAAGGGCTCAAAAGACTGCAACTCATAAATAAATTGCTGTTCTAGTCTAAGGAGAATTCTATCTATATTACCTCCTCGCCAATGGAGATGAACAACTTTAAGAACAAAAAACTTAAGGTCTGAAGCACGATGGTCGTTGTCTACCCAATGGGAGACCATTGGTTTGTCAGGGATACGTCTACTTAAACAACTTTTGTGTTCTATAATTCGTGTCTTAATTGGGCGTGTGGTTTTGCCAAAATATAGCAATTTACAGGGGCACATAATGACATATATGGCATTAGTGGTATTAGAATTTGAATAATGATTAAGAAAAAAACTTCCTCTTAGTAGACGGATGTATAAAAACATCTTTCATTGAAAGAGCATTCAGACATACCGAACATCGTCCGCATTGGAAATGACCTTTGACTCTAACAACTGGTACTGGCTTCGAAAGAGCAGAAGGAATTAAAATATTCTTTAAATTACGGTTCCTTTTATGTGCTATAGTAAAGGATTTATGTGCCATGGCAGGCAGCGATGAAATGAGGCGCCATTCTTGTTGAAGAATATTGGAGATATCTTTAGACAGAGCTGAAAAAGTCAAGGCACAAACCACCTGACTATCTTTAGACTGTATTTTCTTCTCAAGAAGCGTCTTCCTATCTATAGCCTTGGCTTTATTGTATACCCTACGAATAATTTGCTCAGGGCAGCCTCGCTTTTTAAACCTATGGCTCATGTCTGCTGCATGTTTCTCAAAATCATTTTGTAAAGTGCACAGACGCTTGACCCTCAAGAATTGACCATAGGGTAAATTCTCTTTTAATGATTTGTTATGAAAACTATCGTATCGTAAAAACGCATTACGATCAGTTGGTTTGCGATACAAGTCGGTAATAAAGCCATTTGCACCCTTTTTGATATTAATGTCAAATATGAAATCTGGTTCGGGGGGGGCGGAGCCTGATGTCCAGCGGGTAGGACGCTTTGCGTTGAAGCTCCCGAGAGGCCTACTTAGAATCCTGACTTAATACCTATACAAATTTACTATTTCGCTCCGAGCTGACCGGGGCACCTCGGGGGGAATGGCGGCCCATAAACCAGCGCGCTTGGACTTCGGGTCTCCTTCTTCTTCTCACGGAAAACGTTCCAAAACAGAGGTGTCCTCCCCACAGAAGATGGTCCCATTTCGTGAAAACCCCGAAATGCACCTGGAGATTTTGGAGGAAATACGCGGCGTGAAGGAATTGGTGCAGTCCAATGGAGAAGCGCTTCGGGCCATGCGAGAAGACTTTGGAGTGCTCCAGGACCGACTTGAAAGTCTTTCATTACGGCAGGACAACATGGCGGGGGTCCTCGACTCGCACGAGGTGCGCTTGGGCAAACTGGACAAGGCTGAGCGCCAGATACAGAATCTTCAAAAGGAGTTAGAAGATAGCAATAATCGAGCCCGTCGCAACAATGTGAGGCTCCTCGGAATGCCGGAGGGGGTGGAAGCAGGAGATATAAGAGAATTCTTGCTCAAAACTCTTCCCTCCTTGCTGAAGATCACTTTTCACAGAGAACTGGAAATCGATCGCGCACACCGTGTTCCTGCCCACATGGCGCTCAACCGCACGACCCCCCGGCCTATTATCTTTAGCTTGCTACGATATCAACAAGTGGAACAAATTTTACATGCTGCCCGAGCGAATCATCATTTGGAATTTGAAGGTCGTAAGGTCTCCTTCTTTCCTGACTTGGCAAAGCCTACCGTTGACCGTCGGAAGAAACTCCTTGCTTTTCGCCCTCGACTTCAACAGCTACAGGCTCGCTTTGGCCTGTTGTATCCAGCGAAGCTCCGAGTGACTCTCCACAACCAAACCAGGACGTTCGAAGATCCTGATCTACTATCAACCTTTTTAGACTCCAAAGAAGCAGAGCAGATGCGCTAATCCCAAATCTCGGACTCTTATCTGCCGGCTCTATCCGCCATTTTGAAGGGCCCGATGCGGCGGTCATAGCCAAGCACAGAAATAGCCTGGACTTTCTTTCTTTCTCTATATGACTTTTGTTTTTGGTCTCCTATCCCTTCATGATGTGTGCCTCGGTCGGAATCGGAGCACGCACAGTCCTACAGGTTATGTGTTTTTTCAATTTAGGCCTTCTCTGGGGTTTCTCCCCGCAGACACATGGTCGCCAGTAATTTTGGGGTTTTGCTTCTCCTCTACCGTACTGCGGTTTTCTTTGTTAATGTGGGGCGCTTCATTGTATTATATTAGCTTATTTTTCCTATGTCATGTGTACAGCCAGATACAGTCAGTTTGAGGGATATAGTGAAATTATGTGTGCTATCATGCTCAGAATTTTAACTTTTCTGAATGGCCTTATGTAAAATCTTATCATTCACCGTCAAAGGCATTAATGGTCCACTCAAAGGAAAGAAAATCCTTAGCTATCTTAGCCATGTGCATGTTGATTTAGTGTTTCTTCAGGAAACGCATTTAAACTCTGCTGAAACACTGAAACTCAATGCTAAGCCTCACAGGGTCGCTGCCTATTCTCCCACCGTTTCCAAATGGTACGGGATAACCATTCTGGTTAAGAAGTCTTTGCATGCTACTGTACCTGATATTAGTGCTGACAAGGAGGGTAGATGGGCCCGTGTACACCTTGAGGTTGGAGATAGTGAATTCACGTGTACCTGCATTATGCCCCGAATGTGGACAAACCTGCTTACTATGCAAGTATTGCGCAGTTGGCCTAGGCCTCTGCCAATGCTCCATTAATACTTGGTGGCGATTTTACTCAAGTGTTCCCTCAATCTTTTCTTCTCAAACAGGGTGCTCGTTGGTTGGAAGATCCAGTACCGAGTAGACCGGTGTGGCTAGATATAGAAGTGGGCCTTTGCAAATTGATTCCTCTTACCTTTTTCCCTGGTATGACTCTCCCATCAGACTCCTACTATCTACCAATGTTTTTAGACACTTTAGGTGCCTTTAATACTCTTATGCAATCTTTAGACTCCCGACTCTGGTCAGTGCAACTTCAGCATCGCCTTCGGAGCACTAGAGTACTCCCGTCATCGGCATTCCCTACATAAGGTTGATTGGAGACTTTCCGATCTTTCGGTAGTTCACTGGGTGTAGCATCCAATTTTACTAAACCTTATGTAATGCTATAACTAGAGATACCCCTATAGCGCAGAAAGTATGGGAGAGAGAATTGCATGTGACTTTGACCTCGGAGCAATGGAGCCTTATCTGGAGTAGAGGGACACGGGTTCCCGATCCGCCTCACTCACTCAGGCCCTCTTCTTTCTAGCCCACCGGTGTTTTTACACTTCTCACAGATTAGACAAATGGAACACTACTCAGGGCAATGGTTGCTGGACACGTCCTGCGGCCATTGGTTCATTGCCTCATGTTATGCATGAATATCCCGCACTATAGTATTACTGGCGTCGGGTCTGGGGTCGTATTTAGTCTATCTCGCACTCTCAGGAGCCCCTTTCTTGGAGGATAGTGGGACTTCGCCCAATTGCGGGGATCCCCTCTCTCCCAAAAATGGCTTATCTCCTTTCGAACTTTATGCTTGGCATTGCTGTTTCCCTAATTAAGTAATACTGGAAAATTAGCTCCCATCTGAGCCCCAATGAATGGTGGAATCATGCCTGTCTTTACAGTAAATATGAACAAATACCTCGTCTGTTCGCTTCCTCCGTTCAGACTCCTTCTCATTGGTCTCAATGGAAGCTGCTCAATGACTATGTACATTTTGCTAAATGCTCTCATCTGACTGTCTAACTTTGTATCTAACTTTGTATATATCTCTGTCCCATGATCATGCTGTATTGTAGATACTCTTTTGATCGTTTGATGTATAATCACTGTTAATTGGAAGCGCTCACATGCTGATATAATCGGGTAGAGAAGAAGCATCGGGGTGGGGGGTAATGGGTTTACTTTTCCTTATTGTATGCTTGTTTTGTCTCTTTTGGTGTGTTGTTTCTTTTTGTTGCAAAATGAAAATAAAAGTTTTAAAAAAAAAAAGAAATCTGGTTCAAACTGAACTCATTGAACTCTGGTTCAAACTTATTCACAAAATACTACCCAGAAGTGACCATGGACACTCACACAGCCAACAGGCCTCCCACTCACACCAAACACCTTAGCACCTTTATCCAATCAGAAAATGGTTAGTTCCCACGATATTTCACTTTACTACTATTGACCCATGCCACCCATGAATACACGTACAATATCCACTCGAGTTTAAATATGGTATATAATAAAAGCATATTCATAGTATAATGTTGATTGTACATAGTTATCCCTGTTATTCCATGTTATATATTCCCTTGTTCTCTGTAAACTCGATGTTACCTGTACACATTGCAGTATATTTTGTTCAATGTACACCGCACTGATTTTAATAGCGCGGTATATAAGAGATGTTAAATAAATAAATAAATAACAGATTTCATATTTTGACATTAATATCAAAAAGGGTGCAAATGGCTTTATTACAGACTTGTATCGGTAGCGTCTTTTTATGGTATTTATTGGTGTGTTGGTTAAGCTGCTTGCACCATAGGTATTTGTTTTTACCTTAATTTTTGATAGTCAGTTCCAATCTGGCATCCTGCCCTTGTTTAGACAGATATCATCTGTTTATAGTAGTTTGGTTTTCATTCTTTGGTCTTTTTATATTTTGTGTTATTGGCTCTGTTTTTGAGTAACTTTTGTTTAAACATACTCTTATACAGTCGATTTTTTTGAGTATACTGTAATATGATTATGATATATACACATATTGTTTTATATATTTATTTACATTCTCTTATATACCGCGCTATTCTGCATCAGTGCGGTTTACATTGAACAAACTGAAATTACATTGAACAGGGCATTATAACTTGGAGATAACTATTTTACAGGGAACATGGGCTATGGAGGGTTAAGTGGCTTGCCCAAGACCACAAGGAGCACCTGTGGGAATAGAAACCCCAGTCCTTCTGGCCCAAGGTTGCTGTCCTCTAGTGGGATTTGAACCCCCGACCTTCCGGCCTGAAGTACCTTGCCCCAACCACTAGGCCACTCCTCCACTCCGGAAGGGCTTTCAGGTAAGGTTTGCCTCTTTGCGGATGATACCAAAATCTGCAATAGAGTAGACACCCAGGAAGGGGTAGATAACATGAGGAGGGATCTAGCTAAGCTTGAAGAATGGTCTAGAATTTGGCAGCTGGGATTTAATATTAAAAAATGTTAGGTCATGCATTTGGGCTGCAGCATTTTATTTTATTTTATTTTATTTACATTCTTTTATATACCGCGCTATTCTGCATCGGTGCGGTTTACATTGAACAAACTGAAATTACATTGAACAGGGCATTATAACTTGGAGATAACTATTTTACAGGGAACATGGGCTGTGGAGGGTTAAGTGGCTTGCCCAAGACCACAAGGAGCACCTGTGGGACTAGAAACCCCAGTCCTTCCGGCCCAAGGTTGCTGTCCTCTAGTGGGATTTGAACCCCCGACCTTCCGGCATGAAGTACCTTGCCCCAACCACTAGGCCACTCCTCCACTCCACATATAAAATGTGTGGTTCTTTTGTTATCTGAACTGTTAAATTTTGGGTTAAGAATTTATTTTTATATCATATGTCTTGTCCTTTTTAAATTGAATGCTGTGTTGTACAGACCGTTAACAACAAAGGTATTTGCCTTCGCTTTATTAATATCTACTACGTTCTGTTATGGTTCAGCCTTTAAGTAATAGATAGGTTTTCTTTCCTTCCTTTATGCGCTGCTTAATTATGGTTTTATCCTCTGGCCGTTTCACACATATCCCGTCTGGGAAATGGGGTCTGCCTGACTGAGATAGTTTGGTGTTTTAACTTTCTGACTGTTTTTTGCCAACCTTATTGTTTTTAAACACTTTTATACAGTTGGTATTATCACTTTTAGCAATGGATATTTCATTTTTTAAGACCATTTAATTAATTAAAAATGAACGCTGGGAATCACAGTGTCATCTATTATGTGCCTTCCTTTTAAAGTCGCGGTTCTCAGGGGTTCCTTTAAGGATTTCATGTTTCACAGTTGAGTTTATTTAAAGCATATGTATATTTCCACTCGTTACAATGTGAGCAGTGTCCCCCTGTTCCACAGAAATGCAAATTGTATTCACATAGTTATGTTTCTCAAAACTTTTGCAACAGTTTCTGTTAGCAATGGGACTAATCGTCTCCTCTTAGACATTTATATTTTTATGTTCGTTTACAGCAGTTTATTATTTTTATATTAGAATATGTAAGCACACTGTTTTAAGTTTCATGCTAGTGTGCCGTTTTTAATGGATTTTAATTTGCACACACAATGTGTTGTTTGGTTCTACTTTCCTGTTTTTGTGTAGGACTTATTACCATATTTTATTCATTTGCTCAATTATTATTATTAAATAGTTTTACATTATTTATTGGATTTTATAATATACTATGCATATCCTGGTCTGGTTCTTCTTTGGTTTCTGGGTTTCCAATTATTCGTGATTAAATGTATGTATATGTTTTTAATCCTTTAAGTTATTTATGTGATTACTATATTTTTTAGCATAATCAACTATAGGATTGATTCTTTGCCACAAATTCATATTCCACTGTGCGCTCCATTGTGTGTATTGATATCCATAACTGAGTATTCACATAATTCAATATGTTTGTAAGGTTTTTAATCCTTTTTCCTTTTTAACTAAGCCAATGTTTGCCCTTCCTTATTATTATTCCTGTATTTATTTATTGCTTTTATATTTTAGATGTTTTAACTTCTTAACATTGTTAATATTTTTAATATTTGTGCATTATGTCTATTTGTTTTTTAACATGTTTCATATATTTGTAATGTTTTACATTTATATGTCATATTTATGATTAAGTTGGCCTTATTTATTATTGTCTGTTTGCAGTTCTCAGCCCCCTGATGAAGGCGTTGCCGAAGCGCGTTGGGGCATTCTTTTATCAATAAAGTGCCTGTGACCTCCAAATCCGCTCGCTTTTTGTGTTGGGCCAATAAAGGCCTAGCACTTTCTCTCTCAGGCCACTCCCATTATCAGCCATGCGGTCGCATTCTGCACTACCTGTAGATGCCTAACTGTCCCCTCCTGTAACCCAACATGGAGTGCATTGCAGTAATCAAGCACTCCATGCACCAATCTCAAGGTTGCAGTGTCCAGGTATGGGCGCAGCTGACCTGCCAGCCTCAGCTTTAGGCAGGCCATCTGAAAGACTCGACTGATCTGTCATTCCCCAACACCCATCCTCTCCAGGATAACCCCCAGGGAGTTTAGCTCCTCCATCCAGGAAATTTCAGAATCCAAGATTGAAGGCAACAGGTGAAAGTTAGAGTGTTCTACCACCCCAAATGCAAACACATTGTCTTGTCCATGATTAACACCAGACCACTACCCACTAACCCAGCATACACTTGCTCCAGGCACTCATTCAGGTACCCTACCGCCACACCCAGATCCCCATTCAGCGGGGCCAGGATTTGGAGATCATGAGCATATAGGGTTGCCAACTGGCCGGTTTTCAGCCAGCATGGCCGGTTTTTCCATGGCCAGGCCGGCTGCCGGCGCAGAGGCAAAACCGGCCCTTGAAAAGCCAGTTTTTTTGCTCTGGCCGCAAGATCGGGAGCGGCCAGAGCAAAAAAACCGGCTTTTCTCCCAACCCGGAGGGCTTCAGAGGGAGCCGGGGAAGTCCGCACGAGGCCCCGGCTCCCTCTGAACAGCCGCCAGCGTGAAGAGCCTTTACCTTCACGCTGGCGGCTGTTCCTGTGAAGCCGCGATTGGTGGAAAAGGTTAAAGGCAATGCCCTTTAACCTTTCCCAGCATTCGCGGCTTCACAGGAACAGCCGCCAGCGTGAAGGAAAAGGCTCTTCACGCTGGCGGCTGTTCAGAGGGAGCCGGGGCCTCGCGCGGGCTTCCCCGGCTCCCTCTAAAGCCTCAGACAGCCGTGGTTTTGGGGGGGGAGGCCAAGAACTACCTGGGCTGTGATGGGGGGAGGGGGCCTGGACTGGAAAAGGGCTAGGAGGGGGGAATTTGACTGGAAATGGGTTGTGATGGGGTGGGGGACCTGGACCGGAAAGAAATGGGCTGTGATGGGAGGGGACCTGGACTGTAAAAGGGATATGTGGGGGGGGGGGACATGGACTGGAAATGGGTTTTGATGGGGAGGGGGACCTGGACTGGAAAAAGGCTAGGGGGGGGGACATGGACTGCAAATGGGCTGTGATGGTGCGGGGGGACTCGGACTGCAAATGGGATGTGATGGGGGGGGGCCTAGGACTGGAAATAGGCTGTGATGGGGGACTTGGACTGGAAATGGGCTGTGATGGGGGTGGGGGCTAGGACTGGAAATGGCCTGTGATGTGAAGGCTAGCACTGGAAATGGGCTTATGAAGAGCTGGAATAGGACTGGAAATGGGCTGATGTGGGGCATGGGAGAATGGGACTAGAAGGGAGTGGATGCTGGGTGGGTCTAGAAACTATAAGGGAACTGATTTTGGGGGAGGACTAGAATAGATGGGGAATGAGTGGAGAGGGGAAAAATATTTTGTGTGGAAGAAAAGTCTATGATGGGCTGGGTATTGGGAGAGTAAGAGGGGCTTGAGAATGGAAGGGTGAAATTTAAATGGATGATAAAGGAATAAGGAAAGAATTGGGGGAAAGAGCAAAAGGGAAACAATCAGTATGTTAAAGCAGAAATAGAGAGAGAATGGAAAACATCTAAAAGAGAAGAAAGGACAAATGGATAGCTTGCAGAAGACACGAAGAAACCAGAAGAAAGTGACTGGAGCAATTGCAACTGAAAAATAAAACAGAAGGTAGAAAAATACTTTTTATTTTGAATTTATTAGCTGGAATATGTTTGGTCTGGGAAGTGTGTATTGATAACATCTTTGCGTTTTTGTTTAGTGCAAGAGGAAATTACTTTATAGTTTATTTCTCCAGTGTTGTACATTTCATGTTTGGATTTTGGGGTTCCCAGTTTAATTATTATCTGACCAAGGAAGTTAGCCTACACGTATCCTCGGTAATTTTTGTGGGTGGGGCTGGGGGCGGGGCAGGGGTGGGACTAGGGGCGGAGAATGGGTGGAGCATGGCGAGCCACAGGTGTCGGGTTTTTCTCGGTGAAAAAGTTGGTAACCCTAGCAGGACATGAGGTGCATGGTGCTCAAGAACCTGCTGACACACCGCTCTTTTGCTGAGTTGGCTCTGATAACACATAAGGCAGTGGCAGTGGTGGCAAGAGGACTGAGCTGTAGGGAAGGAGACACGCTGGACACTTTGGAGGTTGAACATTGGGGAAGGAGAGGAGTGATGGAGTGATGTTAGTTATAGGGTTGCCGGTTTTCAGCTGGCCTGGCCGGTTTTCCTGAGGTCGGGCCGGCTGCCGGCAGAGAACCGAAACCGGCCATTGAAAAGCCGTTTTTTTGCTCTGGCTGCGAGATTGGGAGCGGCCAGAGCAGAAAACCGGCTTTGCGCTTGCGATCGCGATTGCGATCACAGTCCTGGCCTCCCCTTGCAGCCGCTGCTGCTGCTTCTTACAGAGCAGCGGCTGCAATAAAGTTAATTTAAAAGTAAGGAATCCTGTGAGAGGCCTTCCGGCCCTATGAAACTCCTTCTGCAGTGCCCGCCCCTCTGATGTCACTTCCTTTTCAGCCAGGGACCCTGCAGAAGGAGTTTCATAGGAGCTGAGGGTTTCTCACAGGTTTCCTTACTTTTAAATTAACTTTATTGCAGCTGCTGCTTAGTAAGAAGCAGGAGCAGCAGCTGCACGGGAGGGGGGGGACTACAAATGGGCTGTGATGGGGGGGGACCTGTACTGGAAAAGGGCTATAGGGGGGGGGGACTTGGACTGGAAATGGGTTGTGATGGGGGACCTGGACCAGAAAATGACTATATGGGGGGGGGGGGACTTGGGACTGGAAATGGGCTGTGATGGGGGGGGGGGACATGGAATGTAAAAGGGCTATGGGGGGGACCTGGACTGGAAATGGGTTGTGATGGGGGGGGACCTTGACTGGAAAAGGGCTATGGGGGGGGGGAACCTGGAATGGAAATGGGCTATGGTGGAGGGAGGGGGAACTTGGACTGGAAATAGGCTGTGATTAGGGGGGCTAGGACTGCAAATGGGCTGTGATGGTGGGGGGGGGCTAGGACTGCAAATGGGCTGTGATGGTGGGGGGCCTAGGACTGGAAATAGGCTGTGATGGGGGACTTGGACTGTAAATGGGCTGTGATTGGGGGCCGGGGCTAGGACTGGAAATGGCCTGTGATGTGAGGGTTAGCACTGGAAATGGGCTTATGAAGAGCTGGAATAGGACTGGAAATGGGCTGATGTGGCGCATGGGAGAATGGGACTAGAAGGGAGTGGATGCTGGGTGGGTCTAGAACTATAAGGGAACTGATTTTGGGGGAGGACTAGAATGGATGGGGAATGAGAATGGAGAGGGGAAAAAAAATTTTGTGTGGAAGAAAAGTCTATGATGGGTCGGGTATTGGGAGAGTAAGAGGGGCTTGAGAATGGAAGGGTGAAATTTAAATGGATGATAAAAGATAAGGAAAGAATTGGGGGAAAGAGCAAAAGGGAAACAATCAGTATGTTAAAGCAGATATATAGAGAGAATGGAAAACATCTAAAAGAGAAGAAAGGACAAATGGATAGCTCGCAGAAGACACGAAGAAACCAGAAGAAAGTGACTGGAGCAATTGCAACTGAAAAATGAAATGCCCAAACACAAGGTAGAAAAATACTTTTTATTTTGAATTTATTAACTGGAATATGTCTGGTCTGGGAAGTGTGTATTGCTAACATCTTTGCGTTTTTGTTTAGTGCAAGAGGAAATTACTTTATAGTTTTATTTCTCCAGTGTTGTACATTTCATGTTTGGATTTTGGGGTTCCCAGTTTAATTATTATCTGACCAAGGAAGTTAGCCTACACGTATCCTCGGTAATTTTTGTGGGTGGGGCTGGGGCGGGGCAGGGGTGGGACTAGGGGAGGAGAATGGGTGGAGCATGGCGAGCCAAAGGTGTCGGGTTTTTCTCGGTGAAAAAGTTGGCAACCCTATGAGCATATGCATAAAACTGTAGGCCATACGAATGCACCAGGACCCCCAGAGGTTGTAAATAGATGTTAAGCAAAAGAGGAGACAAGGAGGATCATTGCGGCAGGCAACTGTAGCCCTGATATAGGCTAGATACCAAAGTAGATGATATGTAGTATACCTCTGAGAAGAGTTGATGAGGCATGTGACTGTCCAGTAGGCAATGTAGTCTGAGAGGGAAATAGAAAGATCTTCCCTATGAATTGAACAGGAAGCATTAAGAGATTCTCCCCTAGTGCCTAAAATGTGTTTGTGTGCTGTCAAGTCACTGTTGACTCCTGGCGAATTAGCCTCTGGGTTTTCTTGGCAAGGTGTGACCAGAAGTAGATTTCTAGGCCTTCCTTCCTCACAGTAAGTCTACAGCACCTGGTATTCCAAGGTGATTATCCATCCAAGTACTAGCTAGGCCCAAACCTGCTTAACTTCATGAGATCAGCTGAGAGCAGGTTCATTCAGGCAGCAAAGCCATGCCTAAAATAAAAGCTTCTTTTTGGAAGTCCCTGCAATAATTATGCTTGAGAGCCTCCTGAAAAATACTTTGAAAGGCATCACCTAGAGGGACTGATCCTGTGAAAGATCTTGAAAACATTTAACTGAAAAAGAGTGGAGAGATTCCCTAAGTACACAGAGAATAGGACAGCTGATGCCATGATGACAGCAGTAGGCAAGAACAGTCTGATACTAGTATGGTGAGTAAATTCCATATGGGGTCGGCGGTGCCAAATCAACCTAGAACTGTGCTCACATGGAAAAAAAACAGGAAAAGAGAGTACTCCAATGGTAGGACAATTAGGGTTGCCAACCGGCCGGTTTTCAGCCGGCCTGGCCGGTTTTTCCATGGCCAGGCCGGCTGCCGGCACAAATGTCAAACCGGCCGTTGAAAAGCCGGTTTTTTGCTCTGGCCGCAAGATCGGGAGCGGCCAGAGCAAAAAAACGGCTTTCCTCCCGAAGTCCACGGCGCGAATGCGAACGCGAACGCGATTCCCCATAATAGTGCAGCCGCTGCTTCTGCTTTGTACAGAGCAGCGGCTGCACTACACTTACTTTGAAAAGTAAAGAAACTATGTGAGAAGCCCTCCGGTCATGGCAGAGCCCGAGGACGTGATGTCATGGGGGCGGGTTCCTCACAGGCTGTCTTTCCTTTCAAATTAACTTTATTGCAGCTAAAGTTAATTTGAAAAGGAAAGACAGCCCGTGAGGAGCCCGCCCCCATGACATCACTTCCTCGGGCTCTGCGATGACCGGAGGGCTTCTCACACAGTTTCTTTACTTTTCAAAGTAAGTGTATTCCAGCCGCTGCTCTGTACAAAGCAGAAGCAGCGGCTTGGGCAGGGGTGTGAGTGAACCAGCAAGGGGGGGGGGGGTGATGGTATGATTAAACCAGCAGGGAGGGAGGGAGGGGGGGTTTGGTGTGAGTGACCCAGCAGGAGGGGGTGAGTGAGTGACAGGGGGGTGGGTGAGTGAATCAGCATGGGAGGGGGGTTGGTGTGAACCAGCAGGGGAGCGGGGTTGGTGTGAGTGAACCAGCAGGGGAGGGGGGGTGATGTGGTGAGTGAACCAGCAAGGGGGGGGGGTGAGTGAGTGACACAGGGGTGGGTAAGTGAACCAGCAGGGAGGGGAGGGGAGGGGTGGTGTGAGTGAACCAGCAGGGGAGGGGGTGAGTGAGTGAACCAGCAGGGAAGGGAGGGGAGGGGTGGTGTGAGTGAACCAGCAGGGGAGGGGGCGAGTGAGTGAACCAGCACTGAGGGGAGGGGGGGTGAGTGAACCAGCACTGAGGGGAGGGGGGGTGAGTGAACCAGCACTGAGGGGGGTGTGTGAGTGAATCCTCGGTAATTTTTGTGGGTGGGGCTGGGGGCGGGGCAGGGGCGGGACTGGGGGAGGAGAATGGGTGGAGCATGGCGAGCCACAGGTGTCGGGTTTTTCTCGGTGAAAAAGTTGGCAACCCTAAGGACAATGAACATAAGAACATAAGAATTTGCCATAGTAGGTCAGACCAAAGCCATCAAGCCCAGCATCCTGTTTACAACAGTCAGGGCTGGCCCAAGGGTTTCTGCCACCTCAGGCAGAAACCCCGGCTGTGCGCCCTCCCCACCGCTGCTTTCGATTCTGTCTTGGGGGGGGGGGGAGGTGGGCAGTGACAGTATTTCAAAAGTGCCAGCTTTGTGCTGCCAATTTCTTGCCCATGGCAGGCCATGTACTTCAGCACACGTGCTGCTTCTGACCCTCCTGTGACAGTAAGTTGCATTGGTGGGGATCAGAAGTGACAGGTCATGTGTGCTGAAGCATACGGCCTGCTGCAGGCAATAAATCAGCATCACAAAGCCACCCACCCGGTTCGGCCACCCTAGGTGGCCACCTAGTTCACCGAGTGGACAGGTGGGCCCTGAGAACAGTAGCCAATCCAGGTCACAAGTATCTAGCAGAATCCCAAAAAGAGAAAGATCCCATGCAGCTTACCCCCAGAAATCAGCAGAGGCTTTCCCCAAGTCTACTTTAATAATGGTTCATGGACCTTTCTTCCAGGCAGCTTGTTTGAAATAACTGATAGAATCACATTGATACCCCCTCGTTTAATACAGTAAAACCTACTGACTTGTTTAATCTTCAGTGTATGAGTATTAGATCCATGCACTAAAACAGGCATGTCCAACTTCGAACAGGTCGTGATCTACTTTTTCCAGTCAAAAGTGCTGGTGATCTACCACCATGAAAATTAAGTTTCAAATTAGTTTCAAATTAAATTTTAACCCAATAAAGTTGGAGGATTCCCCCTCTCCCACCACCATTTTTAATGAACCTTCTGTCATTTACTTGGATGTGATCAGCTGTTAAGCAAATTAAGCAAAAACAAATCAGAGAGACGAAGATCCAGTAAGAACTGTGAAGGGAAATGCAAAGTACATTTTTTCTTAAAGTTTTATTGAGTAATAACTTTAACTGTCTTAATAACTTTCTTTAACTTTTATTGAGTAATTGGTGTTAAATTTAGGTTGAGTATTGATCCAGGCTGATCTTGCACAATCTTTAATATTTCGCTCATTAGTGAGACATCTGAGCCTGCATTTCATCCACCAGATTTTTGAAGATGGGTGAATATTGCGTGAGGGCCAGTTTCAGGGAATCCTAGAGATGTTCATCTGTCATGCTGGAATGTTGTGTACTCTTTGTTATTTTCAGATGGGAAAACGCAGATTCACACAAATTAAGTTGAACTGAAACAGGAGTGTACACAGCTTCACTGCCTCTTCTCAAGTTGGGAAATTTGTCTCTAGGCGCTAGCTTCCAAAACAATTCTTGCGCAGCATGGGTCTTGAGAAAAATGTCATTTTTAAGGGTTAATATGTTTATGTTTATTTGCTTAATATACTGCTAAACAGTAACATCAAAGCAGTTTAGAAAAATAAAGGTACAGAAAGCCAAAGGCGGAAAATGGAAAGGAAGTTACAATAATGGATAGGAAAGCAAAATAGCGAAGTCATACAACAAGACAAAAGAGGAGAGGAAGTGGAGGGGGGCAGGGAGAGTAAGATCACACAGAGGAGGTGGGGAGGTCGAAAGCAACGGTAAAGAGGTGGGTTTTCAGATTGCTCTTAAAGGTGGCGTGCTGTTGTTCAAGCCGGATAGAGGATGGTAAAGAGTTCCAGAGGGTGGGACCAATGAAAAAGAAGGCAGAGGAGCGGGTGGACTGAAGGTGGGCTCGTGAAGGGGAGGGAAGATGTAAACGATTGAGATGCAATGATCGTAATGTGCGAGTAGGGGTATGGAAATGAATGAGGTCGGCCAGATATTGAGGAGAGTGAGTGTAAAGGACCTGGTGGACAAATGAAAGGACTTTGTAATGAATGTGGAATTTAATGGGAAGCCAATGAAGTTGAATAAGAAGAGGCGTGACGTGATCGCAAGAAGAGGAGTGAGAAATAAGCCGAGCAGCAGTATTCTGAATCTGTTGTAAGCAATAAAGTTGTGAAGAAGAAAGCCCAACCAGAACAGAGTTACAGAAATCGATGCGGGACAAGACCAGGGATAAGAGAAAGGTAGTGAGTGCCTGTGAAGTGAGAAAGGGACGAATAATGCAAATTTGACAGAGGAAGAAAAATGATGTTTTGGAAACATGAGAAATGTGATCCCAAAAGGACAGATCAGAGTCGAAGAAAATACCCAGGTAATGAAAGGAAGATACCAGGGGGATAGGTGAGCCAGAGAGAGAAGGTGCAATTGGAGGAGGGGGCTACCATGGATGAACCAAATGGCGAGAGTTTTCGTTAGGTTGAGATGTAGATAGTGGGTAGTGAGCCAGTCAGTGACTGCAGAGAGGCAGGCATTGAGAGGGGTGAGATCGGGATGGAGTGGAGAAGTGTGATGCAGGAGAACCAGATCATCGGTGTAGTAGAAAGTGGAGATCCCATGTTGCTGAACCAGTAAAGCAAGAGGTGAAAAAAAAATGTTAAAGAGGAGGGGGGCCAGTACTGAGCCCTGTGGAACACCACAGGGGAGGGGGGAAAGGCTCAGAGGAAGTTGCTGGGGTGGAAAGAGAGAGAACCGAGCAAGACCTTGAGCAGAGGAAGGAATGAAACCAATGAAGAACCGTGCTGCAGAGACCCGCCTCACGTAAGCGGGCCAGGAGAAGGGAGTGGTCGACGAGATCAAAGGCAGTAGAAAGATCCAAGGACACCGCCACCGAGTAGTCACCGTGGTCATGAGAAATCCCAGCAGAACCGTCTCCACACTGTGGCCAGGCCGGAAACCAGACTGGCGAGGGTGAAGAAAGTGAGTGGATTCAAGGTGAGAAGACAGCTGTGAGAACACAACCTTTTCTAGAATTTTAGAGAGAAAAGAAAGATTGGACACTTGACGATAGTGAGCGGGGATTGTAGGGTCAAGTGAAGACTTTTTAAGGATGGGACGGACCAAGGCATGTTTCCAGGAATGAGGAAAGACACCCATGGAGAGACTGGAGTTAATCATGGTAAGAACAGGAGGAATGAGAGCTAAAGAGGGAGAGAGTAACCAAGTGGAAGGAATAGGGTCCAAGGAGCAAAAGGTTTTCTTTGAAGAGGAAATTATTGCGATGAGCTCGGAGGTGGTAATTGAATGGAATGAGTGCCAGGAGTGGGATAATTGGGAATCAGGAGGAGGGGAACAGGGCTGTGGATCAGAGATAGGAGGGGGGCAGTGGGACAAGGATTGTCTAAGATTAAGTACCTTGGTGCTAAAGTGGGTTGCTAACTGAGAGGGAGAAGGGAGGAGAGGGAGGGAGGTGGATTGAAACCGGGCTGAAGGGATGTAAGAAACTGGAGGAAAGTGTAGAGGTGATGGGTCTGATTAGGTGCTGAAGAGAGAGCAGTTAAAAAATAGTCTCGTTTAGCTTTGTGCACCTGAGATCGATAATGGGCATGTTCGGTTCTGAAACGTGAAAGTGTGGAGGAAGAAGGTGCTTTGTGCAACAGGCGCTCAGCACGGTGTAGCTGTGTGCGGAGGAGGCAGAGACCACCTATGGTACCAAGGTTGTGAAGGGCAGTGGGAAGGCGGTCGGGAGCGAAGGGGGGGGGCTACACAATCGAGGGCAGCAGAAAGAGAAGAAAACCAGAAGGAAGCTTGGGAGTTAGGTGAAAGTAAGGGAAATCCAGAGGGGAGGAGATCCCCTGCAGGAGGAAATTGCTGAAGGGTCAGAGAGGTTATGCGGCGAGTACAATGTGGGATAGTGGAGGGAGGAAGGAAAAAAGATGGAGGAGAGGGAGGGGAGATGGGCAAAGAGCGGAGGCACTGAAAGGTGAGGCAGTCCAAGGGAGAGGAAAGGCACGGAGAGACTGGAGACGATAAGTGGCAGCAGATGGAGAGAGGAGAAGATCAAGAGTATGACCTGCGGTGTGGGTTGGAAAAGGGACATGTTGAATAAAAATAAATCGTGAAGAAGAGAAGAGAAGCAGTGGCCTCTAGTGGAAACTGGGGAATCCAGATGCAAGTTGAAATCACCTGCAATAAGCAAGCAAAGGAAAGCTAGGGATAGATCAGTGATAGATGACAGAAGAGAATTCCAGAGATCAGGGCATAAAGCTGGAGGGGAATAAATAAGGAGAAGATGCTTAGGACAGGCCAGATGGAGTTGAAAGAACAAAGCTTCAGGATAGCGGAATAGAGATGTAAGAGGAGTGAAAGAAACAGAGGAGCGAAGGAGAGCAGCAACACCACCCAGAAATTGAATATTTCATTTTCAAGAGATGGCTTGTTCAATGAGTAATTTTTACTGATAGCAGCTGCAGTTTCTTTAACCCGTTTTGGACCAGCGTATGTTTTACATACATAAGGTTTCCATACTTACTACTCAACTGTTTACTAAATAATGGTTATAAATTCAATGGAACTATGCTTAGCTATTATCGTTATGTCAAAAAGCGTTATATACAGATTTTTTATCTGAGATCTAGTTAGTTTAATAGGTATTTGAAGTTTGCTGATTTTGATGGTACTGGCGGCTCAACATAAAAAGATCACAAAAAATAGTAAGTAGCTTATAATACTTTCATTTGTAAAATAGTAGCTATTACAGCATTTGTAGACTTTAGAAAATAGGTTTAGATAACTGTAAGATACTTAGTGTCAGAGTTATTGGTGTGCATATCGGCCTTGTATGTTTTTCATACGCTGGGCTAATATGTTGTCAAAACTAATTGCTGTCAAGCATTCTGTTCTAGGTGTTTCAATGGTGCAATATCGACGCACTGCATCAGAAGTGTTTTCACTTGTGTCATATTCTGCTGTCAGAATGGACTGTTGACAAACTATATTATATCATAATAAAGTGTTTTAAATGAAAACTGTAGTTTCAATAGTATCATACAGTATGTTTATGTCAATTGTCACCAGTAGTCCGCCCGTAGCTTCAGCATACGGGGTAGGTAGCCTGGAGACCTTTTATTGAAAGGTTAAAGGTGTAGTTGTGGACCTTTTCAATAAGTTGTAGTCGTGAATCGAGTGGTTCAGGCAAAGACAGGCTTTTAATTCCCCTCCCGGGGCGGATTCAAACACAAAGTAACATAAGAACAAAAAGCCATACACTCTGGCACAAGGTAGGAAAAATAACTTAAAACAGCTTCCAACTTAAATCACAAATGGTACGGTATTCATTGCATACAGTCCCTTGGTATTAGGAAATAAAGTCCTGTGCTTCTCAACTGCCAGTTGACCAGCTTCTTCAAGATATCTGGCTCAGCACAGAGAAATCCTATCATTTGTAACTGTTAATGTACAATCCATCTGGATATCAGATAACTTCATCTGGAGGATCAATTAGCATTGACTCATGCTGGCCATCAGCTGAATACAACTTCTGCCTTGTATCCAACGTTTCCAGATTATTCTCTGCTGTCTGTTCCAGAGGCTTCTCTATTATTGCCTCTATGAGGTAAGGATCAGCTTTACTATATCTCTTGGCATAGCTTAGAGGAGAGTCATATTCTTTATAGTTCTTATGAGAGAAATTCTTATAACTACTTTTGCAATGATTATACAGCCTACCTTCTGGCTTTGAGGCAGGAGAAAGTCCGTGCACAGCTCTCTCAGGATGGGGTTTAAACCTCAGAGGTTTTTCTCTGTGTTCTGGCTGCTCACCCTCTTCTTCTGACATACAAATGTCTGGCACTGTATATCTTTCACTCCTTAGAGCTTGTAATTGCTTCCCAGCTATCCTCACTGGTAACTTCTCCCTTTGGGTGCCTTCACCATAGGAGAAATACCTGGAGTTTTGGTCAAAGGGTTTTTGTGCCCTGCTCCTCCAGTTATTCCTGTCAGCTGCTTTCTGTCTCTCTCTCTCACATTCAGAATCAGAATCCACTGAATCACTTACATACGTTTTCCTTTCACACGGGGACAGATGCTGCTTCCAAGAGCCAGACCTCAGCTTGCACAAACTTTCCAGCTGGTTCTGTTCTCCTCCGTCTTCCCTGTTCTTTCTCTCCTTGCTGTTCCCTTTGCTGCTGCTAAACTCTAATGAACATTTCTTATACGTTTGCTTGGGAGCTAATCTAGCCCTTCCCCCCTCCCAGGTGAAAGCTATCAGGCCCAGGAGATGGGGATTGTTTGTTAGCTGGGCGGGGTTCCTGCCCTCGTGGCTGGGATTGTTTGTGTTGCTCCTGGCAACTGGGTGTCCTGAGCTTATCCTTCCTGCTAGAAACAGCCCTACTGCACTTAGGTTCCTCTGTTTCCATATCACAGGATGTCTCTTCCCCATTACACAATGAATATTGGAACTGAATCCTATCTTTTCTGAAGACAGACAATATACTATATTGGACCAGTGTATGAAAAACATACACTATGTGAAACTTCTATTTTCTACAAAGTTTTAATATTTTTTATTATTGCCGGTATTTCATAGTTGTTTCAATGTAACAAATCTAATAAATCATCCAGAACAGAGAAAGAATATGCAAGCTGTCCAAAATGGGTTAATGTCCACATCTACTTTGAATGGGTATGGACAAATACTCCACAACTGTTCCAATTTTTTGGAAGTCACAGAATCTATTTTTGAATTCCTGGATAACAGAACAGAATTCTGTCAGATACTTCTCGTTCTGAAAAACAAAATTTGGATATTGTCCCAGATGGTCCTGTGTATTAAGAAAATGATCAAGTGTTGTTTTCAAGGTCAGTCATCATTAGCTCAAATTTGCTCTTGTAGGATGAAACTGTACTCATCATCTTGCCAATGCATTTGTTCTTACCTTGTAGTTCAAGGTTCATTTCACTTGGTTCGCCTGTAAAGTCAGCGAGAAATGCCAGATGACATAACCACTCTTCATCTTCCAACTCTGCTTGGTCATCTCCCCTCTCCTTCAAAAATCTTATTTCATTCAGCAAATCACGAAAATCTTTGCAGAAATTTGTGTCTACTTAGCCACCTTACATCTGTGTGCAAAATGATTTCCGCTGCCCCTTCATCAAGAGTAAGATTGAAAAGCCGTCTTTGAAGTGATCTTCCACGAACTGAATTTACAATTTTGAAAGTGATGTCCATGACAGTCTTTGTATTGAGTCTCTTGCTTGCTAAAACTTGCTGGTGAATGATGCAGTGGTAAGAAAGGAAATCTGGGAAGTCGTCATGCTGTCTACAGAGGGCTATGAAACTGTTAACCTCACCTGTCATTGCTCTTGCTCCATCAGTAGTGATGGGAACAAGTCTATGCAATGGAAGATTACACTTTGTCACAAAAGAATGGAAAGAATGGAATTTTTCTGACTGGTAGTTCTCCCATTTAAAGAAATCATTCCAAGTAGTTCTTCTTTAACACTGAAGTCTTCAAAAACCATCTGGATAAAGACTAGTAACTGGGCTATGTCTCTTATGTCTGTAGATTCATCCAGTTGGAGTGAGAAAGCAACACAATTTGAAACATCCTCCAACAATTGTTCAGTTGTGTCTCCACACATCTTTTCTATTCGCCACACGGCAGTGTTTCTTGACAATTGTACATCTTGAATAGCAGCTATGATCTCTTTCTTATTTTTAAATCCTTCAAAAAGATTGTCAGCTGCTTCAAGAAAACAATCTTTTACAAATTCCCCTTCAGTGAAATGTTTGCATGTCTTTGCGATCAGGTTGCTGACCTTGAAGGATGCAATGGTTGCATTTACCGAATGTGACCTTGGCTTCGCCATCAACTGTTGCTGAGTAGCCAATTTCGATTTAAGTTCTTTGAGCTTCAGTTCACGAATTTCACTTTTGGGTGGAAAATCAGCATCAAACTCATTGCTATGCAGAGCCTTATAATGACATTCCAGATTACCCTTTTTGGGCAAGGATACTGAGGCGTTACAAATTAGACAACACCACTTGTCCATTTCCCATTCATCATGAAAGTGGTAGGTTTTGCCCTTCTTTGGAACACTCATCTTCGTTATACTGGGGTGGCTGAATTTAAGAAGGCCAAATCTGCTAAGTTAGTATAAGTATAAGTTAGTATAAACACTGGCTGAATCTGGTCCAAAACTGTCACTGTCCCAAAGTATTAAAAATCAACAGGAACTGAAGACCTCTGCATGATGTGCAATACAAGGACTGGAGATGCCAAAACCACACATGCAGTTCTAAAAGTAAAAATAAGAATTCATCATACTGGCACCAATAAATACCACCAAACAATCATCAAAAAAACTCAAACACCTGTCCAGCAAACCAGATAAAATCAAATACCGCCAAACAAGTTCAAATACCACCACACGTGATTTAATAAATTCTGCACACAGTGTAGAATCAACGCAAAGGCAAGGCGAAATAAAATTGCAGAGGCAAGCAAAAGTCACAGTGGTTTGAACCAATTCGAAGGCAAGGCATAGGCAAGTTAGAACAAAATTGGAAAAGCCCACCAAAATCACCAAATTCTTGACACTTTGTTGTGTCTGTCCAAAAACGTTTAATGAAAGCGAACTATAAAGCGACCAACGAACAGCACACGACACAACTAATACGGTAGGTGTATTCAGGTAAAGCGAATGGATATTGCCCGGTATATAACACACTTCTAAGGGGTGTTGGGGCGGGGGCAGGAATGGGTGATTCTGAGAGGCAGGAGACCAGGTATGACGCCGGGCATGTGGATTTAACCTAAATGGTTTCCCTTTAAAAATCAACAGTGTGTGTACTAAAAGAATCTGCTAGTTTTGCACCGGCTATTTGTGCAAGCAACTAAACTGGTGAAAGCATTGTTACTCACCTGTAACAAGTGATCTCTGGGAACAGCAGGAATCAGCCTTCAAATATGAGTGATGTCAGTACCAACGGAACCCACGCTGGAATGATCCCCAGCGTCCAATTGGAAAGCCTTTGGGAGCAATCCAGCGCACCTGCACAGCTGCCTTCCCAAGTCCTCTCCTCAGTTGAGTTTTTAGCTGAGAGATAGAGGAAAAAAATAATATCCTACAATTCCTAGGAGAGGAGGACGGGTTGTGAAGACTGATTCCTGCTGTTCCCGGAGATCACCTGTTACAGGTGAGTAACAATGCTATCTCCAGGAACAAGCAGGAATGTAGTTTTCACATATGGGACTCACTAGCGTCCAGGTACCAGAATGGAGTGGGTAGTTTTGGTATCCCTGAGGATAAACACCTGTCCCATACAATGTCCACTCTCTGTCCTGGCTTATATTGGTCTGTAAACATCTGCTATTTGTAGGGGCAACCCTGTCTGCCTTCCCACAGTCTGCTTTGTGGCACTGCTGCCCTGGTCAGGACAGTGTGGGCATGGGAGAGGGGATCCCTGTGCCAGCATACCAATAGCCAGCTTGCATAGATCCTGGACTGGATGAGGATGTAGGTTGCATGGCACAATCTGGGGAAGAGTGGCACAACAGCTGTCAGGTCTCCCAGTGTCTGGCACTGCTGCTGTATAGCTGCCCTTTCAGAGTGGCACCTGGTGTCACTGCAGTTATCCATAAGATTCAGGTACTGGTCAGGATTCATGCCCCTCCTGAACTTCAGATCAGCACACCAGATCCACCTGTGCAGCCCTCAAACCACACACACACAACACACACACATCTCACTTGTAGGGACGAATTGTTAAGCACAGCAGTAAATTTTGAAAATGTACATGGGTTTTTCCTGAATACGTTATACATGTCTCAGTGGCAAACTATGCCCCCATTCCGCCCCTCCTGGGCACGTTCTGACATCCCCGTGCAAGTGGAATAAACATGCATGGGAGCCATATACTGGAATACATCCGTAGAAAGTTTCAGCACATAAACATCCCCGGTGCATATACACTACAAACCCTTATTCAGGTTCTGGAATAACCCCTAAAATGAATATAAATGTTTTTAATATAGGAGATCGTTACATTATCAATATTCACACCACACTAGTCCAGGTGTGAATCACTACTTAGTATCAACTATATACAATAAAAACCAATTTCGTAATAACTGACACTAACGGGGTCATCCTGAACATGATCGTGGTTCTGTTTCTATTGCTGTTTCCCTCGACCTCTCCTCTGCTTTTGACCTCATCGACCATCGCACTTTGTTCTCTCGTCTCCACAACACTGGGATCTCTGGCTCCGTTCTCCATTGGTTCCGTTCTTTTCTGACTAATAGATCTTTCTCTGTCATCTCTGGTTCCTCTTCCTCTCCCACTCACCCACTTACTTGTGGAGTTCCTCAGGGTTCTGTCTTAGCCCCTCTTTTGTTTAACGTCTTCCTTGCCCCCCCCCCCCCACTCTTTTGGTGCAGCAATTTGGTGTTTCTGCTTATTACTACGCGGATGATATTCTCCTCCTCTATCACTCCAACCCGCTCTCACTTGATCTCTCCCCTCTCAACTCCTGTCTCTCCTCCGTTGCCTCCTGGATGTCCACCAACTTTCTTCATCTCAACCCCTCTAAGACTCAGGCTATCTGGTTCACCCTCGATGGACCTATACCATCTATTTCCCCTCTGCTCTCTTCCTCTCCCATCCCCATTGTCCCCTCCTTGTGCTACCTCGGGGTTGTCCTGGATTCAGCTCTGTCCTTCCACGAACATATTTCCTCTGCAGTCCAACGTTCTTTCTTTTCCCTTAGACAGTTGCGTGCCCTTCGTCCCTTTCTCCCCGTTTCCTTATTGACCACATTACTCCTTTCCCTCACTCTTTCTCGCCTAGACTACTGCAACATCTGCTTCGCCGGCCTCCCCCAATATCAAGTCCGGAGGTTGCAGCTTATCCAAAACACCGCAGCTCGGCTTCTCACTCATGCTTCCCGTTACGACCACATCACTCCCCTTCTTATCGGTCTTCACTGGCTTCCTATCTCCTACCGGATTCAGTTTAAAGTCCTCACGTTCGTTCATAAGGCAATACACACTGGTGTCCCTCACTATCTTTCAGACCTGATTCATCTTTATGTCCCTCAACGTTCCCTTCGTTCGATTCATGCCAACCGTATGTTTCTTCCCTCTCCAGCCTCTGCCCACCATGAATCCACCCGCTACTCTGCCATTTTCTTCCTTGGCCCCAGGCTCTGGAACTCGCTTCCCCCTGCCCTCTGTCTTGAACTATCCTTTAGCAAATTCAAAACTGGATTAAAGACCTACCTTTTTTGCATGGCCTACGATCTCCCACCCCCCTCCTCCGTCCCCACGACCCCTCCCTAGGCCTGTCTCATCTATCTCAGTTTGTCTGTCTGTCTGACCTCGACCCACTCGTAAACTCTCTCTCTTTCTTTACCTCTGTCCCTTTCCTATCACACTAATGGAGTTCTGTTTCCTCTATCCCTTTTCTTCCTACAGCGATTTTGTTCTGACCCTTGGGGTTTTTTTACTATTGTGAACCGCTCTGGTACCTATGGTGTGGGTGGTATATAAAGAAACAAATAAAGATAAAGATAAAGAACATCATTTAGCAAGTCTGGACATCCAATCCAGATGTCCAAACCCATTAAATGGCCGGGCAACTTGCCAGGGACAGAGCTCTCTGTATGAACAGGCAGGACAGAGGTGGAGCGAGGGTGGACGGTGGGTGGAGAGTGACCCCAGATGTACAGGGTTGATTCCAAGATCGGCCCGGTTAGCCATGGTGATGGGGGACTTATTCCACGTTCAAGGCAAGGATAGCAAGGGGGTGCAAGGGGTTCCCCGCAACCTGACCCTGGCCATGGGAGGCCGGATCAGGGGTTGGGCTGTGGGGAAAGATTAGTTGCTGTAGCCAGGGATTGCAGCTCCTGAATGGAGTCATGGTGCCATTGCATTGCTGCTCTATTCAGGATTCTGGCTGAATTAGCTGAGTATGTGGGCTGGACACGCGGCTGATCGGAATCGGGGCCCAGTCTGCACATCCAGCCTTAGACCCGATTTTGATCCTGCAGGCCTATCTAGCCTCCACAGGATCAAAATTGGGTCTACCTCTCTACGCCCCGATTCTGATCAGCCGTATAGGGGGGAGACGGCCAGTATGGAATCGGCCTCTAATTGTGCCACTAAAAATTGCATAATCTGACTAAAAATATGTTTACCAAAGAGTGTTAGCTGCTATTGCAGTGATAACGTGGGATGATTGCGCAGTGGTAGCAGCTAATTTAGGCCAAATGCAGACATCAAGGCAATTTTCTGCAGTCTGCATTTTGAATGATAGTTGCAGACCTGGGCAGAGAGAGGGTGTGCCTACAACACATGATTATTGCGGATGACGAAATTAGACCTTACCTGCTAATTGTCTTTCCTTGAGTCCTTCCAGTCCAGTCCTCATGATTCCAATCCAGTACTTATGGGTTATCTCCATCCACCAGCAGCTAAGAACTGAGCATGTCAGATTTCTGATATCACGGTAGAAGAGTTCCCTCCTTAGGCACCAGAAACTAGTATCCTGTTGACAACGCAGACCCCTAGAGAGCATAGTTGGTCATACATGTGAAACAAAACCACAAGCATACACCAGAAAGGAGTAATAAACAGTGTCACCAACAAAAACTCTATGAAACTATGCACACTATGAAAGGCATACGCCTTCAAGTGGCACCGTTTCTAAATGTGGTGTGCAAAGAGATGGGTGAACCCTTCTCCTGCTCAGTGCAAGTGATACTCCAGTACCTGCCCCACCTGTTGCATGTGGGACTAAAGTCCAATTCAGTCAGAGTACACATGAGTGCCATTGCAGTGCATCACCATCCCATTGAGGGAAAGTTCCTCTCGCCACAGCTCCCTGTGCCCCGATTCCTGCGGGGCCTCATGCTATCCAAACCCCCCGTCCGCCGTCCAGTGGCAGAATGGGATCTAAACGTGGTGCTTTCTCAGCTCGTTAAGCCTCCGTTTGAGCACTTGGCTACCTGCCATCTGCAGTACCTCCCCTGGAAGATCGTATTCCTTGTGACGCTCACATCAGCTCACAGAGTCAGCGAGTTCCAGGCTCTGATGGCAGAGCCCCCCCCCCCCCCCATATGAGGTTCTACAAGAACAGGGTGGTGCTCCAGACACCTAAGTTTCTTCCAAAGGTAGTGTCCCCATTTCCACCTTTGGCAGAAACTATCCACCTTCTTCCCAAGGCCTCATGCTGGCAAGGCAGAGACCATTCTCCATACTCTGGATTGTAAAAGGGCCCTGTCCTATCTGCAATGGACTTAGGGCCAACGCAAAGCACCTCAGCTTTTCGTATCCTATGACCCCAGCCGTCTGGGGCTCCCAGTGAGTAAGAAAACTCTATGTGCTTGAGTGGTGGACTACATTACCCTTACATACGAGCAGGAGGGTCATGGCTACTTCCGTGGCCAATCTGCATTCCGTCACCATGATGGAAATCTGCCGGACCACTACCTGGTCTTCGGTCCATACTTTCACAGGTCACTACTGCCTGGAGAGGGAGTCCCAATGGGACAGCGCCTTCGGCCAGGCCGTACTCCATAATCTATTCAGGGTGTAGGCAACTCCTGCCCTCCAACCCTTCTGTGTTCAGATTATCGGAGTGCTGGTTCACTGCCGGACACTTGGGTCTTGCAAGAGTCTCTCAAGAGGGACTCAACTGCTGCTGATCACAGCTCACTCTTTCAGGTCACCATGACATTTTTGTTTTACAGGTTTTCGATAGCCTGTGGCTGGGGAGTCCTATATGTGAGGACTAACTTCCTGCTTGTTCCCGGAGAAAGCATAGTTACTCACCTGTAACAGGTGTTCTCCAGGAACAGCAGGAATCTGTCCTCACAACCTTCCCTCCTCCCCTTGGAGTTGCTTCTGTACCATTTTTTTTTTCATTTTTGCTGTCTTAGCTATGTCATTTGACTGAAGCAAGATGGCACCCTTGGGCAGGAAGGGGACCACGCATGCATGGTGCATCTCCCAAAGGCTTTCTTTGAAAGCTGGGAAGATGCTTCTGCGCGGGCTCCATTGTGCTGACATCACCAATATATGAGAACTGATTCCTGCTGTCCCCAGAGAACACTTGTTGAAAGTGAGTAACTACGCTTAATTGTATTCCTTTAAACTAGTTTAATCAAATTTCTTCTTAGTGCCTCTGTTTTCATTGGGATCATCTAAACGGGATTACTCCCAGGGACTTTTATTTACCTGGAGGTAATGTAATCTGTGTCAAGCTAAGAGCACATGTTTTTATCTGATTTTTCTGCATTTGTGTAAACTGGATTACTTAAATTATGTCGTGATGTAGCTTGAATTATCTACATTGTTATTCTCAGTGCTTCAGATTTATTTTGGTTAGTAGGCAGTGCTCTGGACTGCGTTCTTCTGAAGGTCTCTGGTTCATTTCTTTTCACCTAGGGTTTTTTCTAAATGTCTCAGTTGTGTTTGGATTTGCTCTGAAATAGTCTAAACAGGGTTTTGCTATGTGACTCTGCTTTAATAGGTATTAACCTAGACTGAAGTGATCTGAGTGCATCGGGTTAGTCTGGTTTGCCCTAGATTTTCCTAAGTTGAGTTTTTCTGCGTATTTCTGATGGAGTGATCTCAGCTAAGTTATTTGAGACAGCTGCGTTGATCTGAATTCATATGATCTCAGCTAATCTAAGTGGCTCTGGTTTAATTTGAATTACCTTAACCTCAGCTGCTCTAAATTCATCTACGGGCTCTTAGCTGAGCATGCCCTCCTTTATACTAACAGATTTTCCATAGAGGGGGAATCCTGTCAATGAGCTAGTATGTTTTCAGTCTTGGGTTTTGTGGTTTGTTTGGAGCATCAGTGTTTTTTGGCTGGGTCCTATATCACCATTAGCTCTGGGGTCTGTGACCTAAGGAGCTATTCTTCCATGGCTGCTACTCAAGGCTTCAACCTGCTACCAAAAAAAAAAAAAGATCAGGTCCGGTGAGGGCTGAGGTCAATTATACTGCCTCATTTGTGGCTTCATATAAGGTGACTTTTAGGAGGATCTAAGGTTTCCTTGGACTATCCTCATTTGAGCAGGCTGCTATGGTTAAGTGGGGCTGCTTATGGCTCCTCACCGACTGCGTTTAGGCAGTGGAGTGTGCATTCTCCTGGATTTCAAACACAAACTGTGCCCTGCAAGTCCCTCATTTTCGCTTGAAGATATTACCCTCCATTATTGTGGCAGTCATGAAGAGGGAGTTCCTTTTGACCCTGGACCTCATGGAGGCGTACTTGCACATTCCAATCCAACCGGATCATCATCAGTTTGCGGTGCCACAGGGTAATTTTTGGTTACAGGCATTGTCCTTTAATTTGGCCACTGTCCCATGCACCTTTACCAAGATCATAGGGGTGGCGGTGGCGGTTATACGACAGAAAGGCATTTTAGTTTGGCCCCTACTGGGACAATTGGCTGATCAGAGTGCAGTTGCTGGCAGAGCCTACAGATGCCACTCAGGAAGCGGTTCCCTTTCTTCAGAGCCTGAGTTGGGTAGTGAACTTGATCAACAGTTGGTTCAAGCCGGTCCAGGGCCTTGGGTACCGGGGAGCACTCTTCGACACTAAGCTGGGATGCATATATTTTCCACTAGAGAGTCTCAGGTGCAGAGCTTCTTGGATATGAAGGCAGCCTCGACATGGCATTATATGCAACTCTTGGGTTCCATGGTGGCAGTCTTGGAACTAGTTCCATGGGCAATGGCTCCCCTGCAGGCCACCCTTCCCTCTCAGTGGTCGCCACAACACCACCCGACGTCACAATGGTTGATTTGCCCGCTAACCACAAGAGCGTGCCTTTCTCTTGGTGGCTGCATCCAGACCATCTAATGGCAGGCTTACCACTGGAGCCTCCGGACTGGGTGTTAGTGACAACGGATGCCAGCCTCATGGAGTGGGGCATGCATTATGAGTCACAGGTGAAACAAGAGATGTGGTTTCCGGAGGAGAGGGTCTGGTCCATCGATCTGCTGGAAAAGAGATCAGTATTCTGGGAGTTCTAGTACTTCATTCCTGTGATTTCTGGGAGGGCTGGCATGGCTGTTCCGATGATGTGGCAATAATGGCATACCTCTACTGCAGGGGGAGGGGCAAGGGCAGTGTAGTGCTGGTGGAGGAGTGTCTCCTCTGCTGCTCAGGGCATAGGAGCATCTGGGGTCTCTCTTTGCAGTTCACATGGCAGAAAAGTAAAATGTTCAAGCCGGCTCTTCAGTCGGCATTGGTTAGACCTGGGAGAGTGAGAGTTTGATGTGGCAGTGTTCATGACCTAATGGTCCACGGGAGCAGGCCAGTCATGGATCTCATGACCTCAGCGGACAACACCAAGGCAGCTTGATTCTTCAGCAGGTGCAGGGAACCCATGTCCAAAGGGCTCAGCGCCTGGCCCAGCCATGGCCAACACACAGCCTTCCGTATGCCTTTCCTCCGTGGCCTCTAATAGGACATCTACTGCACTGGATAGAAACTCATGAGGGACTAGTGATTCTGATTGCTTCAGATTGGTCTCGTCGACCATAGTGTACCTATCTGCTCCGGCAGGTAGTGGCATACCCCTGGCAGCTCCCCAGCATGATAAACCTGCTCTCTTAGGGGCCGGTCATCCTACCATAGGTGGATCGGTTCTTGCTTACAGTTTGGCTCTTGAAAGGGCATGGCTGAGGGATAAAGGATATTCAGCAGCGGTGACAGCTACCTTGCTTAAGTCTCACAAGCGCTGTACCTCATTGGCCTATATCAGAGTCTGGCGTGTGTTTGAGAGTTGGTACAAGGACAGGAGGCTCTGTTTTTTTGTTTCTTTGCTTCCGGACATCCTAGCCTTCTTGCAGGCGGGACTAGACAAAGAGTTGTCTTGACACTCCTTGCTGGTCCAGATAGCGCCTCTCTCTCTTGTTTCTGGGGATAGGTGCAGGGTTGCTCCTTGGTGGCTTATCCAGATGTGGTCTGTTTTTTCCGGCCAGTGAAACAGTCCATCCACCCGTCCTTGCATACCATGGTGCTGCCATGGGACCTCAATCTGGTGCTAACGACCTTAACCAAAGTGCCATCCAAACCCCTGTCTCAGGCCCTACTAAAGAATGTCACTCTGAAAATGATGTTCTTTGTTGCCATTTCATAAGCTTGTCATGGCTCCGAATAGCAAGCCCTATTTTGCAGAGCCTTCTTTTTGCTCCTGTCCAAGGAGAAGGTGGTTCTGTGGCCTGTATCATCCTTTCTGCCTAAGGGATATATCATCCTTTCTGCCTAAGGGATATATCAGCTAAATGAAATGGTGACCCTGCCAGATTTTTCCAATTTCAAGGACACCGAGAAGGGTCATTGACTTCACCGACAATGTGCGCAGGGTCCTGAACCATTGCCTTGCGGATGGAATCTATCCATGGATCGGACTATTTTTGTATGTTTTTTGGCAAAAGGGAGGCGGCTTCTAAGGCCTCAGTGACACGCTGGATGATGGAAGTTATTGCCTTGGCCTATATTCTCATAAGGAAAGTAGTACCGGATGGTCTTAAAGCCCATTCCATGAGGTCACAAGTGACCTCCTGGCCAGAGCATGGGCTGGTTATGCCTGGGGACATCTGTAGGGTGGCCACATGGTCATCTCTGCACACCTTTTTGCAACATTACTGCCTAGAAGTTCAAGCATCTCTTGATGCGTGTTTTGGGGCTGCGGTCTCCATGCCGGACCCACGATCTCTCCCATTCTTAGTCACTGCTTTGGTACATCCCACAAGCACTGGACTGGACTGGGGGAAACAATTAGGAGCGGCAAAATTAGAACTTACCTTTTAATTATCTTTCCTTGTCCCTCCAGTCCAGTCTAAGACCCACCTTCATTCGCCAATGTCTCTCTTCTCTACATTTTTAGGGACGAGTGGAGTGGATATGTCCAGCTGTTCGCAATGGAGGGCTCTATGAAGAATGACATCATTTTT
Source organism: Ichthyophis bannanicus (assembly GCA_033557465.1). Classification (NCBI taxonomy): domain Eukaryota; kingdom Metazoa; phylum Chordata; class Amphibia; order Gymnophiona; family Ichthyophiidae; genus Ichthyophis; species Ichthyophis bannanicus. The sequence continues at coordinate 792,397,192 of CM066031.1, read as the reverse complement.
CTCCCTGGGGTCCTCATGGATCAGCAGTGGGGCAAGCATTAGCCTAGCTTCTTGTTTCTTTCCCTTTTTGTGGAGGCCTTGCCAAGGCCAGAAGAACCTACTCCACGTACCATGGGAGGTTGAAGGGATCTAAAGCTACCCTTTCAGTAGCCAAGCTGTGAGTGACAGGGACCCCAGGTTGGGGTATAGGAGAGAGTCCTGCTCCTGTGAGAGTAGCACTGGGACTCGGCAGAGGGGAATCAGCAACACTGCCGATAGAGAGAGGAGAAATGGGAACAAGGGCTGCCTAGGCCACCGAGGAGCTATCAGCATTAGTGATGCTCTGTCACACTGGACTTTGAATAGAGTTCTTGGCGACCAGCAGTGTCGGTGGGAAGGCGTACAGGAGGCCTTCTGTCCACAGGATTAGGAACGCATCCGCTGCCACCCGGGAAGGGTGTGACTGGCGGGAGCAGAATTGGGCCAACTGCATGTTGTCCAGGCTGGCGAACAGGTCCATCGAGGGGACACCCCAGAGACGAAACAACCGAGAGGCTACTGCTGGATCCAGGTGCCACTTGTGCAGTTGGAAGACTCTGCTCAGTTTGTCCGCCAGGACATTGTCCTGGCCCGGGAGGTAAACCACCCTCGGGAACATCCCCTTGTGTGCCGCATAGGCACAGAGAACTACTGCCTCCTGGCAGATGGGGTATGATCCTGTGCCCCCTTATTTGTTCACATAGAACACTGCAACCTGGTTGTCAGTCTGGATCAGCACTAAGTGATGCTGCAGCTGGTAGCAGAAAGCTTGAAGAGCCAGGAATATCGCCTGGTGCTCTAGTAGGTTGATTTGCAACTAGGATTCCTCCTGGTACCAGCAGCCCTGCATCTGGAGGCCCTCTCAGTGCGCTCCCCAGCCCAGCAGGGAAGCGTCTGTGGTGAGGACCCTCTTGGGGGTGAGTGCCTGGAAGGGCATCCCAGTCTGAAGGTGATGTGGACTCTGCCACCATCCGAGGGAGTCCGCCAGCTGGCGAGTTACTCTCAGTCTGTCCCTGAGCCTGCCTGTGGCTTGTGTCCACTGAGAGCAGAGGCACCATTGGGCTGCCCTCATGTGCAGGCAGGCATATAGGATCATGTGAACCGTGGAGGCCATGTGTCCCAACAGGCGGAGTAGGAGCCGGGTAGGTAGTGTCCGGCGTTGGTGTACCTCTGTGGCTAACTCCCTGAGGCTTTCTGACCTTTCCTGAGGGAGGAAGGCTTTTTGTCTGGAGGGTATCTAGATGCGCCCCAATGAACTCTAGGTGCTGGGCCGGGGTGAGATAGGACTTGAGGGTAGTTTATAACGAACCCCAGGTGCTGGAAGGGTGTATATAATGCACCCAGTGGCGCATCAAGCATCTGTAGCTGTGGCTTCCTTTATGATCCAGTCATCCAGATAAGGGAAGACAAAGGCCCCTTAAATCCGGAGGTGGGCTGCGACCACCGTGAGGCACTTCGTGAAGCCCCTTGTTGATGAGGCCAGACCGAAGGACAGCACAAAGGTATTCACCATGAAGCGAAGGTATTTCTGTGGCTGGGATGAATCAGGATGTGCATGTAGGCATCCTTTAAGTCTAAGGAGCATAGCCAATATCCCTGCTGGAGGAATGGCAACAGTGTCCCAAGGGAGAGCATCTTGAACTTCTCTCTGACCAGAAACCTGTTGAGTTCTTGCAGGTCTAGGATGGGCCTGAGGCCCCCTGTCCTCTTGGGGACAAATAAATACCTGGAGTAGAAGCCTGTGCCCCAGAGGTGTTTTGGGACTGGTTCCACTGCCTTGTCCTGGATTAGACCTACTAGCTAAGTGAGGAGCAGGGTCTGGTGAAGGAGAGGCCTGATGGGCTCTCCCGGGAAGTATAAGGGTGGTGCCGGCTGTAGGTAGAGGAGGTAGCCCTTCTTGACCACTTGTAGAACCCAGGTGTTGGTGGTGATGGCTGTCCACCTGTGGGCAAACAGGGCTAAGCACACCCCTGTGGGTGGCAGGGGACTCCTTGGGGATTGGGAGGTTGCACCCTGGCAGTCAAAAGCTCCCCCCAGCTGAGCCAGAGCTGGAGCCTGGGATTTCAGGATATTTTGTTTTCTGGGACCATGTCCCTGGCCTTTTTGTTGCTGGCCCTGCTGAGGTGCCAGGAATGCCTGAAAGTGCAGTGTAATGCCAAAGCTCCCTTTCTTCCTCGGGAAGGGCTTCTTCCCTGGGGCTTTCTTCTGGGGCTGCACCGAGGTCTTCTTTGAGAATCTGATCCTTGTCACGAATTCGTTCTCTATCTCTGAAGTCTTATCCGCCATGGGCTTCCAGAATAGGTTCTCTCCTATACAGGGGACATCAGTCAGTTTGTCCTGCACCCACTGTTCCAGGTTGGACTACTGCAGCCATGCTTGGTGTCATGCCCCTGGCTGATGATGCGAAACCATTGTAGGCTGCTCAGGACAAGAACTTTGAGCACTTTTTTAATGCCAAGGTCAGGGTCTTAAACCTCTGTAGGGGTTCCCCATAGAGGCCTGCCAAGAATCCCCCGAACACTTTTTTTTTAAATTCTTTATTTACGTTTTCAAAAAGAGTTACAACAAAAAAAACAAACAAGGATACAATTAAAATAATACATTCCTTTGAACATAAGGAAAACAGACCTTAACAACCCACCCCCATACCAACAGCCCACTCCCCCTCTTCAGGCAGCCATCCTAGAAGGGACTAGAAGAAAAAAAAAACAAAAAGGAAGAAAAGAGGCTTGCAAGGGCTATGGTAACACAAGGACTGCCCTATACCGTGTGCAAACATAGTTGATTGATTACCCTCTAAATCACAGCATATTGTGCTTTCTATATATAATCATGTAAGGGTTTCCATTTAAGCAAGGTAGAAGGCATAGGAATTGAACCATAATGTGGCATCTGCTCATATTTACAGCATAAGCATAATCGATTCCACCATGTGTGCCAATTGAGATCTGCCGTGTGTTTCCAATTGGCAATTACGAGATGCAGCGCCACTCCCATCATAAAGTCAAACAGGAAATGACAATCCCTCTGTAATAATGAGATGCCAATTGCTGAACGAAAAACAATAATAGACCAAGAGAGAGTGGCCCTGAATCCCAAGACCTCAAGGACTGAATATTAGGGCAATCATAAACCACATGCTTTAAAGTGCCAACATCCCTTTGACAAGACCAGATTTATTTCCAACTGACTTATCCCACTTGGAAACCTTTATCGGGGTAAAATGAGCTCTGTGCGCAAAGTAAAGTGCCTGGGAAATAGAGGCGGATTGAGAAATTCTAATTAGTTTACCCCAAACTTTCTCCCATAAATCCGGAGAGAGAGTGTCCCCAGTATCATGTTCCCATACCCACTGAGTACCAATAGAATGTGGAGAGGGACGATGGGCTAACAACTGATAATAATAAGAAGCTACCCCTGAGGCCTGTTGGGCTGTTTCAATAATGTTGAGTAATCCCCATTCCTCAGGTAAAGATCTGATATCGATGAGGGATTTCCCTATACAGTGTCTCAACTGAATCCACTGAAAGTATAAGGATCTGGGCAAGTCAAATTCACACTGCAGACACACAAAAGGCTTCCACTTACCTTCAGATATTAACTGTCCTATGGACCAAATACCCCTGCTAAACCATTGCTTGCAGGAGAATGGATTTTGATGAATTTTTAAAAAAGAAATATACCAAATGGGAATAAGCATCAACAAGCACTTTTCCCGAGGAATTATACTCGCTAACTGCTGGAAAGCCCTCTGAGTGTCCATTATAACCCTATGAAACCTCAACCTCTCCGAAAACACCATGCCAGGGAGAAGACTCAAGGGAAATGGAGCCGTCAATCTCTCTTCCAAATCAAACCACACTGGGCGTTGATCCTTGTTCGTCTCGACCCATCTTGACTCCTGTTTTAACAGAAAAGCGCAGTGGTAGGCCTGAAAATCAGGAAAGTTCATACCCCCCCCTTCCTCTTTTTTAGACTTAAGTTTCCTAAGAACAATTCTAGATGGTTTGTTTTTCCATAAAACTGGACAAGAGTCCTTTCCACTTGTCGGTATGTTTTATCTGAAAGGAAGACCGGCAGCATTTCTAAGACATAGTTCACCTTAGGAGTGATAGTCATCTTTATTGCTTAAAGACGACCCCACCAAGAAAGATAGACCGGCGACCATCTCGCAGTCATATTTCGTACCGTAGTAAGGAGAGTCTCTTCATTATATTGCAGAGTTTCAGTAAGTGGGTGGCAATAATGAACTCCTAAATATTTTACCATTTTGGATTCCTATACAAAGGGGTAGTCAGTTAAGTCTGTACTACAAACTCGAGAGTTTAAAGGGAACGCTATAGACTTTGTCTAGTTAGTTTTATATCCTGATAACCCTGAGTATTGGTCTATCAACTCTAGAACAGCCGGAATTGAACTGGGCATAGTGAACAGCAATAAGTCGTCAGCATAGGCAGAGAGTTTAATTTCCATACCAGCAATGGGCACATCTTTAATCGTAGAACTCTGTCTCAACAGCAGAGCCAGGGGTTCCAAGGCCAGATTGAATAAGATGGGTGAAAGGGGGAAACCCTGACGGGTGCCATACACTAAGAAAAACATCTCTAGATTGAGTCACATTCACAAAATTGTTAGCACTTGGTCTCGTATCCATAAGTTTAATTAATTTAATGAATCCTTCACCAAAACCAAACCACCTCAAAACAGCAAATAAGAAAGGCCACTCCAGTCGATCAAACACTTTCTCTGCATCTAGCAGCAATCCCACCAGTGGACCTTCTACTCCTTCCGCTCCTTCTAACACATGGCAAAACACTCTGGCATTATCAGCTGTAGAGCATCCCTCTGTGAAGCCACATTGATCCGGGTGGATCAAAAATGGAATTAATTTAGAAAGATGACCAGCCAAGTTGGCAGAAAATATTTTATAGTCTGCATTTAGTAATGAAATTGGATGATATTTACTGACCATCTGAAGACAAAAATAGGAAATAAAGAAAAGAACAAACATAGAAACATGACAGAAAAAGACCACATGGCCTATCTAGTCTGTCCTTCCATAACAACAACTACAACAGTCCACTTTTTACCTTTAGAGATCCTCTGTGTTGGTCCCATGCTTTTTTGAATTCAGTTACTGTCCTCATCTCTACCACCTCCACTGGGAGACTATTCCATGGATCCACTACTCTTTCCGTAAAGAAATATTTCCACATATCACTCCTGAATCTATCTCTTTTCACCCTCATCCCATGTCCCCTCGTAGCAGAACTTGCTTTCAATTGAAAGAGGCTCTCTCCCTGAACATTTATGCCATGGAGGTATTTAAACATCTCAATCATATCACCTCTATCCCGCCTTTCCTCTAAGGTGTAAATATTAAGATCCTTCAGTCTGTCCTCATATGCTTTATAATGAAGCCCACTAATCATTTTAGTAGCCACCCTCTGCACCGACTCCATCCTGTTCACATCCTTTTGAAGGTGCGGTCTCCAGAATTGCACACTATACTCCAAATGAGGTCGCACCAAAGACTTATACAGAGGCATTATCACCTCCTTTTTTCTGCTAGCCATTCCTCTCCATATGCACCCAAGCATCCTTCTAGCTTTTGCTGTCGCCTTTTCTACCTGTTTAGCTACTTTAAGATCATCAGACACAACCACGCCTAGGTCCCGCTCTTCTTTAGTGGACAAAAGTACTTCACTTCCTATACTGTATTGCTCCCTTGGATTGCTGCAGCCCAAATGCATGACCTTACATTTTTTAACATTAAATCCCAGCTGCCAAATTCTAGACCATTCTTCAAGCTTAGCTAGATCCCACCTCATGTTATCCACACCTTCCTGGGTGTCTACTCTATTGCAGATTTTGGTATCATCTGCAAAGAGGCAAACCTTACCCGTCAGCCCTTCCGCTATATCACTAACAAAGATGTTAAAAAGAATCGGACCAAGGACAGATCCCTGGGGCACACCACTGGTAACATCCTTCTCCTCAGAGTGAGCTCCATTTACTTGTACTCTTTGTCGCCTCCCACCCAACCAATTTCTAACCCAAGCAGTAACTTTAGGGTCCATCCCTAGGGTGCTCAGTTTGTTTATAAGTCGCCTGTGAGGAACAGTGTCAAAGGCTTTACTGAAATCTAAATACACCACATCTAGAGCTCTCCCTCGGTCCAACTCTCTGGTCACCCAGTCAAAGAAATCAATCAGATTTGTCTGACAAGACCTGCCTCTGGTGAATCCATGCTGCCTCGGATCCTGTAAACCGCTGGACTCCAGAAACCTCACTATTTTCTCTTTCAGCAGCGTTTCCAATAATTTACTCACCACCGAAGTTAAACTAACCGGCCTGTAGTTTTCAACCACATCCTTACTTCCGCTTTTGTGTAAAGGCACCACATGAAGAGAACAGTGTGACCAGAGCAATGTTCTGGAGTTGCCCCAAAAGCGCCATGATGAATGACGACGCCATTATGATTCAAATCATGACTTCATGAACTTATAACCAGTTAAGGTTCCCATGAAAGGAAAGCTTATATCCACCGCTGAGTGTAAAGCAGGGTTTTCACCGCATCAACACCAGTGCTTTGTCTTCCAAGAAAGCGTGCAACTCCCCTGGATCATCGAATGTCCTAGTTTGATTGTGCAGTGTGACTCTCATATGGGCAGGATAAAGCAGCCTGAAACGGGCCTGCAACTGCAGCAATCGTGGACGCAGCTCCAAAAAACGTTTCCTCCGGTCTACAGTTGCTTTTGCAAAGTCCGGAAAGAAGAGGAGTTTATGCCCTTGAAATTCCAATGGAGAGTGCAATCTGGCTGCTTCCATAATTTTTGTGACTTGTTGAAAACACAGAACTTTTAGTATGATTGGGCGTGGACACTTGCCCGAGACCAAAGGCTGAGTAGGCACTCGATGAGCACATTCAATCTCAAATGGCATAGCAAACTTAACTTTCAGCATACCCGGGATCATTGACTGCAAAAAGGCCATCATATATGTGCCTTCAGCTCCTTCAGGGTCTCCCAGGATCCTGATATTTCTCCGAGTACGATTATTGCCGTCTTTCAGAGTTCTCTGCAATGAATGGATCAGCTTTGCTTGCTTCTCAATGGCCATGATCCGCTCCATGTGTGTTGTAACCATGTTCTTCACCTTCTCCAGCGTGATAGACTCCAGACTGTTTTTTAAGGCAGTAATGTCTTCTTGAATTGTGGTCAGCGAGTCACCATTTGATTTCACCATGTCTTTAACAGCACGAATCTCAGAGAGAAGTTCCTGCAAGGTCTCAGGGCAATCTCAGATGACCGCCATTTTGTGAGGTGAGAGAGGCTCCGTTTTAGTTCACTTTGCACTGGCACTTTGTGATCCTTGATAATCCAGCCGCATTGGTTTGGGGCCAGACATATATGGGGTTGACTGCTTCCAAAATAAATTGGATCCGCACTAATAGCAGAAGTCAGGATTCTTGACCTATTCCTCCGGAGCTAAGCTCTCACACGTCCATCTTGCCCGAAGTTAGGCTCCACCCCCTTCCCTGAGTACTTTTGACAGTTCCTTCAGATACATGTCAATGTAGAGCTGGTAGGACTGGTTTCAGCAAGTTAGCATCGAGACCTGAAAGACCTTGCGGCCAAGGGTGTCGAGGGTTCAGGCCTCCCTGTTGGGTGGGACTGAGAAATGAGTTTTTTGGCTTTTAAGCCAGCATGTGGCCGAATACATGATCATGGAGTTGTGGGGAAGCTGGGTTTTTTGGAACCCAGGGCTTCGGCGTACCCATTATATGGCAACAAAGTGCCTGCTAACAACTGGTACCGACCCTAGTGGTTCCCACATTCGGAGGAGGAGATGGTCGAGGATCAGGGGCACTGGGAACAAAAGGGTTTCCTTCAGGGGTGCCTCATATTGGAGTATTTCTAATTCCTTGGTGCAAGGGTCCTCTTGGCCTCAGTCTCAATAGTGAGAGAATTGTCCATGTCCTGCACAAAATCGAGGAAAGCGACATTCTCAGGCAGGGAACGGCGCTGGGTCATCGGGAGAGACGGGTCCAAGGGCACATCATGGTGCTATCTAGTGTCCAGGGACTCCTCATCCTCAGTCTCCCATTCAGACTCGAAGTACGAGTAACAGTCTGATGCTGTATGATCACCTCGGTCAAGGGTTGCTCTGGGAAGACTGTGATCTCGGAGGATCTGCAGTCTGAGCTGTGGGTGCTTGCCAGGGAGGACCGATGACCCGAGGAATGGGACCTGGACCTTGTCTGGTGCCAGGGGCTCTCTTGAGGCCAGTGGCACTTGAGGATAGGCTCGACGACCGGGGAGGCTCTCAATGTTGAAGGTCCTGTCATTGAGGCAGATGAACCAGACGACCCGGACTTGAACATCCGATGAGGGCAGATATACTGCTCTCTAGAGTGGCCATTCTGGTCTCTATACCAGTTGATCCTCAGCCTTTGATGCAGGCATCGAGGACGTTCGGCCCTGCATCAGTACTGTCAACGGGGAGTCCTCGATGAGGATGATCTCGGAGGTCCGAGGCCGGTCGGCGAGTACTAATGACTCCTTATGGGGCAGCTTGGAAGGCGCTTCTGCCCCGACTCCTTGGACTCACACTTAGGACTGCAGGTCCTGGGATGGGATTTCCCTTTCTTCACAGATCCATCCTCCGAGGCGGTCTTCAAGAGTTTCTTCTTTTCTGATCCACATCTGGGGATTTCTGCTCAGAGGAACTGCAGCCGCGGGATTCCGAAGGGGCTCTGGCTTTGCGGGGCACTGAGGTATCAGAGGGGGCTCTGGAGCCTCCGGCACAGAGTCAGACTTCTGAAAAAAATTTTTCCTGCTGATGGCGACTCTTTAAGGTCTTTGAGGTCATGGTTCTGCAGAGATCATAGTCAGAGTCGTTATGCTCCTGGCCAAGGCATCGGAGGCAGCAGTCGTGTGGGTCAATGAGTGACATCATTTTGTCACACCGGTCACGCTTTTTGAAGCCACTGGAGGCCATCAGAAAAAGGGAGGTCCCCGCCTCCCAGCAGGGGTCAAAGGCCTTCAGTTGAAAAAGGGTGTGAACACTGGTCGAGGGACATCTCGATGAAAAAGTGAGAAAAATGAATGTACAGACCCGAGACGTGGCGCCAAGGTGAGTTGGCTCGGGGATGGGAAGGAACCGGTACGTAAACTGGACAAAACTTAGGAAAAAGAAAATCAGACTTTTTCTGGGGGAAACTGGACAAAGTCCGATGGGCTCTGCGGAAAAAAGGAGACCAAGGCAAAATGGTACCCTTGGGTTGGAAGGGGACCACGCATGTGTGGTGTATCTCCCAAAGGCTTTCTTTGAAAGCTGGGGAGATGCTTCCATATGTAGGCTCCGTCGACGCTGATGTCACCCATATATGCGAGGACCGACTTCCTGGTTATTCCTAGAGAAAACCAGAAACTCTAAGGGGATCCCCGATCCTGATAACACCCCACAACAAAAGAAAAGCATTAACAAACACCTCAGGAGACTTTGAGGCCCTGAAAAAAATACAAAGACAGAAAATAAGCTTCAGCAATTATTAAAATATCACCTGAGCCCAAAAAGGAGAATTCCTCCACACGAGGAAGCCATTGCCACCAATTGCCCCGAACATCCTGATAGGAAGAACACAAAATATGGCCGCATTCATGCCAAAAAGAGAGAGAGGGAAAAAACAACTGCAGACAATGCGAAACTGGCTTGAGAGAGAGCCCTGCCCCTCGGGGACAGGATCACCGCACTTATCTCCTGCGAGTCAGAAAGAGGAAACCAAGCCGAACATAAACAAACAATTAAAATACCAATGAAGTCACGGCCAGAGAATCCAGCAGTTTGCTAGAGATCCCAAACGCTGAGTTTAGGGAGCCGAGAGTACTGTTCAAATAGATAAGGGAGTAAAACAACTCTAAGGTGCTCTGGTTCAAAATACCCACACCGTGGTAGCAAGAAAATTCAAAGTCAACTTTGTGATGTCCAACTGCACTCTCACCAAAAGGAGCAGCAGTCATCGAGACTCTTCTTGTCCTTGGCCTGCTCCCCTCACTGGAGCCTGCAGCCTACTGTACCCCACTTACTTTCCTCTCCATTTAAGGAGACATCAGCCATTAAAACTGAGGTAGTGGAAATACATTGCAACTCGACCTTTCCTTTTTTTTGTTTTGCTTTGGGGGTTTTTTTTAGTCTTTTTGCATCGAAAACTCAAAGAGCCAGCACACTGTGAAGGCTCTATGAAGGTAGTCAAAGAGAAAGACAGCCAGTTTCTTAATCAAAAGTACTGTGCTATCCAGCTGGGGGGGGAAAGGGACCCGGACCACCGTTTTTTTAACCCCTGCCCTGTACCCTATCCACTAAGGAGCCCAGGCTTAGGCAAGAAGACTCTGCCTCCTGCTTTCCTCCACAGTAAAACTACACAAGTGACAAAGCCAAAGAAAGGTATGCCATAGAGAAGTTTCACCTGCTTGCTGCCATAAGTCTCTCCCTTCCTTGCATTTTTTTTAATGTAGGCAATCATTCCAAACGTGAGTTTGTCCAGTTGAGCTCAGCCATGTGGAAGCTCTTGTCCTAGCTGCTAGGAACTGAGATACTGGTTTCAGGTGCCTAAGGAGGGAGCTCGTCTACTGTGACATCAGAAAATTGACATGCTCAGTTCCTAGCTGCTGGTGGATGGAGATAACCCACAAGTACTGGACTGGACTGGAGGGATGATCAGGAAGTAAACATTGTGTGGTAATCGCCAAAGTTGCACACACTATGGATGCACCTAACGCCACCTCAATGAGTGGCAATAACGGTATCTGTGGTGCTTGATGACCATGATCCTTGTGCTTTCTTTGCAGTATCTGCAGGGAAAATGCTCAAAGACTCCCTGCAGATACTATGGGACTTTTGCAGCTAATGCCTGGTGTTAGCTGCAAAAAACAATCTCGCTTTAGTAGACATACCCCTTAGACTAGCAGTTGTACCATAAAGCACATCTTAAGCAGGGCTAGTGCAAGGATTGTAAGCACGCTAGATGGGCCCTCCATTCTGCTGCCCCCCCCCCCCCATGGCTGCTTCCGGGGCTGCTTCCAGTTTTGGAAGGGCATGAAAATGGCACCCGGTGAACAGGAGGAAAAAACAACGCAGTGCTGGAATGTTAGTAAGCGCTGTGTTACAGTTTGAGGGCTACTGCTGCAGCTGCAGGCCCTGGAGAGAGGTGGCAGTGGTAGCAATTGGCTCTCTCTGAGGGCTGACGCTCTAGGCGACTGCCTGGTGGTAGTGCCGACCCTGATCTTAAGCATAAAAAATAAAGCAAAACCAATCAAAGCGTATATATAGATCAGCTTGAGATAGTCATAGATAAAACATTTTACACTACTCTGCATATAAAAAAAAAACACACATGAGAACTGAATCATATCTAGCAGTTATATTTGCTAATTATTTTTTAAAGTATGCTTACCGGGCTAAAGAATGTTCTTGTAATTATAACTGTTCTATGCTCTCTGAATTTAAGAATTAAGAGAGCAAATAAAAAAGTAAATAAAATCTCATTAAAATATATACAGTATAGACACATTTTAAAGGTATTAGTGTAAAAATAAAAGTTTTAGCTGCTTAGCATCTTAAAAAACAGCGCTAAGATGCTGAGCCATATATCTTGCGATTATATCTTTTAGTACTTCTTTAACATGTTTGCCAAGCTGAAAAGCCCTATAAGAACTGTAGTTTTCTATGTCCCCTAAAGCTTTTAGAGAGCAGTAATACCATATATAAAAATATTCACAACGCTTATTTCCAGACTGTTCTGTCGGCTCTAAAATGAAAAGTACTGCGCATGCGATGTAAGCCATAAATTGCAAAGCAGACTACAGCACCACATTTTTTGCAAGATTGACAGAGGGATTATACTTACAAATCTCAAGTGTCGAAAAAGATCTTTTTAAAAAACATTTAAAAACACATTCTATGACTAATCCCTTTATGATAAAATGTAAACTAACCAATTAATGACAATCCAAAAATTATAATTGTAGTTACTGTATACGTCTAAACACAAGTCGATTTTCTCAAATTATAAAGGGACTTTGAAATATTATTTTAATACTATGCCAACTGCCCAATAGAATGTTATCAAAATAACTAGACAACTTCAAAAAGGCATAGTGCCTTCTATAGATTATTCTGTTATACAGACCCCTCTGTGAATGGGTCTAGGGTTGCCGTTTTAACTTAAAATTATATTCAACATAATATCATTCCATTCAGCTCTATTATATTTTTAAAATCTCCTAAAATCCTAAAATATTATTAGTTTACATGAAAACTACCAAACAGTTAACTATGGGCCCAATTCCTTGAAGGTGGAATAATCAGCACTGATCTGGCGATTGGACCTGGGGATCCCCACCGCTCGATCGGCCTAGTTTTACCCACGGAAGTTAACGGGGTGGCAGTGCAATACTGCCACTACCCAGTTAGCATCAGCAGCTCCAGGGCATGTACGGTGACCCAAGATATTGAATGTTGTTGCTGTGGCATTGAATATCCGGGGTTATAGTCTGCCCAATTCAATATCAGGCCCTTATTCTTTTACAGATTTTAAAAACTTTATCTAATATATTAAAGAATGCTGTCCGTATAATCATTGTAAGCAAATTAACAGGGTTTATTAGTAGTATCACAGAAAAACACTTATAGCATTCACTAAAAACATAAATAAGTACATGTATAGAAAGATATGAGACAGACAATATGTAAACCAAAGAATTCACTACAAACATCAAATATTTACTAGAAATTAATTGTACTTAAATTATACATACATGGGGGATCCAAAATGGCGGTCAACAGGTGTCATGGCTATGACTGGCTCTTCTAATTGGGAAGAGGAAAGCTAGGACTGGCAAGAAGCCCTCCTCTGCCCCTGCAGCATCCTCTCCATTATCTCTGATGCCTCCAGGTCCTTTGGACTCTTCGTGATCCAGTCAGAGCAGCAGGTGGTTTTGGCGTTGGCTCAGTGTCCCGCTAGTGGCTCACCGGAGTCGAGTGGCTCGGCAGCCAGCTTGGGGCCGGATATCTCACCAGCATCTCAGTGGAGACTCTCAAAGGCAGCGTTGCTGACATCTAGCCCTGAGAGCCTGCAAGAGGTGAGCAGGCTCTTGCGAGAGGGCTGGCTCTGGGGCATGGAGAAACTACCATTGGAGTTGTTCCGGGTCATTGTCCTGGCAATCAGTGGCAGGGGGCAAGTGAGAATGTGGCTAGTGGTTTGTCGGCGATGGATCTATTGAGTTTAGGAGAGGGGGCTGGAGCAGCTGGAATTCTGACGGTGTTTACAATTGCTCGCCCTGAAGTTTTTACATTGAAATCTATCTGGTCTGCCATTGTTAAGCTTGGTGAAACGTTTGTATCTCAGTTTTCAGCACTTTCCACTCAAGTTCAAGGTAACTCTCTGGCAATTCAAAAGCATGCGGAAGAGATTTCTTCTTTACAGACTGTTTTGACTACATTACAGTCTAAGGTGACTTTATTGGAAAAGCATGTGGATTTGTTTGTTAAGGACTCTTTAAATATGAAGTTCAGATTGGAAATGTTAGAAAATTCTGCCAGACATTTAAATCTTTGACTGACTGATAAACTTTCCTAAATCTTCTCATATTAATGCTAGGGAAATGTTTAAGATGTACCTAACAGAAGTAATGGGTGTCCTGGGGGAATCCCACCCTCCTTTGATTAAGATTTATTATTTACCTGGGGGGAAAAAGGTTATCAATGATGGGGTAATATTTGGGGTTCCTCAGGCGGACACCTTAAATATGTAAGCTATTTTGGAATCCTCTGATATAGAAGCTATTGTTCCAGCAATGTTGCTTGTAACATTTGCGCTTGTTACTGATCAAGAGTGGTTCTTCAGGATGTCTTTTCGAAAAAAGGGTTGCCTTGTTTAAGAGTTTGGCAGTCTGGGTTTTTCCAGATTTATCTAAAGAAACACAACGCAGAAGGAAGGAATTATTTTGCTCTGCCCGGGGTTCAGCAGCTGGGGGGGGGGGGGGCTCTCTTTTTCCTCAAATTTCCATGCCAGTGCATCGTTAAATTTCAATCGAATGTCTTTATTTTTTTTGAGCCTTCCCAGCTGCTGGCCTTTCTGAACTCACATAGACCCACAGGGTCGGAGGCACTCACTCTCTCTACCATATAAATATGCTGTTTGTTATGCACCTGTTTGTTTTCTTATTAATAATGGTTTACTTTGTTTCCTTTGTGGTCTCCCTCTATTCTTGTGGGCTGGAGTAGGGAGCAGGGTATGGGGTTTTGTCCACGGCAGAAACCATGTATTTCTTCTAGTTGCTTTTTCAATTGTTTTTGAATCAACGTTGTTTCCTTATTTCTGTACAAGTGTTTCTGCTTGGAATATTTGTAAAATGGTAAATATAAAATATTAATTAATTAATTATGCGTAAATATAGAAATAAAAAATAATTTTTCTAAAAAAATGCTGATAAGGGCCGGCCCGTCCACTAGGCGGTCGCCTAGGTGTGACAGACCTTAATGGGTGGCATCGCTAACCCAACCCCCCGAGAAGACGCAGCTGAACTGCTGCTTCAGCACTGTGGCGGGCTTTAAAACACCCACACATGTGCGCGCAGTTCTGGTCTGCCACTCCTGCCCGCTTCCAAGAAAGTTGCATTGGGGGGGGGGGGGGAGGAGAGGCAGGCATAAGCATGTGGGTACTTTAAGACCCGCTGAAATGGCAGTCCAGCCACTGCCGCTTCAGCACAAGGTGGGGGGCGGAATGGTAGGTTGGACGGAGATGGAAGGCTTTTTTTGGGGGGCCAGCAGAAACCCTCGGGCTGCCACTGCTAATAATGAATGACTTCAATTATCAAACTTATTGATTGAAAAGAGGGGGGAAGGAGGAAAAGGAAAGTGGGGGAAGGGGAAGGGAGAAAAAAGAGGGTTAAGGACTTAATCTACATTTATATAAATATAAACTTAAAACCAGAAAATGAAACTAATGACTGATATGCTAAAAACAATATTATAAAAATACTTAATACTGAATATCTTGATGTAAGTCTACTGATCCATACTGTATTGAGCTCATAAATATATTGTTGTTCTGCTTTTAACAAGCAATTTATTTGTATCTCCTTCTCTCCAAATTGTTGATAATGTCTTTATAATGAAACATTTCAGATCTTCAAATGTGTAACCAAAAGATAAGAAGTGCTCTACCATTGGGGCGGACTAGATTTTCCTTTTAATACAACTTTTATGTTCCATCAATCTAGTTCAAAATGGGCGAACAGTCTTTCCAACACGGAGAAGCTGACAGGGACACATAACATATAATATTCTGAGTACTGCAGTTGGAATAATGATGTAAGTAATATTTACGATTGGTTACAAGATAAATAAAGACACTTAGGGAGTCTTTTCTAAAGGGTGCTAAGGTGTTGCACCTAAAGCACCAATAGCTCCAAAACCATGGTGTGTTAGGTGCAACAATGAGTTAACTGTTGGGGGTGTGAAAAACATTTTCCCAGCAGTTAATGTGAAGCCCTGTCCTCTAATGCACACCACATAAGTGTGGGTGCACTTAACGCCACCTATTGAAGTGCCATGCGGTCAGGGGCGGCCCAAGGGGGGTGCGGGACCATGTGCGGAGACTCGGTGCGGGGCCTCATTTGCATAAGGTGCCTCATTTGCATAAATATTTGCATAATGTTACCATACACTAACTTTTAGTATACATGCCTCTTAATGAGTATATGGATAAAGAAAGACTAAAAGGTTTCTACATTACTATAATCCAGTACCAACCGCCAGGCACATTAGGAACTACTACAAACACTGCCCATTTAGAACCTATAACAAACCCGCCGTATCCTAACAGCACTACCAGGACTCACAAAGCACCATACCCTAACTATCAAAAGGCAACACTGCAAATATTAAACCAATACATTTCAGAGAACAATAATACATGACCTACTGGGAAAGAACAAGTGGCAATGTCAAATAGGAATTACATAAACAGAATACCTCAGCTCAGTTACACATGCAGAACATAGACCATCACCAAACAAGGAATCACAATTTAGAAACAGGAAGACAATAATTAAACTGGGAACCCCAAAAGCCAAACTTGGAATATACAACAACACTGTAGAAATAAAACTATAAATTAATTTCCTCTTGTACTAAACAAAGCGCAAAAATTAATGATGCACATTTCCCAGAGCTGACATATTCCAGTTAATAAATTCAAAATAAAGAGATATTTTTCTACCTTTTGTGCATTTTTTTTCATTTGCAATTGTTCCAGCCACTTTCTTCTGGTTTCTTCGTGTCTTCTGCTAACTCTCCATCTGCTGTCCATTTGTCCTTTCTTCTGTCTTCTTGTTTTTTTTTTCCATTCTCTCTCTACATCTGCTTTAACATACTAATCTTTCTCCTTTTGCTCTTTCCTCATTCCTATTTCATCCACTCAAATGTTATCCCTCCATCCTCAATCCCCACTTACTCTCCCAATATCCGGCCAATTGTAGATTTGTCTTCCCTCCCACGCAAAATATTTTCCCTCTCCATTTCACTCTCCCAGCTCCATCCCATTCTAATCCTCCCCCAACATCAGCTCCTTTCTAGTTCCAGCCCCACCCAGCATCTGCTCCCTTCTTGTCCCTGCATCAGCCCATTTCCAGTCCTAGTCCCCCATCAGCCCATTTCCAATCCTATCCTAGCCACACCAACAGCCCATTTCCAGTCCTAGCTCCCCCATCCATTTCCAGTCCTATCAGTTCCTCCATCAGCTCATTTCCAATCCCAGCCCCCCATCAGCTCATTTCTATTCCTTTCCTAGCCCCACCATCAGCCCATGTCAAATCCTAGCTCCCCTCCACTCAGCCCATTTCCAATCCAAGCCCCCCATGAGCCTACTTCCAGTTCTAGCCCCTCCATGAGTCCATTTCAATTCAAGCCCCCACCACAGCCCATTTCCAACCTTAGCACCCCCAACAGCCCATTTCCAGTCCTATCCTGGCCCCTCCATCAGCCCATTTCCTGTCCTAGCCCCCCCCCAACTCAGCCCATTTCCAGTCCTAGCTCCCTCTCCTCACAGCCCCTTTCCATTCCAAGCCCCCTCCCCATCAGCTATTTGCAGTTCAAGCCCCCTTTCCACTCAGCCCATTTCCATTCCAAGCCCCTGTCCCCATCAGTTATTTGCCGTTCAAGCCCCCCTTCCACTCAGCCCATTTCCAGTCCTAGCAAACCCCCCATCCCATTACCCGTCCTAGCTCCCCCATCAGCCCACTTCCAGTCTGAACCCCCTATAGCCCATTACCAGTCCTAACCCCCCCATCAGCCCACTTCCAGTCCTTACACTTCCATCAGCCCATTTTCAGTCTTACCCCCCCCATCAACCCATTACCAGTCCTAACCCCCCATCAGCCCATTACCAGTCCTAACCCCCCATCAGCCCACTTGTAGTCTTAGCCCCCCCATAGCCCGTTACCTGTTGTAACCCCCATCAGCCCATTACCTGTCCTAACCCCCCCATAGCCCATTTCCAGTCCTAATCCCCCCATCAGCCCACTTGTAGTCGTAGCTCCCCATAGCCCATTACCTGTTGTAACCCCCCCATAGCCCAGTACCAGTCCTAACCCCCCCCATCAGCCCATTTACAGTCCTTACCCCCCCTCCCTCCCTCCCCATCAGCCCATTTACAGTCCTTACCCCCCCCCCCATCAGCCCAGCTAAGTTTAAAAAAAAAACCCCAGAAACCGGCTGCTGCTGCTGCTGCCGCCGTGGCAGCGGCAGAATGGAGAATCCCGCGGGGCCCCCCTGTCCTGCAGTCTTCTATGCAGCCTCAGCGTGGGCTTTTCAGAGCTGCGCGAAGGGAGAGCTTCCTTTTCTCGCGGCTCTGTTAATCCCGCCGCGGGGCTGATAGGATTTCCCATCAGCCCCGCGGCGTGATTAACAGAGCTGCAAGAGGAGAAGCTCTCTCTCTTCGCGCAGCTCTGACAGCCGACGGAGGCCGCATAGAAGACTGCAGGACAGGGGGGCCCCACGGGATTCTCCATTCTGCCGCTGCCACGGCGGCAGCGGCAGCAGCAGCAGCAGCCGGTTTCTGGTTTTTTTGTTTTTTTTTAAACTTAGCTGGGCTGATGGGGGGGGGGGGTGGTAAGGACTGTAAATGGGCTGATTCTCGATTCTGCCGCTGCCACGGCGGCGGCGGCAGCGGCAGCCGCAGCCGGTTTATGATTTTTTAAAACTTTGCTGGGATGCAAGATGTTTTTTGCGCGGGGCCACCTGAAACGCGGGGCCCTGTGCAAAAAACATTCTTGCTCAATGGACCGGCCGGCCCTGCATGCGGTGTATCCTGCACTAACTGCACACAGCTCAACACGCCTACTTTTTGCCCCTAAACCATCCATTGTGTGTCCTTAAAGCAGGATGCACAGTTAGCCTGAGAATTGGCCCCTGCTGTCATGGCCCTGTCTAACTGGCAAAGCGTCTCAAAGCGTGCTTTCAACATGCGTCAGTCATGTGCCACCAGCTATCGCCCTTTAATAAAAGATCCCCTTATTGCCAATATCCCTACACAGATACATTTACTGCATTTAAAATGTCCATATTTTGTAGGGATAATCTTTCTGCAGCTAAAGCAGATGGGACTAGCAGATTTTGAGATTTTTTTTTTCTCTAGTATATGCTACGATGACTCTTTTGTTTTTATAAACAACTGTGCTGCCAATGCTGGTACTTATGCGGCCAGCCACAGTGCTTAAATATCAGCAGGATATCCAGTGACAATATCCAGATAGGAGTTGCACTGAATATCTGGGCTGAACGGTACAATCTGGGCAGCGCGATATTCAGCCAGCGCTTATCCGGATTGCCATTTAGGACTGCTTTACATGCAGCTTTCAAGATGGCCAGTTGAATAGTGTGCTGACTGCATACATGCCAGAATATATCTAGATTGCACAGACATATCCTTGTTCCACCCACACACCAGACCGCCCCGGCACCAACCACATACTGCTGGGCAGTCTTTGGAGTTATTCAGTGGTACTATTCAGAGAACTATTAAGTTCTACAATCCCTTCCTCTGCTTTAGAGATCCTCTGTAGCTGTCCCATGCTTTCTTGAATTCAGATACAATTCTTATCTCCACCACATCCACTGGGAAGTTGTTCCACACATCCACAACTCTTTCTGTAAAGATTTCCTCAGATTACTCCTGAATCTATTCTCTTTCACCTTCATCCTTCCTTTCAACTGGAAGAGGGCCACCTCCTATGAATTTAAACTATGGAGGTATTTAAATGCCTCTATCATATCTCTCTCTCCTGCCTTTCTTACAAAGTATACATTTTGAGATCCTATAATGAAGACCACTAACCATTTTAGTAATCACCCTCTGGACAGATTCCATCCTGTTTAGATGCTTTTGAAGGTGCAGCCTCCAGAATTGTAGACCGCACTCCAAATGAGCTCTCACTAGAGACTTATATAAAGGCATCATCATCTCCTTTTTACTGCTACCAGTTTTCAAATTATTCTACTTAGTAAATACAAAATACCCAGATAGATGCCTTTGGAAGCTATCTTCTTACTGTAATTTTACCTGTTTTACTACTACTGTCACTGTAATACTGAAGTAAGATGTAACGGGAATAAACATCACTGTGTGAGAATGTAGTTCATCGAACACCAGATAAAGGCAAAATAAGTGTTTTCCCCAAGGCTCATCGTATTGAATTGCTCAAATTTACATTATAGAAATAGAAATTATATCTTTATTGGTTAGTACATGACTCACTGGTAGTTACTTGTTTGGAGATATATTTATTTTACTATAGGGGACATAGGAGGCAATAATCAAAAGGTATTAAGCCAGTAAATGTGCGGACTGATTATTGCATCCTCCCCCCTCCCCCATGAATGCCGCCAAAATCATGCGCACTGAATGCAGACCTAAGATTTTGGTGGGGGCCCAATCTGAGCTGTAGTATATATCCATTTCTCCAGACAATCTCTCTCCATATCCATGTACATATCTCTAAATACAGAGTACTGAGTCTTTCTATGTTGGTCTCTTGCTCTCTGTCTCTTTCATCCGTCTCTGTTTGTGCCTCATCTCCATTCACCAGGCAAAATGCTTTGATAGTGGTTGCTCTAGCTCTTACCTGAATCCAGACAGGAAGAGGAATAGCAACAATAGTAGTGACTCAAGCAAGAGCATGAAGATGAAGATCCACAACGGAAGAAGCAAGCCAGTAAGCAACTAATAGTAGTGGCTGGGTGGAGGGGGGTGGGCGGGGAAGGGGGGCGTGCAGCCGCAGCACTGATTGCCTCCTCAAGTTCAGATCAGGTTCAGGCCTGGGGCAGAGTCACTATGTGTTCTGGCCAGGATCTCTTCTGAATCTGCTCCTGACTTGTCTTCTTTTTTCTTTCCCTCCCTCCCTCCCCCCCCCCACCCCCACAATCAAGCCTACAGCTGCATCAATAGAATAGGAGCCTGATGGAGGTAGGGCAGACAGAAGTGAAAGGCCAGGGCCCTCCACCCAGTAGCACTTGGGGCAAGATGTGGCAAAAAGACCAAGTGAAGGTTATTGCTCCTTTACCAACCAGTCAACAAAGGGCAGCATGCAGCTCCGGGGCAAGTGGGCTAATATGGTGGTCAAACAAGGAGGCAAGCAGCAAGCAATGCACTAGGCAGGCAGGCAGGGCCTTCATACATAGCCACACTGCCCTTTTAACTGTGACTGTGGCTGTATGGTAGCCAGCAGGAGATCCAAGTGCTGGTAAACAGTAGGGAGTGGGACTCGGGAGGTAGTGGTTGGGGGTCAGGGCTAACTGCAGTCAATGCCACGGTCATGCATGCAGTGCAGTGAAAGGAGAAAGGGCCCTGCTCACACACAGTCATGTGTCTGGTGCTCACATGTGCTATGTGGCTGGCAGATGATTCCAAAAAGTAAGGGCTCATTGGTGGCAGGCCAGGGACCAAAACCGAGTTCCTCCTAGTGCTGCAAGGAGTCACAACCCGCCGAGCAGGGGAAATGTAATGGTGGCAGAACCATTGTGCTGCTACAGCTAGGGTTGCCAACTGGCTCCTGATGTGCCCGACAGACTTGATCCATTCCTGGGTTTACTCCATTGCATGCAGGGATTTGTAGTCTTCCTTTTCTTATGGAGTTCAGTGGAAAAATCAGAACTATATATTCTTGCATGCAATGGGGTAAATCCAGGACTGGATCAAGCCTGTCAGGCGCATCTGGAGCCAGTTGGCAACCCTAGCTACAGCAGAGTTAAGGAGCCCAATTGCTCTAACCACAGCATCACACACTTCTGGCAAGCCCCTGATCCCACGATCTATGCTGGATCTAAGACTGCTGGCTTCCTGCAACTTACCCAGCAGGTGTGCACCTGCCACCAAAAGATCAGGCACCTGATTTGCCAAATTATGTGAGCAGGGCTTGAGACAAATGTGAAGGAGTCTGTGCCTTCAAGGCCTCACTCCACCCATGGCTACAGGCCTGACTGGACGACAGTATGCATTCTTTAAAAAAAAATAGAAGTAGTAGGGGTGGGGTTAGGGAAGGGACAGA
This sequence comes from Ichthyophis bannanicus, assembly GCA_033557465.1. Lineage (NCBI taxonomy): Eukaryota > Metazoa > Chordata > Amphibia > Gymnophiona > Ichthyophiidae > Ichthyophis > Ichthyophis bannanicus. The sequence goes on along the minus strand of CM066031.1, from coordinate 792,375,563 downwards.
AAGATACACATAGGGATCTCATTTTGAAATCCTGAAGCTAAAGCAGGGTTGGGCTATGGATGAGAGACCATCTTAGAATACCTGATGCTGTAGGCTTACTTTACAGAAGAAAGGCCTGACAATCTACTTCCAGTCTCACCTTGCCAAGAAAACCGCTAGGTTGCTAGACGTCAGCATCAACTCAACGGGACACAACAGCAAAGCCTATTTAGAGGAGGTATAAAGGCATGTGGGTACAAAGTAATACTCATTATATCCTGACTGATTTTCAAAGGAAACTCCACAAGAAACTTTTCTCTGAAAATGTGCTTTCAGTCCAGACCGTTATTATTGTTCTTCAGAAATCATAGCTATTACCAAAATTTCACTCAATGGCTTTCAAGGATAGGTAGTTTTTCCATCTATTTGTCATCAGAATATCTGTATTTCCCATCATCTGTCTTCTCATAAATTATGTTTTAAAACTGCAAACTAAACAGATAATATCCATCAAATGACTGTTCCCAGAACAGAATATCGCATCACTGTGGTTTTAGTTTGGGAACCACTTCAGTCCCGCAATTTTGTCACGGTTCTCACTACAAAATGAAATCATTCAAAATTCTAATTGTATTTCCCAGTTTTATTACTGAGAACCATGTTCACTAAACGTGAATGTGCACTGCCTGCTGCACCATGTTACTCCTATGGGCACAGTGGCAGATAGTGTGCTGTTTAGTAAACATGGCCCTGAATGCAGTAAAACTAATTCTCTCAGCTTAGCAGAAGGTATACAGCTGGCACCAGAACCAATGGTTGCTTGAAGTTTAGAAAATAGCATAATGCAGCTTGTTGCATGGTTTTTCATTTGTCTAATGGAGCTTCAATAACTTACAGGAGGTCATGGCCAGCTTTAGTCCTCAAGGACCACAAAAACGTTTGGTTTCAAAGATATTCACAATGAATATGCATGAGACATTCCTTTGCATGTAAATATATTCCATGGTTATGCATGAAATATTTGCCTCTATGTAAATATATTCTATGCTTATTCATTGCAGATATCCTGAAAATCAGGCCCTGTCAATTACTCATGAAGAAAGGAGTTGACTATCCCTATTGCAGAAGACTCTAATGTTATAAAATTGACCTATATGAAGCATCAAAAGATGAGGGTATCTAACAAAAGACAGTGGTTAAGTTCCTTGGAGAGAGAACTACTGAATTCAGGACATGCTATTTGAAAAATAAAACATTTAATAAAACTTTTGCCATTTCTTACATCTTTTTTAGACTCTCACTATAAAGCCAAAGTTCCAGTTTGTGGATACTTGACTTAACGCAGAGGAACACTAAGAATTGCACATTTTTATTGCTGTGAAACATAATAAACATCATATGTGCCTAACAAGACATCAAGGGGGTTATTTTGGAAGCCTATTCGTGTTTTGGACATCTGAAAAGGGGCATAGAGACGTCCAAAGCACAGAGACGTCTTCAGAGCCATTTTAGAAGCGAGGTCTGTGGACATCACTAGTGTGAGGATGTCCAAGTCTGAATCACAGTGATAGCTTCCCTGGTCCTAGCCCACTACCCTAACTGTTAGGCTATTCCTAGTCAGCCAGGTTCTAATATACTATTCTGGGGATGTCTATGTAGACACCTCCAAGGACGTCTATATTGGACATGTTCACATTTGTGAAATCATGCCTGCACCTGGACATGCCTGCTTTTTTTCAAGATATTCTGGCTTAGATGTCCCATATTGCACTTGGATGTCATTTCTAAAATGCCCCCCCCCCACACACACACATATCCAACACCCTAACATATAGGACCCAATAGTCAAAGGCATTTACATGGTTTAAAGACCTGTAAACTGTGTAAATGTCACTTAGAGGGCACTAACATGGTTAGTACCACTGAATCTCCACGATTAACACTGCTACGTACCCTGATGCTAACCGCTTAGCATCGGGGCATGTTGGGGACATTTCGAGGCAGAGTGGAGGCGGCACCAGTCACTAACTAGGCAGCGGCAATATTGCACTGCTGCCCGGTTAGCGACCTGCAAGTAAAGATATGCACAGCAAAAGCTATCTTTTTACCCATGGGAGCTAACCAATATTGAGCCACCGCCCGGTTAACTCCTGCAGCATCTGGTTGTGAGGAAACCCCGGATATTCAGTGCTGGGGCTGCATATTACCCCGGCATTGAATATGCAGAGTTAAAGTTCAGCAGCGATGGCTAGGGGCCGTAGAGGCGCATAGATGTCGCAAATGAATATCGGGCCCATAATATTTTAGCTTTCATAAAAGAAAGAACACGGTAAGCATAAGGAAAATCAATACAGTGATGAAGATTCCTGATTTTATTATGAATTCATGATTCATTTGCTTGTCCCAAGAAAGGGGTAATATAACATCGGCCTAAACAAATTATCAATTACCTAGATTTATTTGAGTAACATAACAAATTCTCTTTGCATTCTTCATTAAATACATATTGACCAAGACCAAAATTCTACGCAAGAGTCACCAGAATTCCCTTGATCTTGGACTAGGTGAATTATTGAGCCCTAGCACTTATTTAATGACTATGATGATGGCCGAAGGAGGCCATGTGAGATGGCCTAAGGGAGTGATCCCATGGTGATATAATAGGGGATTATTAAACACTTTAATGTGATTCCAGGAAAAAGTGCAAAAAGAAAGGCAAAAGGGCTCCAGCAAAAGGAGAGATTCTATCCAAGGCCAGATAGGCAGTTCTTAGGCAAGGAAGAAATAGTCCCAGGACAGACAGACTTCAATAAGCAGAGGAATGAGCTGTCTGCAAAACAACTCCACTGTGTGGGCAGCCTCAGCTCAGCAGTAAGAGGAATCCAGTTCTTGTGAGGCTAGAGTTGGAGTTAGGAGATCCAGAACAAGGAGAAGGGCCAGATATCAGCTAGTCCACCAGAATAGAGAGGGCAGGAGATTGTGTGCTTTAACATGTCCATTCCATTGACCACAGGAAGACACAGAAAGCATGGAGAATGCAGCAAGGTAGATATGTGAGAGTCTGAAGGATTGATGGCAAAAAATGTGTGACACAGTCAAAGGAAAATACTGGGGGGAAAGGGAGCTATACAAGGGGATGACTGAGGTGAAAAAAAATCAGGAATCAGTCTTCATATATTGGTGACATCAGCACCGAAGGAGTATGTGTGGTAATCTCTCCCCATCTTTCAAAGAAAGCCTTTGGGAGATCAATCATACATGTGTGGTCACCTTCCTGTCCAAGGGAGCCATTTTCCCTCAGTATAATGACATATCTTAATGAAGCCCATAAAGAAAAACAACTCCACAGGGAGAAGGGAGGGTTGTGAGGACTGATTCCTCCTGTTCCCGGAGAACACTTGTTACAGGTGAGTAACTACGCTTTCTCCAGAAACAAGCAGGAAGTCAGTCCTCACATATGGGACTCCCCAGCTACAGGCTACCGAAACAACTTGTAAAAGCCACGGGCGACCCAAAAATTGAACCATGAATGGCAGCTGGAAGACACTGATGAGCCCCAGGCTTCAGGATGCAACCTCACTATCTGCAAAGAAAGCAACTCTCTGTTAGCTTGGACACACAGAAGGGCTAGAGAGAAGGAGTTGTATTAGTCCCCAAAGAGTGCTGAAGAACGGCCTGGCTGAAGGTGTGGTAATGCTGGGAGCCCTCCTCGAGGCAATAGTAAGCGGTGAAGGTATGGGCCAAGAACATGTGGCTGCCCGGCAAATTTCCAGCAGGGAGATGGAATGTAGGTTGGCCATGGAGGCCGCCATAGCCCAAATGTTATGGGCTGTCACATGACACTCCAGAGAAAGGCCCGCCTGCCCATAGGGGAAGGAAATACAATCAGCCACCCAGGTGGAAAGGGTGCATTTAGAAACAGTTGAGAGGAGTGGCGATGAACTTTTGTCTGATCCAGGTAGAATGTCAAGGCCCGTTTGCAATCCAAAGTATGAAGAGAGGCTTCTGCCATGCTTGAGAGCGGCCTTGGAAAGAAGGTGGGAAGAACCACCTCCTGGTTAAGGTGGAGGAAAACCACCTTAGGAAGAAACTTGGAGTGCCTTTGGAGAACCACTCTTTTCCTATGAAACCTAGTGCAAGGGTTGTGAGCCACCAGTGCTCGCAGTTTGCTAACCCTGCGCTGACATGAGTGCCTCTAGGAAGAGCACTTTCCACAAAAGGTACTTGAGATGGCAGGAAGCAAGTGGTTTAAAAGGAGGCTCAATGAGCTTACCAAAAACCACACTGAGATCCCAGGCAGCTGCCAGCATTTGGAGGCATCCATGGTGAGGACTGGCTGATGCGGGGGATCTTGATAGGAGAGCCCCGATAGAAGGATGCATGACCGTCGCCACCAAGCAAGGGAGTGGGAAGGCAATGTGGTGACCTGTACCCTGTCTGACAGGCATTCCGTCGCTTGCTTCCACTGAGTGCAGAGTCCACTGGGCCTGACGCATGCGAAGACAGGTCGAGAGTGTGACATGGACCGTCGAGGCCATGTGACCCAGGAAGCAGAGCATCTGCTGAGCTGAGACAGTCAGAGAGGACTGTACCTCCTCCACCAAGATGGAAAGACATTGAGCCCTGTTGGGCGGAAGAAAGGCCAGGGCCTGAGAGGTATCTACGAGAGCCCTGATGAACTCCAGGCGCTGGGCGGGGTCCAGGTGGGATTTAAGATAGTTCACCGTGAAACTCAAGGTCTCCAGGAGCTGGATGGTGTGACACAGGGCCTGTGACCCTCATCCAGTGACCCTTCCCCTTATCAGCCCATCATCCTGATAGGGGAAGACGAACATGCTGTGCAGCCGCAGGGAGACAGTGACCACCGCCAAACACCATGTGAATACCCTGGGAGCGGACGCTAGACCAAATGGAAGGACCCAGTACTAATAGTGACACCCTCTGATGACAAAACGGAGGTACTGCCGGTGCAAGGGGTGGATCAGCATGAGGGGATAGGCATCTTTGAGAGCCCAGGGGCATAGCCAGTCTTCCCAGTGGAGGTAAGGCAACAACATTCCAAGAGATACCATCTTGAACTTCTCCTTCACTAAGAAGCAGAGAGATCCCATAGGTCCAGAATGGGTTGCAACCCGTCCATCTTCTTGGGAACCAGGAAGTAATGGGAGTAGAACCCTGTGCCTCTTTGAGGCAATGGAACGAGCTCTACCACTCTGTCGGTGAGAAGAGCCACGAGCTTCATTTGAAAGAGGTCCCAATGGGTACGATCCAAAGGAAGTTCCCCTGGGAAGAACGAGGGTGACGTCTTGTTGAAGTGAAGATAGCCCTCCTTTATCACCTGAAGAGCCCAGGTGTTGGTGGTAATGCTGGGCCACCAGTGGGCAAAGAAGGTGAGATGTCCCCCTATGAGCTGTGGTTCTTGACCTCCAATGGGAAGAAGGGCTATGCCCCAGGAGTCAACCCCCCCCCCCCTCAGACAGTGGCACAAGCACTGTTTGGGGACTTTAGGCGTATGAAGGTCCTGTCCTGGGCCCTTGGCCAGCTGCCCCATAGGGAAGCCTGATAGGCCTGAAGTTGGGGGTAAGTGTGTGGGCCTTTTTCTTCTTTGGGTAGAAGGACTTTTTCCCTGAAGCCTTCCGTCTTTCGAGAGAGCCTGGTTCTGGTCATCAGCTTGATCTCCAACTCAGTGGTCTTGTCCGTCATGGGCTTGCTGAAGGAATTCTCCTCCTGGCAGGGGACACTGACCAATTTTTCCTGAACCCACTGCTCTAGGTCTGAGGACTGCAGCCATGCCAGTCGGTGGGCACTAATGCCCACCGCAGCCACTCTAGCGACAGACTCAAAGCCATCATAGGCTGCTTGAGTCACATACTTGGAGCACTCCTTGACCATTGACACTAGACCCAGGAAACCATGGAGATGGTCATTGAATAGCCAAGCTGAGAACCCGGCGAAGGACTCTTGTGGACCCGATACATGGAATCGTGCCACTTGCTCACAATGGGAACCATAACCGGAGCTTCCTACATCCTGAGAAGGACACGCTCGAAGACTGGAAGTACCGTTATGGCCTCTTTAGGAGGAGAGTCATACTGAAGTATGTCCAGGTTCTCTGCCTGAGGCTTCTCTTCTGCCTCAATGGTGAAGGCGAGGGCCTTGCTCATGTCCTGGGTGAAGTCCAGGAAGGACAGGTCCTCCAGCTGAGACCTCTGAGGAAGAGAAGGATCCAATAGACTGCCCCGATGCCAAGTGGTATTGGAGGACTTGTCAATGGTCTCCAATTCTGAATTGGAATTGTAAGGGAGCTCGAAGCACTAGGTGGAATCACGCCAGTGCGCAGCAGGGGCGAGGATGTCAGCCAGGGTTCCTGGCGATCTGACCCTGATGCACTCAGTGGAGAAACCCCAGACTCGGACTGAGACTGGGATCGGTCATTGGACTCGGCCCACAGGGCATGCAGTTCGAGGACAGGCTGGATCTCCTCTGGCGAGGACCTTGAGGTGAAGGGCCCATCGCCAGCACCAAGGAACCGGAGGGAATTGGAACCAGGGTCTTCCGGCTCATCAGGAAGGCAGCTAGGCTGCGTTCCAGGGGCGCCATCCTGGCCTCGAGGCCTGAAGGCTCTGAAGTCACTGATGCGGGTACCAAAGGCATCGGTCCCAATGCCAGTTCCCTCGGTGGGGATTCACCAATGACAATCACCTCAGTAGCCTGAAGACAAGCCTCCAAGGGGGTGGGAACCACTTCCTGCAGAGGCAGATTCAAGAGTTGCTCCTGGTTATCGCCCTCGGAATCCCATCACGGACTGTGGTACCGATGTTCACGGGTCTTGCCCGAGGCACCAACATCACCTCCTGATTTTATTTATTTATTTTATATATTTAACAGGTTTTTTTATACCGCTTTATCATTTCAATCAAAGTGGTTTACATTGTAACTTAAACTTGGTAATGTACATTAAACAGGAACATTGATAACTCGGATTTTTCTGGGCAATGGAGGGTTAAGTAGCTTGCCCAAGGCCACAAGGAGTGCTACTGGGAATCGAACCCTGAACTTAGATGAAATCTGTTTCTTCAGGGGACTGTGTTTCACTGACGGTCGCCGGTCTGATGCTCCATGACCTTGGTGCTCTGAGAGAGCATGACGGCTGCCGGGGTCCGAGTCCTCCATAGCAGCTCCTGAGCACCTATTCCAATGCTGATGATGGGGCAGACGCTGAGGACTTGGAGCCAAACAGCATATCCTTCTGCCTTTCACAATGCTTACACCCCTTGCTCATCATCTGAAGGCAGAGCAGGCAAGAGGAGGCGTCGTGATAAGCCCGAGGCACTAAAGGCAGCAATTATGGCAGTCCATGATGGACATTGTCCTGCCACAATCAGTGCACTTTCTGAAACCACTAATCAAGGTCATAGTGGGAAAGACGACCCCCTAAGGGCCAATGTCCTGATTAGTAGGGCATGAGAGAAAAACTCGCGCACCAAAAGAGAAAAAAAGTACCAGAGAAAAACGTGACACTGAGATAGCGACGGTTCTGGGACCATGAGAAGGTAACAGTATGTGACCGAGAAAAGAGCGTGAAAAAAACAAAAGAGTTTACCGCAAAGAGGATAACTTTTTTCCAAGGTGCAGACAGTACATCTGGTGGGCTCCATGGAAAAACGAAGACTGAGGGAAAATGGCTCCCTTTGGCAGGAAGGTGACCACCCATGCGTGGTTGATCTCCTAAAGGCTTTCTTTGAAAGTTAGGGAGAGATTACTGCATGGGCTCCATCGGTGCTGATGTCATCCATATGTGAGGACTGACTTCCTGCTTGTTCCCAGAGAAAATCAGGGACTACAAATACCATACTGCACTGCAATGCAAAATTAAAACCAGAACTAGCAAAAGAAATTTCTCCTGGAACTGGGTAACTTGACAACTTTACTGAACATGAGAGATGGTGAAGGAAAGAAGAGGTGTGATCCTGGTATGATTGGCTAGATAGTGAAAAGATGGTAATAAGGGAAAGATTTAGAGGTAAAGAAGAGAGAAATAGGGAGTGGAGGAGTAGCCTAGTGGCTAGAGCAGTAGCTTGGTAGCCAAGAGACCAGGGTTTGATTCCCACTAGCACTCCTTGTGGCCTTGGGCAAGTCACTTAACCCTCCACTACCTTGGAAAAAAAGGCCTGGCAATCTACTTCTGGTCAGACTGGCAAGAAAACCCAGAAGCTGCTGAGTCAGCAATGGCTTGAAGGCACACATTGCATTTGAAGAGAGAAATGGAGGAAAATGAGATAAAAGGGAAAAATTAATATGAGAGAGTCTGAAGATAAATGTGAGAAAGTGTAGTTACTCACCTGTAGCAGGTATTCTCTGGGAACAGCAGGCATCAGCCCTCATACATGGGTGATGTCATCAACAGAGCCAGTATTAGAAATGCTTCTCAGCTTTCAGAGAAAGCCTTTGGGAGGTCAACCATGCATGCGTGCCCATCTTCCCACCCAAAGGAGCCATCTTACCGTCACATCAGAAAAGAACTCCATGGGGAGGAGGAAGGGTAGTGAGGACTGATTCCTGCTGTTCCCAGAGAACATCTTACATATGGAACTCTCAAGCTACAGGCTACCAAAAAAACCTGTAAACAGGGCAACCAGAAAAAAACAAACCAGGAGTCGGCATCAACATCAGTTCGACTCTACGGTAGCCTGGGTGGACAGAAGGGCCGATGGGAAGGAGTTGCATCAATTCCCAAAGAAGTGCCCCAATTACAGCTTGGCATCCAGGCAGTAGTGAGCTGTGAAAGTGTGGACAGATGACCACATAGCAGCCCTACAAATCTCTGCAGAGACAGAGCAGAAGTTAGCTACAGAAGCTTCCATAGCTCAGACATTTTGCGCCATGACATGGTGTTCCAAATTGAGCCCAGTCTGGGCATAAGCAAAGAAAATGCAGTCTGCCATCCAAATGGAGAAGGTGCATTTGGAGATGGTGACACCCAGTTGGTTGGGGTCAAAAGAGACAGAGCTGGAGGGGAGCTATGGTGGGCTTTATTGTGTTTCAGATAGAAAGCCAGCGCTCTACTACAAGCCAAAGTGTGTAAGAAGGCCTCAGCCCTGTTGGTGTGACGCTTGGGAAAAAAGATGGGCAAGACCACCAACTGGTTGAGATGAAAAGTGGAAACCACCTGAGGAAGAAACTTAGGATGAGTGCGGAGGACCACTCTGTTCTTGTAAAACCTGGTATATACGGTGGATGCACTACCAGTGCTTGTAACTCACTGTACACCGAAGTGAGTGCTACCAAAAAGATAATCTTTCAGATAGGAAATCTGAGAGGGCAGGAAGCGAGCAGCTCGAAAGGTGGAGCGACCATCCGGCCAAGGGTAACACTCAGGTCCCATGCAAACAGCAGCGGCTGGATAGGGGGATGGGACAACAAAAGACCCCTCATGAACCGTCCGATGAGAGGATGGGTGGAAATAAGCTTTCCAGCTACTGCATGGTGGTAAGCTGCCAGGGCACCAAGGTCTGGGCCAACATGGCGCTATGAGTATCATGGTGGCTTTGTCCTCCTACAGCTTGAAAAGAGTCTTGGTCACTAATGGAGTCGGTGGGTAGGCACAGAGAAAGCCATCACTCCAATTTGGAAGGAAGGCATCGGAGGCTATCCAATTGCTGCAGGGGATCCTGAAGCCAAACTGTGGCAGCTTGGCATTGAGAGGAGTGGCAAAAAGATCCATGGAAGGGGTGCCCCACATCTGAACGATGCGGTTGGCTACCCGGGTGTTGAGAGATCACTTGTGCAGTTGGAGAACTCTGCTGAGTCAATCTGTCAATGCACTGAGCTGCCCCGAAGAGAAATCACTCCGAGGAGCATGTTGTGCATGGAGACAAACTTCCAGAGATGGACTGCTTCCCAGCAGAGGAGATAAGAGCCTGGGCTGCCTTGTTTGTTAATGTAGAACATGGCCACCTGGTTGTCCGTTTGTATAAGGATGACCTGATTGGAGAGTTGTTGCAGGAACACTCATAGGGCATTGGCAATGGCCTGGATCTTGAGGAAATTGATTTGATGGAGGCTCTTCGCCATCGTCCACAGACCCTGTGTGCTCAGGCTATCCAAGTGTGTGCCCTAGCCCAGCTTGGAGGCATCCATCATCAGTACTCTCTGATGTGGCAGGGCCTGTCCTGGAAGGGAAGGCCCAAGAGCAGGTGCTGTTGGTCCTACCACCAGGAGAAGGATTCTTTGAGCAGCGGGGTTACCGTGATGCAGTCCGAGACACGGCCGGTCGCCTGACACCACTGTGTGCAGAGCATTCACTGCACCCGACGCATGTGAAAGTAGGCTGAGAGGGTGATATGGACAATGGAGTCCATGTGACCCAGGAGGCACAGCATTTGTTGAGCTGTGATCAATGAGCAATGCTGGACCTTGTGCAGCAGGGCGACTAGGCACTGGGCTCTATCTTGAGCCAGAGAAGTGATGAGGAGAGTGCCAATGAACTCGAAGCACTGAGAGGATTGCAGGTGGGACTTTGGGTAGTTGATGACAATGTCCAGCTGCCCCAGTGCTTGAATGGTACCCCTGATGAGCCAGTCATCCACGTTGGGGAAAATAAAGATACTCTGGATCCGAAGGAAGGCGGTGACGATCGCCAAACATTTTGTGAAGATCCGTGGGGAGGATGCAAGGCCGAAGGGTAGAACCCTGTATCGATGATGCTGTCCACCAAGCATAAAGCGAAGGTACTAATGGTGCATGGGGTGAATTAAGATGTGCATGTCGGCATCTTTGAGATCCAAGGAGCACAGCCAATCTACCCGGTGAAGGTAAGGCAGCAATGTTCCAAGGGAGACCATATTGAACTTTTCCTTTTCCAGGAAGCAATTGAGATTGTGGAGATCCAGAATGGGTCTGTAGCCGCCAGTCTTCTTTGGGACCAAGAGGTAACGGGAGTAGAACCCTCTTCCTACTTGAGATGGTGAAACAAGTTCCACAGCCGGATCTGCTAAGAGAGCCTGGATGTCCTGTTGGAAAAGCATGTGATGGTGCTGCTGGACAGGGTACTCCCCTGGAAAGAAGGTGGGAAGAAGCTGTTGGAAATGCAGCTGGTATCCCTCGCGGAACACCTGGAGGGCCCAGAAGTCAGAAATTACAATGGGCCACCTGTGGGCAAAGTATACCAGCTGCCCTTCCACCTGATGTGGAATGGAGTCTGGGAAGGGAAGAAGGGCCATAATCCTCATGCAGGAGTCAAAAACCCCACCAGGCTGTGACTGGGGCTTAGGGACCTTAGGTTTGCGGTACTGCTTTTGGCCCTGAGGCTTAGCCTGTTGCTCCTGCTGGGGTTGTTGGTATGAATGGTACAGGGTGTATATACCATAGTACCTTCTCTTTTTTGGGTAAAAATACTTTTTACCTGAGGCCTTCTTTCCAGCGGGGTCAACAGTTTTCCTTGAAAGGTGGGTCATGGTGAGTTGCTCAGTCTCCATCTCAGCATCCTTCACTATCATGGGTATGCCGAAGAGATTCTCCCATCAGCAAGGGAAATTGGCCAAGTTGTCCTGAACCCATTGCTCCGGGTCTGAGGATTGTAGCCATGCAAGGCAGCAGGCACCAATGCCCATCGCAGCCACCCTGGCCATGGACTCAGAGCTGTTGTAGATGGTCCTGGTGACGTATTTGGAGCACTTCTTTGTTTTCCCCACCAGGCTTCTAAAGCACTTGAGGTGTTCTCCAGAAAGACCCACGGAGAACCCGGCCAGCTCCCCTGCTAGGTCCTGCAGGTACATACCCATGTACAGTTAGGTATGCCTGGATTCAGGTCACAAGCATCGAGCCTTGGTAGCACTTTCTGCCAAAGCAGTCCATGGTGCATGCCTCCCAACCCGGGGGCACCGAGGAGTGCATCTTGGAACTTTCAATCCAGCGCATGGCTGATTCCACCACCATCGAATTGTGAGACAGTTGTGCCTTTTCAAATCCAGGACTCTTGTGCACCCAGTAGAGGGAGTCAAGGCACCTACTGACCATTGGCACTGTAAGCGGTGTCTCCCACATTTGAAAGAGAAGTCTTTTAAGAATGGGATGCAGTGGCACAGTGATGGTCTCCTTCGGGGGAGTCAATTACTGGAGAATCTCCTGTTCCTCCTTTCGAAGCTCCTCCTCTGCCTTTATGGTGAAAGGCAGAGCCTTTCCCATGTCTCAAACAAACTCAAGGAAGGAGAGGTCCTTGAGGGGAGACCTCCTGTGCTCAAGTGGGTGTGAGGGATCAGAAAGAAGGTCATGGTGCTGAACCATCTTTGGTAAGTCCTTCTCGGGCTCCCATTTTGTGAGTGTCAGAGAGGAACCTGAAGTACCTCCCTGACAGACACCCCTGGCAATGGTGCTCGGGCGGGGATAAAGGAACCCGTGACCTGATAAGCTTGGTGGCAATACTCTCAGTATCGAGTGGGAGCGAGAGCGTTAATGGGAACTGCCTGAGATGGCAAATGTTTCCAAAATGGGGATGCACCTTGGCAGCTGAGGCTTCGCCTATGGTAGGACTGTCACTGGCACCAAAGAACCATAGTTGACTGGTTCTTTGGGAGCCTATTGAGCCATGAAGGTAGCGAGTTTACGCTCCAATGCCTGCATCCTCTCTGCGAGGAGCAAGATCTCCGATATCGACAGAATTGGCACTGAGGCTGTCAGTGCCAATGCTAGCTCCCTTGGCAGGGACTCCTGATGGTAACAATCTTGGAAGTTCCACACCGGCCCTCCTGGACATCAGGAGGCAACTCCTCTTGCCATGGCAGTTTTGAGGTCCGCTCCTGTCTCTCGCCCTCAGAATCGCATAGAGGGCTGCAATGCTGATGTCCATGGGATTTAGCCTTGGACGCAGCATCGCCCTTTGACCCCTGAAGGGGCCAAAGATTGTTTCTTCTGGGAGCATTCCTCTTCGAAGGAGAGTCCTGTTCTGGTGCCCTGCAATCTCTCAGCTTCGAGTGAGCCTGACCCCCAAGCGAAGCCAAAGCCTCAATGGGAGCCTCCAAGGGCGTCGAGGCCAGGGTTGATGCTAATGACTTGGAACCAAACAGTGATTACCACTGATGTTCCCAGTTCTTAAGCTCTTTGTGTGTCATCTGTAAACAGAGGCTTGTGGTCAGACCCAGGGCACTGAAAGCACCAGCTATGGCAGTCCCTCATGGAGATGGTCTGGCCATGCTGGGAGCACTTCTTAGAGCCACAGGGAGACTGACATAGTAGGGAAGACGGCTTCCGTCTAGTCAAAGGACTCCAACATCCTAGCCAACCAGGGGGGCACAAGAGAAGAAACCCCATGGGTAAAAAAGAAGAAAAGAAACCCCGAAAAACACGACACAGAGGCACCTACACTTCTGGAGTTGGGCAGGAAGACACAAAAAAAACGAGCAACCCAAAAAAGAAAGAAAAAGAGACTGGAAACCAGCCAAGAAAAATCAACTAAATTCCAGGTTATAGACTAATGTCTGGAGGGCTCCGCAGAAAAAAGAAGACTGAGGTAAGAGGGCTCATTCGAGTGGGAAAATGGGCATGCATGCTTGGTTGACCTCCCAAAGGCTTTCTTTGGAAGCTGGGGAGCGTTTCCTGTGCAGGCTCTGTCGGTGACATCACCCATATGTGAGGACTGATTCCTGCTTGGTTCCGGGGGAAAAAAAGTAAAACTGAAATGACAGCTTGGAAAAGGAAACAGACATCATTAGGAAAAGTACCCACCCAGACCAACTAATATAAAAAAAACATTTTATTTTCAGTTTAGTGGTAAAATACTTACGGACCAATGCAGAAGAGCAATGTGTTCTTTACGCAAAGATAATGCAACTTATAAGCACAAGTTCTAACAGGCCAAATACAGAAAACAGACTGCGTAAACTACTAAGGAAAAGCAAGTGCACACAGTAACATCAGGTATATTTAAATTATAGGCAAATGAGCTGCGTGTATTAAAATGGCATGCTAATATTGTCTGCGCCTGATGCAGAGAAACACAGAGGATTATATAACCAATCAAATCGCCAATATCTCTATGCCTGGGTCTGAGGTGGCTTAAACGTCTTCCATGTGTCCCTGACAGTATTTTGATGGCAATGGAGGTTTTTCCCGATGCCTGGATCCTCTGAGGGGAAGTGTCAAACTTCCCTTCAGATGATCCAATCATCGGCAAACGCAGGAATTGGCAAACACAGGCAAATTCCCCATGCAGGAATTGAACCCCCGGCCTTCTGGCCTGAGGTAACCTGTCCCAACCACTAAGCCACTCCTCCCACTTTAGGAACTGGGCAATATTCTGGGGAAGGGCTTTACCAAAAGGATGGGCTCACCCTTAACCAGGGTGAGACCATGTTGCTGGCATTAACCTTAAAAAGGAGATAAAGTAGCTTGTAAACTAGATAATGGGGGAAAGCTGCCAGCTGCCCAAGAGTGCATGGTTTGTAATAATGTATCCTTGAAGGATACTAGCAAAACAGGTTAGCAAAGAGGGCAGGGGTGGCTCAAAGCAATCTGCTGCCTGAGGCGAGGGATGAGATGCCCACCCCCGGGTGGGGATCTTTCTCAAAACTCCAGTCAGGGACTGAACCAAATCAAAAAGTCAATTAGATAATATGGAGCGAATGCAAGATGTTCACACACCAAGGAACTAAAAGGAAGAGCGAGAACTATAGCGGTTTATAACTCCAAATTATACTTCATTTGTATTTTGTTGTTATAAACTGCATTATGGTGCTGTCTTTTTCTTTTTGAACATACATTTTGCATTCACAGAACTCCCTCCTCAACAATGGGTGCAGAGCAGAGCAGAGGGAGGAGCTGGCTCAGTGGTTGGACAGGCTACCTCAGGCCAGAAGGCAGGGGTTCAATTCCCACATGGGGACAAGCAACCTCAGGCCAGAGGGACTGGGGTCTCTAGTCCCATGGACACTACTTATGGCCTTGGGCAAGCCACTTAACCCTCCATTGCCTCAAGTACACTTAGATTGTGAGCTCTTCAGAGACAAGGGAATAAAAAATACCTGTTAGTACACATGTAAACCACGCTGATTCTAAAGAGCATGGTATAAAAAAGTGATTAAAAAAACAAACGAACCATAAACCAAAAGACCTCAATATATTTAAAAAAATCATCTGATTCTGGTCATCTCACCAACATTCTCCAGTACCAGGCATATTGGGAATTAATATAAAACCCTACTAAAGTCACTAAGATCTGCAAGGCCAAATCTACCATACCATACCAGCATACACTTCCAAAACACATACAATAATTTATTTATTTATTTATTTAATCAGATTTAATATACCGCTTTATCATTAAATCAAAGCGGTTATCACAGCAAACAATCGTTGGGGGGGGGGGGAGAGTGTGCGACATGCAGTGTGAAACATCTTAGAGAATGTGGTCGAGGGGTGTGAGTGATTTGATTGCTTTAGGTGCAGATGATCTATGAGACAAGTGGGCTATTTACAATTGAGCTATCTATAATTGGTCTAGATACAGTTCGTAAAGGCTTCAGTTTGACTATGGTGGAGTTTAGTTCAGGTGAAGTCCTTGTAATGATCCATGAAAAGCTTTGTTTTTAGTAACTTTCTGAAATCTGTGAGGTCCGTGGTAGATCTCAGCTCATTGGGGAAAGAGTTCCATAGGGAGGGTGCCGCCAGGGACAGCTCTTCTTGAGGTGTCCTGTCTGGATTTGGTGAATTCTCATAGGGTGATGATGAGGTCAGTGGTTCTCCTTCTTCTGGGTCTGGTGCATCTGTCCGCTTTGATGAGAGGTTGCAGGCTGCCTGCTGTCTTATCTTGAATATGTTTAGGATAACTTTGTAATGTATACGGGAGCTGATTGGGAGCCAGTGGAGATGGTATAGGATAGGAGTAATATGGTCCTGTCCGGAGCGGCCTGTTATTATGCGGGTGGCAGTGTTCTGAGTCATCTGAAGTGGTTGGAGGGCCTGTTTTGGTAACCCTAGGTATATTGGGTTGCAGTAGTCGAGTGTAGAGGTGATGAGTGTTTGATAGACTGTACGGAAGTGGTCCTGAGAGAGGATGGGTTTGAGGCGTCTGATGGTTCTCATTTTGAGGTAGGCGCTTTTTGTGGTTCTGGCGATGTGGGCCTGTAAGTTTAGGTCTTTGTCGAGCGTCACTCTGAAGTACCTCACTTCAGTCTTTACTGATATTGTGACGTCATTTAGTTTGATGGTGGGTGTCATCGAGAAGGTAGGGTTCCTTGATATGACAAGAGCTTCTGTTTTGTTAAGGTTTATGGATAGATTGTTTTCTAAGAGCCAGGTTGTCGTCTGCTGGAGACAATTGGCTAGGTTGGAGTAGTCAGGGGTGTCCAAGTCTATTGGGGTGAATATCATTATGTCGTCGGCGTAGATGGTGTATTGGATCTTCTGGTTCTTGATGATGGAGCAGATTGGTTGTAGGCATATGTTGAATAGCATATACCTACAACCAATCTGCAGGGCGGATAGGGATAAGCCTTGTGGGACGCCCTGGGTGGCTTTCAGGGGCCGGGAGTTGTCTGCGCCGCATTTGACTTGTAGCTTTCTGTCGGTCAGGTATGATGTGAACCAGTGGTGCCGTGTATCCCAATCTCTTGTAGTCTCGCTAGCAGAGTCATGTGGTTCATTGCATCAATGTGGTCCTGTAGTTGGTGCTGGACTACTTTTTCGATGATCTTGGCTAGGAGGGGGAGACTTGGGATGGGTCTGTAGGCAGCAGGGTCAGTTTTAGCTAGTGTGGATTTCTTTGGGATGGGGCATATTGTAGCTAGTTTGAGTGCGCTTGGCATTATTCCTGTAGTGAGAGAGCTTGTGGTTATTTTGCAGATGTCCTGGATCAGTTCCTTTTTAGCAGCTTTGATCCACGTTACGGGGCATGGATCGGTGGGGGCGGTGCTGGTGTTGAGGGTGGTGATGATGTTTGATATATGTTCCTTGGTTGGGATGCTGAATTTGTCCCATCTTTGGTTGAGATGAGGGGGGTTTGGTGCTGCTGGTTACTTTGTTGTCCTTTGCGGGGGCTACCAAGGGGTCTACCAAGAAAAAAGCAGCACTATAAACACTGCAATGGGCCCCAAAATATCCATACACCTATTTGAAAAGCTGAACAAGTCAAATTACTACAGTACAGATCCCTTACATACAAACTCCATGTTAACAGAACACCTGGCCTTGGTCACACACTCAGAACACAGACCCTCACCAAGTACAGAATAAGTGACCACAACCTAAAGCAAAATTAAAATATGTAGATAAAAATTAAAATGAAACCCCAAGAAGCCAGACTCCACATGTGGTGCCACACCAGATAAGAGATGCAGTTCCCCATACTGTTTGAAATATAGATAGCACAAAGTCCAATCACTAAATTGAAAATAAAAATTTTTTTCTACCTTTGTTGTCTGATGATTTTTGATCATGCTGGTCCCGATCTGAGGTTTCTGTTTTCCTCTGTCTTCTCTTAGCTCTTTTTCTATGATCTATAGTCCATCTGCCATTTCTTGTCTCTCCTTTTGCTTTCTTCATTTTTTCCCATCAGCCTTTTTTCAGTCCCAGTAACTCTCCATAGTATCAGCCCCCTTTATAGCCTCCCCTCCCAGTACCAACCCCCTTGCCTTCCCAGTACTGCCACTGGTGTCTATTCTCTTCCAGTCCCCCTCCTTCCCCATCATCCAGCTCCTTCTAGTTAAAATACCATCCCAGGTATAAGCAAACTTCCAGTCCCAGTGCCCCCTCCCATGTCAGTTCCCTTCCAGTCACCCCCTTCCCTGTCCATCTGCCTTCCAGTACCATCCCGGGTGTCAGCTCCCTTCCAGCTCCCCCCCCCCCCCCACATGTCTGCTCTGATCCTTTCCAGCTCCCCCATGTCTGCTCTGCTCCTTTCCAGCTCCCCCATGTCTGCTCCCTTCCAGCTCCCCCCATGTCTGCTCCCTTCCAGGCCTCCCTGCCTGCTCCCTTCCAGCTCCCCCCATGTCTGCTTCCTTCCAGGCCCCCCTGTCTGCTCCCTTCCAGCTTCCCCCTCCCCCCCGTCTGCTCCCTTCCAAGCCCCCCTCATGTCTGCTCCCTTCCAGGCCCCCCATGTCTGCTCCCTTCCAGGCCCCCCCCCATGTCTTCTTTCAGGCCTCCCTATCTACTCCCTTCCAGTTCCCCCCATGTCTGCTCCCTTCCAGGCCCCCTGTCTGCTCCGTTCCAGCTCCCCTCCATGTCTGCCCCCCATTTCTGCTCCCCTCCTCTTCATTTCTGCTCCCCTCCAGGCTCCCGTCTGCTCCCTTCCAGCTCCTTTCTCTCCTCCCCTCCTCACTGATTCATCCTTAAAAAAACAAAACAAAAGCAGCCGTGGGAACATTTCTCTGTTCCCACGGCTCTGCTTTTAAACTGCTGGGTCGCGGCTCGCAGCTGCAGGTCTAGGCCGGGGAAGCCTCCAGTTGACACTGCTGCTTTCTTCCTCACTTTGATCACTGGATGGCAAACATTTCAACACGCATAAGAAAGGCAAAATCTTGCGAGGAGTAGATATTTTTTGTTTTATTCCTCCTTGAGACGGATCTGGACAAGCTTCATCAGGATCCCTTCAAGAACCCTTTCCTCAGAGCTAGCCATGCCGATCACTTCCATGCTGCTCTCCTCCTCCTACCCCACCCCCAGCACATGCAACCTGCAATCCAGCAGTTTAAAAGCAGAGCCACGGGAACAGATAAATGTTCCCGTGGCTGCTTTCTTTTTGGAGGAAGCAGCAGAAGGGCGGCGGAAGTGATGACCTTGACCTCCCCCTCCCCTCTACCGGCGCTCTCAAGCCACGCTTACCTGACTTACCGGGTAGCGCCGGCTCCAGGAAGATGGATGGTGGTTCTATCATAGGTAATTTCTAGGGAGCGGCAAATCAGTGCCTCCCCCTAGAAACTGCCACCTGAGGCCATCACCTCAGTCGGCCTAATGACAGAATCACCCCTGAAAGAGGGCATTGAGTCAAAAATGATAAACATTTTGCAGGAAACAAAATACAGTGTAGAATTTCTATGGATAGAAATTCCATGTAAAAAGGGGAAGGGAATGGCAGTGGGGGTGGACTACCATCCACTTGGACAGAATGAACAGATATGCTAACAGAAATTAGGGAAGCTAGCAAAGTTTACAACACAGTAATAATGGCAGATTTCAATTACCCTGGTATTGACTGCGTCAGTAACACATCAGGACATGCTAGGGAGATAAAGTTTCTAGATGAAGTAAATGACTGCTTTATGGAGCAGATGGTTTAGGAATGGTCAAGTAAGGATGCTATTTTAGACCTAGTCCTCAGTGGAACGCAGCATCTAGTGCGAGAGGTAACCGTTTTGGGGCCGCTTGGCAATAGCGATCATAACATGATCACATTTGATTTAATAAATGGAGGGAGGACAGCAAGGAAATTTACTGTGTTAGCATTCAACTTTCAAAAAGGAGAATGTAATAAAATGAGGAAAATGGTTAAGAAAAAAACTAAAAGGAGCAATTCTGCAAAGGTTAAGGGTTTACATCAGGCCTGGATGTTATTCAAAATACAATTTTTGAAGTCCAAAATATATGTATTCTATGCTTTAAAAAATAGCCAGCATGGCTTAAAGGTGAGGTCAGAGAGGCTGTTATTGCTGAGAGAAAATCTTTCAGAAAATAGAAAAAAAGAGCTAAATGATGAAAATGGGAAAGAGCATAAATACTGGCAAATTAAATGCAAGTCATTAATAAGGCAGGCAAAGAGAAAATTTGAAAATAAGTTTGCCATGGAAGCAAATGCGCATAATAAAAACTTTTTCAAGCAAATTTGTAGCAAAACACCTGTGAGGGAGTCACTGGATCATTAGAAAATGGAGGGGTAAAAGGTGCACTGAAAGAGCACAAGGCCATAGTGGAGAGACTGAATGAACTTTTTGCTTTACTGAAGAAGCTGTAGGAAACTTACCCATGCCAGAAATGATATTTAAAGGTGATCTATCAGAGGAATTGAAAAAATCTTGTTAAACTGGGAAGATGTAATACAGCTAATTGATAAACTAAAGAGCACCAAATCACCTGGACTGGATGTCATACATCTCAGAGTACTGAAAGAACTGAAATACGAGTCTTGAAAGACTACCAAAATGGACTGCTAAAGCTGGAAAAAGATCTGTAGTTGTAAGTATTTATCTTCTGGGAAATACTCTAAATCTTGGGGAAAAGGGAATTCATTGGGTTAAAGCTGATAAATCTATGTATTTTAGAATTCAGTGTTTTTGCTGAGTCAGTCAGGTATTAGGTATTAAATCAAATCAGAGTATAGCTTAGCATACAAAGTAAAATAGAGTAAATAGTCTCTGAGTAGAAAGAAATTGGTTTCTAGAGACCTTTACAAAGAGGCCTACCAGTAAGGAGGCAAAATATCTGTGAAGTTGTCTTAAATAGGTGTTAAAGGCAAGTGCCAGATCAAAGGGGCAATTTAAAATGGTCCCCTCTATCAAACCAAGGACTGTGTGAATCACCCAGGAAATTGTTAAGACGTTGCATTACCTTAGAAGCACAGGTCAGGGCACTGTGTAGCAACCAACTTTTATTAAGTCTTCTTTACCTCCCTCCCACCCATCCCAGGGATAATCTTAGCTTTACAGGCTCTTAAACCTATTAAAGGGAAGGAGGTGGTCAAAATCACTTTCAGGTTCAGCTGGTTACCCTCATCTGGAATAGATTAATTAAAAACCAGAAATTAATTAATCTTGAGGTGAACAATGTTCATTAAACATATTGGGGGTTATTCCGAGGCACGAATAGCGAGGATGGACGTCCCAAAAGTATGTCCATCCCTGCTATTCATGCCTTTTCCCAGTCCTGTCCACTTTCCCCGCGGCTCCATTGTAAAGCCCAGAGTTGGTTAGGCACGGCTTGTACATGCAGGCCGAGCTGAATCGTGGTCTCATCCTGCATGTACAGACCTGTTCACGATTCTGATCCAGAGGGGCTAGACGTGCCCCACGGGATCGGAATCATGACTCCGTCTTTGAGTCCGGATCTGGCCGGGCACACAGAGGGCCTGTACATCCGGATTGGAATCAGGCCCATTAGGTATAGTTGTCTTAGCACAAATATTTCCAGCAAACATGAACAACTTAAATAGCTAAATAAAACCTTAAAACTAAGATGCAGACAGTGGTCCAGCAGTGAGATGGGGGCTATCCTGTCTCTTGCACTGAGCGTCACATGTATGATTTTTTCCCAGTTGGGGAGGGGTCTTATTTATTTTTTATTTATTTATCGATTTTTTTTTATACCGCATTTCAGGATATCGAAACGGTTTACAATAACTCAATACATGGAACAGAGAGGTTAATACATTGAACATGGTGAATTACATTGAACTAGGTCAGCAAGCTATGATATATTGAACAAACTATGATACATTGTTTGGATATAAGCAACTTTTTCCATTTTGTGAAAGATGCTTTTTTGGCTATAACAGCCTCTCTGACCTCGCCTTTAACCTATGCTGGCAGTTTTTTGGCCTTGCTTCTACTTTGGCCTGCACAGAGTGGCAGGTGCACCTACTCCTGCCATCTTATTGGGCAGACTAGATGGACCATACTGGTCTTTATCTGCCGTCATTTACTATGTTACTATATTACATTGAACTGGTTCATCAAATTATGATACATTGTAATGCTTTGAGCAAACTATGGTGCAATCTGTGAACTATCATTAAAATCATCTGTAATACCTGAAGACTGGAGGATGGCCAACGTAATGCCAATTTTTAAAAAGGGTTCCAGGGGTGATCCAGGAAACAACAGACCGGTAAGTCTGACGTCAGTACCGGGAAAAATGGTAGAAACCATCATAAAAAACAAAATTACTGAACATATAGATAGTTATGGCTTAATGGGAGACAGCCAACATGGCTTTAGACAAGGAAGATCTTGTCTTACTAATCTGTTATGTTTTTTGAAGATGTGAATAAACAGGTAGACAAAGGCGAGTCAGTTGATATAGTGTATTTGGACTTTCAGAAAGCCTTTGACAAGGTCCCTCATCAGAGAGTTTTGGCAAAACTAAAAAGTCATGGGATAGGAGACAGTGTACTATTGCAGATCAGAAACTTGCTAAAAGATAGAAAGCAGAGGGTAGGGCTAAATGGCCAATTTTCCCAATGGAGAAAGGTGAATATGGTGTACCCCAGGGATCTGTGCTGGGTCCGCTGCTTTTTGACATATTCATAAATGACCTGGAAAAGGGAATAATGAGTGAGGCTATAAAATTTGCAGATGACGCAAAACTATTTAAAGTTGTTAAAACCCATGAGGATTGTGGAAAATTGCAAGAGGATCTTGATAAATTGGAAGACTGGGCATCAAAATGGCAGAAGAAATTTAATGTGGACAAGTGCAAAGTTATGCACCTAGGGAAGAACAACCCAAAATATGGTTACACGATGCAAGGTTCCACATTAGGAACCACCACCCAGGAAAAAGATTTAGGCGTCATTGTGGATAACATGTTAAAACCCTCTGCCCAGTGTGCAGAGGCGGCCAAGAGAGCAAATAGAATGCTAGGTATCATTAGGAAAGGAATGGAAAATAAAACAAAGGATATTAAAATGCCTCTGTATTGTTCCATGATGTGACCGCACCTTGAATATTGTGTGCAATTCTGGTCGCCATATCTTATAAAGGATATAGCGTTATTAGAAAAGGTTCAGAGAAGAGCCACCAAAATGGTAAAGGGGATGGAAGGATAAACCTATGAAGAAAGGCTAAAAAGGTTAGGGCTCTTTAACCTGGAAAAGAGACGGCTGAGGGGAGATATGATAGAAGTCTATAAATTAATGAATGGAGTGGAACAGGTAAACGTAGATCGATTGTTTACATTATCAGAATATAGAAAGACTAGGGGACATGCAATGAAGCTACAGGGTAAACTATTTAAGACAAATAAGAGAAAATATTTTTTCACTCAACGTGTAATCAAACTCTGGAATTTGTTACCGGAGGATATAGTAAAGGCTGTTAGTGTAGCTGGGTTTAAAAAAGGTTTGGACAAGTTCCTAGAGGAAAAGTCCATAAACCATTATTAAAAAGGGACCCAGGATATCAATGCTTGACCCAATACAAGTATTGTGGAACCTGTCTCTTTTGGGGAAACTGCTAGGTACGTATGACCTGGATTGGCCACTGTTGGAAACAGGATACTGGGCTTGATGGACCTTGGTCTGACCCAGTATGGCATATCTTATGATCTTATGTTCTTGAATAATAAGGCAGACAAGGAGGATCCTCTGAGGTATATCTTGTTGCTGCTTGATTCATCTTGAAATTTTGTCCTTTACCTTGACCTGGAAGACATGATCTGAGATGCAGGATATGAACCAAGAGAGGGGAGTACCACTATTTCCCATCAGTCTGGATATAAGTTTTTTATGGTTTAGTGAATTGAGGGCTGCTGCTATCTCTAGAAAGATGAGTATGAAACCCTGCTAGGGTTTCACAATTCCTGTGAGTAAAGTATTAATTAGTGAGGTAGGAAGGATTTTTACTCCATGGTCTGGCCTAAAACCATGTTGCTGTGGGTCCAAGGGGGCGGAAATATCTATGAAATTCTGGAGCTGGATTCCCTTTTCTACCACCTTAACAAGAAGTGGGATGCTAAGGTAATTTGGGGTCAGATGCAGGGTTTTTAGGCAATGGTCTAATGGAGGATATTTTTAAGCTCACAGGCATGTAGCCCTGTGCCACTGATAGGTTTATCATTCTGAGTAGGAAAGGTGACAGATCTTGTTTCGATGTCTTGATCCAGGAAGTGCGGCATTGGTCAAGGGGGGGATGTGGTAATGTTTAGGCAGTTCAGTATGTGCTCCAGTAGATCGTCTGAAATTGGATGAAAGGACATCCAGCGCATTTTGTTCACTGAATGGGTCTTGAATGATGGGTCTGAGGGTATGTTATCCATCTTGCTAGTTAGTTTGTTCTCCAGATATGCTGCAAATTCGTCTGTCTGTACTGTTGGTGTATCATGGTTTAGGGGGAGTTGTATAAATGCTTTTACAATGTCAAATAGTTCTCTGGGGTGGTTTAGACACTTCAGGATGAGATTTGTGTGTAATTCCTTTTTATGACTGTGAATTAAATCATTGTATTCCTTCTGCTTCGTAGTGCATTCATGTAGGTGGAGTTGGTCCCTGCTACGTCTTTCTCACCTCTTGAGGTTCCTTAGCTTGAGCTTGGCTTCTTTGATCTTCTTGGAGTACCATGGTGCTTTGTTAGCTCTTGGTGAGGGCTTTTTCTTGGGTGCAGAGGCTACCAGTGTGATGGTGTCATTCCAGTTTTCCATGAGGTATGCAAGATCAGTTGAGGTGGCCTCAAGGTTTGATATAATAAGGTCGAGTATGGCTTTCTGTCAAATTCAGTAAATCTTCTTGTATTAGATGTTTGTTGCAGACTTTCATTAAGTTATTTTGTTGGAATCTCAAAAGTGTCCATGTGGTGGTTGGACCAAGGTATGGATGTAACCCAGTTGGGGATGCCAGTGGTGGTGCTGCATGGGATAAATATGAGATCTAGCTTGTTTCCTCTTATGTGCGTAGGAGCTGTTATAATTTGGGTGAGATCCATCGCATTCAAGGCATCTAAGAGAGAGGTGGCACATGCTGTGGGTATTAAGTTGAGGTTAAAATCTCTGAGCAGAATAAAAGGTTTAGTCTTACTGGAATAGGAGCAGGCTATGTCCAGAAGAGATGAGAGATCATTATCATCAGAATACGGCAATCTGTATGTCAGACATATTGTCTTGTGCTTTTTTTCTACTAGAAGTGTGTTAATAGTGGCTTATGGCATGGGATAAAATGACTTTCAGATAGAGATTTTTTTTTTTTTTTTTAAAGAGAGGATGAATATCCCTCCCCCTCTACTATTCGGTCTTGAGCAATTATGGAGGGTCATTGCTGCAGTTAGCTGGTTTATTAGCACGGTTTCCGTGTCCATCAGCTAGGATTCAGTGACAAACATAATATCTAGATCGTGATCCTGTACATAGTCAGAAATTATGTGAATTTTCTTGTGGGATAAATGAGCATTAACAAGACCACATCTAAGGGGATGATCATATTAGCTGTTTTGTCAGTGAGAAGTTGAGGATGGGATTGGTTGGATGGATATGAGCCATTGGGGCTTCCTTAGGGTGTGCAGGTAGCAAGTATATCTGGTTAGGTAGTGTCTTTCTGTGTGTATGATGGAAATCCTTCTGTTCTCTATGCGTCCTGTACTATTTAACCTTATCAGCAAAAGTACGAGGAGGAGAATGGTCAAATTCATTGGCGGAATCATGATTTCTGCCTGCAGAATGATCTACTTTGTGGAAAACCTTTGAGAGTGTGGATTTCCCACCCTGTTGATCACTTACCAAGCTCTTTTAAGGGGGTGTTGTGGATGTATGTTCTGCACCTTTACCCTACATGGGTTATTTGTTGTATTCCATGTCTCATCCTTCTGTGGAGCTGGTGGTCTAGCTCTCCTTCCCCATGCTCTGGCCACGCTTAAGGATCATGCCTAAGGGCCCTCTGGCGAGGTCCTCAGGAGCAGGCATGCCTGGAAGGTGCTTTAAATTTAAAGTTCCTCCTCCTCCAGTGTTCAGAGAGGCGCATTGACCTTGAGGAGGTGATTGGGGAGGGGCTCTCCTTCCCACTCTCCTCCCCGACACTGATCAGGCTGGTGGTGTATGTGGCAGCTTTCTCCCATGCCTGGAAGGCACTTCATATTTAAAGTTCTTCCTCCTCCGGTGTTCAGAGAGGCCCGATTGACCTTGAGGTGGTGATCGGGGATGGGCTGTCTCTCCTTCCCAATGCTGATCAGGCCGGCAGTGGCTGTGGCGGCTTTCTCCCACGCTTGGAAGGTGCTTCAAATTTAAAGGTTGGAGAGGGGCTCTCCTTCTCACTCGCCTCCCCAAATATACTTAGGTGCAAGGAGCTCTTTGCTCTCAGGGAACAATCCGATCTCTGGAGGCTAGAGTAGCAGACTTGGAGAACATAAGAAAGACAGAGCAGTATATAGACAAGACTTACAGTGACATAGTACTGAAGTCTCACCTCCAGTCTCGCAGCCTCCCTGTTGCCATAGAGGAGAGAGGTCACGTGACAGGAGAGTATCACCCTGGTGTGGCAGGAAGTGATCCTGTAACTAGGACCTGTCCTCTAGGTAATGTAAAACCCTCTTGCACTGAGGTGGTTTCTCCAGGGCCATGTGTCCATGAAGGAAGAGTTAGAAAAGCCGTTATAGTTGGAGATTTGATCACTACGCATGTAGATAGCTGAGTGGCTGGTGGACGTGAGGATCGCCTGGTAAAATACTTGCCTGCTGCGGATCTCACGTGCCACCTAGACAAGGTTTTGGATAGAGCTGGGGAGGAATCTGCAGTCCTGGTACATGTTGGTACCAGTAAAATAGGAAAGTGTGGGAGGGAGGCTCTGGAGGTCAAATTAGGCTTTTAGGTAGGTAGTTGAAATTCAGAACTTCCAGGGTAGCATGCTCTGAAATACTTCCTGTTCCATGCGCAGGACTGAAAAAGCAGGAAGAGCTTCGGAGTTTCAATGCATGGATGAGACGATGGTGCAAGGAAGAGGGTTTTAGATTTGTTAGGCACTGGACAACGTACTGGGGAAAGGAAGGGCTTTTCCAAACGGATGGGCTTCACCTTGACCAGGATGGAACCCGGCAGCTTCAAAAAGGAGACAGAGCAGCTTTTAAACTAGATAATAGATAACTAGATAAGCCGACAGTCACCCAAGAGCGCATGGTTCAGAAGAATGTATCCTTGAAGGATTCTAGCAAAAGAAGGAAGTTAGGGCATCTTGACAGAGAGGTTCCAAAAAGATAACAGTAGCCCAGATGCCCTTAAGTACAGAGCAGACAGAGCTGAAAGATTCCAAATTATTCCTGTCTATTGATAACCAGATCAATATGTATAAAATACAACCTCTAAAATACCTGTATGCAAATGCTAGAAATCTAAAAAATAAGATGGGAGACTATATAGCACTAAATGACAGGTTAGATATGATTGGTATCTTAGAGACCTGGTGGAAGGAGGATAACTAATGGGACACTGTGATACTTGGGTACAAACTATATCGCAATGATAGAGTAAATCAAATTGGTGGAGGGGTTGCGTTCTATGTTAGAGAGCACATTGAGTGACACAGGATTAAAGTTTTGCAGGAAACAAAATACACTATAGAATTTCTATGGATACAAATTCCATGTAAAAAGGGGAAGGCAATGGCAGTGGGGGTGTACTACCGACCACCTGGCCAGAATGAACAAATGGATGATGAAATGCTGAAAGAAATCAGGGAAGCTAAGTTACAACATAATAATAATAATGGGTGATTTCAATTACCCTCGTATCAACTGGGTCAGTATCCCAGCAGGACATGCTAGGGAGATAAAGTTTCTAGAACCGATAATAGGGGAAGCTATTTTGGACACAGTCCTTAGTGGAACACAGGATCTGGTGCAAGAGATTTATTTTTATTTATTTAGCTGTATTTATATCCCGCTTTTCACCGGGTCAAAGCGGTGGAACATACAATAATCAATTACAAGGGTTTGGGGCCGTCACCTGGTGGCCAACAATAATGCTTGTTAACAATTAATTGGGACGTAGACATAGACATTGTGTTATGGTTACATATGACATATGTTCAGGGGGACGAAATATGGTGGTTGGGAGGGAGTCAGTGGTGGGTGCTTGTCTCTGGTCCGAGGAATTCTTGGAATAGTGCAGTTTTAAGTTGTTTCCTGAAGGATAAGAGGTCTGTGTTGCTTCTGATGTGATTTGGCAGAGAGTTCCAGAGGGATGGTGCATATAGTTCGAAGGCTCTGTTGCAGGTCCGTTGATTGTATTTCGTTCTTTTGTGTGGGATGGTGAGGGAGTTATTGGTGGTTTGTCTGGTTGTTCTGTTGTGGGCTGGCTGAGGCAGTAGAGTGCGGAGTTGGGAGGTTTGAGTTTGGTAGAGAGCTTTGTGGGTGAGTAGGGCGGATTTGTATTTGATTCTTGCTTCTAGAGGGAGTATGTGTAGCTCCCTCAGGACTGGGGTGATATGGTCCTGTTTTTTTGCATTCTTGATAATTCTTACTGTAGTGTTTAAGGCAATTCGAAGTGGGTTGGTATGAGTGGCTGGAAGTCCATGGTATATTATATTGCAGTAGTCCAGGTGGAGGAGTGTCAAGGCTTGCATCACTGTTCTGAAGTCCTGTGGTTCAAGAAGAGGTCTGAGACGTTGTACTGTTTTAGCCTTGTGGTAGATTGTTGCAGTGTTTTTTTTGATCTGTTGATTGAGTGAAGAGATAATAGTATTTGGGCCATTTGGCAATAGTGATCATAGAAAAGGAAAAAAGGGGACTGTTGTAGTTGTTGATATGGAAGAACAGACTAGATAGGCCATGTGGTCTTTTTCTATCATCATATTTCTATGTTTCTACATTTGATTTAATAAATGGAGGAAGGACAGCAAGGAAATCCAAAGTACTATCATTTCATTTTCAAAAGGGAGACTATGATAAAAGGAGGAAAAGAGTTAAGAAAAAATTAAAAGGAAAAGCTGCAAAGGTTAAAGATTTACATCAAGCACGGGTATTGTTTAAAAATACTATCTTGGAAGCCCAGACCAAATGTATTCAACGCTTTAAGAAAAGTCGAAGGCAGGCCAAAAAACTCGCAGCATGGTTTAAAGGTGAGGTCAAAGAGCCTATTGTCGCATCTTTCAGGAAATGGAAAAAGGAGCCATATGACAAAAACTAGAATCATCATAAGCAATGGCAAGTTTGATGCAGGGCATTGTTGACACAGGCAAAGAGAGAATTTGAAAAAAAGGTTGCCGTGGAAGCAAAAACGCATAACAAAAACTTTTTAAAGTACTTTTGTAACTAAAAACCTGTAAGAGAGTCAGTTGGACCATTAGAAGACAGAGGGGTAAAAGAGGCACTAAGAGGGGACAAGGCCATAGTGGAGAGACTGAATGAATATTTTGCTTTGATCTTTACTCTGGCAGTGCTTGAGCAGCTACTCCTCCTCCTCCCTGGATCATCTTGGGGTCCTCTGGGGCTACAACATCTTGCCCCAAGAGCCCTTGGGCCGTGGCCCTAAGGGGCGTGTCCAAACTGACAGATCACGCCCCTTTGGCGTCTCTTCAGCATCCATCGGCGTTTCTTGAAGGTCTTGCATGTTTTCCTGTTTGATCTTATTTTCAAATTTGTTTGGCTGCTTTTAAGTTTGTTGCCTGTGAAGCATGGGGAAATGGAAAAATAAGAAGCCAACAGGTGATGCAGGCTCTATTGGTATGGGGGATGGTAAGATCATTGGTCCCCTTGATAAGCATTTCCTGGTGTTACCCGAAATGGGCTCTCTCACTGAAGGGGCATCTCTCAGCTCCATGGAGCGCACGCCTCCTCCTCTTCCTGTCCCCCAGCTTTCTTCTACTCTAAATAGTAGTGTTGTTACCAAGTGTGATAAAATTTCCTATTCTCCTGGACCATTGCCTAATCCTGTCACTGTTATAACTGGTGTTAAATTGAACCCTCCACCTGATGATGTTACTTTAAAAGATTTGTGGTCTGCCATTGCTTCTATTGATACTAAAGTATCTACTTAGTTTGAGTCTTTATGTACCTTTACACAAGAGGCTCATCACAAATTTGCTGAGGTAGATAAGCAATTACTTAATATAGCTAGCACTGTTTCTACTCTGAACAAACAGGTAATTAATTTGCAGCAGACAAGTTCTGCATTTATTAAAGATTCATTATCTACTTGATATAAATTAGAATCATTGGAGAATAGTGCTAGGGCATTGAATCTTCGCTTTTTTAAATTTTCCTAAATCATCCTTGCTCTCTCCTCAGATTTTGTTAGGAAAATATTTCAGTGAAGTTTTGTTTTTTTCTGATAAGATTGCTATTCAGTCTTCTTATTACCTCCCTGGAGGGAAGTGCCAGCTGGATAAGGCAGTTGATGGGGTAGATGTATTATCTATAGATGTGGCTAAAGATTTAACTAATTTCCTAGAGGATCTGATTGCTAAAAGGGCCACATTGGTGGTTTCCTTCTTCTCTAATTTAGATAAAATACAGGTCCTGAAGGCTTATTTTAAAAACAAAGATAAGCCTTTTTGTGGTTATAAAATATATGTGTTTCCAGATGTTTCCAAGCCTACTCAGGCCCGTAGGAAAGGCTTTTTGGCCTTAAAACCTAGAGTGCTAGAGTTGAGCACTACTTTTTTTCTTAGATTCCCATGTAAATATATTATTACCTTTCTGGGATGTAAATATGTTTTTTTCTGATGTTACTCGATTGGAAACTTTTCTAATAGATAGGAAAAAGAATTAGGTTTCTGTGTTTATGCTCCTATTTTGATGTATCCTGCAGTGTCGTGGAGGGGTTTTTTTTTCTTCTTGATTTCCTTTTTTTTTATGACTTGATATTGTAATATGTGGGTCTCTTACTCATCATGATGTGGACTATTACAGTTCTTTTTTTATATATGCTAGTTTATTTACTTCATTTGTTACAATTTCTTGGTATTTCTGTTTTGTTTATGATTGTATTACTTTAAATCTCTCAATAAACATATTGAATAATATTAATAATCCAGGAAAATGCATCACCTGAACCAGATGGTATACATCCGAGGATGTTGAAAGAACTGAAATATGAGATTGCAGACCTACTATTAGTAATCTGTGAACTATTATTAAAATCATCTGTAGTACCTGAAGTTTGGCAAATGGCCAGTGTAACCCCAATTTTTAAAAAAGCTTCCAGGGTGATCTGGGAAACTACAGACTGGAAAACCTGATGTCAGTAACTGGAGAAATGGTAGAAACCATTATAAAGAACAAAATTACCAAACATGTAGATAGTCATGATTTAATGGAAGAAAGTCAACATGGATTTAGCCAAGGAAGGTATTGTCTTACTAACCTGTTATAGTTTTGTGAAGGTGTGAATAAACAGGTCGACAAAGCTGAGCCAGTTGATACAGTGTATCTGGATTTTCAGAAAGCCTATGACAAAGTCCCTCATGAAGAGACTCTTGGCAAATTAAAAGGTCATGGTATAGGAGGCAGTGTACTATTATGGATCAGAAATCAGTTAAAAGATTGAAATAGAGTGTAGGGCCAATTTTCTCAATGGAGAAAGGTGAATAGTGGAATACTCCAGGCATCTGTACTGGGTCCTCTGCTTTTTAACATATTCATAAATGATCTGAAAATGGGAATAATGAGCGGGGTGATCAAATTTGCAGATGACACAAAATTATTCAAAGTTGTTAGAACACAAGAGGATTGTGAAAACTTGCAAGAGGACCTTGATAAACTGGAAGACTGGACATACAAATGGAAGATGAAATTTAATGTGGGCAAGGGCAAAGTTATGCACCTAGGAAAGAATAACCCAAACTGTGGTTACACGATGCAAGGTTCCACATTAGGAACCATCACCCAGTAAAAAGATTTAGGGGCCATCGTGGATAACATGTTGAAACCCTCCACTCAGTGTGCAGCGGTGGCCAAGAAAGCAAATAGAATGCTAGGAATCATAAGGAAAGGAAAGGAGAATAAAACAAGAGATATTATATAATGCCTCTGTATCATTCCATGATGTGATCGCACCTTAAATATTGTGTGCGATATAGCAGAATTAGAAAAGGTAAAGAGAAGAGCCACCAAAATGGTAAAGGGGATGGAAGGATACCCCTATGAGGAAAGGCTTAAAAGGTTGGGGCTCTTCAACCTGGAAAAGAGACGGCTGAGGCAAGATATGATAGAGGTCTATAAATTAATGAATGGAGTGGAACAGGTAAACACAAATCGATTGTTTATGCCATCAAAAAGTAGAAAGACTAGGGGATATGTAATGAAGCTACAGTGTAATCCGTTTAAGACTTAGAAGAGAAAATATTTTTTCACTCAACGCGTAATCAAACTCTGGAATTTGTTAATGGAGAATGCAGTAAAATCTGTTAGCATAGCTGGGTTTAAAAAAGGTTTGGACAAGTTCCTCGAGGAAAGATCCATAAACCATTATTAAAGAGGACCTGGGAAATCCACTGCTTGCCCTAGGACAAGCATTGTGGAACCTCTGTGTCTTTTTGGGAACCCTCTAGGTACTTGTGACCTGGATTGGCCACTGTTGGAAACGGGATTGATGGACCTTGATCTGACCCAGTATGGCATATTGTATGTTCTTATGAGATTGCAGTACTACTATTAGTAATTTGTGATCTATCATTAAAATCATCTGTAGTACCCAAAGATTGGAGAGTGACCAATGTAATGCCAATTTTTTAAAAGAGTTCCAGGGATGAACAGGGAAACTACAGACCAGTGAGCCTGACATCAGTATTGGGAAAAATGGTAGAAACTATTATTAAAACAAAATTACTGAGCATGTAGATTTTCTAAGTGCTTTCAAGTCAAAGCTAACTCCTGGTGACCCAACAGCCTCTGGACTTTCTTGGCAAGGTATGACCAGAAGTAGATTGCTAGACCTTTTCTTCTGAGGCAATGGAGGGTAAAGTGACTTGCCAAATGCCAGGAGTATCAGTGGGAATCAAACCCAGATCTTTTGAGAACTAGGCTATTGCTCTAACCACTAGGCTACTCCTTCACTCTGAACATGTAAATTAGTCATGGTTTAATGGCAGAAAGCCAACATGGATTTAACCAAGGAAAGTCTTATCTCATCAATCCCAAATTTTTTTGGAGGTGTAAATAAACAGGTAGATAAAGGTGAGCCGGTTGATATTTTATTTATTTATTTATTTACATTCTTTTATATACCGCGCTATTCCACATCAGTGCGGTTTACATGGAACACAAATTTACACATTTCAATTGGTTAATCTGTGTTTACAATGAACGGGTACACGAACTTGGATCAAAAAACGGGTACACGAACGGGTACACAAACTTGGATATAGTGTATCTCCATTTTCAGAAAGCCTTTGACAAAGTCCCTCATAGCAGACTCTTGGGGGAATTTAAAAGCTATGAGATAAGAAGCAATGTACTATTGTGGATTAGGAATTGGTTGAAATATAGAAAACAGAGTAAAGCTTAATGACCAATTTTCTCAATGGAGAAATGTGAATAGTGGAGTACCCCAGGGATCTGTGCTGGACCCGCTACTTTTTAACCCATTTATAAAGGACCTGGAAATGGGAATAATGAGTGAGGTAATCAGATTTTCAGATAATACCAAATTATTCAAACTTGTTAAAACACAAGAGGATTGTAATATATTGAAAGAAGACCTTGATAAATTGAGTGACTAGGCGTCCAAATGGTAGATGTCATTTATTGTGGACAAGCAGCATGAAATCTGGATACCTTTTTGGAACTTGACAGGTACTTGTGACCTGGATTGGCCACTGTAGGAAACAGGATACTGGATACTGGGCTTGATGGACCCTTGGTCTGACCCAGTATGGCATATCTTATGTTAACTTAGGATGAGTATGCAAAACCACACTGGATGTAGATTGGATCAGTTACTACAGCCTGGAGCTCACTTGGTCTGCATGCTGAAGTTACTGCCACCAAAAACAAGATCTTCCAGGTCAGATACTTCACTTCACTGGAAGCCAGTGGGGCTCATAGGGAGCTCTCATCAGCAAAGTTAAAATCATATTGAGGTACCAAGACACAGTGGCAGGCTTGAGGCTTTGAAAGAAACACTCTGAAGCGAATAACCAAATACTGTAGAGAGAAAGGTTTGCCTTCTACATAATGGTGGTAAGTGTCAGTTGTACTGAGATGTATCCTTAATGATTTGGTTTTCAAACCAGACTCTAATAAATGTAGAAAGTGTTCAAGCAGTTGGTGTATGAGACAGTCTAAAGGATAGAGCCTGTTGATAAAATATAGTTACTCACCGGTAACAGGTATTCTGCGAGGACAGCAGGAATCAGTCCTCACATATGGATGACGTCAGCACCAATGGAGCCCTCGTGGAAGCATCTCCCCAGCTTTCAAAGAAAGCCTTTGGGAGATGCCACCACACATGAGTGTTCCCCTTCCCACCCAAGAGTGTCATCTTACTCAGTCAGATGACATAGCTAGAGCTGACAAAAGAAGATGGCAAAATTTATACAGCAATTCCAAGGGGAGGAGGGAAGGTTGTTAGGACTGATTCCCACTGTCCTCGGAGAATACCTGTTACAGGTGAGTAACTACGCTTTCTCCGGGAACAAGGAAGTCAGTCCTCACATAGGGGACTCCCTAGCTACAGGCTACCGAAAGCCCATACAGAAAAACACGGTGGCCTTCAAGGAGAACTGTGAGCAGCAGCAATTGAGTCCGCAGATACAATGCTCTGGTAGCTTGAACACAAAAGGGTCAGAGAGTAGGAGTTGCCTAGACCCCAAAAGGATTATGGAGCACGGCCTGGCTGAAGGCGCTGTCCGACTGGAACTCCCTCTCCAGGCAGTATTGAGCTGCGAAGGTATGGACTGAAGACCAAGTGGAAGCATGGCAGATGTTTGACATCAGGATGGAGCGCAGGTTTGCCACAGAAGTCACCATGGCCCTGACACTGTGTGCTGTGATCCAGCCGTTCAGCGTGCGCAAGGGCAATGTAGTCTGCTACGCAGGTGGACAGGGTTCGCTTGGTCACTGCCTCCTCCAGACAACTGAGGTCATAGGAAATGAAGGGCTGAGTTTTTGATGGCCCTGTGTATGTTGAATGTAGAAGGACAGGGCCCTCTTACGTTAAAGGTGTGAAGGACTGTCTCTGCCCTGGAGGAGTGAGGCATAGGGAAGAAGGTGGGTAACACTACCTCCTGGTTGAGGTGAAAAGAAGACACCACCTTCAGGAGGAATTTGGGGTGCGTGTGTAGTACGACCCTGTTCTTGTAGAACCTAGTATACGGCGCCTCTGCCACCAGGACTTGGAGCTCGTTGACTCTGCAAGTGGAGATGAGTGCCATCAGGAACACGACTTTCCACGAGAGATACCTCAGGCGGCAGGTAGCCAGGGGCTCAAAGGGAAGCCAGATGAGCTGTGCCAGCACTACACTGAGATCCCACTCCATCGCCGGAGGGTGGACGGGTGGTTTTGACAGCAGGAGTCCCCACAGGATGCGGGTCACCAGAGGCTGGGCTGAGAGGGATTTGTCTTCAACAGGGTGGTGGTGCGCCACCAGGGCACTGAAGTGCACCCCGAAAGAGTTCGATTTGAGCCCAGATTGCGAGAGATGAAGGAGGTACTGCAGCACCAGCTGCACTGGGCAGGAGAAAAGGTTCACCCGTTGCTCTGTGCACCACACCGAGAACCTGCACCCATTTGAAGGATTAAGCCCTCCTGGTGGAAGTTTTGTGGGACGCCAGCAGGATCTCTTCCACTTCTCCTGAGAAGTTGAAAGGGGTTAAGGTTACACTTTCAGCAGCCATGCTGTCAGTGATAGGGACCCCAGATTGGGTGCCGGAGAGAACCTTCTTCTTGAGACAAGCGCCCCTGAGAACTCCCCAGGGGGATCAGTGCCTCCACTGACAACTGGAGAAGCAGCGGGAACCACAGCTGCCTGGGCCACCATGGAGCCACCAGGATCAGCGATGCTCTGTCGTGAAGAGCCTTGAAGAGGGTATTGGCAATCAACAGCCTGGGTGGGAAGGTGTACATGAGGCCTTCCGACTACGGGATGAGGAACGCATCTGCCACTACACGGCCTGGGTGGGGCTGACAGGAACAGAAGCATGGCAACTGGTAGATGTCCGGACTGGTGAAAAGGTCCACCCACAGGGTCCCCCAGAGTTGGAAGAGCCGGGTGGTCACTCTGCAGTCCAGCTGCCACTTATTTATTTATTTATTTAGCATACATTTATATACTGTGCTTTCCCAAGTATCAAGCACGGTTTACAAGGAACGACAATATGAATTGCACAAAACATGTACTTATTCACTTACATTAAAACTGTTGAAACTATTTACAATGCATTTGGCAATTAAAACTGTTGAAACTATTCACAATGCATGAACCACTTGTGCGGTTGGAGGACTCAGCTCAGTTTGTCTGCCAGGGCATTGTCCTGCCTGGTAGATATACCAATTGTAGGAGCATTCCTTGACAAATTGCGTAGGAGCAGTGTGTCATCGCCTCGTGACAAAGGGTGCGAGACCTCATGCCCCCTTGCTTGTTCACTTAGAACATTGCCACTTGGCTGTCCTACTGGATTCAGCACCGGCTGGTGCCTCAGACGGTGGCGAAAATCTCGGAAGGCTAGATATATTGCCCGAAGCTCCAGAAGGTTGATTTGCTGATTGTCCTCAGCCTGTAACCAGTTGCAAGGTTCCTCACAGTGGTCTTCCCATCCCAACAGGGAAGCATCCATTGTGAGGACCCTTAGAGGACTTGGGGCTTGGAAGGGCATCTTTGCCTGAAAGTGTTGCAGATTTTGCCACCATGTCAGGGAGTCTGCCAACTGGTGGGTCACCGAGACTCTGTCTTGGAGGCGGCCCATGGCCTGTGTCCACTGGTCTCGAAGGCACCACTGGGCAACCCTCATGTGCAGATGGGCATCTGGGGTGACATGGACCATGGAGCTATGTGGCCAAGTAGGAGAAGCAGAAGCCGACACCAAGGGACGGTGTTGCACGTCTGCGGCCAATTCACTGAGATGGTCGGCCTGATCCAGCAGGAGGAAGGCCTTTGATGAATAGTGTCCAGCTTTGCCCCTATGAACTCCAGACATTGTGTTGGGAGGAGGTGGGACTTGCAGTGGTTTATCACGAACCACGGATCTTGAAAGACGTGGATAGTGCATTGTCGTAACTTGCTGCACCTCAGTGACTGTTTTATTTATTTATTTATTTGTGTGTTTTTCTATACTGCCCCTTCTAGAGATCAGGAGCGGTTTACAGAGAACATGTCAAAATATAACATTAACATTACATGGAATATTAACAGTGTAAAAATTAGTTACATAGGAAACTAAAAATATAATTATAAACGTATTAACTATTTACATTGGTTGAAAAAGCTTAATCATACTGTTGTATGTAGTTTAATGACAGCCATAGAGATTATCTAGTTTAATTGTTTCTTTCTTTTATAAGCCAGTCATTCAGGTAGGGGAAGACGAATATCTCTTGGAGATGGAGGTAGTTGGCCACTACTGCCAGACATTTGGGAAAACTCTGGGGCGGACACCAGACCAAAGGGTAGTACCCTGCACTGGTAGTGGCCTCCCCCTACCACGAAGCGAAGATACTGCCTGTGACTGGGTGAATGAGGATGTGGGTATAAGCATCCTTCAGATCCAAGGAGCATAGCCAGTCTCCCTGCTGGAGGTAAGGCAGAAATGTTCCAGGGGAGAGCATCTTGAACTTCTACTTCACCAGGTTCCGCAGGTCTAGTATGGGCCATAGGTCCCCTGTCCTTTTTGGCATGAGGAAATACCTGGAGTAGAACCCCTTGCCCCTGAGATTTTGGGGTACTGGTTACGCCGCCTTATCCTCGAGAAGGTCTGTGAGTTCCTGCAGTAGGAGGGCTGAGTGAAGGGGAGGCCTGGGGGGCTCTCCTGGGAAGAAAGGAGGAGGTGTCTGTGCCAGCTGAAGAAGGTATCCCTCCCTGACCACTTGGAGTGCCCAGGAATCAGTGGTGATGGCTGGCCAACTGTGGGCATAATGGATTAGATGTTCCCCTATGGGCTGCTGTCCTCCTTGGGGTAGAGAGGCTATGCCCAAAGAGTCAAAAGCTCCCCCAGGCTGGGCCAGAGCTGACACCTGGAGTTTGGAAGCCTTCTGCTTACGAGAGCCATGCCCATGTCCCTTAGCCTGCTAACCCTGCTGGGGAGCTGAGAAGGCTTGAAAATGTGGGTAGTTTTTGTAAGCAGCCCCTTTCCTTGTATAAAAGGGCTTTTTACCTGAGCCCTTCCATCGGTCCTCATCACGAGTTTGGTCTCCAACTCGGTGGCCTTCTCTCTGTCATGGGTCTGCCAAAGAGGTTCTATCTTGGCATGGGACATCGACCAATTTGTCCTGAACCCATTGCTCGAGGTCAGAAGACTGTAGCCAAGCTTGGCACCAGGCACCAATACTCACCGTAGCTACTCTAGCCGCCAACTCAAAGCCGTCACAGGCTGCCGGAGTCATGAACTTGGAGCACTCATGGATGTCTCTGGCCAGGTTCATTAACCGCTGCAGGGGTTCTTCGGAGACACCAGCTGAGCACCTGGCGAGCGCCATGTCTCTCAGGTACATTTCCATACACAGCTGGTAGGCCTGGATCCGGCTGATGAGTATTGAGCCCTGGGCAGCACTTTCTGCCAAGGGCATCCAAGGTGCGGGCCTCCCTACCCAGGGGCACCAAGGAGTGCGTCTTCTGGTTCTTCAGCCGATACATGGCCGACTGTACCACCATGGAGTTATGCAGCAGCTGTGCCTTTTGGAAGCTCTGGCTCTGGCAGACCGAATACACTGAGTCGAGCTGCTTGTTCACAATGGGCACAGAAGCCGGTGTTTCCCACATGCGGAGCATTAGCCGTTCCAGGATGGGTAGAATGGGTACCGTCAGCGATTCCCTCGGTGGGGTCTCGTATTGGAGAATTTCTAGTTCCTCCATCCGAGGGTCCTCCTCTGATTCTGTTGGGACATATCCTGCATGAAGTCGAGGAATGCCATGTCCTCGGGCGGGGACCGACATCGAGACTCAGAGGGGGACAGGTCAGAGGGGACGTTGCAGTTGTGATGGGTGTCGGAGGATTCCTCATCCTTGGTCTCCCATTGAGAGTAGTCAGTGGAAGACTCAAGGGGAGAGCAGCATGGAGGCTCCAGGCCCGAGCCTGGCCCAAACCCCTCAGAGGCCCCCGCGGCTGGTGTCATGCATGCTAGCCAGGAAAGACCTTGGTTCCGTAGAACGGGACCCAGATCGAGACCTCTACTGAGGATCAACTCAGGGCCATATGGTCTTGAGGATCAGCTCAGCCTCTGGGGATATCCTCGACATCGAGGGCCCGGTGATCCGGGTGGAGGAACCGGCCGTGCCAGACATCAACGCCTGCTGCTGGTCCATGAAAGCAGACAAGCTGTGCTCCAGGGCTGCCGTTTTGGTCTCCAGTCCAGATGGCTCCGCAGCCCTCGTTGCGGGCACCGAGGAACTCGGGCCTGGCGCTGGTTCCCACAAAGGGGAGTCCTCAACGAGGATGGCCTCGGATGTCCAGGGTGAGTCTTCAGGCGATTTCTTCCAGGCGACTTTGGTTGGCCGCTCCTGCTCTGAGCCCTTGGACGAGTGGCGTGGACTTCGGGATCTGGTGCAGGGCTTACCCGGCCTGCCGGAAGTGTCCAGGGACACTGCCTTCAAGGATTTCTTCTTCTTCCTGTGTTCCCTCAAGGGAGACCCCATTTCTGAAGACTAACAGTGTCAACCGGGGGAGCTATGGGAGTCCGAGGCTTCAGACGGGGCCTTGGTCTTCGGAAGCGCTAGGGACTCCGGGAAAAACTTATCATGCTGCTGCTGACAGCTCTTAAGGGCCTTGGTAGACATCTTTTTACAAAGACCACAAGTCGCAGGGTTGTGGTCCAGACCAAGGCAGCACAAGCAGCAGTCGTGTGTTTTGGTAAGGGACATAATTTTTGTACATTGATCGCACTTCTTAAAGCCACTGGAAGCCATGGGGCAAAAACGTACCCCGGTCAGGTTGAAGACCCGTGGTGCTGCCAATTGGAAAAAGGGCGCAAAGTCGCCAAAAGAAAACAATGGGATACGGACCTGAGACTTGATGCTGGAGCGGCAGGCTTGGGTGGCGGGAAGAGTACCGGTGCACAACCGGAGAAAAGAGTATGCAAGTCAGGCAAAAAAAAAATCAACTTTTTCCGGGGGAAAGCAGACATACATCTGAAGGGCTCCGGAGAAAAAAGGAGAGTTAGTAATACGGCACCCTTGTGCGGGAAGGGGACCATGCATGAGTGGTGGCAGCTCCCAAAGGCTTTCTTTGAAATTTGGGGAGATGCTTCTGCAAGGGCTCCATCGGTGCTGACGTCACCCATATGTGAGGACTGACTTCCTGCTTGTTCCCAGAGAACACCAGGTGGCAATCCTCTTCCACTTAAAATCATATTATCTTTAAATGGAATCTTTCCTGGAAGCCAAAAAGACTTTGGTTAGGCTAACTGGCAGG
Source organism: Ichthyophis bannanicus (assembly GCA_033557465.1). Lineage (NCBI taxonomy): Eukaryota > Metazoa > Chordata > Amphibia > Gymnophiona > Ichthyophiidae > Ichthyophis > Ichthyophis bannanicus. The sequence goes on along the minus strand of CM066031.1, from coordinate 792,335,409 downwards.
TTTAAAGAAGAAAGAGTTAGTTCCTCAACATCCAAGCTCTGAGGGCTAGAGACTTGATATTGGTGTGCGACAGTGTCCCCTGATCCTGCAAAACTAGGGTTGGAAAAGTGCCTAACCAAATACACTCTCTGATTGATAGTTCCAGGAGCAGAGGGATCCATGACTGCTGGATGCAATAGGACATTATGAGTATCATGGTTTCTTGGTCATCCCTGAGTTTCAGAATAGTTCTCACTATGAGAGGTATTGGAGAATATGCATAATGATGAGCTTCCTACTCAATCAAGGAGAAAGGCATCTGAGGCTAGTTTGCCATGTGTCCCTGCTCTGGAGCATAACAGAAATGCCTGTTCTGTGGAGTGGAGAACAAATCTATCAAGATGGTGCCCCACTCCCAAAAGATTTTGAAGACCACCAATCTGTCCAGGGACCATACGTAAGGTTGGAGCACATGACTCAGCTTCTCTGCCAAGATATTGTCTTCTTCAGCCAGTTAAGTGGCCCTGAGAATCATCCTGTGAGAAATGTCCCAGTTCCATGTCCTGACAGTTTCCCAATACAGGCAGTATGAATCTGTTTCTCCCTGTTTTTGGATATCGTAATGGTTACTGTTTTGAATCATCACAATTTGATTGGCCAACTGATCTCTGAATACTTTTAGTGCATTTGTAATTGCCTGTGTCCACTCTGTGCTCGACATTACCTGAGCCTGTCTCATTCCTGAAATATGGAAACAGCAAAGAGCCACAAACCTGCAGTGTCACCACACACCATGAATATGGGCAAAAGTTTTAATTGAAGTATCCAACAAGATCACACCCTATAGGTGTTTTAGCTTGAGCCTTCATCAGACCTCATATATAACAACAAATGACAAAAACACTCATAAAACAAATTAAAATCACAATCAAATAAATAATTAAAGATGGGAACAAATACCTGGATGAAGCATATTAAATAATAACACAAAAATTTGTATAAAACTACAGAAAGAATGGATAACTTTACTAAACAACAACCATAAGTAAAAGTCATAATTAGTAACGGAAAAAGAACATCAATAAATATGCCATAAAATCACAAATTGGTCATAGAATGGAGGGAGGACCTGGACTGCATGAGTAGAAAACTGATGGCTAAACTGGAAGATATGAACACACAAACTCATGCATATCTAGAGAATATCAGGTAACCAATACAAATATATGTGGCCTCACCTATAAGGGAGGATACTCCTAACTCAGATAATTCTGTCAATAATATGGCTAAAAATGAACACTATAATAAAAACAACCAAAATGAAAACAACTAAACCATAAAAAAAACATTAAAAGGATCAGAAAAAGAAAAAGAGACAGATCAGAGGATAATGTCAGAGATAAATTAATAATGAGGTTCAGAAGTAATGTGATGTCATAAACAAAACAGGAACTTTAAAATCACAACTAGGGATAAATGCGGGGTTACATCCTATTTGGTCATGATCCCAAATGTAGATTCCAATTTAATAAGCTCTATAATGGAGATATAAATGACAGATTCATACAGAGGTAGAAGGAGCCGCCTCAGAAAAGTCTATAAAGTGGCGTCAAAAAAGGGCCATAAGTATACTCTGAAGCGGGACACCAGAAACCACGGCCTGACACTGTGTCAGGCCGTGGTTTCTGGTGTCCCGCTTCAGCTTTTTCCTTGCACATTTGCGGACACCTCCTTCTCCTGCTGGTTTGGTTTCTTCCATAAGTATACTCTAAAAAAAATTTATGATATCCACATTTGGGTTTGATATAATAGAAACCCAATTGAACTCTGCAGAGGCTTTAATGTCTTATCTAAAATGCTTAAAGGTATGCGATTATACCATTGGGACCCCAATCAACTATAAACAAAGTGAAAAGCCCGTATAACTAGCATACTGTAATGGATAAGAACTCCTTTCATGGGACATCAAGCACTAATCGAAAATATAAGGGTCATCACAATAAATAGTTCTGTTAGCAAGAAAAGTAAACCTGAGAACCACATCTCGTATTCTTGAGCCTCTCCTGAAATGTGCTCTTGACCAGCCAATCATCCAGATAGGGAAACACGTAGATGCCCAGTCTACCTGGACATGCTATGAAAACCACAAGACATTTGGTGAAGACATGACATTGACTCTGCATGCAATATTCTCTGAATGCCCTATGATTGCCTATAGGAGGGCATTTTAAACAATATTAATTTGAGTCGAGACAGAAGATTATTGCCTCTAAACGTATGGCATGTGGAAACTGTAATTGTTGGAATTCTATGACTGATGGAGCAAAATGGGTTTACCCCGCCACTGATGAATGTTTAAAGCCTTACCAACATACAAATTGTAATTCGAAATATGTGATCTACATGATAATGTGATGCTGTCTATTAATCTACATTTGTCAGATGAAACATAAGATTCTCTTACATTTAAATGAGCATTATAGTAGAAATGTTACTCAAACATTGTTGGCTCCTCTTGTGGAGCATTGGATACAGAAGAATCATACCTATAGAGGATATTAAGTGGTGGACTCTAAATGTTTGTAAAGAATATGTTGGGGGGGGGGGGGTGATAGAGATCGTGCTCTTAATTATAAAGAACAGGCTCTGATTTTTAAGGTTAGATTCAATTACTCTGAAGGACTTGAATCCTGAAGTGGAATATATTTTTCTTGTAAGCTTTCCAATTGGCTGACGGTATCAGATGATCTGGTTAAAATGTGAATGCTATGATTTTTATTTTTAGATATGACCAGCAGCTTGCTAAGAATGGAGACCATGATTTAATGAAGCTCCTTTGACAATAAAAAAATCATCGAAACACAAGATCATGTCAGAGGACTGAGAAATGTTCACTCTAAGATAAGTATTAATCATCTCTATAAATGAAAAAGAATTGAAGTGAGAAGTAAAGAATTCAGTGTTTAAACTTTGGACCAATGAGTTGGAAAAGCTGTCCATTCACTCTCAATTTAAATTTTATGGTCCTCCTATAAAATAGAAAAAAAATACATATACATAAACATATTTTTGTGTTAAGCATTTATGGAGTGTGGTATTAATGTGTTTGAGCTAAGCATGGGCTTTTAGAATTGAACAAATGTCTGCATATAGCCTCTAACCAACAAAGAAGCACTGTGCCACGAAAAAAACAGGAGACCTGGGTCTTTGGCATGCAATCTCATTTAAGTATAAAATAAAAATGTTTCAAGCTTTCCCTTCCTTGTGCTACATTTTTGGACTTGGTCTCTTGCATATAGCCTCTATGCATGAATACCAAAACCATTAAAATTAATCATTTCTTTTAATGGACCTATCTAGATGCATGCTATTTTACTACATAGTAACATTAAAGTGTTGAAAACAACATGGGCCCGATTCTGAGATGCGACTTGCGAGGCTGCCCCACAAGCCATCCTGCACATATTCCCTTTCCAACTGTCCCTGCATGGCTAGAGCAGCAGGACGGGGAGAGCCGGTGGGGGGCGAAAGGGGGTAGAGTCCGGGCAGAGTGGGGGTGGGCCGAGGCGGCAGGACATACAGGGTCGATTCCGGCCACGGCCTTGTATGTCCTGCGGTGTCAGGGGGGGATGTGCTGATTATTCTACCTTGAAGGTGGAATAATCGGCACAAATTGGGCAATCAGGAACAGAAATCCTTCCCCCAGGGCTAAAGCTGGGTGCAGGGAGGTCCCCACCACCCGATCCAGGCCCTGGCTGGTCAGCTGTGGGTTAGGCGGTATGGAAGAGGAGGGTCGGTGCCACGGGAGCCAGGGTAGCCTGCTGGAAGGACGTCCCTGCAGGCATGCAGGGGCATGCCGGACCGTCCTTGGGCCCGATTCTGTATGCCACAAGAATGTCTTACTCCTGCGGTACAGGCCCGGACGTGCCCTGATAGAAATGGGCTCCATATGTTTGTTAATACCTGCATTAATGTGTGTTAAATATATGTATTAACACAAATTCCCTTTAGTCCATAGACTTTGTAATAAATACTATTCTCTTAGCTTTAAAATTACTTCTGCACAGTATATATTCGTTCTACTGATGTGCAGTGAGGCTAACATTCAAAAGAAGCTTAACACCTATCTTTTGGAATCTAATCTAGGTTCCTAAATAAGTCCTCTGGTACAATATTAAAAGAAGACTGAGTTCCTAAATTTAGCCTCCTAAATTTGTACCCTATTTTCAGCCATACTTAGGAGCCTAAGTTGTCAGCTGAAAACTCATCCTAATTTAGGCCTGCCATTCATGTGCCTAGATGCATGAACCTGATTTAGGTGCCTAGTGTTGAAAAGCTCTTAACTTTTTTCCCCCATCCTAAATCCTACCCTGTTGCCACCCACTATTTATGCTCTTAAATCTAGGAGTTTAGAGAAATTTTAAGAAAGTGTTTAGGAACATAGCCCTAGTAAATTTTCAAAGAGGCTAATTTAGGATCATAACTATTAAAGTTAAGAACATAAATCCTTTGACTAAGTTTAAATTATAATGTAAACCAATTTGACTAAAATGATAAAGTGGTATAAAAAAAACCTATTAATAAAAAACAGAAAATCCATATCTTTAGCTTGCAGTCCTTCCTAAATGGATAAGGCACTGTGAGTTAAACTGGAAAGAGGGAATGCAGCAACCATTTGTATTGGTGTGATACACAGACCTCCTTCAGAGGCAGAAGAACTGGACAGAGATTTAATTGAACACATTCGCAAAAATGCTATGAAAGGAGAAATGCTGCTGATAGGCGATTTCAATATGCCAAATGTTATTTGGACATCCCTATGGCAGTGTCGGAGATTCTGGATTATCTACTGGGAGAATTATTCTAGCAACTGGTAACAAAACCCACACATGAGGAGGTCATACCAGACCTGGTGCTTACTGTATGAATGGGGAGAGTGTTTCTGATGTTATAGTGTGCGATCATCTCACATTCACTGATCACAAGATGGTGTGGTTCAGTATTAGGGCAAGGGCTAATATAGTCCATTCAAAAGTGAAGGACCTATACGTTAAAAAAAGAACTTTGCCAAGAAGGAACAATACCTCAAGGACTCATTAGCAGGATGGGAACAGCTGGGGATGAAGAAAAACAGTGAGCAAAACTGAAAGGGATATTTTAAGGGTAGCAAACCTTTCATTAGGAACATAAATACATGTAAAAGGAAAAGGAGGCTCCTAAGGTTCTCAAAAGAAATAGCTGAAAAGGTGAAGAAAAAGAGGGTGGCCTTCATAAAATACAAGAGATCACAAAAATAGGAAAACAAGCACCAATATTTGGAAAAGATAAGAGAAGCTAAGAAAGTAATCTGGAAAGCAAAGATAAAATGGAAAAAATAGCCAATGCAGCAAATGGGGGGACAAAACATTTTTTAGGTATGTTAGTGAGAGGAGGAAAGCCAAAAGCCAGACTCAAGGATGAAGGGCAAGAATATGTAGAAGCTGATGAGGATTGAGCAGAATTGCTTAACAAATATTTTTTTCTGTGTTCACAGATTAAGGGCCAGGCGTAGGATATCGGAAAATATCCACAAATAGGAACAGAAGAGAGGTGTATCTTGTATGACTTTCAGAAGATGGTGTTCATGAGGAGCTAGCTAAACTAAAAGTAGACAAAGCGATGGAGCCACACGGGATACATTTGAGAGTATTGAAAAAACTTGGGGAAGTTCAAGCGGCTCTACTGTTGGACCTTTTCAATGCTTCTTTAGAGTCAGGAATGGTCCCAGAAGACTGGAGAAAGGCACATGTGTTCCCTTTGCACAAAAGCAGAAGTAAGCATGAGGTTGGGAACTACAGGCCAGTGAGTCTGACCTTTGTGGGGAGTAAATTAATGTAAATGCTGCTAAAACAGAGGACAGTGGGATTTCTGGAGTATAATGGATTGCAGAATCCAACGAGGTATAATTTTGTTAGAGGCAAGTCTTGTCAGACAAATCTAACTAATTTCAGGGACTTGATGTGCAGAGTTGGACCAAGAGAGAGCCTTAGATTTGGCATACTTAGATTTTAGTAAAGTCTTGGACACTGTTCCATACCGGTGACTTATAAATACGTACACTGATATGATTCAGACTTTTAATACTTAAAGAGTATTAATGAACAAACAAACCTCTTCCAAAGACGGGGAAGCTGTAAAACTAGAGGGCATAACATGAAGCTGCAAGGGGGTAAATTGAAAGGCAGTGTCAGGAAATACTTTTTCACTGAAAGGATGGTGGATGCTTGGAATGCCTTCCCAATGGAAGTGGTAGGAGTAAATACAGTGACAGAATTCAAAATGGCATTGGACAGACACAGTGGATCCCTTTATAGCAACAGGATAAAATCAAAATAAATATATCTCTTATATCTCAACAAATAGGGGTAACCTACATGGACTGGTGGGTACACGCTTAAGCAAAGGCAGGGGGAAGGGCAGGTGCACCTACTCTTGCCGCCTTGCTGGGCAGACTAGATGAACGAAGGTAGTCTTTATCTGGCGTCGTATACTATAGTAATATGAACAACTTAAGGATGGACCCTAAAGTGACTGACTGAACTAGAAATTGGTTGAGTGGGAGGCAACAAAGGATATAGTGAATGGAGCTCACTCTGAGGAGAAGGATATTTACCAGTGGTGTGCTAAAGAGGTTTGTCCTTTGTCTAATTCTTTTTAATATTTTTGTAAGTGATATTGCAGAAGGGCTGTTGGATAAGGTTTGTCTTCTTGTAGATGATACCAAAATCTGCAAAGTTTGAAGAATGGTTGAGAATCTGGCAGCTGAGATTCATTGCTAAAAAATGCACGGTCATGAATTTGGACTGCAAAAATCCAAGGGAGCAGTACAGTATAGGGGCTGAAATACTTCTGTCCACAAAAGAAGAACGGGATCATTTCTGATTATCTTAAGGTGGTTAAACAGGTAGGAAAGGCAACTGCAAAAGTCAGAAGGATGTTCTGGTGTTTATGGAGAGGAATGGCCAGCAGAAAGAGGGAGGTGATGGTGCCTCTCTGATGAGACCTCATTTGGAGTGTTGTGTGCAGTTCTGGAGACCATATATTCTGGAGTTGGTGCAGAAGGTGGCTACCAAAATGGTCAGTGGACTTCATCATAAGACCCATGGGGCATAGACTTAAAATCTCAATATGTATAGTTTGGAAGAAAGATGGGCGTGGGGAGATAAGATAGAAGAAGAGCCTCTTTCATTTGAAAGAAAGCTCTGCAATGAGGGGGCATAAGATGAAGGTGAAAGGGGATAGACTCAGGAGTAATATGAGGAAATATGTATTTATGGAAAGAGTGGTGAATACATGGAATATTTTCCCAGTGAAGGAAGTGGAGATAAGAACTGTATCTGAATTCAAGGAAGCATGGGACAAGCATGGAGTATCTAAAGGAAAAAAAAAGAGACTAAGTAGTTGGTATGGAAGGGCAAACAGGATAGGCTGTATGGTGTTTATCTGCCATCATATTTTTAAGTTTCTATGAATATCAGCCATAAAGATAAGCACATAAATCATCCACTTATCCATCCCATGAATTTTCAGCTGAATGTTCATCTGAATTTAAGAGTGTAAAACTTAGGAGTCTACCTGTGTCCACTCATAGTAGCTAAATTGATTTGAATACTTCTGGATGAAGAATCATGATGTATGTTTTGTAAGAAGCAAATTTGAAGCAAAGGTCTCATCAAACAAGGAACTGCTGAATGAACTCTGAGATTGTTATTCAAAGGTACAGACTGGGAGAGGATTATAAGAAAATGTCAATGTGTCTGAATCAGGGCTCTATGAATCCCAGGCAGCAGATCCCTATAGTGACTAAAAAAATCAGACCTGGCGCCTGGGGCTTCGAACACCTGCAGCATGACCGGGCCTGGCTGCCTGTGGGGATCCCATCCTCTGCATGCAGAAGTCCTTCCTAAGGCCACAATCATGGTGGTACCGGCTCTGGCTGCACACGGGCAGAAGAGAATGGGGATAGCCATGATTGCAGCACAGATGTAAGCTGTCTGTCCACGGGAGCTGGGATCCCTGTGAGCACACAGCTTGCATCTGGGCTGTGATGGCAGCCCTCCCCTTTTCTTCTGCCTGCGGGATATCAGATCCCCGTGGGCAGAACAGGAGGGGAGGCAGGCTGCCGTGGGGATCCGAGCTGGTTGGGGCCGGCAATAAAAAAGAAAAAAAAAGAGTTGGGAGGTTGGGGGGAGGGGAGTTAAAGGTCATAAATTTAAAAAAAAAAAAAAAAAAAAAAGAGTGGGTGGGGGGGATGAGCTTAAATCTTAAAGGGACAGAAACTAAAAAAAAAGGGAAGAGGATGTGGGAGTACTAGGGGGAGGGGAAGGGGAGAAAGTCTGGAAGGGGACTTTCTCCCAGTTGGTGAGAGGTCTTACGTATGCACTAAGTGCAAAGAACTCTTTGCTCTCAGGGAACGAGTCCGTTCTCTAGAGGCTAGAGTAGCAGACCTGGAAGACATAAGAAAGACAGAGAAGTACATTGACGTGACCTACAGGGATATAGTCCTGAAGTCCCACCTCCAGTCTGGCAGCATCCCTGTTGCCATGGAGGAGAGAGGTCACGTGACAGGAGAGCATCACCCTGGTGTGGTAGGAAGTGATCCTTTAACTAGGACCTGTCCTCCAGGTGATGTAAAACCCTCTCGCACCGAGGACGTTTCTCCAGGGCCACATGCCCATGAGGGGAGGGTCAGGACAGCTGTTATAGTTGGTGATTCAATCATTAGGAATGTAGATAGCTGGGTGGCTGGTGGACGTGAGGATCGCCTGGTAACATGCCTGCCTGGTGCGAAGGTAGCGGACCTCACGCACTGCCTAGATAGGATCGTAGATAGTGCTGGGGAGGAGTCTGCTGTCTTGGTACATGTTGGTACCAATGACATAGGAAAATGTGGTAGGGAAGTTCTGGAGGCTAAATTTAAGCTTTTAGGTAGGAAGTTGAAATCCAGAACTTCCAGGATAGCGTTCTCCGAAATGCTTCCTGTTCCACGTGCAGGACCCAAAAGACAGGCAGAGCTCCGGAGTCTCAATGCGTGGATGAGACAATGGTGCAAGGATGAGGGTTTTGGATTTGTTAGGAACTGGGGAACATTCTGGGGAAAGGGGGGGCTCTTCCGAAGGGATGGGCTTCACCTTAATCAGGATGGGACCAGACTGCTGGCATTAACCTTTAAAAAAGAGATAGAGAAGCTTTTAAACTAGAAAATAGGGGAAAGCCGACAGTCACCCAGGAGCGCATGGTTCGGACGAAGGTATCCTTGAAGGATACTACCAAAAGCAGTGAGGTTCCAAAAGGGAGTATAGTAGCCAAAATGCCCTTGAGTAAGGAGCAGACAGAGCATAAAGATTCCAAATTACCCATGCCTACCAATAGCCAGATTAATATGAATAAAATACAGTCTCTAAAATGCTTGTATTTTATTTATTTTTTATTTATTTATTTCTCTTATATACCGCGCTATTCTGCATCAGTGCGGTTTACATTGAACAAACTGAAATTACACTGAACAGGGCATTATAACTTGGAGATAACTATTTTACAGGGGACATGGGCTATGGAGGGTTAAGTGGCTTGCCCAAGACCACAAGGAGCACCTGTGGGACTAGAAACCCCAGTCCTTCTGGCCCAAGGTTGCTGTCCTCTAGTGGGATTTGAACCCCCGACCTTCCGGCCTGAAGTACCTTGCCCCAACCACTAGGCCACTCCTCCACTCAATGTATGCCAATGCTAGAAGTCTAAGCAATAAGATGGGAGAGTTAGAATATATAGCACTAAATGAGAAGTTAGATATGATTGCACTCTCAGAGACATGGTGGAAGGAGGATAACCAGTGGGACACTGTGATACCTGGATACACTGTTCCCTCTAAGCTGTACGCATGTGCGCGCGCACACCCCTCGCCGAGCGAGCGCACATACTTTACAACAGAGCGCACAAAAATTACAGCTCTGATTCTGATAGAAAACAACACAGACGTCTTAAAATTTAAAAGTTATGATTGTAATTACTAGAAATTTCCCGCTTCATTTAGTAATCGTCTATTTTCATTTAATTTGATTAAAATCAATGTGGTGTACATACTGTATTCTGTATATGACTCCAAGTGTCGTTATGTGGCGCACAAAAATTTAACCTTCCTTCAAAAGCTGCACACAGCTGATATTATATGCGCACACAGCCTACAGAAAATTAGAGGGAACATTGCCTGGATACAAACTATATCGTAATGATAGAGCTGATCAAATTGGTGGAGGGGTTGTGCTCTATGTTAGAGAGGGCATTGAGTCAGAAAGGATTAAAGTTTTGCAGGGAACAAAATTTGCGGTAGAATCTCTATGGATTGAAATTCCACTTATGAAGGGGAAGGTGATGGCAGTGGGAGTATACTATCGACCGCCTGGCCAGAATGAACAAATGGATGATGAAATGCTCAAAGAAATCACGGAAGCTAACAAAAGTCACAACAGAGTAGTAATAATGAGTGATTTAAATTACCCCGGTATCGACTGGGTCAGTGTCACGGCAGGACAAGCTAAAGAGATAAAGTTTCTAGATGGAATAAATGACTGCTTCCTGGAGCAGCTGGTTCGTGAACCGACCAGAAGGGAAGCCATACTGGACCTAGTCCTTAGTGGAACGCCAGATCTGGTGCAAGAAATAAGGGTGTTGGGACCACTTGGCAATAGTGATCATAGTATGATCATGTTTGATTTAATTATTGGAGGACAAATAGTAAAGGAATCCACAGTACTACCTTTTAACTTTCAAAAGGGAGACTATGATAGAATGAGGAATATAGTTAGGAAAAAAGTAAAAGGAGCGGTTCCAAAGGTTAAAGACTTACAGCAAGCTTGGGCGTTATTTAAAACTACTATCCTCGAAGCCCAGACCAGCTGTATTCCACGCATTAAGAAGAGTGGAAGAAGAAAGTCCAAAAAACTGCCAGCATGGTTTAAAGGTGAGGTCAGAGAGGCTGTTGCTGCCAAAAAAGCAACCTTCAGGAAATGGAAAAAAGAGCCAAATGATGAAAACTGGAAACAGCACAAGCACTGGCAAGTTAAATGCAAAGCATTGATAAGGCAGGCAAAGCGGGAATTTGAGAAGAAACTTGCTACGGAAGCAAAAACACAGAATAAAGACTTTTTCAAGTACATTCGTAGCAAAAGGCCTGTGAGAGAGTCAATTGGACCGTTAGATGATAGAGGGGTAAAAGGGGCAGTAAGAGGAGACAAGGCTATAGCAGAGAGACTGAATGAATTCTTTGCTTCGGTCTTTACTGAGGAAGATGTAGGGATGTTACCCAAGACTGAAGTGGTATTTAAAGGTGATACTGCAGAGGAATTGAGAGAAATATCGCTACACCGGGAAGATATATTAAAACTATTTGATAAACTGAATAGTAGCAAATCACCTGGACCGGATGGTATACATCCCAGAGTGTTGAAAGAACTGAAATATGAGATTGCAGACCTGCTATTGGTAATCTGTGAACTTTCATTAAAATCATCTGTAATACCTGAAGATTGGAGGGTCGCCAACGTAACACCAATTTTTAAAAAGGGTTCCAGGGGTGACCCGGGAAATTACAGACCGGTGAGCCTGACGTCGGTACCAGGGAAAATGGTAGAAACCATCATAAAGAACAAAATTACACAGCATGTAGATAGTCATGGCCTAATGGGAGACAGCCAACATGGCTTTAGACAAGGAAAATTTTGTCTTACTAATCTGATATGTTTTTTTGAAGGTGTGCATAAACAGGTAGACAAAGGTGAGTCGGTTGATATAGTGTATCTGGACTTTCAGAAAGCTTTTGACAAGGTCCCCCATCAGAGACTTTTGGCAAAGCTAAAAAGTCATGGGATAGGAGGCAGTGTACTATTGTGGACCGGGAACTGGTTAAAAGATAGAAAGCAGAGGGTAGGGCTAAATGGCCAATATTCTCAATGGAAAAAGGTGAATAGTGGAGTACCCCAGGGATCTGTACTGGGTCCGCTACTTTTAGACATATTCATAAATGACCTGGAAAAGGGAATAACTAGTGAGGTTATCAAATTTGCAGATGACACAAAACTGTTTAAAGCTGTTAAAACCCAAGAGGATTGTGGAAAACTGCAGGAGGATCTGGATAAATTGGAAGACTGGGCATCCAAATGGCAGATGAAATTTAATGTGGACAAGTGCAAAGTTATGCACCTAGGAAAGAACAACCCACACTATAGTTACATGATGCAAGGCTCCACATTAGAAACCACCACCCAGGAAAAAGATTTAGGAGTCATCGTGGATAACATGTTAAAACCCTCCGCCCAGTGTGCAGCGGCGGCCAAGAAAGCAAATAGAATGCTAGGTATCATAAGGAAAGGGATGGAGAATAAAACAAAGGATATTATAATGCCTCTGTATCGCTCCATGGTACGACTGCACCTTGAATATTGTGTGCAATTCTGGTCACCGTATCTTAAAAAGGACATAGCATTATTAGAAAAAGTACAGAGAAGAGCCACCAAATTGGTGAAGGGGATGGAAGGCTACTCCTATGAAGAGAGGCTAAAAAGGTTAGGGCTCTTTAGCCTGGAAAAGAGACGGCTGAGGGGAGATATGATAGAGGTCTATAAATTAATGAATGGAGTGGAACGGATAAACGTGGATCAATTGTTTACACTATCAGAATATAGAAAGACTAGGGGACATGTAATGAAGCTACAGGGTAAACTATTTAAGACAAATAAGAGAAAATATTTTTTCACTCAACGTGTAATCAAACTCTGGAATCTGTTACCGGAGGATGTGGTAAGGGCTGTTAGTATAGCTGGGTTTAAAAAAGGTTTGGACAAGTTCCTGGAGGAAAGGTCCATAAACCACTATTAAAAAGGGACCCAGGATATCAATGCTTGACCCAGTACAAGCATTGAGGAACCTGTGTCTTTTGGGGATATTGCTAGGTACGTATGACCTAGATTGGCCACTGTTGGAAACAGGATACTGGGCTCGATGGACCTCGGTCTGACCCAGTATGGCATGTCTTATGTTCTTATGGAACTAGGGTTGCCAACCGGCCGGTTTTCAGCCAGCCTGGTCGGTTTTCCTGTGGCCGGCCCGCTGCCGGCAGAGAACTGAAACCGGCCATTGAAAAGCCGGTTTTTTGCTCTGGCCGCGAGATCGGGAGCGGCCAGAGCAGAAAACCAGCTTTGCGATTGCTGATTACAGTCCTGGCCTCCCCCCCCCCCCCCCTTGCAGCCGCTGCTTCTGCTTCTTACAGAGCAGAGGCTGCAATAAAGTTAATTTAAAAGTAAGGAAACCTGTGAGGGGCCTTCCAGCCCTAAGAAACTCCTTCTGCAGTGCCCGCCCCTCTGATGTCACTTCTTTTTCAACCAGGGACCCTGCAGAAGGAGTTTCATAGGAGCGGAGGGCTCCTCACAAGTTTTCTTACTTTTAAATTAACTTTATTGAAGCCGCTGCTCAGCAGGAGCAGCAGCTGCACGGGGGGGAGGGGGGATAGTTAAGCTGCACAGGGGGGGTGTTAAGCTGCACAGGGGTGGGGGGTTTAAGCAGCACGGGGAGGTTAAGCTCCACGGGGGGGGTTAAGCTGCATGGGGAGGTTAAGCTCCACAGGGGGGTTAAGTTGCATGGAGGGGGGTGTTAAGCTGCATGGGAGGGGTTTGAGCTGCACGGGGAGGTTAAGCTCCATGGGGGGGGGGGGTTTAAGCTGCACAGCAGGGGTTTAAGTTGCACTGGGGAGGTTAAACTGAACAGGGGGGTTAAGCTGCACTGGGGGGGGGGGAATGTGAAGATATACTGGGGGGTGAAGCTGCACCGGGGGGGGGATGGGGGGAAGGTGAAGCTGTACTAGGGGGGTGAAGCTGCACTGGGGAGAGAAGATGAAGCTGTACTGGGGGGGGGGGGGGCATAAGGCTCCACACAGATTTAAATTTATTTTTATCTTAACTTTATTGCAGCCGCTGCCCTGTAAGAAGCAGGAGCAGTGGCTGCAAGGGGAAAGAGATGGCAGAAGGTACTGACAGGTGGAAGGTGAGGGCTGGAAGAGAGCTGAAAGGTGGGGAGGAGGTGGCTGGAAGGGAGCTGACTGAGGGGTTAAGGGGGGGGGGGGCTCAAAGAGAGCTGACATCTGGGAAAGCACAGTTACTTACCTGTAACAGGTGATCTCTGGGAACAGCAGGAATTAGTCCTCACATATGGGTACGTCGGTACCGACGGAGCCTGCGCGGGAAAGCTCCCCAGCTTCCCAGAAGGAAAGCTTTTGGGGCCTCCCACAGCGCATGCGCGCTGCCTTCCCACCTTCCTGACCAACTCTCCTCAGTTCGAGTTTAAAGCTGAGACAATAGAGAGGAAAGGAAAGAGAGAGAGAGATACAACTCCTAGGGGAGGTGGGTGGGTTGTGAGGACTAATTCCTGCTGTTCCCAGAGATCACCTGTTACAGGTAAGTAACTGTGCTATCTCCAGGAACAAGCAGGAATGAGTCCTCACATATGGGGACTCCCTAGCTAAGATGCCCGGGTGATCCCCTCAAGGGTATGAGACCCTGAAGAGTTCCTCATCTTCCTATGGATCTCAGGCATCCGTTAAGGGAAGGTGGGCTGGAGTTGTTCAAGAGTGGAACAGGTGTCTGAGGACAGCCTGACCAAACAAGGCATCCCGGCGGGAGTCCTTGTCCAAACAGTAATGGGCTGTAAAGGTATGAACCGAGGCCCAGGTGGCTGCTCGACAGATCTGGTCGATGGACACAGAATTTAGATGAGCCATAGAGGTGGCCATGGCCCTCACATTGTGAGCGGTGACATGGCCCTCCAGAGAAAGGTTCTTACTCTGGTAAGCAAAAGAGATACACTGAGCAATCGAATTGGACAGTGTTCTCTTAGAGACTGGAAGTCCTATATGAGAAGGATCAAAAGCAACAAAAAGCTGAGAAGACTTTCGATGTTGCTGTGCCCTGTGGAGGTAAAAGGCAAGAGCTCTTTTACAATCTAGAGTATGAAGGTTCCTCTCTGCACTGGATGCATGAGGAGCTGGAAAAAAGACAGGTAAATATACCTCTTGATTAAGATGAAAAGGAAGACCACTTTAGTCATAAAGTGGGGATTTGTCCTAAGGACCACCTTATCATGATGGAACCTTGTATAAGGTGGATTAGCCACTAGAGCTTGCAGTTCACTGATACGGCGAGCTGAGGTGACTGCAATAAGGAAAATAACCTTCCAGGAAAGAAATTTCAAGGAGGTAGTGGCTAAGGGTTCAAAAGGTGGCTTCATAAGCTGACCAAGAACTAAATTTAAATCCCATGCCACCGGAGGAGGTCGAATGGGAGGTTTAGTCAAAGTTAGGCCTCTCATGAATCTTGCGATAAGAGGATGAGAGGAGATAGGTTGTCCATTGAGAGGTTTAAGAGATGCTGAGATAGCACTCAAATGGACCCGTACTGAATTTGTTTTGAGTCCTGCATTGGAGAGATGCAGGAGATATTCCAATAGAGAATTCAAGGGGAGTGCTAGAGGGTCAAGACCCTTTTGAGCACACCAAATGGAAAATCTTTTCCATTTAAAAGCGTAAGAACGCCTAGTGGAAGGTTTCCTAGAGGCATGGAGGATATCCTTCACTTGCTGCGAAAGATTGAAGTCTTGAAGGTCTAGGCCTTCAGTAACCAAGCTCTGAGGTGAAGGGACTTGGGGTTTGGGTGCCACAAAGTCCCCTCCTCCTGAGACAGAAGGTCTGGAGCCGCTCCCAAGTCCAGGGAGGGGGCCTGGGAGAGATGCAGAAGTAGAGGGTACCACACTTGGCGTGGCCAGCGTGGAGCTATGAGGATCATGGACCCTTGATCCCTTTGAAGTTTGAACAGAGTCTTGGGAATCAAAGGAATGGGTGGGAAGGCATACAGGAAGCCCTGACCCCAATGTAGGAGGAAGGCATCCTTGGCCTGAACTCCCTGACACGGAATTCTGGAACAGAACCGGGGAAGTTTGGCATTCCACGGACTTGCAAAGAGGTCTATGTCCGGGGTTCCCCATTTCTGGAAGATTTTGAGTACCTGATCCATGTGCAGGGACCATTCGTGTGGAAGCAGAACTCGACTGAGTCTGTCTGCTCAAGAGTTTTGGATTCCTGGAAGATATACTGCCAGGAGATGGATTTGATGCTCTCTGGCGAAGGCCCATAATCTTAGAGCTTCGTTGCAAAGCGACATAGAGCCAGTCCCTCCTTGTTTGTTTATGTAAAACATGGCTACTTGATTGTCCGTATGAATAAGGACTGTCATGTTGCTGAGGAGGGTATGAAAAACTCAGAGCTAGAAAGATTGCTCGAAGTTCCAAGTGGTTGATATGAAGGGAGGTCTCCTGTGGGGACCAAGTGCCTTGGGTGGATAGGTCCTGTAGATGAGCTCCCCAACCTGTTTGGGAGGCATCTGTTGTGAGGGTTGCTTGGGGCAACAATGGTTGGAAGGGGGCCCCCAACAACAGATTTTGAGTGGACATCCACCATTGGAGAGACCAAAAGAGACGCTTGGAGGTTGCTATTTGGTCTGAGAGAGCTCCTGATGCTTGAGTCCACTGGATGGACAAAGTCCATTGAGCTGCTCTCATATGTAGGCGAGCATAGGGCACCACATGTACTGTGGAGGCCATGTGGCCTAATAGTTGTAGCATCTCCCTGGCAGTCAAGTGGCTTCTGGACTGAGTCTGGGAGGCCAGTTGTACTAGACGTTGGCAACGGGCCTGAGGAAGGTAGGCCCTTGCAGTGGTGGTATCTAACCAGGCCCCTATGAATTCCAGGGACTGAGTAGGGGTGAGTTGAGACTTTGGCAGATTGATCACAAGTCCCAGATACTGCAGAATGCATCTGGTGCGGTCCAGGGAAGTCTGAGCCTCGGACTGAGATGGAGCTCGGATGAGCCAGTCATCCAGGTATGGGAAGACAAAAATTCCCAGGGCGCGTAGAAATGCAGCCACTATTGCCATGCATTTGGTAAACACTCTTGGAGCAGAGGCTAGACCGAAGGGAAGTACTCTGTATTGGAAATGTTTTCCCTGGAACAGAAACCGTAGGAATTTTCTGTGGGATGGATGGATGAGTATATGTGTGTACGCATCCTTGAGATCTAGAGAACAAAGCCAATCCTGACTCTGCAGGTATGGAAGGAGAGTACCTAGAGAAAGCATCTTGAATTTCTCCTTGCATAGGAATTTGTTCAATTCTCTCAGATCTAGAATGGGTCTGTACCCCCCTGTTTTCTTGGGAAAGAGAAAATAAGGGGAATAAAACCCTGACCCCTGTTGAAGAAGAGGAACCTCTTCTATTGCCCTTTGGGCGAGAAGGGTGGTCACCTCCTGACCCAACAGGTCTAGGAGAGATGGGGGAGAATTGAAACGTCTCACCATGGTATGGGGAGGAAGGCTGGAGAAATGCAGTTTGTAGCCCTCTCTGATGATAGAGAGGGTCCACTGTTCTGATGTGATTTGCTCCCATCTGGGAGCAAAATGAGTTAACCTTCCTGGAATGGTGAGAGGCTCTGGTTGTTGTAAAGCCAGAAAGGTTAAGTTCTCTAGTATTAAGTCAAAAACTCTGAGGGGGTTGGGACTGCTGGGCTGGAGCAGTCCCTGCAGGTTTTGCCCTGGCCTGTTTAGGTTGCTGATGCTTAGGAGCAAAGCGAACTGCAGAAGATTGTTGGCCAGTATTTGTAGAAAATCTGGCCTTCTTGTAGAAAGGCTTCTTAAAAGACTTTTTCTTGACAGGGGTAGAGGTAGACTTAGAAAGTCTATCTAAAGCAGCATTTTCTGCGTCCATTTGAGTGGCTTTGATTTGCCACTCCTTACCAAACAGATTTTTACCTGTACAGGGCAGATTTCCCAACCCATCCTGGACCCAGGGTTCTAGGTCAGAGGCCTGGAGCCAAGCAATTCTGCGAGCAGCTATGGCAATACCTGAGGCTCTGCTAGCACCCTCAAAGGAGTCAAAGGCTGCTCTGTTGGAGAACTTTGAAATATCTTGGGTATGCTTTAGCAAAAGAAGGAACTCCTCCTTTCTATCCTCTGGGATAAAGGGGAGAAAATGGCGCATCTTTAATGCAATCTCCTTCAGAAACATGCCCATATAGAGGCTGTATGAATTAATTCTGGCAATAAGCATACTGGCTTGGAAGATTTTTCTACCAAAAGCATCCAAAGTCCTACATTCTCTTCCTGGAGGAGTAGAAGAGTGTCTTTTGGTACTCTTTATCCTTTTCATAGCTGACTGCACCACAATAGAGTGGTGAGGGAGCTGAGTTTTTTGAAACCCAGGAGAAGGAGGGACACGATACATGGTATCCAAACGACGAGAATGTGGAGATAGGGTGAGAGGAGTCTCCCATAAGTCCATCATGTGTTCTTGAAGAATTTCATGAATGGGCAAGGTGACTGCCTCTTTGGGAACCTTAGAGTATCCCAAAATATCTAATTTTTTTGCTCTAGGTTCTTTTTCAGAGGTTACTGAAATAGAGAGACCTTTAGCTACTTCAATGATGAAGTCTTGAAAGGACAAATCCTCTGGAGGAGACATTCTCCTCTTTGGAGAAGAGGGCTCTTCAGGAAGAGTAAGAGATACTTCAGCAGAGTCATCTGATGAATCAGAATCATCAGAAGACTCGAAGTATCGTCTGTTGACTTCCAGGGATCGATAAGCGTATCGACCGGTATCCACATCGGGGGTACCCGGAACCGGTATCCTGGTTGATGTGGATGCCCTGGGTACCGGTATCGGTTGTGGTACCGGAACCGGAGTCGGTACCGCTGGCTGCGGTACCGAGGGCGTCGCAGCTCTAATGAAAGCCATTATGGCCTGCTGCATGGATTGAATGTATGATCCATAGATGCCACGACCGTCTGGATGTCGGTACCGGAAGATTGAACCGGTACCCCAGAGCAGTCTAACAGGTGATCGGTCGAGGCCGTGCCATCGATGTCAACCTGTAACCCCATAGGAGGAGCTTTGGAAGCCGGAGCTTCCCGCCGGGGTTGTTTGGCTGGGGCAGGGTCCTCAGGGTCAAGCCCAGGGGCATCTCGATACTTAGAGGGAGATTTGCCCTTTGAGGACCTGCCGGAAGAATGTTTGGTTACCTGAGATCCATCAGGAGAGGAAGACCTGGATGATGTCAATGCTGGAGTATCAGAAAACAGCATATGAAACTTGGCTGCTCGGTTTTGTAAGCCACGTTTAGACATCAAAGAACAGGACGGGCAATCCGGAATGGAGTGGTCAGGCCCCAAACATTTAAGACACCATTCATGGGTGTCTGTAACCGATATAGTACCGCTACACTTGGTGCATTTTTTAAAACCAGAAGCTGGTTTCTCCATGAGGGAGAATTTAGTGAAGGCCTAGAGGCCTAACAGAAAAAACACACCAAGTGGGGAAAAATAAGATTTTTTTTTTTTTTTTTAAAGTAGTAAAGAAAAAAGACCGGCGGTACCGGTCCGGAATCGAGGAAGGCAGACACGCAGCCAAAGAAACAAATTAAAATAACAACTTCTTCAGCGGTGACAGGAACACGACCTGCTGGCTCCGCGGAAAAAGAAGAACTGAGGAGAGTTGGTCAGGAAGGCGGGAAGGCAGCGCGCATGCGCTGTGGGAGGCCCCAAAAGCTTTCCTTCTGGGAAGCTGGGGAGCTTTCCCACGCAGGCTCCGTCGGTATCGACGTACCCATATGTGAGGACTCATTCCTGCTTGTTCCTGGAGATTGCTACTGGTAAGTGACTGGGTAATGGGGAGGAGGCTGGAAGAGAGGGGGCACTGGGACTGGAAGGGAGCAGAAACATGGGGATGACACTGGAAGGCGGATGAACAGAGTGTAGGGTGACTGGAAGGGAGATGACACGGGGAAGGCACTGGGAGTGGAAGTGAGCTGATACCTGGGATGGTGTTTGGACTACAAGGGGCTGGACAGTGAGGAAGGAGGGGGACTAGAAGGGAATGGACACCACTGGGAACACAAGGGGATTGGCATTGGAATATAATGGGAGGGGAGGACTGAAAAGGGGGCTGGATGGAGAGTTACTGGGACTGGAAATAGGCCGATTGAAGGAAGTGAAAAAAAGAAAAGAAAAGAAAAGAAGAGACTAGAAATGGCAGATAGACTATAGACCATAGAAAACGAGCTAAGAGAAGACAGGAAAATGGAAGCCTCAGGTCGGAAACAGCATGATCAGAGAATAAAATGGTCATACAACAAAGGTAGAAAAAATAATTTTATTTTCAATTTAACTGGACTTTGTACTACCTTTATATTTTACACAGTATGGGGAAGAATTAATTAGACTTACCTGCTAATTGTTGTTCCTTAAGGAACTCTAGTCCAGTCCCGGAACCATAGAGTTTAGAATCTCCTCCAGCAGCCTTGGAGACTGAATGACATCACAGCTCTTCTCTCTCTGGTATAAATAGGCAAGGACCGCCCCCTTCCACCAGTACCTATTGACAAAGCAACTCAGCAGAGCAACAAATAAGTAGATAAAGAACAACAAGATAACCTAAAGAAACTTTGGCTAGAATCTAAAAACCTGTGCATATTCTAACCTTCTCTTCGACGAAGGACCCTGTAGAAATGCCAAAAACGTAGAAACAAAACCGCGCTTCTGCGGGGTTCCCATTGTGGCTGCACTCCACGCCCTCCGGAACCCCACTCCTCTTCCGGAGACATCCTCTCCAATTTGACCCCTTTTACTAAGATAAAACGGACAACACCTTCAGGCTGCATACCCTGGGAGGGGTCCGGGACTGGACTAGAGTTCCTTAAGGAACACCAATTAGCAGGTAAGTCTAATTAATTCTTCCTTTTCGTCCCTCTAGTCCAGTCCCGGAACCATAGAGGATGTAACAGAGCAGTGCACATCAACGGGAGGGACCAGAAAACCAAGCCTGAAGCACCGCTGAGCCAAAACGAAGTCCTCCGCCGCCTGCACATCTAACCGATAGTGCTTCGAGAATGAATGCAACGATGAAGTCGCCGCTCTACAAATGTCCGCGACCGAAACCAAACTGTACTCCGACTATGACGCCGCTTGCGCCCTGGTCGAGTGCGCTCTGAGACCTTCTGGAACTACCCTACCTTTCAAAAGGTAAGCCGACGCAACAGCCGCCTTTAACCATCTAGAAATGGATGCTTGCGCTGCCGCTTCACCCTTCTGCGGCCCCCCGAAAGCCACAATCAATCTGTCAGTCTTCCGAAATGGCTGCGTCCGCCGAAGATACTTCCGAACAACCCGACAAACATCTAGGGGATGTAACCTGCCTTCCGATTTCTCCTTTTGCTGCTTAGAGAATACTGGAAGCGACACCACATGATTGACATGAAAGGCCGAGACCACCTTCGGCTGAAAGTCCGGCACTGAGCGTAGCACGACCTTATCATGGAAGAAAGACAAATAAGATGCCCTACAGGATAAAGCCTGTAACTCCAAAATCCTCCTTGTGGAACAAATAGCTACCAGAAATACCTTCTTTAACGCGAGATCCTTCAGGGTGGCGATGCTTAGCGGCTCAAATGGTAGCTCAAGCAAAGCCTCCAATGCCAGATTCAGCTTCCATGTCGGCACCGAACAGCGTACCAACGGACAAAGAAGCAAGACAGCTCTCAGAAAAAACCTAATGTCACTGTGATATCCTACCGGCTGACCGAGCACTTTCCTCCTATAACAGGAAATCGCCGCCAACTGCACTCGCAAGGAACTGGCCGCCAATCCCTTCCGCACTCCATCCTGCAAAAAGGAAAGGACCTGCGAAATCGAAGCCCTCAACAGCTGAATATTACACTCCACACACCAAGATGCAAAGATCCTCCAGACCCTGACATACACCAGCGAGGTGGAACGCCTGCGTGCCTTTAGCAAGGTAGAAATGACCGCCGCCGAATAACCCTTAGCTGTCATCCTAGCCCTTTCAAGAGCCAAGCCGTAAGCGAGAACCGACTCACCTAGGGCATGCGCAACGGACCCTGCCGTAGGAGCTCCTCCCGCTGCGGTAACTACCACGGATCGTCCACTAACAGCCGTACCAAATCTGCATACCACGGCCTTCAGGGCCAATCGGGCGCGATCACAATCACCCGACCGCGATGTCTCCCAACGCGCTTCACCACCCTGCCCATGAGGGCCCAAGGTGGAAAAAACATAAAGGAGAACTCCCTCTGGCCACCTTTTCACTAATGCATCTAGCCCCTCTGACATCCGTTCCCAGCGCCTGTTGAAAAACCTTGCTACCTGCGCTGACTCGAAGCTCGCCATGAGAGCCATTACCGGAACTCCCCAGCGCCTCATCAGAAGAGCAAACACCTACTCTGCGACGACTGAGGAAATCCGCTTCGAGATTGTCTACGCTGGCCACATGTTGAGCTGCGAGACCCTGGAGATTGTGTTCGGCCCACACCCACAGCGGACCCGCTTCGGCTTCCAGTGTAGCACTTCCTGTGCCCCCCTGCCGATTGATGTAGGCCACCGTTGTCGCATTGTCTGACAAGACTCGGACCGCCTCCCGACCGAGAGTGTCCTGAAACTCCGGTAGTGCCAGAAACACCACTCTTATTTCCAACCTGTTGATGGACCGAGACGTCTCCTCCTGAGACCAACGACCCTGGGCAAAACTGCCTTCACAATGAGCCCCCCCCCCAACCCAGGAGGCTCGCGTCTGTCGTGAGCAGTCCCCAGGATGGCGGTCCAGTGGCATGCCGGCTTCCATATTCTCCGTTCTCAACCACCATCGCCGCTCGTGATGCACATTCTGAGGGCAAACTAACCTCTGCGATAGGACATCCAACTGATGCAACCAACGACGAAGGAGCGCCGCCTGGAACGGCCGCACGTGCGCTCGGGCCCACGGAACCACTTCTATCGTGTCTGCCATTGTTCCCAACAACTGCAGGTACTGCCATGCTGTTGGAGCTGGACTCGAAAAGAAACGCCTGACGAGTTGTCGCAGACCTAGAGCCCGGGCCCTGGGCAGGAACACCTTCCCCTGCTTTGTTTCGAAGCACACCGCAAGGTACTGCTGGGATTGCGATGGTACCAACCTGCTCTTTGCAAAGTTGACTACCCAACCCAGGCCTTCGAACATCTGGACCACCCAGGCCGTCGCTGCCGAGCTGTCCTCTCTCGACTTCGCTCGGATCAACCAATCGTCCAAATATGGGTGCACCAGTACTCCCTCTTTGCAGAGCGCTGCCGCCACCACCACCATGACCTTGGAAAACGTCCGTGGCGCCATTGCCAGCCCAAAGGGCAGCGCTTGAAATGGGAAATGTCCCATGGGTACAGCAAATCTCAGCCACTTCTGATGCTCTTGCCGAATCGGGATATGCAGGTAAGCATCCGTGAGATCTAACGATGTCAGGAACTCCCCGGTCCGGACCGCTGCCAGCATGGAACGCAAGGTCTCCATCCGAAAATGGGTAATCCGGAGCCAACGGTTCACCCTTGCCAGAGCCAGGATCGGGCGAAATGTGCCCTCCTTCTTTGGCACTATGAAATAGATGGAGTAGCAACCGGAACCGCACTGCTCCGCGGGCACTGGCAGCACCGCCTCAAGCTGCAGCAGCCGCTGTAGCGTGTCCTGGACCGCCTGCCTGTGCCCAGGGCTGAGCAGGGAGAACGGACAAAGGAACCTACGATGGGTCGATGGAGTTCTAATGACCTTCAGGACCTACTAATCTGACTTAATTCAGACCCAGGCAGGGTAAAACTCCTGAAACCGACCTCCTCTGGGAACTACCCTCTCCTGAGCCCGCCTTATCTCATCGTGTCTGTTTTGTGGCCGAGGACTGGAAAGGAGCGAACCCCCGGCCTGCTCCCCTGAATCCTCGAAACCCCTGACCCCTAAGCGGGAACTTCCCCCACTGGGACTGTCCATAACGGGGAGAACAAAAACTACAAAAGTCTCTCGGGACCTCCCTGAATCCCGCAGAACTGCGGCCCTGCTTCGGCTTGTCCTCTGGGAGATGTCCCCCCTTGGACTCCCCGAGGTCCTGGACCAACTTATCTAAATCCTCCCCAAATGAAAGCGTACCCCCAAAGGGTAACTTGCTAAGCTGAGCCTTAGACGAACTGTCCGCCGACCAGGTTCTCAACCAGAGATACCTCCGAGCTGCTACTACGGAGACCAACCCCGTAGCCAAGCCGCGGAGATCAGAATGAATATCCGCCAAGTACGTGGTTCCCGACTCCAGTCGCGTGGCATCTTCAAGCTGCCCTTCCAGATGGTCTCCTGCAACCTCTGGGACCACCTCAAACAGCCACGTGCCACCGAAGCCGGTCTGCATGGACAGCGCGCAAACATCGAACACCTGTTTCAACAGAGTGTCTAACCTCCCGTCCTGAACATCCTTCAGCGCTGCGGTCCCCCTCCACGGGAATTGTGGTTTTCTGAGTGACCGCCGATACCGCCGCAACTACCTTTGGAGAATGAAACAGCTCCAAATCGCGGTTCGTGAGCGGATAAAGGCGAGCCAACGCTCTAGCCCCCTTCAGGGCCGTCTCTGGCAAATCCCATTCTTCCTGTATCATATTCCGAAATACTCTATGGAGGGGAAACACTCTCTGGGATGTCCGCACCGCCTGCAACAGCGGATCTTCTAATGTCTCTTCCACTGCTTCCTCGCTGGAAGGCAGGTTTAGTGTCTTTAGCGTCTCCGAAACCAGGGCTGGAAACCCTTCACACCGAAAGACTCTGACTACCCAGCACTGCTGCTCCGAGTCAGGCAACTCTCCGTCTTCCAGCTCATCTTCCAAGAACTCTTCCCTTTTTGGCATTCCCCTCGCTCAGGTCATCAGCGAGGTAAGGTGCGGGACCCTCCGAAGTGGCCCTACACCTTTTAGCCACCGGAGCACCATTCCCCGAACCGACCAGAGAGGCCGAGCGCTTCTGACTCTGGGGGCCGTGAGGAAGAGCCGACATCGCGGGCTGAAGGAAGGCAAAAGCCTGCTGCATCAAGGCAACGAAGTTCGGCGGTATCCTGGTCGCCTCCCCGCCTGTCCCTGCTCCTGTGACCTGGCGGAGCCACCGCCCGAGGAGGGCCCCGGCACTGGTTCCTCAGGATCTAGAGACGAGATAACAGTGCCTCAGCGCCTGTACGAATAGCCTTCCGGCCTGCTAGGGGCTGTCCCGGCTCTCCGTCCATATGCTGTGCCTCTAGGGAGCAAGGGACACAGACTCCTTATTCCAGCACTGAACTTTTCCTCCTGCCGCACACTAGACAGCGTGGATTTGCAGGCATAGCAGCCGCCTCAAAGAACTGCTCTAAACCACCCCGGGAACACCCCCCCGCTGGCCCTGACCACCAGCCCCGGAAGGAAGGGCTCTCTCCGGGTTGGAGACCTGCAAAAAACAACCTAGATACACTTGCTCAATATTTCAATAAGGGAAAAGTACAGCATAGCTCGTTTCCCTTTGAACTTCTCTTTTTTTTCCCCAACAGGCCAACGCTCTGTAAGTGCCTGATGAGCCTATAGCAGGTCTGCAGCAAACGAGGCTTAAACGCTTCCAAAAAGCCACTATAAAAAAAAATGCGGTTTTCAAAATGGCCGCCAGGACTTTTCCCGTGCAGCAAAAAAGTGTCCGGAGGGCAAAGAACTCCTTTATGAGATCCCCCGCTGAGGCAGGGACTTCCCTCTCAACTCCCCTCCAAGAAACAAGTAAAAGAAAATTCAAAAAGAAAGAAAAAACGCCGTTAAAGTTGGCGAGACCTACCTACAGTTCCCTGCTTCAACCTGAGGTGCTGCAATGAGGCAGACACGCGCCAGAGCTCAGCCTGCTTGTGGCTTCGGCTCCGATGGTGCTCCCACCACCAATCTCCCTGTCCCTTAGAGATGGCTGAGGCTAAGCCTTCCACCTGCTCCTCACCCTTGCTTGCGGGTTCGGGAGCAGGGAGGCTACTTCTTCTGCTCTGTAAAGCTGCTCCACCAAGGGGCAGCCCCCCCCTACGAGAGGGAAAATTGAGGGAGAAAGGAGGAAGCAGGACTGGAGCCAGAGGGAAGAAAAAAGTGGCTATTTATTTTAGAAAGGCAACCAAACAAAAAAATCAAGAAATAGAAAAGGAACACAAAGAAAAAATTCCTAGCTCTGCCTATTTGTGCTGGGCCTATCCCTAGGCCCAGAATCTCTTCAGCTGCTTGGAGACTGAAGTACTGGTGGAAGGGGGTGGTCCTTGCCTATTTATACCAGAGAGAGAAGAGCTGTGATGTCATTCAGTCTCCAAGGCTGCTGGAGGAGATTCTAAACTCTATGGTTCCAGGACTGGACTAGAGGGACGAAAAGGAACTGCATCTCTTATTTATCAGATACTGCACTGCATGCAGAGTCTGTCTTCTTGGGGTTTCAGTTTAATTTTTGTCTATATCTATCCAGAGGGTCGCCATGAGTCGACTCCGACTCGACGGCACTTAACAACATATTTCTCTTTTTGTTTTGTGCTCATTTATTGATGAAGACCTGTCGGTATTGTGTGTGTGTGTGTTTGTGTGTGTGTGTACAACCAATGCTGCGTGTTCTGTCAGTATAGAATTTCTGTTTAAGAATGTGTAGAAATCTTGCTCATTCAGTTTGCACATTGCCCTCTGCAATTTTTTGGGGGACAGGGGGTGGAGCAAGGGTGGGATGGGGTGGGCCAGGAGGCGGGGCAGGGGCGGTGTTGGGGTGGGCATGGGCGGAGCATGATTAGCCATAGGTGGCGGGTTTTTCTCCTTCAAAAAGTTGGCAACCCTAAGGGGAACAGAGAAAGGTTTAAAAGGATGAATGCATGGGGACAAAAGGGCACAATGCATATTTATCTAAGGGTGCATTCCCTTCCCCCAAGAACACACACACACACATACACAATCACAATCCACCACACACAAGCACCCCACCTCTGTAGGAGACACAAGTACCCTAGCGCCACACTACATACACATGTACACACACAAGAACCTTACCTCTACACCACACACATAGAAGCTCCCCAGCTCTGCAGAGCACACACACACACACATGCACCGCAGCCCTGCACACCACTCACACAAAAGCACCCATCATCACATCCCACACACAGACTAGGCACACCACAGTTGCACTACACACCCACAAATCCACTTGCTATCTGACGTTATAGTTGTTGCTATCTAAAGATGACGTATGGTGTAGGAATTCTGGCACTGATCTCATGAGACTTGAGAACATGAGACCAGCATGAGAGAACCTGGGGGGAGGAGGGGGGCACGAGGAGGTCATGAGTGCTGGTTGCCAAGATTTTGGCCTAGCTCCTAAATTGGCATAAAATTTGTCAAGGTCTGGTCTGAATACCCCTTGGAGCACTATCAAGTCTTTCAATGTAATGCGCTTCCAAAACAATGTATCAGTCAAGCTGTCCCTCTAAAGCAGGGGTTCTTAAACCTGTCTTGAGGCCTCCCCAGACAGTCGGGTTTTCTGGATATCCACAATGGATATGGCATGAGAGAGATCTGAAATATCCAAATCTCTCTCATGCATATTCATTGTGGATATCCTGAAAACCCAATTGACTAGGAGGCAGGTTTGGGAACTTTTGTTCTAAAGTAAGCAGCCATGGGTTAAGGAGATTGCTGATTAAAGTCATTGTGCGGCCAAAGATTAATTTAAAAGACCTACAGATGCCTCTGGCAGATACTGGCGAAAATGTGGACTGTTCAAAAATTTCAAGATATACAGATCTCCCTCACAGGGAGAAGAAGTGGACGGGAGAGTTAATTGAAGACATACGCAGCATTGCCAGGAAAGGGAAAATGCTACTGATAGGGGATTTCAATATGCCAGATGTTGATTGGCATATCACTGCTGCAGTGTCATCTAGAAGTAAGGAGATCCTGGATTCTCTACAGGTAGAACTATTCAGGCAACTGGTAACAGAACCCACACGGGAAGGGGCCATACTGGACTTCGTGCTTAACCCTTTCCAGGCCGAGCCCAAAACTCTCGGGATCCAAAATTCTGACTAAATATTCCTATCAAATGGTATATAATACATGACCATAGCAGAAGGAAAATCACTATTAGAACATATTGAATAAGACGGGTACAATTTTCCTGAAATATGCAAAAATTAACCCGGCTGCAGAATGTGGATTAAAAATTTAAAGTAGGCCTTCAAAGGGTTTTTAAATCATTTAGTATCCAGTGATCACCAGATGGTGTGGTTCAGTATTAGGACTAGGGCTTCTAAAATCCATTCAAAAGCGAGGGTCTTAGACTTTAGGAAAACTAACTTTGGGAAGATGGGAAAATACCTCAGGGAGTCGTTAGTGGTATAGGAACAGCTGGAGGATGTATAAAAACAGTGGGCAAAACTGAAAGGGGATATTTTAAGGGCAACCAACCTTTTTGTTAAAATGGTAAATAAAAGGAAAAGGAAAAGGAGACCGCTATGATTTTCAAAATTAGTAGCTGAAAAGGTGAAGAAAAAGAGGGAGGCCTTCATGAAATACAAGAGATCACAGAGAGAGGAAGACAGGCATCTATATTTGGAAAAACTTAGAGAAGCTAGCAAACTAGAGTCAGGAAAGCAAAGATTCAAAGAGGAGCAAATAGCCAATTCAATAAAATGGGGGGATAAGACATTTTTCAGATATGTTAGTGAGAAGATGAAAGGCAAAAGTGGTATTCTCAGACTCAAGGGTGAAGGGGAGGAATATGTAGAAGCTCATGAGGATAAAGTGGAATTGCTTAACAAATATTTCTGCTCTGTGTTCACAGATGAACAACCAGGAGCAGAACCTCAGAAAACACTCACAAACAGGAACAGAAGTGCGGGACATCTTGAACAATTTTCAGAAGTCTGTGTTCATGAGGAACTAGCTAAACAAAGTAGACAAAGCGATGGGACCAGATGGGATACACCCGAGAATACTGAAGGAACCTGGGAATGTTCTAGTAGCTCCACTGACTGACCTTTTCAATGCCTCAGAGTTAGGAGGGGTGCCAGAAGACTGGAGAGAGGCACATGTGGTCCCTTTACACAAAAGTGGAAGTAAGGATGTGGTTGAAAACTACAGGCCAGTTAGTTTAACCTTGGTGGTGAGTAAATTATTGGAAGCGCTGCTGAAATAGAAAATAGTGAGGTTTCTGGAGTCCAACAGATTACCGGATCAGAGGCAACATGGATTCACCAGAGGCAGGTCTTGTCAGACAAATCTGATTGATTTCTTTGACTGGGTGACCAGGGAGTTGGACCGAGCGTGGGCTCTAGATGTTGTGTATTTAGATTTCATCAAAGCCTCTGACACCGTTCCACACAAGCGATTTATAAACGAACTGAGCACCCTAGGGATAGACCCTAAAGTTATTGCTTGGGTTAGAAATTGGTTGAGTGGGGGGCAACAAAGGGTAGGGATAAACAGAGCTTACTCTGAGGAGAAGGAGGTTACCAGTGGTGTGCCCCAGGAATCTGTCCCTGGTCAGATTTTTTTTAACATCTTTCTTAGTGATATTGCAGAAGGGCTGTTGGGTAAGGTTTGCCTCTTTGCATGTGATAACAAAATCTGCAATAGACACCCAGGAAGGTGTAGATAACATGAGGAGGGATCTCACTAAGCTTGAAGAATGGTCTAGAATTTGGCAGCTGAGATTTAATGTTAAAAAATGCACGATCATGTATTTGGGCTGCAGCAATTCAAGGGAGCGATATAGGGGATGAAGTACTACTGTCCACAAAAGTAGAGCGGGATCTAGGCATAAATGTGTCTGATGATCTTAAAGTAGCTAAATAAGTAGAAAAGACAACAGTGAAAGCTAGAAGGATGCTTGGGTGCATAGGGAGAGGAATGGCCAGCAGAAGAAAGGAGGTGATAGTGCCTCTGTATAAGTCTTTGGTGCGACCTTATTTGGAGTATTGTGTGCAATTCTGGAGTTCACACTTTCAAAAGGCTATAAACAGGTTGGAGTCGGTACAGAGGCTGGCTACTAAAATGGTTAGTAGCCTTCGTTATAAAGCATATGAGGACAGACTTAAGGATCTTAATTTTATACTTTAGCAGAAAGGCAGGATAAAGGAGATATAGAAACATAGAAATATGATGACAGAAAAAGACCACATGGCCTATCTAGTCTGTCCTTCCATAACAACTACAACAGTCCCCTTTTTACCTTTAGAGATCCTCTGTGTTTGTCCCATGCTTTTTTTGAATTCAGTTACTGTCCTCATCTCTACCACCTCCACTGGGAGACTATTCCAAGGATCCACTACTCTTTCCGTAAAGAAATATTTCCGCATATCACTCCTGAATCTATCTCCCTTCACCCTCATCCCATGTCCCCTCGTAGCAGAACTTGCTTTCAATTGAAAGAGGCTCTCTCCCTGAACATTTATGCCACAGAGGTATTTAAACATCTCAATCATATCACCTCTATCCCGCCTTTCCTCTAAGGTGTACATATTAAGATCCTTCAGTCTGTCCTCATATGCTTTATAATGAAGACCACTAATCATTTTAGTAGCCACCCTCTACACCGACTTCATCCTGTTCACATCCTTTTGAAGGTGCGGTCTCCAGAATTGCACACTATACTCCAAATGAGGTCGCACCAAAGACTTATACAGAGGCATTATCACCTCCTTTTTTCTGCTAGCCATTCCTCTCTGTATGCACCCAAGCATCCTTCTAGCTTTTGCCGTCACCTTTTCTACCTGTTTAGCTACTTTAAGATCATCAGACACAACCACGCCTAGGTCCCACTTTTCTTTAGTGGACAAAAGTACTTCACCCCCTGTACTATATTGCTCCCTTGGATTGCTGCAGCCCAAATGCATGACCTTACATTTTTTAACATTAAATCCCAGCTGCCAAATTCTAGACCATTCTTCAAGCTTAGCTAGATCCCTCCTCATGTTATCTACCCCTTCCTGGGTGTCTACTCTATTGAAGATTTTGGTATCATCCGCAAAGAGGCAAACCTTACCTGAAAGCCCTTCCGGAGTGGAGGAATGGCCTAGTGGTTGGGGCAAGGTACTTCAGGCCAGAAGGTCGGGGGTTCAAATCCCACTAGAGGACAGCAACCTTGGGCCGGAAGGACTGGGGTTTCTAGTCCCAAAGGTGCTCCTTGTGGTCTTGGGCAAGCCACTTAACCCTCCATAGCCCATGTTCCCTGTAAAATAGATATCTCCAAGTTATAATGCCCTGTTCAATGTAATTTCAGTTTGTTCAATGTAAACCTCACTGATGCAGAATAGCGCGGTATATAAAGGAATGTAAATAAATAAAATAAAATAAAATAAAAATATATCACTAACAAAGATGTTAAAAAGAATCAGACCAAGGACAGATCCCTGGGGCACATCACGGATAACATCCTTCTCCTCAGAGTGAGCTCCATTTACTTGTACTCTTTGTCGCCTCCCACCCAACCAATTTCTAACCCAAGCAGTAACTTTAGGGTCCATCCCTAGGGTGCTCAGTTTGTTTATAAGTCGCCTGTGAGGAACAGTGTCAAAGGCTTTACTGAAATCTAAATACACCACATCTGGGGCTGTCCCTCAGTCCAACTCCCTGATCACCCAGTCAAAGAAATCAATCAGATTTGTCTGACAAGACCTGCCTCTGGTGAATCCATGCGGCCTCAGATCCTGTAATCCACTGGACTCCAGAAACCTCACTATTTTCTCTTTCAGCAGCGTTTCCAATAATTTACTCACCACCGAAGTTAAACTAACTGGCCTGTAGATTTCAACCACATCCTTACTTCCGCTTTTGTGTAAAGGCACCACATGAGCCTCTCTCCAGTCCTTTGGCACCACTCCCGACTCCAAAGAGGCATTGAAAAGGTCAGTCAGTGGAGCTGCTAGAACGTCCCCAAGTTCCCTCAGTATTCTAGGGTGTATCCCATCTGGTCCCATCGCTTTGTCTACTTTAAGTTGAGATAGTTTCTCACGAACACAGTCTTTTGAAAATTGTTCAAGATGTCCTTTGCTTCTGTTCCTATTTGTGGGTGTTTTCTGAGGTCCTGCTCCTGGTTCTTCATCTGTGAACACAGAACAAAAATATTTGTTAAGCAATTCTGCTTTATCCTTATCACTTCTATATTCCTCCTCTGCACACTTGAGTCTGACAATACCACTCTTGCCCTTCCTCTTCTCACTAATATATCTGAAAAATGTCTTATCCCCCCATTTTATTGCATTGGCTATTTCCTCCTCCTTTTGAATCTTTGCCTTCTTGACTACTTTGCTGGCTTCTCTAAGTTTTTCCAAATACAGATGCCTGTCTTCCTCTCTCTGTGATCTCTTGTATTTCATGAAGGCCTCCCTCTTTTTCTTCACTTTTTCAGCTACTTCTTTCGAAAACCATAGCGGTCTCCTTTTCCTTTTTCCCTTTATTTACCATTTTAACAAAAAAGTTGGTTGCCCTTAAAATATCCCCTTTCAGTTTTTCCCACTGTTTTTCTACATCCCTCAGCTGTTCCCATCCAACTAACGACTCCCTGAGGTATTGGCCCATCTTCGCAAAGTTAGTCTTCCTAAAGTCTAAGATCCTCGCCTTTGAATGGATTCTAACAGCCCTAGTCCTAATACTGAACCACACCATCTGGTGATCACTGGATGCAAAATGATCTCCCACTACAACATCAGAAACACTTTCACCATTGGTAAGCACCAAGTCCAGTATGGCCCCTTCACGTGTGGGGTCTGTTACCAATTGCCTGAATAGTTCTCCCTGTAGAGAATCCAGGATCTCCTTACTTCTAGATGATACTGCAGCAGGAATGTGCCAATAAACATCTGGCATATTGAAATCTCCTATCAGTAGCACTTCCCCTTTCCTAGCAATGCTGCGCATGTCTTCAATTAACTCTCTGTCCACCTCTTCCTCTTGTGAGGGAGGTCTGTATATCACACCAATGCAAATAGATTTCTCTTTCCCTCTTTCTAGTTTAACCCACAATGCCTCCTCTCTCCCTTTTAAGCTCTGTAATTCCAAAGCTTTAATAGTAGTTTTTACATATAGTGCCACTCCTCCTCCCCTACTTCCTACCCTGTCCTTTCTGAATAAAGTATAGCCAGGTATAGTTACATTCCAATCATGGTTTTCTGTGAACCATGTTTCTGTAACTGCCACTAAATCCAAGTCAGCCACTCCCACTAAAGCTTCAACATCAGGGTTCTTATTTCCCATGCTACGGGCATTTATACACACTGCTTTCCATATGATTGAGATATTTAAATATCTCTGTGGCATAAATGCACAGGAGGAGAGCCTCTTTTGATGGAAAGCCAGCTCTGCTACTAGGGGACATAGGATGAGAGTGAAAGTGGATAAATTGAGAAGTAATATGCGGAAGTATTTCTTTACGGAAGAAGAGTGGTAGATGCATGGAATAGTCTTCCAACGGAGGTGGTAGAGATGACACCAGATTTGAATTCAAAAAAGCATGGGACAAAACAGAGGATCTCTAAAGGAAAAAGGGGGACTGTTGTAGTGGTTGATATGGAAGGGCAGACTAGATAGGCACAAACCAAAAGTAACAATGGAGTAACTCAGCACGAAGAAAGTGAATGTCCTTGTGTGACTCAGTCAAAAGCAGACCTGGATCCAACAGAATATCTGTGGACTGCAGTCCAGAGAAAATCCCTAGCTAACTAGACAGATCTTGAACTACTGGGCAAAAACTGCAGAATCCCATTATGCAAAGTTGGTAGACACTTACCCTAAGTGACTGATTGTTATTATTGCGCAAAAACTGCTTGCAACTGGTATTGAGTCAAGGAGTGTGAAGATTTATGTAATCAAGACTTTTTTGTTTCTTATTCTTAATTAATTTTGAATATATCTACAATTTTTCTTTCATGTTGAAAATGTAGAGTATGTCGTGCAGATCAGTAAAACAAACCCCCTACATTAATACATTCTGAATTGCCTTTTATAGACAACAGATGTGTGAAAAATGTATGAGTTTGAAGACTTTTACAAAGAGCTGTAATCGTAATACTATTAGCATGCTGGAGGCCTAAAACAAAGCAAATGATTCATTCTCAATACAAAGATATCCTTAAAAAGGCAGTGTGAACACCATGAATCATTATTGACTAGCCCTTTCCAGGCCGGGCCCGAAATATTCGGGACCCAAAATAATGACCAAACGGCCGAGCCCGAAATATTCGGGATCGGCGCTATGATGCGATTAATGAATATTAATGAGGGGAAAACCGGAAGCTAATGACAACACACATTTGGACTAAGGGAAAAGAGAGTTTTGCTAGTGTTTCTTTGTAAAAACCAGGTCTTTAAAGCCAGAAAATAACCTGCAAATAGGGCATTAGAAATAGGTCATTTCAATTAAAAGCAAAGAAAACAAGATGGAGTCAGCTGGTAAGAGAATGTGTAAAGAACGATCAGGGCCGGCCCGTCCATTGAGCAAGAATGTTTTTTGCACAGGTCCCGCGCAAAGAACATTCTGCTTTTTTAAAAAATGAAATAAAAAAAAAAAATGGGCCGCTGCCGCCACGGCAGCATGGAGTGTCCCGCGGGGCCCTTTCTGCCCGGCTGAACTCTCCCGGCGTGGCTGAAGCCCTCTGCTCCGGCTTGCAGATACGCAAAGGGAGAGTGTCTCCCACGCGTCTCTGTTAAGCCCGCAGGGGCAGGTGGGAAATTTCCCATCAGCCCCTGCTTCCCATCAGCCCCTGCGGGCTTAACAGAGACGCGAGGGAGACACTCTCTCTTCGCGTATCTGCAAGCCGGAGCAGAGGGCTTCAGCCGCGCCGGGAGAGTTCAGCCATGCAGAGGGGGCCCCGCGGGACACTCCATGCTGCCGCGGCGGCAGCGGCCAGCTTTTTTTTAAATTTTAATTTCCATGAGCCGATGGGGGGGGGGGGGGTAGGACTGGCAATGGGCTGTGGGCTGATGGGGGGGTTAGGACTGGTAATGGGCTATGGGGGGGTTTAAGCCTGGCCATGGGCTGTGGGCTGATGGGGGGGTTAGGACTGGTAATGGGCTATGGGGGGTTAAGACTGGCAATGGGCTGTGGGCTGATGGGAGCTGTCTGGAAATGGGGTGTTAGGACTGGTAATGGGCTATGGGGGGGTTAAGACTGGCAATTGGGCTGTGGGCTGATGGAGGCTGTCTGGAAATGGGGTGATGGGGGGTTAAGACTGGTAATGGGCTGTGGGGGGGGTTAAGACTGGTAATGGGCTATGGGGGGGTTAAGACTGGCAATGGGCTGTGGACTGATGGGGGCTGTCTGGAAATGGGGTGATGGGGGGTTAGGACTGGAAATGGGCTATGGGGGGCTAGGACAGGAAATGGGCTGATGGGGGGGCTAGGACAGGAAATCGGCTGATGGGGAGGGGTTAGGACTTGAGGTGGGCTGATGTGGTTAGGACTGGTAATGGGCTGTGGGCTGATGGGGGGCTTAGGACTGGCAATGGGCTATGGGGGGCTGACTGGAAATGGGCTGATGGGGTTAGGACTGGAAGAGGGCTGAAGGGGGGTTAGGACTCGTAATGGGTTATGGGGGGGGCTTAAACTGAAAATGGGGTGATGGGGGGTTAGGACTGGAAGTTGGTTGACGGGGGGCTAGGACCGGTAATGGGTTGGGGGGTTGCTAGGACTGGAAATGGGCTGAGCGGAAGGGGAGGCTTAAACTGCAAATAGCTGATGGGGAGGGGGCTTGGAATGGAAATGGGCTGTGAGGGAAGGGAGCTAGGACTGAAAATGGGCTGATGGAGCAGCTAGGATAGGACTGGAAATGGGCTGTAGGGGGCAGCTAAGATTGGAAATGGGCTGTGGTGGGGGCTTGAATTGAAATGGACTCATGGAGGGGCTAGAACTGGAAGTAGGCTCATGGGGGGGCTTGGACTGGAATTGGGCTGAGTGGAGGGGAGCTATGATTTGACATGGGCTGATGATGGGGCTAGCAAATGACTAGAAATGGGCTGATGGGGGGCTAGGATTGGAAATGAGCTGATGAAGGGACAGACTGCAAATGGATGGGGGAGCTAGGACTGGAAATGGGCTGATGTGGGGCTAGGACTGGAAATGGGCTGATGCAGGGACTAGAAGGGAATGGATGCTGGGTGAGACTGGAACTAGAAGGGAGCTGATGTTGGGGGAGGATTAGAATGGGATGGGGCTGGGAGAGTAAAATGGAGAGGGGAAAAATATTTTGTGTGGGAGGGATGAAAAATCTATAATTGGCCGGGTATTGGGAGAGTAAGTGGGGATTGAGGATGGAGGGGTAAAATTTGTGAGGATGAAATAGGAATGAGGAAAGAGCAAAAGGAGAAAGATTAGTATGTTAAAGCAGATGTAGAGAGAGAGAATGGAAAAAAAACTAGAAGAGAGAAGAAAGGACAAATGGACAGCAGATGATGGAGAGTTAGCAGAAAACATGAAGAAACCAGAAGAAAGTGGCTGGACCAATTGCAACTGAAAAAAAAATGCACAAAAGGTAGAAAGATATCTCTTTATTTTGAATTTATTAACTGGAATATGAAAGCTCTTGGAAATGTGCATCATTAACGTCTGTGCTTTGTTTGGTACAAGAGGAAATTAATTTATAGTTTTATTTCTACAGTGTTGTTGTACATTCCAAGTTTGGCTTTTGGGGTTCCCAGTTTAATTATTGCCTTCCTGTTTCTAAATTGTGATTCCTTGTTTGGTGATGGTCTATGTTCTGCATGTGTAACTGAGCTGAGGTATTCTGTTTATGTAATTCCTATTTGACATTGCCACTTGTTCTCTTTCCCCAGTATTCTCTGAAATGTACTGGTTTAATATTTGCAGTGTTGCCTTTTGATAGGTAGGGTATGGTGCTTTGTGAGTCCTGGTAATGCTGTCAGGATACGGCGGGTTTGCTATGGGTTCTAAATGGGCAGCGTTTGTAGTAGTTCCTAATGTGCCTGGCGGTTGGCACTGGATTATAGTAATGTAGAAATCTTTTAGTCTTTCTTTATCCATACACTCATTAAGAGACATGTTTACTAAAAGTTAGTGTATGGTAACATTATGCAAATATTTATGCAAATAAGGCCACTTATGCAAATGAGGCCCCGCACCGAGTCTCCGCACATGGCCCCGCACCCCCCTTGGGCCGCCCCTGAGAACGATATAAAGCTGTCGAAGTGATTAGGTTTCTCACAGAAAGTGATGGTAACAGTAATAGCAGTGGCGAAGATGTCATAATGAAACTGAAGACGTTTTCACCAAAAATGTGGACTTTGAAGGCTCGGATGACAGTGACCCAGATTCAGTAGTGGCTGCAGCTGAACCTCCAGGTTAGTATTATTTGCAGTCATTATTTGTCATTATTAGTCATTATTTGTCACCTATATATCAGCTATGTCTTTAGGTATAACAAAACACTAAATGTCACATTTATATTATAAATTGTTCAATTTGAAAAATGTCAACTATAATAAAACATTTTCATTTACAGTTGTGGCCGCGGCTGAACCATCTGTAAATACAAACCCTCTTGGCAGAGGGAAGCTTTGCCGTCGTACTGCAGACCGTGGTGATAGTGCAACTACATCACAAGTACGGCAACTACATCACAAGTACGGACAAGAAGAAGCAGTCTTCCATGGAAAACAACTCCAAAAGACGTCCGTCAGTTTCCTTTCATTGCACAACCAGGCATAGACAAACGTATGGGTGTCAATGCAACTAAATTAGACTTCTACAAGCTCTTTGTTACAGATGAACTAATTTCAATGATTGTTCTTGAGACAAATCGCTATGCAGCAGAATTGTGTGCTAAAATACCAGCTGACAAGCCTCATGCCCGAATGAGAAAATGGCAAGACGTTGACCATAATGCTATATGGAGAATGTTGACGTTGACGATGGCTATGGGAATTATCAAGAAGCCTATGATTGACTTGTACTGGTCAGGTCAACAATTGTTAGAAACTCCATTCTTTCCATCAGTAATGAGCCGAAATACATATAAGCGAATATTACAGGCCCTTCACTTTCAAAACAATGCAACACAGAAACCCGAGGGTGATTGCATTTGGAAGCTTCGTCCATTCTATGACATTATCACAAAGCGATTCAAAATTGTTTATATCCCGGAACAAGACATTTCAATTGATGAATCTCTACTGCTTTTCAAAGGAAGGTTATATTTCAAACAATACATACCTACAAAACGCTCAAGATTTGGCATCAAATCCTATGAGCTGTGTGAGTCACGTAGTGGATACACCTGGAAGTATATGCTATACTCAGGTCAAGATGCAGTTCTAAGTGATGGTTTACATGGCAGTAGCTACTGTATTGTGCTGAATCTGATGGATGGACTGCTTGATCAAGGCTATCGATTGGCTGTGGATAACTACTACAACAGTCCAGAACTCTGTATGGATCTGTATGACCGAGCAACATCCTGCTTTGGAACGGTACGATCCAGTCGAGTTGGTATGCCTACTGACCTGCGTCTATATTTAGATGGAAGCAAATTGAAATGAGGAGATGTCACATATCGTACAACAGATAAACTGCTAGCACTTTGCTGGTATGATAAGAATTATGTAACAATGTTGTCCAACTCTCATGATGGCTCTGTAGTTCACACTGGAAAAAGAGATCGTAATAATCAGCCAATTCAAAAGGCACAAGTTATCATTGACTACAACAACATAATGGGCGGTGTAGACAGAACAGATCAGTTATTGGAGTATTATGCTTTTCTGTGCAAAACTGTAAAGTGGTACAAGAAAGTTGCCTTTCATCTGTTGGACGTAGCAGTACTCAGTGCTCAGATACTCTGGAGCAGGTCCCACCCAGAGGAGAAAGTGACAGGACTTGACTTCCGTATGAAGCTTATCTTGGCTATCATTGAAGCAGTTGGTCCTGATGCTAGTGCATGTGATGCTGGTGGCCGACCAAGTACTGGTGTTTCCCCATTTCGTTTGAATGCTAGACATTTCCCTAGTCTCATTCCACCAACTGAGAAGAGAACTACTGTATTTCGACAGTGTCGCGTGTGCAATGAGAGTCTCGGACATCGTCATGTTTCTGGTGACAATCGTAAACGTGTTGAAACTAAATATCACTGTGCTGAATGTGGAAATGTGCCTCTCTGTGCTGCACCATGTTTTGCATATTTTCATAATACTGAAGATCTTAAATAACTTGTAATTTTTAAGATCAGTTAAAATTAAATCGAATTTATGCAACTAATAACGATTGCTTTTATAAATAAAGTTCACCTATTTTCATGTTTTTGAGCCTTCAGTTATACATATTTGTGTTGCTGTCTCATTTTTCTATCAAACGGTATATAATACATGACCATAGCAGAAAGAAAATCACTGTTATAACATATTGAATAAGACAGGTACAATTTTCCAGAGATATGGAAAAATTAACCCGGCTGCAGAATGTGGTTTAGAAATTTAAAGGGAGCCTTGATAGGGCTAGACAGCATTTAGTAACAACAGCAGCAACTACTGCCAGAAAAAGTAAAAAATGCACCCTTTACATAGGGATCTATATACAGAGTGCTGATCTTAGAGAAGGCCCATTATATTTTACACAAGACTAATTTACAAAAATGAAACAAAAAAATTACATGGGATACATCTCTGGATAGCACACTCTGAGGTCATCTAGTGGTTGTATCTGGCAACACAGAATTATCATCATTTACTGATTCTTTTCAGATAAAAAGTATAAAAGAGAATGTTACAGACTACAGATGAAAGGTTTGAAATATGGCTACAGGTTAAGAAATTGTACTAAAAGGACGATCTGATTCTGATTTGCCTAGTTTCTTGCATTTGCTGGGCCAGTATTGCATGTAGTGAACAATTCAGAAAAATCTGCATTTTCCCTAATATAGAGGAGCTACTTTCATCTCATCTAGAGTATAGGCAAATTTTTAATGAGAAAGAGCCACAGCATTTTCCTTTCAAAACAATCAGCTGCAAAGTATGTGTGTTAAAAACAATTGTTCACTCTGCATTCTATTTATGGGGGTAATTTTATAAAGCAATGTCTATGTGTAAAGCATGTTTTGCATATGGATACTGGCTCTTATAAAAATATACTGCTGAATACACTTATACAGGTATATGCACCCATAAGATCATGTGTACTTATACAGACGCTCCAAATAGGCACTCCACGGGGCGTTGTTTGAACAGAGTTATTACATAAGTACATATTTTATAAAATGTGTGCACAGAGAACGCACATTTATATCTTCTTTTCATTGAGCAGGTGTGGTTGATTGAATGAGGCAAAACAGCACATCTAGTGGAAAATCACCACCTTATTAAGTTTAACCTTAATATAGCTGATATGCGCCAAAACAAACCTACACATCAACACTTCCACCACAGATTCAGAAAATTCAATAAGAATGAATTCTTAGATCAAATATTACCCCAGCTTACACTGACCCCACACAAACTAGATGAAACAGTAGAAACATGGAACAAAGTAATATCTGACACTACCTCTAAAAACCACCCACATAAACAACAAACAAGACAGAACAATGCGCTATGGTTCAACCCCACACTCAAATTGATGAAGACAGAGCTAAGAAAGACAGAGCGTAAATGGCGCCGCTCGAAAGACCTGACGCACCAAACAAGCTACATAAACACCCTTAACAAATACAGAACTGCCCTCGATAACTCAAAGAAAGACCACTATACTAGTATTCTAAAAAAAATCCCTAAACCGACCCCGAGAACTATTTTGCATAGTTAAAAACCTAACAAACAAAAACTATAACTCAAATATAACCGATTATGAGATAACACCTCAAGCACTA
Source organism: Ichthyophis bannanicus (assembly GCA_033557465.1). Taxonomy (NCBI): domain Eukaryota; kingdom Metazoa; phylum Chordata; class Amphibia; order Gymnophiona; family Ichthyophiidae; genus Ichthyophis; species Ichthyophis bannanicus. The sequence goes on along the minus strand of CM066031.1, from coordinate 792,294,629 downwards.
GCACACCACTACATGAATAAACTAAAACTGCAAGCTACAAATCTCACAGTACAGGACATAACCTCACCAAACATACTTGATACTTGGTCCAACTTCTACCACATCTCTAAAGATAACCTTAAGAATTTAATCATCAATCTTAATACTTCAACCTCATACCAAGACCCATGCCCAGTCCAATGGTTAAAAACATCACTACCTGAGCTCTCAAATTTCATCCTCCCAATAATTAACCTATCACTCAGTAAGGGGTACATACCACCTGCACTTAAACATGCCCAGATACGCCCAATATTGAAAAGTACCAACCTAGGCAAAAAATCACCCAACTCGTACAGGCCAATATCAAGTATACCATTTTTAGCTAAACTAATTGAAAAACCCATACAAATGCAACTCCAAGAACACAAAGATGCAGCAGCCCCCCTGGATGAGCACCAATACGGCTTCCGCCCACATCACGGCGTGGAATCACTCCTTATGGTACTAACAGACAGGCTGGAGTGGAGGAGTGGCCTAGTGGTTGGGGCAAGGTACTTCAGGCTGGAAGGTCGGGGGTTCAAATCCCACTAGAGGACAGCAACCTTGGGCCGGAAGGACTGGGGTTTCTAGTCCCACAGGTGCTCCTTGTGATCTTGGGCAAGCCACTTAACCCTCCATAGCCCATGTTCCCTGTAAAATAGTTATCTCCACGTTATAATGCCCTGTTCAATGTAATTTCAGTTTGTTCAATGTAAACCGCACTGATGCAGAATAGCGCGGTATATAAGAGAATGTAAATAAATAAAATAAATAAATAAATAAAATATCAAGAGGTATTGACAACACTAAACAAGCATTCATACTCCTATTCCTGGACATGTCCACAGCTTTTGACAATGTGAACCACCTTCTGATGATCAAAAGACTACAACAAATTGGCCTGAAAGACACTGTCCTCAACTTGTTTACATCATACCTCCAAGATAGAACACAAACAGAATCAACCTAGAAACATCCCTAAATTTTAAACAGGAACAAGGTCTCCCTCAGGGCTCTGCTCTATCTGCCCTACTTTTTAACATATACCTCCAGCCCATTTGCCATATACTCAAGAAATTTGACATCTATTACCACATATATGCGGATGACAATGTCATACCTCCTATTTACAATACTGAACTCTCCAATTCAACACCTATCAGAATGCCTCAGTGAGGCTGAACAGTGGCTCAAAAACCATAATTTACACATCAATTTCTCCAAAACTGAAATCCTATATGTCACAAGAAACAATAATTTTGCTCCACCTAACACAATACCACTCCTGAATACCAACATTGCTGTAAAAATGGAGGTAAAATATCTAGGCGTCATCCTCGACCGGACCCTAAGCATGGAGCCCCATGTCAAAAACATCGCGACAAAAATACACTAGAAATTGAAACTATTAAAACAACTATGCCCCCTGATCCACCAACAACATTATAAATCAGTTATACATTGAATTATCACTCCACATTTTGACTTTGCAAACACCATTTTACTGGGTCTTCCAAAACAAACCATCAGACGGTTGCAGTTAGTTTATTTATTTATTTATTTAGCTGTATTTATATCCCGCTTTTCACCGGGTCAAAGCGGGTCAAATGTTGCAGCTAGCTCAATCTTAAACATCCGATCCACAGAACAAATAACGCCCATCTTATCTGACCTCCACTGGCTACCAATCCATTGCTGCATTACACACAAAATACTTGTCACCACATTCAAAATAATACATAATATAGCCCCATCCTTCCTCAACACACCAATCTCTAGCGACACCCCAAATAGAAGCCAAAGAACGCAACATAAAAACAAACTGGAATTCCCAAAAGATTTCAGACATGCCATAAAACTAACAAACAAAAAGGCATTTTCTCATGCAGAATGAACTCCCGGAGGAATGCACTGAATGCACTCTGGAATGAACTCCCGGAGGAAAATAGGGCACAAAATGATATTAAATCATTTAGAAAAAAGCTGAAAACATACCTATTTATATCCCACTATGGCGCTCAACCTGCTCAACAGACCCATAATGCACAACCTAGCCAAACAGTAACACATATACAGAACAGTACAAACACCAACACAATTACAAACCCAACAGACAAGAGTGACGCACGAATATACGTCTCTTAACGTGAGAACATCACAGATACTGTACATAGTTCATAGTTTTGCCATGAGTTGAAGGTTCAATGTATATCTTTCACTGTAAATAGTTAAAATAATTCTATGTAACTGAATAACAATATGTTCATTGTCCTATTCAGAATTTCTGTTCCATGTAAACCGCGCTTGATCTTGTGGAAAGTGTGGTATAGAAATGATTGTTAAATAAATAAATAAAATAAAATATAATGAAATGCATGCAAAATGCTTTTACTCCCCTGACCTCAACACACCTAATGGAAATGCCTCTTTCGAAACTGGCTAAAATATATCTTCCCAGGATAACATTGTGGGAGTATTTCCCTACGTGAACGGCATGTCTAAGGTGGTACAAATTTTACACAATTATTGGCCGATTTTAGGCTTACACCCCTGTTTTTCAAATAAAAGGTTGATGTTGCTTACAAAAGGGGTCCTAATTTACGGGATATGGTCGTAAAAACTACACCTCTGTTGGAGCAACCTCTTTTATTCCATCATGATCCTGGTCATTATGTGTGCGGTTTATGCTGCTTTTGTCAACAGGCCTTGCAGGGCCCTACATGGATAGATGTTCATACCTCAATCACTTATAGATCTAAGTGGTGCACGAGCTGTGATTCGACTTATGTGGTCTATTTGATTATGTGTCCTTGCTCGCTATATTATGTGGGCCGTACTACCAGAAGTATAAGGGTTCATTTGACCAAACATGTCTTTCGCCTTCGGACGCAGAATCGATCGGCGCTGATGGTGGAACACTTTTTGCAAGAGGGACATACTTTTGACCAACTTTTCTGGCGAGTGCTTGATGTAGTTCCAGAAGACCAGAGGGATGGACATCGGGTCTCAAAATTACAAAAACTTGAACAACGTTGGATATTTAAATTGGGGACGGTTTCCCCAGCAGGTTTAAATGCCGCTGTGGAATGGCACAGTATGCTTTGAATGGATTAATTTCTACAGTATTTGCCACCCTAAGCTGGTTCAGCCGATAGGATGAGGGTTTCCCTACGTCATAGGGTTTCCCCTTGGATCATTGGCTGTTATACAGCTGTTTCTGTTTTGCTGGTCCAATCTTAGGAAGCTTTCGTAGTGAATCACATGTTCATCTTCTTTTTACGTCACACGCTGATTTATTTAAAGTTAAGAACTTCAACAGGATCGGGTTATTGAAGCTTATACGACTGCGGGATGCATTCAACCTGAAGCAGGATCAAGAATATTTCTGATCCGAAATGGGGCCACGTCGTTTACCATCTTTTCCTTGGCGGTCCTTCTAAGCTCATGAAAAATGACAATGATAAAGTTAAGTAATAAAAGATTAATTGATTAAAAAGGAATGGTCAAAGCGGGGGGAAGGTTCTTGTTCCTTCTCTGTTTGTTTGACTACTCCAACAAAAGACACGGAAAATGAAATAATACATAATATAATCTAAACAGAATAATAGGGAAGTTTCACTTTCTTAGCTGGGGTTTAATATATAAAATATAGGAGGACAATTTTCAGAGAAGCCAAATAACCTGTATAAATAAATAGTTTTCAAAATGGTTCTTCTAAAGAACTCTCTTGCTGTCCAACACCAAACGTAGAGTCTCCTCCAGTCACAGAGGAGCGAACCTCAATTGTTCTTCCCTCATTGCAAAGGGAAAAATCCATTCCTCCAAAGAAATCCTTAGAAACCTTAATTTTGTCAGTGAGAATGTACAACTGTACAGTCTGCATCAGTGAAATTTGTAATTTCAATCCTGCCTACTTAGATCACAGAAAGACAAGCATCATTATTTGGAAAACTTAGAGAAGCTAGGAAAGTAGACAGGAAAGCAAAGATACAAAAATGAAAAAATAGCCAATGCAATAAAATGAAGGGGACAAGACATACTTCAGATACATTAACGTGAGGAGGAAGTGCAAAAGTGGTATTGTCAGACTCAAGGTTGAAGGGGAGGAATATTTATTTTATTTATTTTTATTTTATTTGAACAGTTTTCTATACCGCCCCTTCCAACAATCAGGGACGGTTTACATAGAACAGTTAATGTTACATAGATCAATAATTAAACTATATACAGAGAACTATATACGGAGAACATTTAACATGTCATCTATACCCAGGAAGAGTATAGTAGAGGTTGGGTAATATAACTATATACATGATTGAATTCACACAGTGTGTAGTGAGTTGGGATGACTGGAGAGGCGTGGGGGGCAGCCTGGGAGGGGGTGCTAGGCAATAGTAAGATTGTTTGGTTGTATATAGGTGGATTGTATGATTGTGTCATTGATGGAGAGGTTGTTATAGTGTTCAGTAAAAAGATGTGTTTTCAATTCTTTTCTGAAAGCTTGAAGATCCTTTATTGATCTGATTGGTTCTGGGAGGGAGTTCCAGAGTGTAGGGGCTATATATGAAAAGGCTCAATTACTGGTTGCCTGTTTTGTTTTTCGGAATGAGGATGGTGTTGCTAGCAGGTTTAACTTACTTTTTCTCCTACTTCTATTTTCTGATTGGATTTGTATTTTGGTTGTAAGAAAGGATGGAGAGATATTGTTGATAAGTTTGAATGTGGTAATTAGGAATTTTATATTACCCTACTGGCCACTGGGAGCCAGTGAAGGTTGTAGAGGATAGGGGAGATATGACTCTTGCAGTGACTTTCTGAGCTAGTTGGAGAGTGTGGAGGCTCTTTTTAGGTAATCCTTGTAGTATGCTATTACAGTAGTCCAGATGGGGAGTGATAATGGCCTGTACTACTGTTCGAATATCATGTGACTCTAGGAGGGGTCTGAGATGCTGAATTGTTTTGAGTTTGTAAAATATGGTTCTTGCTGTTTGCTTGATTTGTGCTGTCATCGAGAGGGATTTGTCTATTGTAACGCGTAGGTATTTAACCTCATCTTTGATTGGTATGTTTGTGTCATGGAGTTTGAATGTTGTGGGGGGAGTGAAGTTTTGGCTTCTTGTTGTGAATAGGATCTCTGCTTTTTGAAATTTACGTGCAGGTTGATTTCCTTTAGCCAAGATTCAGCTTCAATTATGCAATTTGTGATATTATGGTATGTAGGATTTTTTTAGTGTCTATGGGGGTATAGACCATGATGTTGTCTGCGTAGATGTGGTAGTTTATATTGTATTTCCTGAAAATTGCGCATATAGGTTGGAAGTATATGTTGAATAATAGAGCGGAGAGAGCAGAAGCTTGTGGAATTCCCTGTTCTTAAGGGAAGGTGGATGAACATTCCTGGTCTACTTTTATGTACAGTGTGCGGTTGGACAAGTAGAATTTAAACCACTTGAAGGTAGTACCGGTTATGCCTATGTGTGCAAGTCTTATGAAGAGGGTGTTGTGATCGACATTATCAAAAGCAGATGATATATCTAGGAACACCAAGAGGTAAACTTGGTTTACATTATCTAGGCTGCAGAGCAGAGTATCAAATAGGGCCAGGAGTAATGTTTCTACTCCATGATATGGACGAAACCCATATTGGTGTTCATCAAGCGGGGTGTGACTATCAATGTAGTTTGTAGTTGGATTTGCACAACTGTTTTCAATTATTTTTGCTAGAAAAGGAATGCTACCATTATGTTTTATATGTATTTTTTGTCGGATAACTCACCATGAGAAGGAATCATCCTACTCCCGAAGTGAGCCCTCCTTTCTAATTTAATTTTTAAATGACCCATTACAGATCTAAAAACCGGGTGCTATAGCACTACCAAGCTGTTATACCCATACCACTGAAATGGACTTCCTCTTCATCCAAAGAAATCTCAGTCAATTGTTGGTCCCCACAGATTATACTCCCCAAACAATAATATCCTCCCAAGGTACTTATCAAAATGAAGCAGAAACCCGCTGCCAGTATCTTGAAGAAGACCGTATGTGGAGGAGTGGCCTAGTGGTTGGGGCAAGGTACTTCAGGCCGGAAGGTCGGGGGTTCAAATCCCACTAGAGGACAGCAACCTTGGGCCAGAAGGACTGGGGTTTCTAGTCCCACAGGTGCTCCTTGTGGTCTTGGGCAAGCCACTTAACCCTCCATAGCCCATGTTCCCTGTAAAATAGCTATCTCCAAGTTATAATGCCCTGTTCAATGTAATTTCAGTTTGTTCAATGTAAACCACACTGATGCAGAATAGCGTAGTATATAAGAGAATGTAAATAAATAAATATCGGCGTGACTGCTGATTGTATGCCTTCCTTTGTACCGCTCAACACAGGAGTGTCTGGAACAAATCACCACTCGAGATTTCTTTATCCAATGTCCCAGTCAGTGATAGAATCATATAGTTCATGTGCAATACCAATTAGTGATTCAAGCCGCTCAGCTCTGCAGCTCTTCCTCAGGCCAATGAACCATACCAGCACCAAACTACCAACTTTAAGTCAATGAAAGTGACATCAGAGCAATCCTCATTTCCTGTCGCAGTAGGACCAATCAAATCTTCAAACCCCACCAATCACCAAGGGGTGTAATTTGATATAACTTTATAAGAAAAGGAATGCTAGCAATTGGTCTATATGATGTAAGATCGTCTTTGTTAAGGGATCTGTTCTTAAGTATGGGAAGGATTATGGAATGTTTGAGAGTAATTGGCATTGTTCCTGATGTTAAGGATTGATTGAGAGTTTCCATGATGAAAGGTGCTAGTTCAGTTTTTGTTGCTTTGATCCATGCAACAGGGCATGGATCAAGGTATGACGTGGTAGTATTGATTTTAGTTATTGTTTCTAGGGTTTATTTTATGTTGATGAGGTGAAAGGTTTGCAATATATCTGGGGTGGAGTGACCTTCTCTAAGGTGGAGGGAGATTGAGAGGTTTTTGTTTTTTAATTTTGTTGCTAGGTGGTTAGCCATTGTTTGTGAGTTAATCTGTGTGCCATCTGTATAGTTCTGGTGAGTTTTGGTTAAGGTTTTTACTAATTCAAATAGTTCCCTAGGGCGATTTAAGGCTTTGTTTAGAATGCTCGTGTGGTAGTCTTTTTTTGATTCTATAGATGGTTTCCTTGTAGTTAGTCAGTGTGATGGTGCAAAGGTCCTTGTTTTCAGGGGGTTTTCTTGCTCTCCATCTCTTTTTGGCTTTACAAAGTTCCTTTTGAGGGTTCGGATGTCGTGTGTGTACCATTTTTCAGAGTGCTTGTGGTTGGCATTCCTAATAGGTATGTTGGATTTCGCAGCATTACTGATTATGGAAAAACACTATTCGGTAGCATTATCAGAGTTAGTGGATTGTGGTGCGAATTGGTGAGTAACTTCTTCTAGGAATGATTCTTTAACAAATTGTTTAAACCTTACTATATGAGAAATTTTTTTTGGGAGGGGGGATAGTGTAGTGAGGTTGATAGGGAGGTTTGTTCGTATGATAAAGTGATCTCACCATGGTGCTTGGGTTGCTGTAAGGGGGCAGAACAGTGGGTGAGTAGTGAGGTATATTGCGATGAAAATCATATCAAGGGTGTTACCTTTAATGTGGGTGGGCTGTTTTATTACTTCAGTGAAGCCCATTTCTTCCATGAGTTCTAGGAAGGGTGTAGATCACTGGTTAGTGAGAGATGCAAGGTTGAAATCTCCTAGTATAAAATGGGGCTTCTTTGAGGAGGCAGTGCATGCAGATTCAAGTATGGATGTAAGGTTGTTGTTATTGTTGGTGGGTGGTTTGTAAAGAAGGCATATTGCCATGTAGCTATTTTCGATTTTGATCAGATCAACCCCATCATTGTTGCTACAGATGGTGGTTGATTCCTTAGTTTTGACTTGGCCAGAATAAGGACTCCACCTCCTCTTTTGGAATCTCATGGGCAGTTATAAAGGTTTTTAGTTTATTAAGTAGAACGGAATCTTGTTTGGTGATCCAGGTTTCTGTGACGCATAGTAGGTCTGGGTTTTCTACTACAATAGAGTAGACACTCAGGAAGGAGTAGATAATATGTAGAAGCTGCTAAACAAATACTTTTATTCTGTGTTCACATATGAAGGGCTTGTTGCAGGATCTCAGAAAACACCCACAAATAAGTACAGAAGTGAAGGAGATATTGAACAATTTTCAGAAGACTGTTTCATGAGGAACTAGCTAAACTAAAAGTACACAAAGCAATGGGGCTGGATGGGATACATCTGAGAGTACTTAAAGAACAGGGAAGTTCTAGCGGCTCCACTGTCTGACCTTTTTAATGCTTCTTTAGAGTCATAAGTGGCCCCAGAGTACTGGAGAAAGGCACACGTGGTCCCTTTACACAAAAGCGGAAGTAAGGATGAGTTGAGAACTACAGGCCGGTTAGTCTGACCTCTGTGGTGAGTAAATTCATGGAAACACTGCTAAAACAGATGATAGTGAGGTTTCTGGAGTCCAGAGGATTGCAGGATCCAAGGCAGCATGGGTTTACTAGAAGTAGGTCTTATCAGACAAATCTGATTGATTTCTTTGACTGGGTGACCAGAGAGTTGGACCAAGGGAGAACCTTAGATATTGTGTACTTAGATTTCAGTAAAGCCTTTGACACCATTCCGCACAGGCGACTTAGAAATAAATTGAACACACTAGGGATAGACACTAAAGTGACTGACTGAGTTAGAAATTGGTTGAGTGGGAGGCAACAACGGGTACAGGTAAATAAAGCTCACTCTGAGGAGAGGATGTTACCAGTGGTATGTCACAGGGATCTGTCCTTGGTCTGATTCATTTTAACATTTTTGTTAGTGATATTGCAGAAGGGCTGTCGGATAAGGTTTGCCTCTTTCTGGATGATACCAAAATCTGCAGTAGAGTAGACACTCAGGAAGGAGTAGATAACACAAGGAGGGATCTCTCTAAGCTTGCAGAATGATCAAGAATTTGGCAGCTGAGATTTAACACTAAAAACTGCAGGGTCATGCCTTTGGCCTGCAAATATCCAAGGGAGTAGTACAGTATAAAGGGTGTCCTTGGAAGAAGAGTGGGGTCTGGGCGTGATTGTTTCTGATTATCTTAAAGTGGCTAAACAGGAAGAAAAAGCAACAGCAAAAGACAGAAGGATGCTTGGGTGCATAGGGAGAGGAATGGCCAGCAGAAAAAAGGAGGGGATAGTGCCTCTGTATAAGTCTTTGGTGAGACCTCATTTGAAGTATTATTGTGTGCAATTCTGGAGACTACACCTTCAAAAGGATACAAACAGATGGAGTTGGTGCAGAGGGAGGCTACCAAAATGGTCAATGATCTTTGTTATAAAGCATATGGGGACAGACTTAAAGATTTCAGTATGTATACTTTAGAAGAAAGGCAGGATAGAGGAGACATGATAGAGACGTTTAACTATCTCCGTGGCATAAATGCACAGGAGGAGAGCCTCTTTTAACTGAAAGTAAGTTCTGCAATGAGGGGACACAGAACACAGAAGGATGGTGAAAGATGACAGACTCAGGAATAATACGCAGAAATATTTCTTTAGAGTGGTAGATGTGTGGAATAATCTCCCAGTGGAGGTAGTAGAGAAGAGGACAGTATTTGACTTCAAGAAAGCATGGGCCAAACACAGAAGATCTCTAAAGGAAAAAAAAGGGACTATAGTAATTGATAAGGACGGGCAGACTAGATAAGTCATATGGTCTTTTTCTGCCATCATGTTTCTATTATTCAAAGCAACTGAAAGCAAATAAAAATCAATTACTGCAATGAAATAAACAACACAAATAGAAGTAAGCATTAACACAGAAAAACAATCACCTAAAATGAAGTAATCGAATAAACACACTAAGGGGTATGTTTTCTAAAGTACTAAGGGTTTACAACTACTACTTATCATTTATATAGTACTACAAGGTGTATGTAATTTAAGTTAATTTAATTTAATGATTATTTATATACCGCTCCTTCCATTGATCAGGTGCGGTTTCCATATAACAACAATAAACAGAGTGATCTGTTTTTACATATAACAATTTGTAGTTAGTCCCAGCTCCTAAGAGCTTACAATCTAGTCAAGACAGACAACACAACTGGGGACTAGGATATATCTTGGGGAATGTTAAGGAACACATAGGTGGTGAATAGAAGACTGGGGGGGGGGGGGGATCAGGATCCAAAAGCAGGCTCAAAGAAATGAGGTTTTAGCCTAGATTTGAACAGGGCCACAGATGGAGCCTGACATACCGACTCGGGTAGTTTGTTCCAGGCAAAAGGAGCAACAAGGTAGAAAGATCAAAGTTTGGAGTTGGCAGTGGAAGAGAAGGGCACAGATAGAAGGGATCTGCCAGAAAAGCAGAGTTCCCGGGGAGGGGTGTAGGGAAAGATAAGAGAGGAAAGGTAGTGAACAGCAGTTGAATGAAGGCACTTATAGGTCAGTAGTAGAAATTTGAAGTGGATACAGAAATGGATAGAAAGCCAATGAAGTGACTTGAGAAGAGAGGTGTTATGAGCATGACAATACTGACAGACGTTTAGTCATGCAGCTGAGCTTTGAATAGATTGTGGAGAGATGATTCAGAGGAAGACCAGTGAAGAGAAGGCTGCAGTAGTCCAGACGGGAGTTGATTAGAGAATGGATAAGGGTCTTAGTAGTGTGTTCATAAAGGAAGTGATGAATTTAGTCAATATTATAAAGAAAGAAATGGCAGGTTTTAGCTATCTGTTCGATGTGCGTGGAGAAGGAGAGGGAAGAGTCAAAGATGACCCCAACGTTGCTAGCCAAGGAAACAGGGAGATATAGAGTGTTTTCCACAGAAACAGAGAAAGGAAGAAGGGGGAAGCTGGGTTTAGGGGGAAAGATAAAGAGCTCAATTTTGGCCATGTTCAATTTCAGATGGCGGTGAGACATCCAGGCACTAATGTCAGATAACAAGGCAGAGATCCGGGCCTGGATTCCTGGAGAGATTTCAGGAGCATAGCACTAAATCTGAGAATCATCAGCATAGAGATGGTACTGAAAACCATGGGAGGAGATGAGCGCAACAAGGGAATGAGTGTAGAGAGAAAAAAAGGAGAGGTCCTAAGACCTGGGGTACACCAACTGAAAGCAGGATAGTAGTAGAGGCGGATCCACCAGAACATACACTAAAAGTGCGGTGGAAGAGATAAGAAAAAAAAAAACGGGCAGCACAGAACCCGTAAATCTATTTGGAGCAAAAACTAACATGCGGTAACTTAGATGACCCTGCATTAACTGTTGCAAACAAGCACAGCATATTCCCAGCAATTACCACACTGAACCTTTCCCTAATGCGCAGCTGCACAAGTCACAATTAACACTACCCATTGAGGTGGAGTTAGGTGCGCCCGGCACTAAGTACAACTTGAAAATTAGGGGGTGCATTAATAACCCCTCCTCCACTAAGTGCAATGTGCAGTCAACACCCACTCTTCAACCCTAACATGACCATTTCCTACCCTGTTGCATGCTAAGTATGTAGCACATATCACGTCAAGGATAGCTGCGACGACGATGCACCCAGACTTTCTCCCAGTGCTTACCCTTCGACATCTCATTGCTCAGGCTCCTCGACTCTGACTGGGCACGTAGCTCTTTCCCCTTGGCCACCTCAAGATCCTTAGCAGGAGTAGACAACAGGGATGGGACTGAGGATGCTGAATCCAATGAACTCTTTTTCCTGACCCTTCAGTCTCCAGCACGTCATCTGCAAGCAAAGCTCACAGGACGCCAGCTGATGATCGGGTCCAAGGCTTTGCAAGCACAAGTCGTGGCAGTCAGTGGCCAAAATGATCTTGCCGCACTTGGTGCATTTTTTAAAGGCACTAACTGGCTTAGACATGGCAAAAAATAGCGCCTTGGCAAAGTTAAACTGGAGAGCTGCCATGGATGGGAAAACAACCCTGAAGGGGTAAAAGACACTAAAAGTGAGAAAAGAGAACAAAAAAGCAAACCTAAGTTGGTGAGACCGACTAAGCTAACAGGTGGCAAGGAAAACACAAAAAAAATGGCTCATGAGGGCCATGAAAGCAAACTTTCATCCAAACTGCAGGCACATGTCCTAGAGGATCCGCAGAAAAAAGAAGACTGGAAAAGATGGCGCTGCGGCAGGCGGGAAGGCAGGTGTGCATGCATGGTGTACTTACCAAAGGCTTCTTTTGGAAGCTGGGGAGCGTTCTGTGTGGGGCTCCATTGCTGACATCACCCATTCATGAGGACTTATTTCCTGCTTTTTCACAGAGAGACTGTGATCCCCAGAAAGGTGGACATCCTGAGTGGAAGCCTCCAGAGGTGGAGCAGGAGAGGGAGAGGCTGCCAGGAGTACGGCAGAGCAGTCCTGCACAAACCTATGCAAAAGGATTGAGGACTTAAAGGCCCTACCACTTGGGGAAGGGGGCTATCAGGTGTCAGAGCAGGTAGCTTGGGGGAGGACGCATCCTGGGAGGAGCTGTCCTGGCACTTTGTGACGGCCTTACCTGGAGGTTTGGCAGAGCTCGTTCCGGGGGAAGGGAAACGGAGTTTCTGGTGCTTATGCTTGCCTTTTGCTTTGATCCCCAATTTTTGTGCTGCTCCCCCCCTCCACTGGGGGGGAGGCAGGAAGGTTCAGGTGAGTTTCGGAGAGGGAGAGGTGGAGCCAGCAGGATCGGCAACATGAGGTCCCTTGACCCCGATTGTGCCAGTTCAGGGCCTGATGGGAGGAGGGAAGAGGAGCAATCCAGAGCTAGTAACATGCTGGGAGGTCCCACAAAAGTGGTTTGTGCCGCTGAGCAGAAATTGTCCCAGTACTTTTTTTAAAAATTAACTTTGGATTCTTCCTCCTTGTGCTTTTGCAACTGTTGCTGGATCACAGCTGGGGCTCCCAATGAAAGCGTGAGTTCCATGCGGTCAGCTTTGCTGGTGGGGTGAATTTTTGCTTTGAGAATTCTACAGCTGGCAAAGAGGAATTGTGCAATCAGGTGAAGAGGAATCAATGGAGTGCGATCAGGCTGGGGTGAACGCGGCATTGAAGGAACTGATTTCGTCAGGTTGAAGGGAGAAGGAGAAAACTGTGGCTGACTCGGCGTAGTCAGAAGAAAAACTGATGTATCTGGAGGCAAGCAGGTGGGAAGCAGGCATGCATGCTTAAAGAGGCACAACAAAGCTTCTCTGAGCTAAGAGAGATCTGAGCAACGAAGGCTCAGTCGAGGACTTCATCTTCAGAGTGTGCCTGCATCCCCATGAATGTCTCCAGAGAAATCCCCGCACTGCACCAATGGTCGATTGTGGTCCACTTCAAATTGCGTCCCATACAGACGGTAGCGGGAGCTCCCAACAAGGACAATGATGAAGTCAAGCCTTGACATTCATCCCAAGAGCCCTAGGTAGAGAATCTGTGCCTCCCCTGAAATGGTTTCTCTAGCTTTGCTGGCACTATGTTTAAGGTAGCGGCTGGCAGGCAGATTCCTCTGAGAACATACTACAATTTTCAGGAGAGAGCAGGCGGGGACAGAGAAGGAGGAGGGGGTGTTGAGGTTTTATGAGGCTGCTGAACTCTTCCAGATCCTTCCAATTTTCTGGCTGCTCAACAAGCCCTTAATAGGATAAGAGCGTGACGCTGAACTTATTTTCCCTCCTTCTATGGCTACCGAAAAGAATGCAGTCTAGTGGAGCCTCCCATGTCGTGCTCAAGTGAGACAGTCATCCTCAAGGTGGCCAATCACAAGTATTTAAATCAATCTTTTCCTATAAATTAATCTGATTTTCTTCAGAAAATCCATCCACCATGTGCTGGAGGCAGGAAATACTGATGACAACCCTGATGGCTGAGGCAGATAGAGGCATGGGAGTGATGTCATTGAAACATGGGCTTTTCATTGGTTCCCAATCTGCTGGTAGGGGAACACAGCCCACTTGTCTGGACTAGCAGGACGATATGGAACATAGAGTTATCACAGGGCCAGCGTAGTTATTTGCCTGTAACAGGTGATCTCCAGGAACAGCAGGAATCAGTCTTCACATATGGGAGAACATCACTGATGGAGCCCAAGTGGGAACATTCCCCAGCATCCAATAAGAAAGTCTTTGGGAGCACTGCACCGCACTTGCATGCCTGCTTTCCTGCCTTCCCAACTCCTCTCTTTAGTTGAGTTTGTAGCTGAGAAAAAAAATAAAATAAAAGACCCTACAACTCCTAGGGGAGGAGGGCAGGTTGTGAAGATTAATTCTTGCTACTTCCAGAGATAATCTGTTACAGTTGAGCAACTATGCTATGCATAGGAACAAGTAGGAATGCAGTCTTCACATATGGGACTCACTAGCTCCCAGGTACCAGACTGGTATTGGAGGGGGGAGGGAGAACAGTGCCATTCCTGAGGTAAAAAAAACTTGTAGCTGAAGAGTCTGGGAAAGTTGTCGGCCATTGGACTCGATTCCAGGAGGCGATACTCCCCCAACAATAGTCTGGTATCTTGTAGAAGTCCTGGACAGAGGGTAGGAGTTGAGTTTGTCCCAAAGAGGTGCTGGAGTACAGCTTGGCCAAAGACAGCATCCTGATGGGCGTTTCAGTCAAGACAGTAGTGTGCAGCAAAAGTATGAATGGAGGACCGGATAACTGCTCAATGGCTACTGAACGGAGATTAGCTATTGAGGTTGCCATAGCCCGCACATTATGAGCAGTGACATGACCCTCCAAAGAGAATCTTGCCTGTGCATAAGCAAAAGAAATGCAATCTGCTATCCATCTAGATAGAGTACATTTTGTCACCGGTAGACCGAGGTGACTAGGATCAAAGGAAATGAATAAATGAGAGGATCTTCTGTGATCTTTAGTTCTATCCAAATAGTAGGCCAGCGCTCGCTTGCAATCTAAGATGTGTAGCGCTGCTTCAGCCTGAGATGCATGTGGTTTAGGGAAGAAAATCAGGATGATTATCGACTGGTTTTGATGTAAAGAGGAAACCACCTTCGAGAAGAAGTATGGATGGGTACGGAGAACCACCTTGTCATGGTAGGACAGAGTATAGGGGGGTATCTGCCACTAGAGTTTGCAGCTCACTGATGCGGCGAGCTGAAGTGAGGGCAATAAGGAAGATGACCTTCCAAGATAGAAACTTCAGTGAAGTGGTGGCTAAAAGTTCAAAAGGTGGCTTTAGAAGTTGTGGCACAACCACATTCAGATTTCAGGCCACCAGAGGTCACTTAATGGGTGGCTTGGATAGCAGGAGACCCCCGCATAAAGCGTGCTACTAAAGGGTGTGAGAAGATAGGCTGTCCATCCACTGTTCTCTGAGAGAAGCCGCAATGGCACTAAGGTGAACTCTTACTGAGTTGGTTTTAAGACCTGTTAAGGATAAATGGAGGAGATATTATAGAAGGGGCGCCACCGGGTATGAAAAGAGGTCAGTGTCCTTTGAATAGAACCAGGGGGCAAACCTATGCCACTTAAAGAATTCCACCAGGTGATCTTATGCCTTCATGTGATGAAAGAAGGACATCTTTGACCGCCTGTGGCAAATCGAGGTCAGTAAGCACTAGCCATTCAGCAGCCATGCTGTCAGGCATAGGGAGTGAGGACTAGGATGGAGGAGCATCCTGTGGTCCTGAGAGAGGAGTTTGGGTGCACATCCCAGGCTGAGAGGTTGAGTCTGCACAAGATGAAGAAGCAGAGGAAACCACAGTTGATAGGGTCAAAAGGGGGCTATGAGAATCATCGAGCCTTGTCGGCCTGTATGTTAAAAAGCATTTTGGGTATCAAGGAGATGGGTGGGAATGTGTAGAGCAGTCCCTATCACCAATGTAGAAGGAAGGCGTCCAGGGCCTGTTAGTGCAGCGACTGAACCCTAGAGCAGAAGAGTGGAAGCTGTGTGTTTTGTGGAGTGGCAAAAAGATCTATGAGCAGGGTTCCCCATGTCTGGAAGATGCAAGCAGCTGTCTCCCAATGCAAGGTCCATTTGTGTGGACGAAGGATATGGCTTAGCCTGTCCGCTAGGACATTGAGTTTTCCCTGGAGGTACACTGCTCTGAGGTGAATGTTGTCAGAGATGACAAAGGACCACAGGTGAATCGTTTCCTCGCAGAGAGGAGGGGACTCCATTCCCCCCTGTCTTTTGACATAGAACATGGCAACTTGATTGTCTGCCCTGACTAGAACAGCGTGTACAGAAAGTTGAGGTTGAAAAACCCAAAGAGCATTTGTTAGTGCCCATAGTTCTAGAAGGTTGATCTGTAGGGCAGATTCCTGTTATGTCCCCAGTCCCTGAGTTGTGAGGTTGCTCAGATGCACTCCCCAACCCAGCTTGTAAGCATCTGAAAAGGTGGAGGCATCTGAAAAGGTGACCTGATGAGTAGTTTTGGTGGGGAAGACCACCAATGAAGGGACTTGATCAGTTGAGAAATGATGTGGATCTTGTTTCTGAGATACCTCTTCGCTTGTTTCCATTGAGAAGACAGAGTCCATTCTGTTTGTCGCATGAGTAAGTGAGCATAGGGGATGACGTGGTCCTTGGGGGTTATGTGTCCTAAGAGTCGTAGCATCTCTCAAGCTGTTACTTGGGTTTGGTTTTGCACCCCCTTTGCCAGCTTGATGAAGCGGGCACAGTGATCCCATGGGAGGAAGGCTTGGGCCTGTTGAATGTCTAAGAGTGCTCCGATGAGCTCCAGTTGTTGGGTTGGGGTGAGGTGAGACATCGGGAAATGAATGACGAACCCCAGGTGTTGGAGCACTATGGTGGTATGATGAAGAGAGAGCCTTACCTCTTGAGGGGATTCTTCCTTGATCAGCCAATCATCTAAGTAAGGAAAGACAAATACGCCCAAGGTGCATAGGTAGGTAGCAACTACTGCAATGCATTTTGTGAAGGGGCAGAGGCTAGATCAGGGGTGGCCAACTCCAGTCCTGGTGCACCACAATCCAGTCTGATTTTCAGGATGTCCCTAATGAATATCCACGAGGTATATTTGCATTCACTGCCTCCCATTGTATGCAAATACATCTCATGAATATTCATTAACTACAACACCACTCCACAACTCACAGACCCAAAAAACTACCATCAAAAACAAAGAAATGACACAGAGACAGCAGCACACTATTCAGAGAATATTAAACGCAGGAGAAAAAGCCTCAGGATAATAAACCATCCCACTATACACCTACTGAAAGCCATAGGGGATAAAACAAGCTCCACATCACAGGCTTAAAATACATCTTACAATTTATTTATTTATTAATTTATGGTAGGTTTCCAATCCAAATAAAAGATTATACTATGGGAAGCAAAGAATACTCCAAGGCACCTCGGCAGCAGCCGTTGCTAGAACTGCCAGCTAAATGCAATCAAGTTGCGTTATAAGCCATAAGAGCTATAACGATGGTATGAAAGTTGTAGTACCTGTGGGGGAAATAGAGAAAATCAAAATAGAAGCTTAGAAACTTATTCAATGCCTGCCTTATACAATTTCTTTATCTGATGGCAGATATGAGGGAGGAGTGGCCTAATGGTTTGGGCAAGTTACATCAGTCCGGAAGATCGGGGTTTAATTTCCCACTAGAGAACAGCAACCATGGACCGGAAGGACTGGGGTTTCTAGTCCCACAGGTGCTTCTTGTGGTCTTGGGCAAGCCACTTAACCCTCCATTGACCATGTTCCCTGTAAGTATTAGTGTATGTGTCTCATATCCCCTTGTGTTAAATGTATCCCCCAATTGTGTTGTGACCACTTTGATTGAAGGATAAGGTGGTATACAAAACTGTCTAAGTAAATAAATAAATAAATAAAATAAATCATCCCTCCACTGTCCTAAGGAAACCTATTATATATATTAATAAATAAATAAATTGTGGGAGTTTTTTAAGCCTGTGATGTGGAGCTTGTTTTATCCCCTATGGCATAGATGTCAAACTCTGGCCCGCGGGCCAAATTTGGCCCGTAGTGTAATTATATTTGGCCCGCGAGGCTATACCAAATGACTACTAGAGCTAGCCCGCCGGTATTATACAGCGCATTCATTCATCGCTAATACTACAAATCCCATAATGCCTTGCTGTTCTTTTGGCGCATCAATCAGGACAGGTCCCAGAAACGCCCTCTCCTGTGTGACAGAAGTCATAGCGATCTCAAGCTACAACTGTCACTGTGGAACCCCTTCCCAAAAATGGCAAAAAGAAAGGCAGACAACAGGAACTTTCTGGACAGGTGGGAGACAGAATATTTGTTTACATATGTAAAAGACAGACCTGTTTGTCTGATTTGTGGAGTCAACGTGGCTATAACTAAGGAGTATAACATTCGACGACACTATGAAACAAAACACCATGACAAGTACAAGGACCTGGACATGACTCAAAGGAGCCAGAAAGTGGAGGAGATGAAAAGAAGTTTGGTTTCACAACAGAATATGTTCAAAAAAGCCACATCACAAAGTGAGGCTGCTGTAAAGGCTAGTTATATTGTGGCAGCAGAGATCGCAAAATCAGCCCGGCCCTTTAATGAGGGAGAGTTTGTGAAAAAGTGCATGTTGAAAGTTTGTGACATCGTGTGCCCAGAGAAAAAGCAAGCCTTTTCAAACGTGAGCCTGAGCAGAAACACAGTAGCTGATCGCACATGTGATCTTGCCACCAATCTGTATGACCAGCTTTTGGAAAAGGGAAAAGATTTCGTTGCATTCTCCCTTGCTGTGGATGAGAGCAGCGACGCATCTGATACTGCTCAGCTGTCAGTCTTCATCCGTGGAGTGGACTCAAATATGTGTGTTACGGAGGAGCTATTGGGATTCAAATCAATGCATGGCACAACCACAGGAAAGGAAATTTTTGAGGAGGTTTCCAAATGCGTAACTGAAATAAAGCTGCTGTGGGATAAACTCGTGGGATTAACGACAGATGGTGCGCCAGCGATGTGCGGTAAAACAAGTGGACTGGTGGGCAGGGTCCGGGAGAAGATGCAGGAAGAGAACTGTGCAGGTGAACTGTTTATCACTGCATCATACATCAGGAATCATTGTGTGGCAAAGCCCTAAAGATGGAACATGTTATGACCACAGTAACACAAGTAGTTAACTTTATAAGAGCCAAAGGTCTGAATCACCGCCAGTTTAAGTCTTTTCTGGAGGAGTGTGGTTCGGAATACGCAGACGTGCCGTATCACACAGAGGTGAGATGGTTAAGCCGAGGAAAAGTACTGAATAGATGTTTTGAGCTGCATGAGGAAATATGTCAGTTTCTGGAAAGCAAAGGGAAGGACACAGCAGAGCTTCGGGAGAAAAAGTTTCTGTGTGAGCTGGCCTTTCTGTGTGACATCTCGAGCCATCTCGATGCGCTGAACCTGCAGCTTCAGGGGCGGGGGCGCATCATCACAGACATGTACGCTGCAGTGAGGGCTTTTAAAACTAAACTGTGCCTGTGGGAGAATCAGATGCTGCAAGGAAACCTTGGCCATTTTCCCTGCTGCCAAACCATGAAAACGCAGTTCTTTACCAACTTGTTCCCATGCGCACAGTTTGCTGAAAAACTCAGTGTACTCGGCGCTGAGTTTAGCCGGCGATTTGCCGACTTTGATGTCCAGAAATGTAGGTTTGAACTGCTCAGTAATCCCTTTGCAGTTAATGTGGAAAACGCACCAACCAACCTCCAAATGGAGCTAATTGAACTCCAGTGTAATGACACGCTGAAGTCAAAGTATGATGCTGTGGGCGCCGCCCAGTTTCCACAGTTCATCCCTGACACAATGCCTCAGCTCCGCACCCAAGCTGCTCAGATGCTCTCCATGTTCGGCAGCACTTATCTATGTGAGCAACTTTTCTCCTCGATGAAGATGACCAAAACATGTCACAGGAGACGTCTGACTGATGAACACCTTCGCTCGATACTGAGGATTTCCTCAGCTCAAAGCCTGAGCCCAGACATTGATGAACTATCATCCAAGAAGAGATGCCAGGTATCTGGCTTGGGCACATCAGATTAGATCAGTGTGCAGCAAACTGAGCAATAATTAACGTTTTCTTTATGCACTTTTTCTTGCTACTCCAAGACATGGGCTTGAATGGTTGATTAATTTTATTATTGTTATTTTATTTTAAAAATTATTATTTATTATTTAAATCTTATTTAATAAATGAATGTCATTGATGTTTTTTTTATTTGAAATTGGTTTTTGCATATCTGAACTATTAAGTTATAAATTGTATAGTAATAAGTGTTGCTTCATATTCAATGTTAAAGCAAATCTTGTTTGGGTCCATATTAAAAGGTTCATTTGTTCAATGCTGGCCCGCGACTTTGTTCAAGTTTTACATTTTGGCCCACTGTGTATTTGAGTTTGACACCCCTGCCCTATGGCTTTCAGTAGCCGCATAGTGGGATGATTTATTATCCTGAGGCTTTTTCTCCTGCATTTAATATTTTCTAAATAGAGTGTGCTGCTGTCTCTGTGTCAGTTCTTTGTATGATATGGGATTTGCTTTTGACCTGTTTTAATTTAGAATATTGTTTTTGATGGTAGTTTTTTGGGTCTGTGAGTTGTGAAGTGGTGTTGTAGTTAGGTAATTCTCCAGACTATAGCCTACTGTAGCTATTTATGAATATTCATTAGGGACATCCTGAAAACCAGGCTGGATTTGTGGTGCACCAGGACTGGAGTTGACCACCCCTGGGCTAGACCGAAGGTGAGAACCCGGTATTGATAATGGTTCCCTAAAACATGAAACGCAGATACTGTCTATGTGAGGGATGTATCAGTAAATGCATGTACGCGTCTTTTAGGTCTAGAGAACATAGCTAATCGTGTCTCTGAAGGTATGGTAGAAGAGTTCCAAGGGAAATCATTTAGAATTTTTCTCGGACCATTAACTTGTTTAGGTCTCCGAGATCCAAGTTGGGCCTGAATCCTCCTGTTTTCTTTGGAATGAGAAAATATGGAGAGTAGAAGCCCATCCTTCTTGAGAAGGAAGAACTCTTTCTGTGGCACCCTGAGGAAACAGGGTGGTCACCTCTTCTTTTAAGAGAGTGCTTTGAAAAAGTTGTGTGGAATACTCCTCTGTGAAGTTAGTGGGGGGTAAGGTTTCAAAGTGAAGCTGATAATCCCTTTGGACAATATGGAGTGTCCACTGCTCTGAAGTTATGAGGTGCCACCTGTGGGCATAGTGACAAAGTCTGCCTTCTATGTGGAAGGGCTAGGGGCCCTCCAGTGACAGATTGCCAATGCTCTCTACGAAGGAGTCAAAAACCAGGTGCAGATTGTGTCTGTGCTTCTGGTTGGGGCTTAGGAGCCTTGGGTTGGCGAGGGCCCTGCTGTCTTGGTTGAGGCTGCTGAGGTTGATAGGCAGCACAAGGCTGGTAAGAAGGCTAGCACCTCTTCTTCTTAGAATAGAAAGATTTGTTGGGAAGGGCCTTCCTTTTGGATGGGTCAGCTGTTTTCCTGGAAAGGTGCTTTAGGGTGAGATCATCTGTTTCAATCTCGCTGGCTTTTTCCCTCCAATCTTTGCCAAAAAGCTTTTCTCAAGTACATGGGATTTGGCCAGTTTATCCTGGACCCATTGCTTGAGGTCTGATGTCTGAAACAAGGCCATCCTGCGAGCAGACTGCTGTAGCTCTGCTGGTGGATCCAAAGACATCAAAAGAGGCACTGGTAAGAGAAGTGTTTTGGCCCTGTTTGAAAAGTGTCTAGAAGGCACTCCTTTTATCCTCAGGAAGCTTGGGGGCAAAAGTCTCCAGATCCCTGATGGCATCCTTCAGAAACATGCCCATGTACAGCATTATAGGAGTTAATTCTGGAGGCCAACATGCAAGCTTGGAAGCATCGATGCCCAAAGGCATCGAGTGTCCTCTAGTCTCTGCCAGGTGGTGTGGAGGAATGGTTCTTTGAGCTCTTTATTCGTTGCATCGTCGATTCCACCACCATTGAGTGGTGGCGGAGTTGAAGTTTTTGGAAGCCTGTACATTCTGGTATTTGGTACATGGTATCAAGTCTCTTGCTGACAGGGGAAACCATGAGCGGACCTCCCACATGCGGAGCATAATCTGTAGAATATGATGCACCAGTAGTGTAGCTGCTTCTTTGGGAGTGGGAGGGTATTATTGGAGGATCTCCATTTCCTTTGCCCTCAGTTCCTTTCCTTCTCTGAGGCTAATTTGATGAACAGTTCCGCTGCCATTTCACGGATGAAGTCCTGAAAGGACATATCCTCTGGTGGGGACCGACGCCGTTCTTGAGGTGGCGAAGGGTCCAAAGGGATGTCTGGAAATTCTCGGGAATCGAGTGATCCTTCGTCAGAATCTGAAAAAGTTGAGTAAGAGTATGGTAAGAAATCGAAGTACCTACAGTATGGTCCTGGATTCGACCTTGATGTTTCATGGACGAAGATCGATGTCGATACCAGCACTCAGAGGTATCAGAACTGAGATCCATGGAGGTCTGAGTCTGTTGGATACTGGGGGCAGCGACTAGCTCCAATGAAGGTATCGACCTCGGGGGTTCCGACAATGCCATTTTGAGGGCCGGCATCAGGCCCAATACACATGTCTGTTGGCATGGTGCCAAAGCCAGCACTCCTGAAACTCTCGATGTTATCGGTACTGAGGCTGCCAGGAATGCTGCCAAACTCCACTTGAGAGCCAGCATGCGCTGGTCTAGGGAGATGGCTAATGTCTGTGTGGAGTCACCTACGGGGCTTAGAGCCACTGTCTCAGAACATGGAACTGGTAGCTCTCCAGAGGTCGATGTCTTGGGAGCATCTAGGAGCCCCACCTGTGCTTTAGAGGACATATCCTCCCGCCGGGGTTGTTTGGTTGGCCGGTCTGCATCAGAAGCACCTCTAGGGGACTTCTCTCTGGCATTGCACTGGGACTTCTCTCTGGTGTTCGTATCAGTCTTCGATGACAATGGTTTGGAAATAGCCAGAGATTTCGACTTACTCTTATGTTTGGACTTTGAAGAAGTCTGAGAGCCATGAGACGTCGTCGATGCCTTTGATGAGGTGAAAGCCACTAAGAGAGAGTCCGACCCATATTGTCTGGCTCGGTTCTTGAGTCCTCTTTTTGTCCTTTGTTGGCTCAAAGGACAAGATCAGGATCCAAATATTTTAGACACCAGTCATGTTTATCAGTGACCGAGATGGTACTGGCACACTTGATGCACTTTTAAAACCACTGACTGTTTTTTCCATGCCTTTAAAAATGTCTTCGAGATTGAAGAGAAAGCTATGGAGGCCTAGAGGCCTAGTCTAGTGGTGAAACTGTGATGAAAATGAAAAGTAAAGAAAAAATGAAAATTTGAAAAGAAAAAAATGAAAGATTTATTGGGACTTATGTCGGATTTGATGGAACTGACGCCAATGAGAAGGCAGAAACATGAGGTTCCACAAAAAAGAGACGTTTTTCGGCAGTGCCCTGCTGGCTCTGCGGAAAACAAAGAACTGAGGAGAGGAGTTTGGAAGGTGGGAAGGCAGGCAGCAGGCACAGTGGAGTGCTACAAAGGCTTTCCTATTGGACCCTGGGGACCGTGCCCATGCGGCTCCATCAGTGATGTTTATTCATATGTGAAGACTACATTCCTGCTTCTTCCTGGAGATATGCCCCATACTACAAATTGGACCCATGCACAATTACTCTGGGCGCACTTAATGTCACCAATTGAAGAAACAGTAAGGGCATAAGGGCACCCATGGTAACTGCAACATTGACAGCACATAGCAAATTCCCCCATGCTAACTGCAATGTGCTTTCCACACCCACTCTTCTCCCCTAACCTATCTAGTCCCCACCCCATCACCTGATATACAGTTACTGTGGAGATTAGCACACAGCAACTGCCATTTGGGAACAGTTACTGTTGGTATGTGCTAAGTTACTGTATGCTAAAATGCATGTTAACCACACAGCACTCTTTTAGTAAAAGGCCCACTGAGAATTATTTGTTGTATAGAAAACTTTTCAATGTTCTAAATCTGTTTTGGATTGTAACATGCAATTGATAAGAGTGAAAGGGGAAAATGGCGTGATTTTAACTGTTTTTTTAATTAGAGGATGGGAGAATTCTAATTGTGTATTGGAGTTTTAAAATGAAATTTTGCAATCCGTACTGTACAGTTTCTTGACTGAAAGTTGTATAATATAAATAAAGTAAATTATATTAGAAAGTAAAAAAAAAAGAACAGAGCTGGTAAAGACCAAGAAAAGAAGAGGCAAGCAAAATTAGGATTCATCAAACCAGAGATAAAGTGTAGTTATTCAACTGTAGCAGGTGTTCTCCGTGAACAGCAGGAATAAGTCCTCATGTATGGTGACGTCATCAACAGAGCCCCTCACGGAACGCACCCCAGCTTCCAAAGGACACCTTTGGGAGGTACACTGTACATGTGTGCCTGCCTTCCCGCCTGCTGCAACACGATCTTCTCCAGACTAATAACATAGCTGGATCCAGAAAAGGCAACTCCCTGGAGAGTTGTGAGGGTTGTGAGGACTGATTCCTGCCGTTCACGGAGAACACTTGCTACAGGTGAGCAACTACGCTTTCTCTGCGAACAAGCAAGAATTCAATCCTGAGGGGTTTTAGCAGGTAGCCTGGAAGGACAGAAGGGCCGGTGGGCAGAAGTTTACTTTAAGACCCAAAGAGATGCTGGAGCATGACTTGGTCAAATTTGCTGATCTATCAGGAATCCCCATCCAGACAGTAATGGGCTGCAATGGTATGAACCGAAGACAATGTCACAGCCCTGCAGATTTCCTCTGTGGAAAGAGAGCGGAAGTTGGCTATCCAATGCAGCCATCGCACAGACATTGTGAGCCATGACATGACCCTCAAGACTCAAACCAGCCTGGGAATATGCGTGAGCAATGCAGTCTGCTAGCCAAAGGGATAGTGTGCGATTCGAGATAGCAGCACCCAGCCTAGTGGGGTCAAAGGAAATAAACAACTGGGTGGACTGGCGGTGTGCCTTTGTGCACGCTAGATAGGTCAACACTCGTTTGTAGTCCAACGTATGCAACTCTGCCTTTCCCCGGTTAGCATGAGGCTGGGGGAAGAAAGTTGGTAAGACTATCGACTGGTTGAGGTGGAACGCAGAGACCACCTTTGGCAGAAAGCGGGGGTGCATGCGGGGCACCACCCTGCTCTGGTACCTGATGTACGGAGAGTGAGAAACCAGGGCCTGGAGCTCATTGATGCGTCACACCAATGTTACCGCCACCAGAAAGAGGACCTTCTAGATCAGGAACTTCAGGGGACAGGAGTCCAGTGGCTCGAATTGAGCCCACATCAGATGGGCAAGTACCACCTTGAGATCCCAAGTCACTTAGGGGGCTTAAGTGGGGGCTTCAAGAGGAGAAGACCTTTCATGAACTGAGTCACAAGCAGCTGGGCTGAGATGGTCTTCCCCTCCGGAGCCACAATGGTACACCCCTATTGTGCTAAGGTGAACTCACACCAAATTGGACTTCAGGCAAGAGTCAGAGGTGCAGAAGGTACTCTAGCAGCTTGTCCACAGTAAAGGAGAAGAGGTCCAGCACCCTGCCCATGCACACCTCCACCACTTAGCGCATAGGTCTTGTGCGTTGAGGCTTTGCAGGATGCCAGAAGGACATTGATAACACCATCTGGAAGACTGAGCTCGGAGAAGACTATCCATTCAGCATTCATGCTGTGAGG
This sequence comes from Ichthyophis bannanicus, assembly GCA_033557465.1. NCBI lineage: Eukaryota > Metazoa > Chordata > Amphibia > Gymnophiona > Ichthyophiidae > Ichthyophis > Ichthyophis bannanicus. Next base: position 792,268,931 of record CM066031.1, on the reverse strand, counting down.
ACCAACAAGTGGACACTGTGATGCAGCAAGGTTCTGCCCTCCTGCGAAATGAGATCTGGGGCAGAGCCAAGGTGGAGAGGCACTCTCTGTGAGAGCTGCAGCAGCAGTGAAAAACGCAGCTGCCGAAGCCAGTAGGGGGCAATGAGGATCATAGTGTGCTTGTCTGCCTGGAACTTCAGGAGGGTTTTCACCACAAGTGGTATTAGGGGATATGCATACAGCAAGCCCTCCCATCCAGTAGAAGAGGAAGACTTCTGAGGCCAGGTGATTTCTGATTGGCCTCTGAGAGCAGAATCGAGCCACCTGTCATTGTGTGCTGTGGTGAAGAGGTCCACCACTGGAGTGCCTCACTTCTGAAAGATGGGGCTCACTGCCACCCTTATAAGGATCCATTCGTGCAGCTGAAGCACTTGGCTGAGCTGGTCCATCAGACTATTGAGCTTGTTGGGCAGGTAAGTCACCTGGAGGTCCATGCTATGGAGCAGGGCAAACGTTCACATTCGAACAGCCTCCCAACATAGGAGGTATGAGCCCATGCCCCCTCGCCTGTTCACAAAGAACATCACTATCTGGTTGTCCTTTTGGATCAGAACTACCTGATTGGCCAGGTTCACTCGGAAGGTGCAGAGGACATTGGCTATTGCCCGGAGCTCGAGAAGGACGTGTCCGTCATGAGCATCTTGCGGGATACCGCCATTTTGAATGGAAGGCCTTTCAGCAGATTCCCCAGCTCCAGCCACAAGTTGAGAGACTGCTCCAGGGGTGTGGTGACAATGACCCTGCCCCGGAGGTGGTCCACCACTTGCTTCCATTGCATGCAGAAGGTCCACTGGGCCTGCCATATAAAGAGATAGGCTTGAGAGATGACATGCACTGTGGCAGCCAAGTGACCAAGGACTCATAATATCCCATGGGCTGTTTTATGGTGCAGGCGCTGCACATTACCCACCACCTCGATGAGCCGCTACATGTGGTCTCCTGGTAGAAAGACCCATTTGTGGGCTGGAGATGGGACTTCAGGTAATTGATCACAAAGCCCAGCCACTCGAGCACCTGAATGGTGAGCTCGGCAGAGAGCTGGATGCTGTCCGGCATGGGACCTTTGATGACCTAGCCATTCAGGTGGGGGAAGATGAAAAACCCCATGTTCCAAAGGTAGGCGGCCATGACTGCCAGGCACTTCGTAAAGACCCGTGGGCTGAGGCCAGCCCGATGGGAAGCACTCGGTACTGAAAATGCTGGCCGCTCATTATGAACCATAAGTACTGTCTTATAACTTGTGTGGATCAGGATATGTGTGTACACATCCTTTAGAGCCAAGGAGTATAGCCAAGCACCCTGTAGAAGCTACGGGAGCAACATTGAGGAACTGGTTCAGGTTTCACAGGTTCAGGATGGGCCGGAACCCGCCAGTGTTTTTGGGAACCAACAAATATCTGGAATAGAAGCCCCAACTGACCTGAGCCGGAGGAACCGGCTCGATGGCTAAATCAGCTAACAGAGCAAAGACTTCTTCCTGCAGCAGGCACCGATGTGGCAGTCCATGGGGTATTCCCCAGGGGACGAACAGGGATAGCAGCTGGGTGAAGTGCAGCCAATATCCATTCTGGACAATCTGCAACACCCAGGTGTGCAAGGTGACAAGGGGCCACCAGTGGGTGAAGTGGATGAACCACCCCCCTACCTGCAGGGGCACCCCAGTGGATAACAGCCAGCTGGTTATACTCAGCTGTTAAAAACCTGCACCAACTTGGACTGTGGAGTGGGCTGCGCCTTCTGGGTCTTTTCCCTCCGCTGCTGGTGAGAGGTCTGCACCTTGGCCTATACCTGCAGCTGGGCCAGATAATACCGGCGCAGGAACGGGTAGAAGGATTTCTTAGCCTGATACTTTTTCTGAGTGGGATCCACAGTTTATCCTGAAGAGTCTTGAGAGAGTCACATGCTCTTCTTGAGCTAGTATAGAAACATAGAAACATGATGGCAGAAAAAAGACCACATGATCTATCTAGTCTGCCCTTCCAAATCAACGACTACAACAGTCCCCTTTTTTCCTTTAGAGATCCTCTGTGTTTGTCCCATGCTTTTTTGAATTCATATACTGTCCTCATCCCTATCACCTCCAATGGGAGACTATTCCACACATCTACCACTCTTTCCGTAAAGAAGTATTTCCACATATTACTGCTATCACCTTTTACCCTCCTCCTATGTCCCCTTGTAGCTGAGTTTGCTTTCAATCTAAAGAGGCTCTCTTCCTGTGCCTTTATGCCCTGGAGGTGTTTAAACATCTCAATCGTATCACTTCTATCCCGCCTTTCCTCTAAAGTATACATATTAAGATCCTTAAGTCTGTCCTCATATGCTTTATAATGAAGACCACTAACCATTTTAGTAGCCACCCTCTGTACCGACTCCAGCCTGTTTATATCCTTTTGAAGGTGCAGTCTCCATAATTGCACACAATACTCCAAATGGGGTCTCACCAAAGACTTATACAGAGGCACTATCACCTTCTTTCTTTTGCTGGCCATTCCTCTCCCTATGCACCCAAGCATCCTTCTAGCTTTTGCCATTGCCTTTTCTACCTGTTTAGCTACTTTAAGATCATCAGACACTAGGTCCCGCTCTTCTTTTGTGGACAGAAGTACTTCACCCCCTATACTATATCACTCTCTTGGATTGCTGCAACCCAAATGCATGACCTTGCATTTTTTTAACATTAAATCTCAGCTTCCAAATTCTAGACCATTCTTCAAGCTTAGCTAGATCCCTCCTCATGATATCTACTCCTTCCTGGGTGTCTACTGTATTGAAGATTTTGGTATCATCCGCAAAGAGGCAAACCTTACCTGACAGCCCTAATGCAATATCACTAATGAAGATGTTGAAAAGAATTGGACCAAGGACCAAGCTCCTCTGCCTTCTCCTTTACTGGTTTCCCAAAAAGGATCTCTCCTCATCAGATAAAATTGGCGATCTTGACCTGGATGCACTATTCCAGGTTGGACTGCAGCCATGCCAGCTGGTGGACAGCATGCCCACCACCGCTACCTTACCTACAGATTCAAAGGTATCAAAGGTGCCACGCACCATGAATTTGAAGCAGCCTTTGCCATGGGCCACCAGGGCCCAAAAATTCTCATGACGGTCCTCGAGGAAAAGAGCAGCAAAGTCTGCCAGGTCCAGCATGTTGTCTTTGAGGAACATACTCATATAGGTCTGGTAGGCCTGGACCCTGGCAACCAGCATGGAAAACTGATAGTATTTTCTCCTGAAGAGTCCAGAATTCGAGCCTCATGGCCTGGGGACACCAATTAGTGAGTCTTGGTGCTTTTATCCTGCTTCAAGGCTAACTCAACCATGATGGAGTTGTCTGGTAACTGAGGTTTTTTAAAACCCAGTACAGGGAGTTGAGTCTCCAGCTGATGACAGAAATCATGAGAGGGGTTTCCCACATCCACAGCAGCAATCTCTGAAGGACATGGTGCACGAAGACCATCACCACTTCCCTGGGGGCCAAGGAGTACTGGAGCAGCTTCAGTTCCCCCACCCTTGGTTCCTGCTCCAATTCCAGAGAGAAGGGGATGACCTTGGCCATGTCCCTGATGAAGTCCTGGAAGGATATGTCCTCCGTGGGTGATTTGCATCGCTCGATGGAAGGCGACAGGTTGGACAGGATGTCCGGGGACCAGAGGTCCAAAGCCATTGATTCCTTCTCAGACTCCCATTCCAATTCGGATTCTGAAAGGAAGTTGAAGTAGCCCTGAGTCTCCTCCTCCCACCTGCTCCTCATCATGGGAGAGGACGGATGCTGGTGGCCTCTGTGTCCCCCGGTGCACTGGTGCCAGTGCTCCTGGACATCGGATTCTGACATGCTGTACAGGGAGATTGCCCTGGGAATCAATGTTTTTTTTTTTTGTTGTTTTGTTTTTATTACTGAAAATTTTTCAAACATACTTACAACAAAAGTACACAGGAAATCCAGATAACCAGTGACATATCATAACACACAGGAAAACCATCCTTATATAATAAAGTAAAACACATCGGCATCTATTCATAGCCCACTAAAAGGGGAGAATTGCAAAAGCAAATAAAGCAAAGGAAATTTCAAGAACCAAGTTCTAACTAATAAACAGCTCAATCTAATATCCCCTCTTCTCCTTACGTAAGTGTGCCAGATTGTTTACTATCCAAAAAGACCTGTAATTGGGAAGGATCAAGAAAAATAAATTTAGACCCCTGAAATGTAACAATACATTTACAGGGGTACCGAAGAAAAAAACCTGCCGATAAGGCCAAAACCCTAGGCTTCATAGCTAAAAAAGCCTGTCGCCTAACTTGAGTGGCCTTACAGACATCAGGAAACATCTGTACCTTATCACCACAAAATAGAATAGACGACCGCTTAAAGTACAATTTAAAGACAGCTGATTTATCACACTCAAAAACAAACGTGACTACCAAGGTAGCCCGAGTAAGAATAGTATCCTGGGAATCTTCCAAAAATTTGGTAAGGTCGAGGTCGGCTCCCCCTTGTAGAGTATCAAACCCTCCAGGAGTGTCGACCTTTACCTTCTTCCCAGTCAAATAATACATCTTAGAAACCAAAATGGAATCTGGGGAAACCAAACCCAAAGATTCTTTTAAATACTTCCTAAATAGGATCTCTGCAGACAATAAATGGCAAACAGGAAAATTTAACAGCCTGATATTCTTAGCTCTAAATTGGTTATCATACATTTCTAGCCTATGGTGAACAAGCAAACTCTCCTTAATACTCGAAACACTAGTAGATTTAAGAGTAGCACACTAATTTTCACACTTAAGAATCTGAGAAGACATATTCCCTAACACCTCTTCAAGGTCAGACAGCTTATTAGTAACCTCCAAAGAGAAGTCACAAAGCTGTGAGACAGTGGGAGTCAAAATGTTCTCAATACGGGATACGCTCCTCCAGATATCCACCAGGGTAACCTGATCCTCAGGCACCTCCTTGGAGACCCCCGGAGCGGAAACCCAGGCAACCGGCTTCAACTTCCCCCGAGAAACTACTGGGGTACTTTGTTTGACTTGATCCCCCACAACTACTGAAGAGGTTGGAGAAATATAAACTGGAGGAGAAGGTGGAGACCTATCCGGAGAACTTAGAGATGCTACAGACGAGCGAAAAGCCAGAAAATCAGGGTCCAGGGACACATCTGCCCGTACCTTTAACTGAAGGTGTTTGTCCATGGGGCCCACCACTGGTTCCACTTTCGCCTCTGGAACCACTTTCTTCTTTCTTTTCCCCATCTGAGGCTCTGCGGCAAGTAGATCTCACACTGCTCTGCTCCTACGTTGCTCCAAGGGGCTCCCAAGGGGCCTAACACGCCCCTTGTATCGTGCCCCTTTGGCGCAGCTGGAGGCGCGAGCTGGGGGCAGCGATCAAACCACACAGCTTTTAAAGGAAAGGAGAAGGCCCCCGATGACGTCGGGGCCGCGGGACCAGGAGCCTGCCGCCTCCGGGAAACGCTGCTGTCGTTCTGGCTCTCCCACCGGTCCTCCGTGTTGCTCCGCCTTTAAGGAGAAGGCCCCCGATGACGTCGGGGCCGCGGGACCAGGAGCCTGCCGCCTCCGGGAAACGCTGCTGTCGTTCTGGCTCTCCCACCGGTCCTCCGTGTTGCTCCGCCTTTAAGGAGAAGGCCCCCAATGACGTCGGGGCCGCGGGACTAGGAGCCTGCCGCCTCCGGGAAACGCTGCTGTCATTCTGGCTCTCCCACCGGTCCTCCGTGTTGCTCCGCCTTTAAGGAGAAGGCCCCCGATGACGTCGGGGCCACGGGACCAGGAGCATGCTGCCTCCGGGAAACGCTGCTGTCGTTCTGGCTCTCCCCCTGGGAATCAATGTTGATTCCGATCTCCCACCCAATGTCCCTACCTCAGTGGGCAGGCATGGGTCTCCAGAAAGCACTGGATGGTGTGCGGGGACAACACTCTTGGCGCCGCAAAGCCTGCATTTTGCAAGGCTACAACCACCACCAAGTGAACTTTGAGGGCTCGAAGGCATTCCTCCAGAACCACCACCTGTAAGGAAGCCAATGCTGCAGCCGTGAACACAGGTGAACACCCTGGACGGGGACTCCACAATGACTGGTGCACCAGGAGACATCTGGCTGCCCTCCTGGGCAATGGGGGTTAACTTCACTGCTTGGGACGATTCTTCCTGCTGGGCAAGCTTGGCCAGTCATTCCCAGTTATTGCTCTCTGCATTACGTTGAGGAGGACTGCAGTGATGGTGCACCCAGACTTTCTCCCGGTTCTCGCCCTTCGACATTGATGGAATTTCATTGGAGAGTCTCCTCTTGCTGCTCGGGCCCCTTGGCTCCAACTGGGCACTGAGCTCCTTCCCCTTGGACAACTCAGGAACTTTGGAGGGCATTGATAATGGGGTTGCGACTGAGGATGCTAAATCTGATGAGCCAAAGAGGGACTCCTTTTATTTTTACCGACCCTTCAGTCCTCGGTGCATCATCTGCAAGCAAAGCTCACAGGACGTTGGCTGATGATCGGGCCCAAGGCATTGTATGGCTGTTTGACACAGACAATATACTATTGCAAAAAATATTAACTATTCCTCTAATGTACTCAAGGCTATTATCTCGCTTAGTTGTGACTCTCTCAACACTTCTTCACACTTCTTTATTGAACTGGGTCTCAGACTTGTATCAGTACATCTTTACGGGATTGTCTCCCCGTTGTACTATTCTTGCATCAATGACCACAGTATATATAGGTTTTCATACACTTGCATTCAATGACCTAATAGCAATCTTCTCTGTAACTTATCACAATTGGTCATACACGAATGCAGTAAGTAGAAAACACTTTACAAGATAGGTGTTTTCTACTTACTGCATTCATGTATGACCAATTGTGATAAGTTACAGAGAAGATTGCTATTAGGTCATTGAATGCAAGTGTATGAAAACCTATATATACTGTGGTCATTGATGCAAGAATAGTACAACGGGGAGACAATCCCGTAAAGATGTACTGATACAAGTCTGAGACCCAGTTCAATAAAGAAGTGTGAAGAAGTGTTGAGAGAGTCACAACTAAGCGAGATAATAGCCTTGAGTACATTAGAGGAATAGTTAATATTTTTTGCAATAGTTGAATCCTCTGTGAATTAGACCTTTAATTTTTGGTGTTTGACCACAGACAATATACTGACAAATCAACTTATATACGTGTCATAGGAACAAACAATGTTGAGGCGGAGTCCTAATAATCAGCAAGCATAAACACAAAACCACCCCAAGCATATACACCCACATAGATGGACTAGACTTCATAAAAGTGGAAAAAACGTAGTTACTCACCTGTAGCAGGTGTTCTCCAGGGACAGCAGGAATCAGTCCTCACATATGGGTGACGTCGGTGCCGACAGAGCCCTCGTGCGGAGCAAATCCCCAGCTTTCTAAGAAAGCCTTTCGGACTTGCATCACGCATGTGCCGTCTCCTTCCCGCCCAAGGGTGCCATCTTGCTCAGTCAAATGACATAGCTATAAGATGGCAAAAAGAACAAAAAATAATAATAGGATTACAACTCTAAGGGGAGGAGGGAGGGTTGTGAGGACTGATTCATGCTGCCCCTGGAGAACATCTGCTACAGGTGAGTAACTACGTTTTCTCCAGGAACAAGCAGGAAGTCAGTCCTCACATATGGGACTCCCCAGCTATAGGCTACCGAGAACCCATAGCTGAAAAATAGGCTCCCTCTATGAGAGCCGCAAGCAGCCATAATAGGAATCTAACTGAGAGAGTAACACTCTGGTAGCCTGACACCAAAGGGTTGGAGAGTAGGAGTTGCCTAGACCTTGAAAAGGTTATGGAGTACTGCCTGGCCGAAAGCACTGTCCTGTTGGAACTCCCTATCCAGGCAGTAATGGGTTGCAAAAGTCTGACCCGAAGACCAGAAGGCGGCCCAGCAGATTTCTGCCAGCAGAACAGAGCGGAAATGAGCCACTGATGCCGCCATAGCCCTGACCCGGTGGGCCGTAACACGACCCTGCAACAGAAACTCGGCTGCCCTGTATGCCCAGGCAATACAGTCCGCTATCCAAGTAGACAGCATACACTTGGAGACCGCCATCCCCAGCTTACTGGGGTCATAGGATACGAAGAGTTGAGAAGCTCTTCTATGGCATTGCGTACGCTGAATGTAGAAGGCTAACCCCCTCTTACAGTCCAGGGTATTCAGAACTGTCTCTGCCCGACTGGCATGCGGCCTGGGAAAGAAGGTAGGTAGTACTACCTCCTGGTTGAGGTGGAATGAAGATACCACTTTCGGAAGGAACTTGAGGTGTGTTCAGAGCACCACCCGGTTCCTATAGAACCTTGTTTAAGGCATGTCGTACACCAGGGCCTGAAGCTCACTCACTCATCGAGCCGACATGAGTGCCACTAAGAAAACTACCTTCCAAGAAAGGTAGTGTAGATGGCAGGTTGCCATCGGCTCGAATGCTGGACAAGTAAGCTGACCTAAGACCACATTCAAATCCCACTCGGTTGCTGGAAGGCGAACCGGGGGCTTCAGCAGAAGTAGACCTCTCAAAAACCTGGACACCAAAGGATGTGCAGAAAGAGGCTTTCCTTCCACCGGGAAGTGATGTGCAGCCAAGGCACTAAGGTGAACTCTGACAAAGTTGGACTTAAGGTCCAAATCTGAAAGATGATGAAGATATTGAAGCACCACTGCGACTTGGCAGGAGAAAGGGTTTTCTTTCTGCTTTTCGGACCACACCTCGAACCTATGCCACTTTGAAAGCATAGGTCCATCTAGTCGAGTGACTCCTTGAGGCTAGCAACACCTCTTCCACATTTTTGGGGAGGAGGAAAGGTGCGAGGACTACCCTTTAAGCAGCCAATCCATCAGGTTGAGGGACCTGAGGTTGGGGTGCAGGAGAGTGCCCCCCCTCCTGAGACAGGAGGTTGGGATAGGATCCCAGAGAGACTGGGGCCTCCACTGCTAGTTGAAGCAGAAGCGGAAACCAGGGCTGCCAGAATTACCGAGGCCTTGTCCTGGAGGATCTTGAACAGAGTTTTGGTCACCAGAGGCATGGGAGGAAACGCATACAGGAGGCCCACTAACCATGAGATGAGAAACGCATCTGCAGCCACCCTGTTGGGATGTGGCTGCCTGGAGCAAAACTGGGACAACTGGTGATTGTGTGGGCTCGCAAACAGATCCATTGTCAGTTGTCCCCAGGTCTGAAATAGCCATTGGGCCATCTTCATATCCAGCTGCTATTCGTGGGGCTGGAGAATCCTGCTTAGCTTGTTGGCTAAGTAATTTTCCTGGCCTGGCAGATAAACTGCTTTGAGATGCATGCCATGCTGGACTGCAAAGGAGCACAGGTCCAGGGTTTCTTGACACAGAATGCAGGACCCCGTGTCTCCCTGCTTGTTCTCATTGAACATCACCAATTGGTTGTCTGTTTGTATTAAGACAGGTTGATGAGCCAAAGTTTCACAAAAGGCTCGTAGAGCTAGGCGAATGACACGAAGTTCCAGGAAATTGATCTGCTGTGTGCTCTCTTGCGGAGACCACATGCCTTGAGTGCAAAGTCCCTGGCAATGGGATCCCCAGCCCAGCAGGGATGCATCTGTAGTCAGGATCCTCATGTGTAGAGGAGCCTGAAAACCCACTCCCGCCTCCAAGTTGTTTGGTTGAAGCCACCAGGCCAATGACTGTACCAGTTGTTTGGAGATCTTGACTCTGTCTCGAAGTCTGCCTGTGGCCTGTGTCCACTGGTCTCTGAGACACCATTGAGCTGTTTGCATGTGGAGGCATGCATTCAGAGTCACATGTACCGTGGAGGCCATGTGCCCGAGGAGTCACAGAAGTGCCTTGCTGATATTTGGGACCTGCGACTCACTTGACGTGCAAGGGCCAGGAGTCTCTGTGCCCTGTCTACTGGCAGGTAAGCCCTTGCTTGAAGGATATTTATTTATTTATTTATTCTCTTATATACCGCGCTATTTTCCATCAGTGCGGTTTACATTGAACAAACTGAAATTACATTGAACAGGGCATTATAACTTGGAGATAACTATTTTACAGGGAACATGGGCTATGGAGGGTTAAGTGGCTTGCCCAAGACCACAAGGAGCACCTGTGGGACTAGAAACCCCAGTCCTTCCGGCCCAAGGTTGCTGTCCTCTAGTGGGATTTGAACCCCCGACCTTCCGGCCTGAAGTACCTTGCCCCAACCACTAGGCCACTCCTCCACTCCAGCCTTGCCCCAATGAACTCTAGTCTTTGAGAGAGGACTAGAGTAAACTTGGGGAAATTGATTACAAATCCTATATGTTGAAGCACCTAAATGGTGCGAGATGTGGCCTGTTGGACCTCCAGGGCTGATGTGGCTCTGATGAGCCAGTCGTCCAGGTAGGGGAAGACAAATACTCCTTGGATTCTGAGGAAGGCGGCCACCACCACCACCACCACCACCAGGCACTTTGTGAATACCCTGGGGGTGGAGGCCAGGCCAAAGGGAAGCAGCCTGTACTGATAGTGGTTTCCTCCCACCACAAAGCGTAGATATTGTCTGTGGTCTGGATGAATTAGAATGTGTGCATATGCATCCTTTAGATCTAAGGAGCATAGCCAGTCTCCCTGGCAGAGGTAAGGTAGCAATAGTCCAAGGGAGAGCATCTTGAACTTTTCCCTCACTAGGAATTTGTTTAAGTTTCGCAGGTCGAGGATGGGCCTTAGGCCTCCTGTCCTTTTTGGTATCAGGAAATACCTGGAGTAAAAACCCTTGCCCTGCAAGTGGTGGGGCACTGGTTCTACCACCTGATCATCTAGAAGACCTGCTAACTCCTTCAAAAGAAGGTCCCTGTGAAGAGGAGGTCTGAGAGGCTCCCCTGAAAAGTAAGGGGGAGGTAACTGGGTCAAATGGAGCATATAGCCCTGCTGGATTATCTAAAGAACCCAGATATCCGTGGTGATGGCTGGCCACCTGTGGGCATACAGGGAAAGCCTTCCCCCTGTGCATTGTCTTACTCCTTTGGTGAGAGGGGCTATGCCTTGAGAGTCAAAAGCCAACCCCAGGCTGAGCCGGAGCCAGTGCCTGTGCCTGGGGGCTTTCTGCTTACGCGGGTCATGCCCCTGTCCCTTGGCCTGCTGCCCCTGTTGGAGAGCTGGGGAGGCCTGAAATGGGGGGTAGTTGCGGTAAGCAGTACCCTTCCTCGGGAAAAGGAGCTTCTCACCCGAGGCCTTCTTTTTTGAAAAGGGAGAAGTCTTCTTCGAGAGCTGTGTCCTGGGTCATGTACTCGGACTCGATCTCAGCAGCCTTCTCGGTCATGGGTTTGCCGAAGAGGTTTTCACCATGGCAGGGGACATTGACCAACTTGTCCTATACCCATTGCTCCAGGTCTGATGACTGTAGCCATGCCTGGCAGCGTGCACCGATGCCAGCCGCAGCTACCCGGGCCGACGCCTCGAAGCCGTCATAGGCTGCTTCTTCGAGCACTCACGGACTCCAGTAGACAGGATCTTGAAGCGCTGCAAGGGTCCCTCGGAGAGACCAGCTGAGAACCTGGCAATCTCCTTTGCCAGGTCTCAGAGGTACATGCCCATTTACAGCTGCTATGCCTGGATCCGGCATGTCAGCATAGAACCCTGGTAGCACTTTCTGTCGAGGACATCCAAGTTGCGGGCCTCCCTGCCAGGAGGCACCGAGCAGTGCGTCTTCTGGCTCTTGAGCTGGCGCATGGCCGATTTCACAACCATGGAGTTGTGCGGCAGTTGTGCTTTCTGGAATCCAATACTCTTGCGGACTCGATAGATCGAGTCAATCCGCCTGCTGATCACCGGCATTGATGCTGGTGTCTCCCACATGCGGAGCATCAGCCATTCCAGGATCGGAGGCACCGGTACAGTAAGGGCTTCCCGAGGGGGGAAAGTCATACTGGAGGATCTCGAGCTCCTCGGCTCGAGGATCTTCCTCCTCGGCTCGAGGCTCTTCCTCAGCCTCCACAGGGAATGCCAAAGCCTTTGACAGTCCCTTACAACGTCCAAGAACTGAGTGTCCTCCGGGAGGGGACCTTCTCCGAGGTTCGGACACTGGGAAATCAGATGGGACGTCTCTGGTCCGGCAGGTGTCCAGGGGACTCTTCCTCCTCCGTCTCCCAGCCCGATGCCTCCGAAGAGGAGTCGAGTGGCTCTGGCCTTGAGGGCTTTGGCTTTGACCACCCCGCCAGTGTAATCGGCATCACCGACCTCGGCACCGAACGGGAGGTCGAGGGAGACCTCGGCCGAGTATCAACGCGAGTACAGATGGTCTTGAGGATCGGCTCAGCCTCCGGGATCGGCTTGGACGTTGATGGCTCATGGTCGGGGTGGAAGGACCGGTGAGGCTGGCTATGAGCGCCCGCTGCTGCTCCATGAAGGCAGACATGCTGCACTCCAAGGCCACCATTCTGAGACCGAACTCAGAAGGCTCCACAGCCCCCGGGTCAGGTCCCAACACCGGTTCTCCTGGAGGAGAGTCCTCAACAAGGACAGTGGTTACCTGCCTCGGCTGATCCGGGTCCCTTCGAGGAGGTTTTGCTGGATGCTCCAACTCCAAGGATCCGGGCCGGCGGTCGTGGCTTCGCGACCGGTCCCATGAGGAACTAGGCAGTTTGGAACTGTCCAATGGCGCCGCCTTCAGGGATTTTTTCTTCCTCCGATGTTCCTGTGAGGGAGACCCCCTTTCTGAGGAGACCCGATGCTGCTCAGGCTCAGACAGTTCCCGAGACGTCGAGGCCTTAGACGAGGTCTGGGCCCGGGAGGGTACAGACTCAGGAAAAATCCTATCATGCTGCTGCTGGCAGCTTCTCAGGGCCTTTGAGAACATTTTCCTACATGGGCCACAGACCTTCAGGTCGTGGTCGGGCCCGAGGCACCGGAGACAGCAGTCATGTGTATCGGTGAGAGACATTAACTTCGTGCACCGATCACATTTTTTAAACCCACTGGCAGCCATTGGGGGAAAAAGGGCCCCTGCGAGGTCAAAGGACCGGGCTGCCAGTGAAAAAGAAAAAGAGCGCTAACGTTAGTCAGGAAGGACAAAAACCAAAAAATTGTAGCCGGACTCGATACTGGTGTTCCGAGCCAAAGGCAGGAAGGGGAACCGATGCTGGCAGAAAAGAGAAGTTACTTTCTAACTTTTAAACACTTTTTTCTCTGGGACTACAGGACAACGTCCGTTGGGCTCTGTGGAAAAAAGGAGACTGAGCAAGATGGCACCCTTGGGCGGGAAGGGGACCACGCATGCATGATGCAATTCCCCAAGGCTTTCTTAGAACACTGGGGATTTGCTCCGCACGAGGGCTCCGTCAGAGCCGACAACACCCATATGTGAGGACTGACTTCCTGCTTGTTCCTGGAGAATAAAAACTTTGCTATATGCTTGCTTTACAGACCTACATCCCCTGACCATGAAAACCTGACCACAATTCTTGAATCCGCATGCAATGCCCCTCTGAAGAAACCTCTTATCATTATGGGTGACTTTAACCTACTATCACTCAACTTTCAATATGCAACTTCATTCGCTGACACAATGACTGACATGGGTTACTCCCAGATAATAAATATGCCCACCCACTCAAAGGGAAATACCCTAGATCTTGCATTCCTCCCATCTTCAACTCTAGTTCTACATTCTGCTCCCGTCTCAGCAAGTTCCTTGGTCAGACCATCACATAATTAGCTTCACTATACTCACTCCCACCCCCTAATAAAGATAAAATAAAGATCCACCAAAAAAAAGGTTCAAACATTTCATCAAGGAAGACTTTCTAAACAAAATATTACCGAACTTAAACTCAACACAAACGGACTTAAACAGATCTCTATACAATTGGAATACCTCTATCCAAAATGCAGCTACCACAACCCACAATCATTAGAAAACTCCCCAAAGAGCATCAGAAAAATGGCTCACCAAAGAATTAACTAATTCAAAAAAGCATCTAAGAAAATGTGAAAGCAACTGGAGACACAATAAATCCCCAGAAAACAAACACATATACATGTCAACTCTGAACTCCTACAGGATGCTATCTATAAGGTTAAAAAAGACTACCACACCAAAACAAATTAACTAACTCCCTCAACCAGCCACGTGAACTATTCAAAATTGTCAAATCATTAACTAACACAACTCAGAATGACACAAATTCCTCCAACATAAATGTCCAAACTCTAGCTATTTTCAAGACAAATTAAAAAAGAAAAACACCTACGATCCACTAGACATTTACACCTCCCCACGAATACCATTACATTGCACACTTTTCACACCATAGATCAACAACAACTCCTGAACACTATCACCAAAATAAACACCATTACATCCCCACTCGACCCCTGTCCAGTCTCCTGGATCAAGGCAACAAAATCAGAGTTAGCTTCTCACCTACTCCAAATAATCAACCAATCCATTCAACACGGGATAATGCCAAATGAACAGTCCATGATTTGGCCAATTCTGAAGAACAAATCCCTTGAGAGTCTGGACCCCACATCATATAGACCTATTGCCAGCATACCATTTGTAGCCAAAATAATCAAGAAAACTGTCCAAAATCAACTACAGGACTTTATAGACCTCTATGCTCCCCTAGATGAAAAACAATTTGGATTCCCTCCATTCCATGGTGTTGAATCCCTCCTACTGATCCTCTTAGATACCCTCATATGTGGGATAGACGACATAAAACAGTCTTTCATACTCATTTTTCTTGACATAACCGCTGACTTTGATAATATCGACCATATGCAACGAGTCCAGTTAGGTCATGAAACCTCCAATACATTTAGACAGAAGCAAGGAATTACCCAGGGCTCTGCATTATCCACCCTATTATTTAACCTATACTTACAACCAATATGTAACATATTCAAGAAATTTAAAGTGAATTATCACATCTATGCGGATGACATTATGCTATATCTCCCTATAGATAGTCGAATCCTGCATCTTGGAAGCCCAAGCTTGGCTAAACTCAAATAACCTGTTGATTAACTTTAAGAAAACTGAAGTACTCTACATCTCAAGGAACCCAAATTTCACTCACCCACAAACATTCAAAATACTTAGCACAATCCTTCCTGTTAAAAAAAGAAGTAAGGTATCTTGGTGTTATACTGGATCAAACTCTCACACTATCTGCACACATAAAACAACTAACCAAATCTATTTACTTCAAATTAAGAACAATACAACACCTCAGACCCCTTCTTGACACACACGATTTCAGATCAGTAGTTCATGCTCTGATCATCCCCAACTTTGAATTTTGTAACAGCTTCCTCTACGGTATTCCCAAAAGTACCTCAAGCAACTTCAAACAGCACAAAATGTAACTGCAAGAATTGTATGCAAAGCCTGACTCTCTTGACCATATAACACCCCTATTATATGCCTTACACTGGTTACCAATAATTAGTAGAATTAAATATAAAACAATAATGACAACATTCAAGATTACTAATAATATTGCTCCATCCTACCTCTCAACATTAAACGCCCAGTCCACTAACACTAGATCGAGAACTAACTCTCAGAACACCCTTGCAATCTCTCCGATCTATCGCAAATCAAAACAAATTACAAGTAACCGGGCCTTCTCTCTTGCTGCACCTATGTTATGGAATGACATCCCGGACTTCCTACGTGCAATCAAAGATATAAAAATGTTTAGGAAAGAACAAAAAACCTTTCTGTTTACTCAATATTTTGGAGAACATAATGAAGGTAATGGTTCGTCCCTCGAATCACCCAAAACTCAACCCATACAATGACACGCACCTCTGCTCAAATTGTAAATAGTCTCACCTGCTACCACTTGTACATAGTTCTGACTGTTAGAATGCTCTTAAAAGCACACACTCCGCCTTGTACATAGTCCTGCCTGATAGAATTTTAGAATGTTAAAATTTGTTCTATCTAATAATGTTGTTCATTGTACACCGCCCCTGATCTCACAGAGGAGCGGTATAAATGTAAAGATAAATAAATAAAATAAATTGTAAGCACCAGTTGTGGTGGTCGGTGATCAAGATAATCTTGTCACACTTGGTGCATTTTTTAAAGCCACTAGCTGGCTTAGACATGCTGAAAAATACCACCATGGTCAAGTTAAACCGGAGAACTGCTGTGAGCAGGAAAACAACCCCAAAGGAAAAAAGTCGCTAAAAGCGAGAAAAGAAAACAAAAAAGAAACTTAAATCAGTAAGACCGACTGAGCAGACGACGTGCGGCAAGGAAAACAAAAAAAATGGCCCATGAGGGCCAGAAAGACAAACATTTTTCTGAACTACAGGAATATGTCCTAGGGGCTCCGCAGAAAAAAAGAAAACTGGAGAAGGCAGGCGTGCATGCGTGGTGTACCTCCAAAAGACTTCCTTTGGATGCTGGGGAGCGTTCCGTGCAGGTCTCCATCAGTGACATAACCATATGTGAGGACTTACTTCCTGCTTGTTCATGGAGAAAAAAAGGTAATCATGAAGGGTATAGCAAGGAGCACTGGAGGGCAAGTGAAGGGATTTTGGATGAGTAACGGCAGTGATGACATCACCTATTTTTGACTCACTAGCAACCACTGGAAAGAAATGATCCAACAGTCTGCCTCTGGCTAATTGTATGCCACAGCAGTTGATAACAGTCTCATCAAACAGATTAAATCAGCTACAATGGAAGTTAACCTGCTAGCTTTTTATACACAGTGAGGTTCATAAAATACATTAGGGTTGCCCATTCCATGAAGAGTATACTCTTATTGCTCATGCCTGATATTTGGAGCATTCCTTAACTAACATCTGAATTACAAAAATGCCTCACCTAATCCAGAGCTAAAGTAAAATTTTATCTAATGAACACCTATGATGTGCTCAGTATTGTCATATTCATTCTAATGTCTATACTTGCATCCAAACAGATCAAAACAGAAAATGACCTTCAATTTATCCTTTCTGAATTGCTCTGGAGAGCTCTGTTAAAGGTATGGTCTTCATCCTAATTTCCTGGACATGTAGGGCCCGATATTCAGCGGCAGCGGCTAGCATGATCACAGTGGCTAGCCATTGCTGCTGAACACTAAACTCAGATATTCCATACTGGGCCACATCCGGCCACTGGCATTGAACATCCAGGTCAGTCGCGGAAGCAGGTAGCTAACAGGGCAACAGCCATATTCAGCTGCTGCCCAGCTAGCTTCAGGGGCAAATGTTAAGCCAGCCTTTGCTGCGCTTACTTTCACCACCGAGGGATAACTGGACAGTAGCTGAATATCGCCACTGTCCAGTTATCCCGGGTACCTTCTGTGGAATGCCCCAATGCTAACCATGTTAGTGCCGCTGAATATCCCGCTTAGGGGCATTTTTACGGTATACAGGTCTGTAAACCGTGTTTATGCCTTCGAGTACTGGGTCCCCTACAGTCTAGTCCAATTAGCTCCTCAATCTCAGTTTGCATCAACATTCCTATTCCTTGCGAAGACGATACCACCAGTAGTGAGTTATTTTCTTTCCTACAAATTGAAAATTAATAAGACTTTTTTTGTGAAAAGAGATAATAAAGATATCATACTGAGTAGTGGGCCGAGGTTGTGGAGTCCGAAGGATGGTGTATGGAACAAAGTTTGCATTGGGATTGTCCATGTCTTCTAAGTTCTCTCCACCAATACACCCACTATTTGAAGCAAAGACAAAACAAAAAAAGAGTTTTAATAGTATTAGAGAGCTTGAGGTAAATAAAACTTTTTACAAGTCCTGTGTTATATCAGGTTCTTCTGTAAGGTTACCAGATGTCGCTGATTTGCAGAGACTGTCCCCAATTTTAGAGTTGTGTCTCCACCTGTTTGGCAGCCTCCTTCCTATCTCTGATTCCAGCAATGGAGATAGGAGAGTAGAAACATATTATTTTCAATTTAGAGATTTGAATATGCCAGTTTTTAGACTTTACATCCATTATCTTTATTTTGCACAGGACGTGGAAAATGCAACACTGTTTTTATTTCTCTGTTGATATTGTTGCTGTGATGGGATGGATCATAGGGCAGGGTAATGCCTCCTCTTCCCTCCTCTGCATCTTGTTTCTCAAACCTGGAACTAAAGTGTCCCTTCCTCTCCCCCCACCCTTCTCCCCGCCACACACAAATATACTTTCGATAAGTGTTCCAGATTTACCTGTAAAGATCTGGTAGCCTTATTCTTCTGATAGGAAAGTTCAACAGGCACTGTATCACTCTTTATAGTTTTTAGTTTATACTGTCAAGATTTTCTCATACATTTTCAGCATTTGTCCATGTTTAAATAGATCAGCTTTGATGCCATTTTTTTACACCAATTCACTAATTTGCTACAAGGCTAATTTTCAAAAGATTTAGGCACCTAACTTAAAGAGTTAGGCATCTACTATAGATCTGGAAGACTGAAAAAGTCCCTTCTCTAAATGCCTATATTTCAGAGCCTAAAAAATAAGAAGGATCAAGGCAAGGAGACAGGTCATTGTGATATAAACAAATGTGATATGTTATTTTTACAATGTAATTTAATTGTTGTATTCCATTCATTTACCACTCTAATATAATTTTGTATGCAATGACTTTCTGACTCCCTTTGTTGTATGTCTGCATCCTGGAAGGAGAGATTATGTGGCTAGTAATACGTAGTCACAGGTGCGGAAGTGCAAAGAAGTGGAGTGAGACAGTATTAACCAATAAGTTATAGACATGTTGGAAGAGGGAGAGGACATAGTGTACTATAAAAGAACTATAAAACAGAGGATAGGTGTGTCTGCTCAGTCAAGCGGGCACCTTCTTGCAAGAATGTAATGTAATTAAAGTAACCCTTTGCTTCACTGAGGAGTCTGTTATTGTGTAAAAACGTTATGTTTTATTACAATTGGAAGGAACTTGGGAGCCTAGCACTCATTTCCAGTGCCAGGTGCCTAACTTAGACACATGGAGGCCAATTCTGAGCCGGGGCCATCCGGAAGTTCAAAATCTGGAAGGCCCAAATTTGGCCCCAATTCTGCACCTGCGGGAACAGAATCGGGTCATTTGGACGTCATGGACTTGCCCCCAATCAGGCCCGCTGCAAGTCCAGAAACAACCCCCCCTCCCCCCCCGTCTAGGCCACCCTATGTTCCTGCATGGAGCGTCGGTGCTGTGGTGTCCCATTGCTATGGCACTCGAATGCCATGCAGGAGTCCCGATACGCCGCAGCTAGGTCAAACAGCTTTTCCCCACTTCTCAACCCCCAGAGTGGTCTGCCAAGGCTGGGATCGGGTGGCAGGGAACCCCTGCTACTCCTCACCTGGATTTGGCAGGTCCATGGGTGTAGATCCCCTTCCTCAGGGAGACTTATTCCACCTCCGAGGTGGAATAAGGTCCCCGTCCATCTCTGCCTCCCTGGAAGTACAGGGCCATGACTGGAATCAGCCCTGTATGTCCGGGGCCATGGTCCCGCTTCCGTTCCATCCAGACTCCTCCTCTGGCCCTCTCCCTCCCACTCCCCATTCAGAGCTCCCCACACATCTCCTCGGTATGTGCAGGGAGCTTTGGGCATTGAATTGGACCCAGGCATATAGCAGGACTTGTACATCCAAAAAGAACGTACATCCCCGCTAAATGCTGTCTGGAATGACCCCCCCCCCTTGGGAGTAAAGTGTAGTTACTCACCTGTAACAGGTGATCTGCAGGAACAGCAGGAATTTAGTCTTCACATATGGGTGACGTTGGTACCGATGGAGCCTGCACAGGAATGCTCCCCGGTGTCAAATAGGAAAGCTTTTGGGAGCACTCCAACGTGCCTGCTTTGCTGCCTTCCCAACTCCCTCTCTTCTGTTGAGTTTGTAGCTGAGAAAAAAGAGAGTAAGAGAAGGAAACCCTATAATCCTAGGGGAGGAGAGTGGGTTTTGAAGACTAAATTCCTGCTGTTCCTGGAGATAGCATACGCACCTTAACATGTGTTCTCCGGGGACAACAGGAATCAGTCCTCACATATGGGGTGACATCGAGGCCAACACAGCCCATGCGGATCCACTCCCCAGCTTTCAAAGAAAGCTTTTGAGAGCTACACCACACATGCGTGGTCACCTTCCCGCTCAAAGCTGCCATCTTGCTTCAGTATATCATCATAGCACAAGACAGCAAAAAATGAAAAATGAAAACAACTCCAAGGGGAGGAGGGAGGGTTGTGAGGACTGATTCCTGCTATCCCCGAAGAACACCTATTACAGGTGAGTAACTACGCTTTCTCCGGAAACAAGCAGGAAGTCAGTCCTCACATATTGGACTCCCAAGCTTCAGGCTACCGAAAAAACCTGTAAAAGCCACGGGCGACCCAAAAAGTGGACCGTAAAGGGCAGCAGGGGTGCTGGTTGGCTGGAAGTCTGATACTGCAGCAGCAGCATCAAAGATACAATTCCCACTCCAGTAGCCTGGATGCAGAGGGCTGGAGGGAAGGAGTTGCATTATTCCCCGAAGAGATGACAGAGTACTGCCTGACAGAAGTCACTATCACTTTGGGAGGTCTCCTTCAGACAGTAGTGTGCCGCAGAAGTGTGCACAGAGGACCAGGTGGCTGCCTGGCAGATGTCCAGCAAGGGAACTGACCACAGGCTAGCCACAGAGACCGCCATGGCCCGTACGTTATGAGCTGTCACATGGTGCTCCAGGGAAATCCCTACCTGTTGGTAGGAGAACACAATGCAGTCAGCCACCCACCAAGAGAGGGTACACTTGGAGACTGCGACCCCCAGGCAACTGAGATCGATAGACACAAAGAGCTCATTGATCGGCGATGACACTGAGGCCTTTGGATGTAGAAGGACACGGCACATTTGCAGTCCAGGTGTGCAGGAAGGCCTCCACCCTGGAGGCATGAGGCCTGGGGAAAAAGGTGAGTAGCACCACCTCGTGGTTCAGATGGAAAGCTGAGACCACTTTTGGTAAGAACTTTGGGTGAGTTCAAAGAACCACCCTGTTCCTATGGAACCTGGTGTAGGGCCCATGTGCCATGAGTGCCTGCAGCTCGTTCACTCACCTGGTCTTGGTGAGCACCACCAGGAAGACGATCTTCCAGGAGAGGTACTTGAAAGGACAGGTTGCCAGGGGCTCGAAAGGTCCCATGCCACAAGTAGTGTACGGACCGGGAGTCATGAGAGGAGAAGTCCCTGCATGAACCGGCTTACCAAGGGGTGGACGGACACAGCCTGGCCCTCACCTTCGTGGTGATGAGATGGTGCAGAGGTGCACGCTGACTGAATTGGACTCCACTATGGCACAGGAGAAAGGATTAAGGCCCTGTTCCACACACCAGAGTGAGAATCTGTGCCATTTAAAGGCATAAGCACGGTGTGTAGAGTCCTTACAAAAGGCCAGCAGAATATCTTCCACCGGCCGAGGCAGGCAGTAGTGTGTGATGGTTATCCTCTCAGCAGCCAGGCTGTCAGAGCCAGGGATTGGAGGTTGGGATGTCACAGCGTGCCGTCCTCCTGCGAGAGCAGGTCCAGGGCAGAGCCCAATGGCCAGGGGTTCCCCTGTGACAGCTGTAGCAGCAGGGGGAACTAAGGCTGTCTCAGCCACCAGGGAACAATGAAGAGGATGAAGGCTGCCTCTGCTTGAATATTTAGAAGGCCCCGAGGCACCAGGGGCATCAGTGGGAAGGCATACAGGAATCCCTTGGACCACGGTTGGAAAGCTTCTGTACTTCCCGACCCCAGACCAGTTTCCTGGAGCAGAACCTCAGGAGTTGTGTGTTCTCCGGGCTGGCAAAGAGATCAATCTCCAGGGTGCCCCCACCACTGGAAGATCTCTTCGAGAACGGTTGGGTTCAACCTCAATTTGTGGGGTTGGAGGATGCGGCTCAGGCAGTCACCCAGTATATTGTCCTGCCCTGCAAGTACACTGCCTTGAGGAAAATGTTCCTCCCCACCATGAAGATCCAGAGGGGCACCGCCTCCCAACAGAGGTGGTACAAACCCGTGCCCCCTTGTTTATTGATGTAGAACATCGCTACCTGGTTGTTCATCTGGAACTGGACTACCTGTCCTTCCAGATGGTCCTGGAAGACTCACAGGGCATAACAGACCGCACGGAGCTCGAGCAGGTTGATCTGAAAAGCACTCTCCACCAGTGACCATGGCCCCTTTGACTGCAGGTGATCGCAGTGGGCCCCCCAGTCCATCTTGGATGCATCCGTGGTGAGGACATGCTGCACCGGTGGGGCCTGGAATAGCAGGCCAGCCTTTAGGTTGTGGTGGACCTGCCATCAGGTCAGAGAGGCTGTCAAGGCGGGCATGACCTGGATACGATCCTCCAGGTGGCCTGTCACCCGTGACCACTGAGCACTGAGAGTCCATTGGACCTGCCGCATACACAGGCGGGCAAAAGGGGTCACGTGGATGGTGGACACCATGTGGCTCAGGAGACAGAAACTCAAGTAGCAACCCAAGCTCTTTATGGAGCAACTTTCTGTGCAAGGGGTCCATGGGTAATTCCCCTATGAATGAGAGGGGAGGCAGCTGAGTAAAGTAAAGGAGGAAGCCTTCCTCAACCACTCGCAACACCCAGGCATCCACGGTGATAGAGGGCCACTTGTGTGTAAAGTGGATGAGCCATCCCCCTGTGAACCCTAGGCCCGTTATCTCTTGAGGGAGGGAGGCTATGTCCAAGGAGTCAAAAACTCCCCCCGGGCTGTGGCTGAGCCACTGTTTTGGGTTTGGAAGCTTTAGGCTTACGGGGGCCTTGCCATTGGCCTGCTGCCCTTGAGGGGGAGTGGAGTAGGCCTGGAACTTAGGGTAGTTTCTGTAAACATAGAAACATAGAAACATAGAAATATGACGACAGAAAAAGACCACATGGCCTATCTAGTCTGTCCTTCCATAACAACTACAACAGTCCACTTTTTGCCTTTAGAGATCCTCTGTGTTGGTCCCATGCTTTCTTGAATTCAGTTACTGTCCTCATCTCTACCACCTCCACTGGGAGACTATTCCACGGATCCACTACTCTTTCCGTAAAGAAATATTTCCGCATATCTCTCCTGAATCTATCTCCCTTCACCCTCATCCCATGTCCCCTCGTAGCAGAGCTTGCTTTCAATTGAAAGAGGCTCTCTCCCTGAACATTTATGCCACGGAGGTATTTAAACATCTCAATCATATCACCTCTATCCCGCCTTTCCTCTAAGGTGTACATATTAAGATCCTTAAGTCTGTCCTCATATGCTTTATAATGAAGCCCATTAATCATTTTGGTAGCAACCCTCTGCACCGACTCCATCCTGTTCACATCCTTTTGAAGGTGCGGTCTCCAGAATTGCACACCATACTCCAAATGAGGTCGCACCAAAGACTTATACAGAGGCATTATCACCTCCTTTTTTCTGCTAGCCATTCCTCTCCGTATGCACCCAAGCATCCTTCTAGCTTTTGCTGTCGCCTTTTCCACCTGTTTAGCTACTTTAAGATCATCAGACACAACCACGCCTAGGTCCCGCTCTTCTTTAGTGGACAAAAGTACTTCACCTCCTATACTGTATTGCTCCCTTGGATTGCTGCAGCCCAAATGCATGACCTTACATTTTTTAACATTAAATCCCAGCTGCCAAATTCTAGACCATTCTTCAAGCTTAGCTAGATCCCTCCTCATGTTATCTACCCCTTCCTGGGTGTCTACTCTATTGCAGATTTTGGTATCACCAGCAAAGAGGCAAACCTTACCCGACAGCCCTTCCGCTATATCACTAACAAAGATGTTAAAAAGAATTGGACCAAGGACAGATCCCTGGGGCACACCACTGGTAACATCCTTCTCCTCAGAGTGAGCTCCATTTACTTGTACTCTTTGTCGCCTCCCACCCAACCAATTTCTAACCCAAGCAGTAACTTTAGGGTCCATCCCTAGGGTGCTCAGTTTGTTTATAAGTCGCCTGTGAGGAACAGTGTCAAAGGCTTTACGGAAATCTAAATACACCACATCTAGAGCTCTCCCTCGGTCCAACTCCCTGGTCACCCAGTCAAAAAAATCAATCAGATTTGTCTGACAAGACCTGCCTCTGGTGAATCCATGCTGCCTCGGATCCTGTAATCCGCTGGACTCCAGAAACCTCACTATTTTCTCTTTCAGCAGCGTTTCCAATAATTTACTCACCACCGAAGTTAAACTAACCGGCCTGTAGTTTTCAACCACATCCTTACTTCCGCTTTTGTGTAAAGGCACCACATGAGCCTCTCTCCAGTCCTTTGGCACCACTCCCGACTCCAACGAGGCATTGAAAAGGTCAGTCAGTGGAGCTGCTAGAACGTCCCCAAGTTCCCTCAGTATTCTAGGGTGTATCCCATCCGGTCCCATCGCTTTGTCTACTTTAAGTTGAGCTAGTTTCTCACGAACACAGTCTTCTGAAAATAGTTCAAGATGTCCCTCGCTTCTGTTCTTATTTGTGGGTGTTTTCTGAGGTCCTGCTCCAGGTTCTTCATCTGTGAACACAGAACAAAAATATTTGTTAAGCAATTCCGCTTTATCCTTATCAGCTTCTACATATTCCCCCCCTGCACCCTTGAGTCTGACAATACCACTTTTGCTCTTCCTCTTCTCACTAATATATCTGAAAAATGTCTTATCCCCCCATTTTATTGCATTGGCTATTTCCTCCTCCTTTTGAATCTTTGCCTTCTTGACTACTTTGCTAGCTTCTCTAAGTTTTTCCAAATACAGATGCTTGTCTTCTGCTCTCTGTGATCTCTTGTATTTCATGAAGGCCTCCCTCTTTTTCTTCACTTTTTCAGCTACTTCCTTCGAAAACCATAGCGGTCTCCTGTTCCTTTTGCCTTTATTTACCATTTTAACAAAAAGGTTGGTTGCCCTTAAAATACCCCCTTTCAGTTTTGCCCACTGTTTTTCTACATCCCCCAGCTGTTCCCATCCCACTAACGACTCCCTGAGGTATTGGCCCATCTTCGCAAAGTTAGTCTTCCTAAAGTCTAAGATCCTCACCTTGGAATGGATTCTAACAGCCCTAGTCCTAATACTGAACCACACCATCTGGTGATCACTGGAAGCAAAATGATCTCCCACCACAACATCAGAAACACTTTCACCATTGGTAAGCACCAAGTCCAGTATGGCCCCTTCACGTGTGGGGTCTGTTACCAATTGCCTGAATAGTTCTCCCTGTAGAAAATCCAGGATCTCCTTACTTCTAGATGATACTGCAGCAGGAATGTGCCAATCAACATCTGGCATATTGAAATCTCCTATCAGTAGCACTTCCCCTTTCTTAGCAATGCTGCGTATGTCTTCAATTAACTCTCTGTCCACCTCTTCCTCTTGTGAGGGAGGTCTGTATATCACTCCAATGCAAATAGATTTCTCTTTCCCTCTTTCTAGTTTAACCCACAATGCCTCCTCTCTCCCTTTTAAGCTCTGTAATTCCAAAGCTTTAATAGTAGTTTTTACATATAGTGCCACTCCTCCTCCTCTTCTTCCTACCCTGTCCTTCCTGAATAAAGTATAGCCAGGTATAGTTACATCCCAGTCATTGTTTTCTGTGAACCATGTTTCTGTAACTGCCACTAAATCCAAGTCAGCCACTCCCACCAAAGCTTCAACCTCAGGGATCTTATTTCCCATGCTACGGGCATTAATACACACTGCTTTCCATATGTTACCCCTGTTACCCATTTCCATAAAGGTATTTAATGTATCACCTACCTGGGGCTTTCACTTACCTGGGGGCTTTCTTCACCCATCCCCAAGGAATCTAGTTTAAAGCCCTCTTCAGTAGATTAGCCAGTCTACTACCAAAGATGCGTTGACCTCTTTTGGACAGATGGATGCCATCTCTGCTTTGCAACCCTTGGAAAAGCATCCCATGGTCTAGGAAACCAAAACGCTCTCGATGACACCATCCACGGACTTGGACTTCGGGTGGAAAGGCTTTTTCCACTAAGCCTTCTGGGTCTGACACTTTCTTGGACAGCCTGGTCCTAGTCATGAATTCCTTCTCCAACTCATCAGCCTTGTCGGTCATAGGCCTGCCAAAGAGGTTATCTCCCCAGCATGGGACATCGGCTAGCTTGTCCTGCACCCATTGCTCTAAGTCAGAGGACTGCAGCCAGGCAAGGAGGTGGGAATTAATGCACACCGCAGCCACCCGAGCCAACGATTCGAAGCCGTCAAAGGCTGCTCCAGTCTGAAATTTGGAGCACTCCTTGACCAAGGAAACCAGGTCCTGAAAGTATTCAAAGGGATCAAATGATAAAACAGCAGAGAACCCGACGAGATCCTTCGCCAGCAATGTTCCCTCTAATTTTCTGTAGGCTGTGTGCAGCTTTTGAAGGAAGGTTAAATTTTTGTGCGCCACATAACGACACTCGGAGTTATATACTTTAAAATTTGACTACACGTCAGAATACAGTATGTACACCACATTGATTTTAATCAAATTAAATGAAAATAGACGATTACTAAATGAAGCGGGAAATTTCTAGTAATTACAATCATAACTTTTAAATTTTAAGACGTCTGTGTTGTTTTCTATCAGAATCAGAGCCGTAATTTTTGTGCGCTCTGTTGTAAAGTATGTGCGCTCGCTCGGCGAGGTATGTGCGCACGCACACGCGCACAGCTTAGAGGAAACAGTGTTCGCCAGGTCTCTCAGGTGCGTACCTATATGCAACTGGTAGGCCTGGATCCAAGCTGTGAGCATCGAGCCCTGGATCCGGGCTGTGAGCATCGAGCCCTGGAAACACTTCCTACCAAATGCATCCATGGTACGAGTCTCCCTGACAGGGGACACCGAGGAGCGTGTCTTCTGGCTCTTGATTCAATGCATAGCAGACTACACCACCATGGAATTGTGTGGAAGTTGTGCTTTTTGGAATCCTGAGCTCTTCGCAACTCGATACTGAGAATTGAGCCGATGGTTCAAAATCGTCACTGTCACCAGGGTCTCCCACATCTGAACAGCAGGTGTTCCAAGATGGGGAGTACGGGCACTGTCAATGCCTCCCGAGGAGGAGCCGTACTGGAATATCTCGAAGTCCTCAGCACGAGGCTCGTCTTCGGGCACCACCAGAAAGGCAAGCGCCTGAGACATCTCCCTCACAAATTCAAGGAAGGTTAAGTCCTCTGGAGGGGACCTGCGCCGATGATGCAGTGGAGAGAGGTAGGAGGGGATATCTCAATGGAGTACAGTGCCAAGGGAACTCCTCATCGATTTCTCAGTCATGGTGCAAGCGGATATACGGCGAATCCGCCTGAAGCTCACTAATGCATCTATCTGAAGTGAGGGCTATTAGGAAGATTATCTTCCATGAGAGGAACTTAAATGAGGTTGTGGCTAATGGTTCAAAGGGCAGCTTGAGGAGCTGCGCTAGAACAACATTGAGGTCCTAAGCCACTAGGAGTGGCTTAACGGGAGGTTTGGACAGCAGGAGACTTGGTTGTGAGGAGATGGGCTGTCTATCAAGCAGATGATGAGAGGCTGCAATGGCACTAAGATGGACTCTCACTGAATTTGTCTTTAGATCTGTTGAGTATAAGTGGAGGAGATACTGGAGAAGTGACTCCACTGGAGCAGAAAAAAGATTGAGATCCTTCTAGGAATACCAGACCAAAGATCTACGCCACTTAAAAGCGCATGAACGTCTGGTGGAGGGCTTTCTAGAAGCTAAGAGGATCTCCTTAACCTCTTGAGAAAAATCAAAACCCTATAAAGCTATGCTCTAAGCAGCCAAGCTGTGAGGCAGAGCGACTCTGGATTGGGATGGAGTAGTGAGATGGAGTGGTAGAGGAGATCCAGCGTGTGTCCCACTCGGAGAGGATGAGTCTGAGTCAGACGTAGTAGCAGCGGAAACCACGGTTGACGCAGCCAGTGAGGAGCTATGAGAATCATGGAGCCCTTGTCAAACTGAAGCTTGAAAATGGTCTTGGGAATAAGGGGAATGGGAGGGAATGCATAAAGCAGACCCTGACCCCAGTGCAGGTGGAAGACATCCACCTGTTGGTTGGGGGGATGTGGGAGTCCTTGTGCAGAAATGAGGAAGCTTAGTATTCTGCGGAGTTGCAAAAAGATCTAAGTCTGGAGTACCCCAGGTCTGGAATATATAGAACAC
The DNA here is from genome assembly GCA_033557465.1 of Ichthyophis bannanicus. NCBI lineage: Eukaryota > Metazoa > Chordata > Amphibia > Gymnophiona > Ichthyophiidae > Ichthyophis > Ichthyophis bannanicus. Next base: position 792,240,768 of record CM066031.1, on the reverse strand, counting down.
TGTATCTAGATGGGGAAGAAGGATGCAACTCAGTCTGTCTGCCAAGACACTGGATTCTCCCGGTAGGTCCACCGCTTGGAGGTGTATCTGATGCACAATGGCAAAGGACCAGAGATGGATTGCCTCCTCGCAGAGGACCCAAGAGTCTGTTCCCTCCTGCTTGTTCACATAGAACATGACAACCTGATTGTACAACCTGATTGTACATCCTGACAAGGACCTGTTGCACTATGAGGTGGTGTTGTACTGCCTGGAGGGCATTGAAAATAGCCCGAAGTTCCAGGAGGTTGATCTGGAGTTGTGACTCCTGCACTGTCCAGAGTCCCTGTGTAGTCAGGTTGCCCAGATGGGCTCCTCAGCCACACTTGGAGGCATCTGTCGTCAGGGTGCTTTGACGTGGAGGCATCTGAAAATGTGACCCTACGAGAAGATTTTCTGGAGAGCACAATCACTGAAGGGATTTGGTTAAGTGGGCAGTGACTTGGATCCTATCCCTGAGATAGCCTGAGGCCTGCTTCCACTGGGAGGCCAGAGTTATCCACATATGTAGTCGGGCATGTGGGATGACATGCACTGTAGAGGCCATGTGCCCAAGGAGCTGCAGCATCTCTCGGGCTGTCAGATGGTCTCTTAGGAGCACCTGGGATGCTATTTCTACCAGACGCGTACAACGGAGTTGGAGCAGAAATGCCCTGGACTGTTGGGTGTCTAGCAGGGCTCCGATGAATTCTAGCCTTTGAGTTGGAGTGAGATTGGATTTTGGGAAGTTTATGACAAATCCCAAGTGTGGTTGTACCATTATGGTACGATGCAAGGACAGCAATACCTCTTGGGAGGTGTCTGCCTTTATTAGCCACTCGTCTAAGTAGGGGAAGACAAATATCCCCAGAGTTCTTAGATATGCAGCTACGACCACCGTGCACGACCACCGTGCACTTTGTGAAGACTCTTGGGCCAGAGGCAAGTCCTGAAAGGTGAAGCGTAGATACCTCCTGTCTCCTGCATGAGGAGGATATGTGTTTATGCTTTTTTTAGATCTAGAAAACAGAGCCAATTCCGACTCTGGAGACTCCTATTCTAAAGCAGCTTCATTGGCTACCTATACACGGAAGGATTATATTCAAGACTTTACTCCTCTCATTCAAGGCCATCAATTGCCTCTCCTCTACGGCACTTACTGAGCTCATCCACACAGTGCCCCCCAACAGATCCAGAAGGTCAACAACCCTAAATCTACTAATAACCCCGAAGTCCTTAACTAAATGCAACAGCACAACGGCAAATAGGGATTTCAGTCTTTACGTCCCCAAATGCTGGAATGCACTACCACCAGACATTCGAGCTATTGTAGACCTATCTCAATTCAGGAAGGCAATCAAATTTCACCTCTTCCTCCAATACTACCCAGCCAGCAACTGAATCTAAGTAACCCCACCTAAGAAACACCCATCCCTAGTGTTCTTATATTCCCAGCCTCCTTCCTGCAGATCAGGCGCATACCGTCTTAAAGTGATCACTGTATTTCATATAGATCTTTGTAATTATCATTTCATGTATATACTTCAACCCTATTGTTGCAATTTATTATCTCATGTATATAGTTCAACCCTGTTGTTGTAATTATTATCTCATGTATATAGTTCAACCCTGTTAGCCAAGTTGGTACTCCTGTTCCTTGTAAAACCAAACAGATTGTTGTCTTGGTCGTTTTGTTATATTGTAAACCGCGCTGATGCCGAATAGTGCGGTATATAAGCAACTGTAATAATAGGGAAGAAGAGTCCAGAGAGAGATCATTTTGAACTTTTCGTGGACTAGAAAATCGCTGAGGTTTCTGAGGTCCAGAATGGGCCTGTACCATCCGGTTTTCATTGAAATGAAAAAGTAGGGAGAGTAGAAGCCTACTCCCTGCTGGAATGTTGAGACCTCATCTTGGAGGAGAGCAGTGAGAGGGGGTTTGATATTCCCCCTTGAATGTTAAAGTTTAAAACCCAGCAAAGGGCTTTCATTTTTAATTCAGAACCCAGCAGAGAGCTTGCAGTTTAAATTTAAGACCCAGCAGAGAGCTTCTAGTTTTAATTCAATACTCAGTCAGGCCCCAGTATCAGCAGAGCTTTAATTTAAATCAAATCAGAGTATAACTTAGCATAAAAGGAAAAACAGGGTCAGTATTCTTTGAGCAATAAATTGTTTCTAGAGACCTTTACAGAGAGGCCTTCTAGATAAGGGGTAAGAGACCTGTGAAATTGTTTTAAATAGGTATTAACGCCAAGTGACAGATCAAAGGGGCATTTTGAAAGATTCCCTCTATCAAAGCAAGGGCTGCGTGAATCACCCAGGAAATTGGTAACAGCTTACCTTAGAAGTACAGTTCTGGGACCTGTGTAGCAAGCCAGATTTTACTAAGTGTTAGTTCCCTCCCTCCATCCCCTATTCCCACCCACTCTCCAGGCATAATCCTAGCTTGATAGGGTCTTACACCTATTAAAGGGGGAGTGGTATTCACATTCCCTTCTGGGTTCAGCTGATTATCCTCACCAGGAATAGATGAGTTAAGGCCCTGAAAGTAATTAATCTTGAGGTGAACAAAATCCCTTAAACTTATTTGGTATAGCTGTATTAATACAAGTATCCCTAGTAACTAAAAACAACTTAAATAACTAAACACAATTTTAAAACTAAGATGCAGGCAGCAGTCCAGCAGCAAGTTGGGGGTTATCCAGTCTTTTGTATTGAATGTCACATGTACGATTTTCTCCCAGTTGGTGAGAAGTCTTACGTGTGCACTAGGTGCAAGGAGCTCTTTGCCCTCAGGGAACGAGTGTGATCTCTGGCGGATAGAGTAGCAGACTTGGAAGACATAAGGAAGTCAAAGAGGTACATAGACAAGACCTACAGGGACGTAGTATTGAAGCCCCATTTCCAGTCTGGAAGCCTCTCTACTGCCATGGAGGAAAGAGATCTCATGAAAGGAGAGCATCACCTTGATGGGGCAGGAAGTGATCCTGAAGCTAGGAGCTGTCCACCAGGAGATGCAACACCCTCTTGCACTGAGGAGGTTTCTCCAGGGCCATGTGCCCATGAGGGAAAGGTTAGGATGGCCATTATAGTGGGTGATTCAATCATTAGGCATGTAGATAGCTGGGTGGCTGGTGGATGTGAGGATCGCCTGATAACATGCCTGACTAATGCAAAGGTAGCAGACCTCACGCGCCACATAGACAAGATTTTACATAGCGCTGGGGAGGAGTCTGCTATCTTGGTACATGTTGGGTACCAATGACATAGGAAAATGTGGGAGGGAGGTTCTGGAAGCCAAATTTAGGCTTTTAGTTAGAAAGTTGAAATCCAAAACTTCCAGGATAGTATTCTCTAAAATGCTTCCTGTGCCACGCACAGGGCCCAATGGGAAGGTGGAACTCCAGAGTCTCAATGCATGGATGAGACACGATGGTGCAAAGAATAGGGTTTTGGGTTTGTTAGGAACTGGGCAACTTCCAGGGGAAGGAAGGGGCTCTTCAGAAGGGATGGGCTCCACTTTAACTGGAATGGAGCCAGGCTGCTGGCATTAACAGTTAAAAAGGTGATAGAGCAGCTTTTAAACTAGATAATAAGAGAAAGCCAACAGTCACCCAAGAGCGCATGGTTCGGAAGAATGTATCCTTGAAGGATACTAACAAAACAGGGAATTTAGGACATCCAAACAGAGAGGTTCCAATAAAGATAAAAAGTTACCCAGATGCCCTTAAGTACAAAGCTGAATGATTCCAAATTACCCCTAGCAACTGATAACTAGATTAATATGATTGAAATACAACCTCTAAAATTCCTGTATGCAAATGCTAGAAGTCTAAAAAATAACATGGGAGAGTTAGAATATATAGCTCTAAATGAGAGGTTAGATGTGATTGGTATCTCAGAGACCTAGTGGAAGGAGGACAACCAATGGGACACTGTGATACCACTATACCTATACCGCAATGATAGAATTGATCAAATTGGTGGCGGGGTTGCGCTCTGTGTTTGAGAGGGCATTGAGTCACATAGGATTAAAGTTTTGCAGGAAACAAAATATGCTATAGAATCTCTATGGATAGCAATTCCATGTAAAAAGGGGAAAGCAATGGTAGTGGGGGTATACTATTGACCACCTGGCCAGAATGAATAGATGGATAATGAACTGATGAAAGAAATCAGGGAAGCTAACAGTAATAATGGGTGATTTCAATTACTTGAGTATCGACTGGGTCAGTGTCACAGCAGGACATACTAGGTAGATAAAGTTTCTAGATGAAATAAATAACTGCTTCTTGGAGCAACTGGTTCATGAACCGACATGAGGGGAAGCTATTTGGACCTAGTCTTTAGTGGAATGCAGGATCTGGTGCAAGAGATAAGGATGTTGGGGCCACTTGGTAATAGTGATCATAGCATGACTGCATTTGATTTAATAAATGGAAGAAGGATGGCAAGGTCACATATGGGCGACATCGGTGACATCTTGCTCAGGCAGATGACATTGCTAGAGCAGCAGTAAAAACTAAAACAATGTAGGGAGGAACTCTCAGGGAAGGAGGGAGGATTGTGAGGACTGATTCCTGCTGTCCCTGGAAAATACCTGTTACAGGTGAGTAACTATGCTTTCTCCAGGAACAAGCAGGAGGAAGTCAGCCCTTACATATGGGACTCCCTAGCTCCAGGCTGCTGAGGACTGAACCATGATAGCACCAACAGTGACAAATCGGGTAGCCGTGAGTTGCAGAAGGTGAGTCCCCACTGAGAGACTCTGCAAGACCGTAGCGTCCAGTGACACTATCACTCCGGTAGCATGAACACAGAAAGTTTGGAGGGCAGGAGTTGCCTATACCCCGAGCATATTAGGGAGTACTACCTGGCAAAAGGCACTGTCTCTGAGGGACTTGCTCTCCAGGCAGTAGCAAGCTGCAAACATATGAAATGAAGACCATGTGGCAGCCTTGCACATCTCCGTCACCGGCACTGAGCGGAGATTGGTCACCGATGTGATCATCACCCTCACGTGATGCACTGTGATCCAGTGCTCAAGGGAGAGGCCAGCTCACTCACAGGCGAGGACAATACAGTCCACCACCCAAATGGACAGAGTTTGTTTAGACACGGAAAGCCCCAGTCTGCTGGGGTCAAAAGACATGAAAGCTGAGGAGCTTTGCAATGGGCCTGAGTCCACTGTAAGTAGAAGGACAGGCCCATTTGCAATCTAGTGTATGAAGTACTACTTCTTCCCTGCTGGCATGAGGCTGCAGAAAGGAGGAGGGGAGGACCACCTCTTGGTTGATGTGGAAAGGAGACACCACCTTCGGGAGGAATTTGGAGTGTGTGCAAAGCACTACCTTGTTCTTTTAGAACTTTGTATATGGTGGATCTGCCACCAGGAGCTGGTGTTTACTCATTCTTCATCGTAAGGGCCACCAAAAAGGCCACTTTCCAAGACATGTACCACAGGTGGCAAGTGGCCTGGGGCTCAAACAGTGGTTTGGTGAGCTGTGAGAGCATCACATTGTGGTCATACTCTGCCACTGGAGGGTGGAGAGGGGGCTTGGATAAAAGGAAGCCCCGGAGGAACCTGGAGACCAGGGGCTGGCTTGAGAGGGGTTTTCCCTCGATAGGATGGAGGTGGGCAGCAATAGTGCTCAGATGCACCCTCATGGAGTTGGATTTTAGCCTGGAGTGTGACAGGTGCAATAGGTATTGAAGTACTAGTTGCACAAGGCAGGAGAAGGTATTCTCCATCCTTTCCACACACCAGGCAGAGAACCTTCTCCACTTAAAGGCATAAGCTTGTCTGGTGGAAGGTTTTTGGGAGTCCAGTAGATCTCCTTGACCTCTCCTGGAAGATTGAAAGGGGTCAACACTACCCCTTTAGCAGCCACACTGTTAGCATTAGCAACCCCAAATTGAGGTGCAGGAGAGAGCCCTCCTCCTGAGACAGGCAGTCTGAGGCTCGTCTCAGAGGGATTGGGCATGCCATCGACAGGGAAGGCAGCAGAGGGAACCAAGGCTGCCTGGGCCACTTGGAGGCAATCAGTATGACTGATGTTCCTTCGCTCTGGACCTTGAAGAGGGTCCTGGTGACCAGGGGGGTTGTGGGAATGCATAGAGTAGGCCCTCAGACCATGAGATCAGGAAGGCATCTGCCATCACTCTGGGTGCGGCTGACTGGAGCAGATGGCTGCATGTTGTCCGGAGAGGCGAATAGGTCCATCATGGGCCTGCCCCAGAGGTAGAAGAGTTGCTTTGTTACTCTGGGGTTTAAGCGCAACTCGTGTGTGTGAAGGACTCAGCTCAGCCTGTCCGCTAGGCAGTTGTCCTGACCCGGGAGGGTACACCGCTCACGCAAGCATGCTGTTGCGTGCTGCAAAAGAGAGGAGGGCCACCGCCTCCTGGCAGAGGAAGTTTGAGCCCGTGCCCGCCTGTGTGTTGATATAAAACATGACGATCTGGTTGTCCATCTAGATCAGCACAGGTCGGTGTTGCAGAAGATGGCTAAGAAGATTGCCCTGAGCTCCAGGAGATTGATCTGTAAGAATGACTCCTCCTGACACCAGCTGCCCTGTGTGTGGTATTCTCCGCAATGTGCCCCAAACCCAGGAAAGAGGCATCTGTGGTCAGGATCTTCTGTGGGTGCCTGGAAGGGCATTCCCACCTGGAGGTGGCGCAAGTTTTCCCACCAGTTGAGGGACTCCACAAGCTGGCGGGTAACCCTGACCTGTCCCATAGCCTGCCCGTGTCCTGAGTCCACTGCAAGCATAGGTACCACTGAGCTGTCCGCATGTGCAAACAGGTTGAGGAAATGATGTGGACCGCAGAGGACACATGGCTCAGTAGGCGAAGGAGGAGGTATACCTCTCCTGCCAGTTGCCTGAGGCGTTCTGCCTTTTCTCTTGGGAAGACGACCTTGACCTGTAACGTGCTCAACTATGAACTCCAGGCTTTGGGATGGAGAGAGATGGGATTTGGGGTAGTTGATGACAAACCCCAGGTGCTGCAGGAGGAGGGTTGTATGCTCTGTAGCCTGACTGACCTCTCAGGTCATACTGCCCCTGATGAGCCAGTTGTCCAGGTAAGGGAAGACAAAAGCCCCTTGTAGGCGCAGGTAGGCAGCAACCAGCACCAGACATTTGGTAAAGACCCTTGGCGAGGCCAGGCCGAAGGGTAGCACCCTTTCTGGTAGTGTCCCCCCACCACCACCACGAACCGTAGGAACTGCCTGTGGGAGTGGTGGATCAGGATGTGAGTATATGCATCCTTTAGGTCCAAGGAGCACAGACAATCTCTCTGGTGGAGGTAAGGCAGCAGTGTTCCAAGGGAGAGCATCTTGAACTTCTCTCTCACCAGAAACTTGTTTAAATTTCTCAGGTCTAGAATGGGCCTGAGGCCCCCGGTTCTCTATTGGGCAAGGAAGTATCTGGAGTAGAAGCCCTTTCCCCATAGGTGTTTGGGTACAGGCTCCATGGCGTTGTCCATGAGCAGACCTGCGAGGTCTGAGAGCAGAAGGGTCTGGTGAAGAAAAGGTCACACTGGCTCTCCTGGAAAGAACTGGGTGGTAACCTGCTGCAATACCCACTGGTCCGAGGTGACACTGGCCCACTTGTGGGTGAAGAGTTCCAGGCGACCCCTTGTGGGCTAGTGAAGGTCTCCTGGGGGATGGGAGGCCCTGCCCCGGGAGTCAAAAGCGCCCCCTGAGCTGGGTGGGAGATGCGGCCTGGGGCTTCTGTGCCTTTGGCTTCTAAGCCCCATGGCTTTGTCTTTTAGTGTGACAACCCTGTTGCTGGTCCGAGAAGAGCAGGTAGTCTGATGAAAGGGTCCCTTTTTCATCAGGATCAGGGGTCTTTTTCCTGATGGTTCCTTATGGGGAAAGAATGGGGTCTTCTTGGACAGCCTCTGTTGAGTCACGTCGGCCTCGATCTCGGCCGCCTTGTCGGCCATAGGTTTGCCGAAGACGTTCTCCCCAGTGCAGTGGACATCAAGCAGCTTGTCTTGGACCCATTGCTCGATGTCCGAGGATTGTTGCCAGGCTTGGTGTCAGGCGCAGATGCCAGCCGCTGACTCAAAGCCATCATAGGCCGCCTGGGAAAGGAACTGAGAATATTCTTTGATCCTGGAGGTCAAGGATTGGAACCACTAGAGGGATTCCCTGGTAAAACCCGCTGAAAACCCGGACAACTCATGGGTTAGAGCCTTCAGGTACAAGCCTATGTACAATTCATTGGCTTGAATCCAGCAACCCAGCATGGAGCTGTGGTAACACTTGCACCCAAGGGCATTAAGGGCTATAGCGTCCCTCCCAGGAGGGACCGAAGAGTAGGTCTTCTGGCTCTTAAGTTTCTGCATGGTCAACTCGATGACCATGGAGTTGTGTGGGAGTTGGGGCATGTGGAACCCTTCTGGATGCGGTAGATGGTGTCGAGGTGTCGGCTCACCACCGGCACCAAGGTCGGTGTCTCCCACATTCTGAGTAGCAGGTGCTCGAGGATCGGCTGCACAGGCACTGTGAGAGTCCCTTTGGGTGGAGACTCATACTGGAGAATCTCCACTTCCTCAGTGCACAGATCTACCTCCACTATGGTTTGCACTGAAAGGGCCTGGCCATATCTTTGGCAAAGTCGTGGAAGGCCACATCTTCCGAAGGAGAATGGCACTGGGGCGTCAGGGGTGACAGGTCGAGGGAATATCTCAGTGCTGCTTGGTTTCTGGGGACGGCTTGTTGTCAGTCTCCTACTCGGAATCAAGCAATGATGACGAGTCCAAGGTCCTGCGACTCGATGTTGAGGACGGTGTGATAAGGAAGCTTATCATAGCTCAGGTAGGAGCTATAGAAAAGATGATGTGACTCTGAACAAGCAACCTGTCAGTTCTGGTAGAAGCAAGAAAACAGAGTTTTCACATAAAAGACTACCAGTCCCAGAATGCACCAGGTTTCCAGCAGCCATGAGGGAGGCTGAAGTGAGAGAATGTGTGTGCAATCAAGAGAGCTATGAGGTAATCCCTAAGCACTCATCTCAAAGGGCAGGGCCTGATTCAACACAGCTGGGCTGTGTTAGGGAGCAGCACACATTAGGACAGAATAAGAATAGAGCTTTTTCTTCAGATAACGGTTACTACAAGCTCCAGCCTGGCTTCAAGGAGAGTTTGAAGAACAGCTTCAGCAAAAGCCAAGCAGATAGAGAGAGAAGGAAACTCTCTGGAAGGAAGAGAAGAAAGCCCATTGGAAGGTCTGGGAGATTCCAAGGCAGTACCCATACTGGGAGGTATTCCAAATGCCAGCAGAGTCCATTGGACTGGATTCAGCCAGAGGAATGGATTGGCAGAGATGGGAATCACCAGTGGCTACCTGGAAGAGAGAAGACTGCATGTGGAAGGGACTTTCAGACCAAGGCCAGAAGGTATGTGAGAGAAGATCCAGTGTCCAGGGATCAAGATTGGAAGGCTGGACCTCAGAATTGGATTACATATTGGCCAGGCTATACAGAGAGAAATAATGATAGCAGGAGAGGCTCAGGTATGAACACTGATCCAGACCCTATCTATAATAGAGAATGGCAGCAAGGGAATAAGCATTCTCATGATAATGCCTTAATGAAAGACTCGTCTGTGCCAATGTATGATAGTGACCATATGCTAATTGATACAGCAGATGAAAATACAGTTTACATGGACTGTTCTCTATCTAAATGCTATTGCTAGCTTACTCTGAGCAAACACATCAGCCATCACAAAGAAACCTAACTTTGTTCTTTATTTCCACTGCAAACAGCTCTTAAAGCAGGATTTGGGCTCACACAGTAGCAGCCAGCCAGCTAAAGGCTTTCAGCTGGTCCATTGATAGTAATTAGGGCTGCACCTGATTGTGTGTGTGAGCAAGGGAGAATCACTGCTGAGATCGGCGTGGAAAATAAGCAGAAGTTAACCTAACCAGCAAAGTTTATTCTTTACTTTGTGCCTTTGTATTTGGTAATTATTTGCTAAGAAAACATTAGCTAATTGCCTGACAAGCTGAAGGTTGTTTTCTGGTTTACTTTGTGACTTTTTGTTATCCATTTTAAACACTGCAAGCAAGTAACCTCATTTATAGTGCTATCAAGCATACATGTGCTGGGTGAATTAAACCCCATCAATAAAAGTAGTATTTTATTGATCTTACCACTTGGTTTCACAACTCAAATTATTGTCATCAGCTGTGTTTGGGAGTGAATGAACTACAATACCCACAATACCTTGCAAGAATCATATGAATATATGCATCATCAAGATTGTGTAAGTTCTCACCCTAGGCAGCCGTTTGACAAAGGGGACTGGTGGCCAGCGGCCTCTAGAGGACCTGGGGTCCAAGTCACAGAAACAGACTGGGGAGGACCAGATGCCCAAGGAACGGGATCGAGACCTCAACCAGCGCCAAGGGCTTACCCAAGGCCAATGTCACTCGGAGCTCAGCACAACGACCAGGGACCCCAGTTGTGGAGGCCCAGTCGTCAGGGCAGATGATGCGGATGAACCAGCCATCAATGCCTGCTGCAGGGTCAGGATAGCAGTGATGTTCTGCTCCAAGGTCGCCATTCTGGTTCCCAAGTCAGAAGGCTCCGCAACATTCGGAGCGAGCACCGAGGACATTGGGCCATGCACCGGCACTCTAGTGAGTGCATCTTCAATGAGGACTAAGGTCACAAGGAACCTTGCAGGGTCTCCGCTAGCTGAGGAATCCTTCTTGAGGACATTAATAGGGCGCCTCTTGGAGCCACCCAAGTCTACCCGAGTGGTTTTACCGGGTTTCTCTGGTGCAACCTCGGTGGATTTCAAGGATTTTTTCTTCATTCTCTCGGGGTCTGATGTCTTCTCAGGAAGTGCTGGGCTTGGAGCATGGTTTTGGGGAGGCTGGTGCTGAGTTGGAACTGGGGAACAGTTTTTGTTGCAACTATGACCTCTTTTTATTGGTTTTAGGTGTCATGGCCTGGCACAGGTTGCAGGCGGGTCCAGGCAGCAGTCATGGGTGTCAGTCACTGATATCGTTTGACTGCAGTGGTCATATTTTCTGAAACCATTGTGGGGAAAGCGTAGTTACTCACCTGTAACAAGTGTTCTCTGGGACAGCAGGAATCATTCCTCACATATGGGTGACATCGGCACCAATGGAACCCTCGCGAAAGCATCCCCCAGCTTTCAAAGAAAGCCTTTGGGAGATGCCACTACGCATGTGTGGCCCCCTTCCTGCCCAAGGGTGCCATCTTGCTCAGTCAGATGACATAGCTAAAAGATGGCAAAAATAAAAGATGATAAAGGAGCAACTCCAAGGAGAGGAGGGAGGGTTGTGAGGACTGATTCCTGCTGTCCCTGGAGAACACCTGTACGCTTTCACCGGGAACAAGCAGGAAGTCAGTCCTCACATATGGGACGACTCAGCTACAGGCTACCGAAAGCCCATAGCAAAATGAGGAGCCTCAGGCAGCAGTAATTTAGTCTGTGTCCACAGACCACAGTAGGACCCTGTGTCCGATGAAATCAGCACTCCGGTAGCCTGAACACAGAAGGGTCGGAGGGTAGGAGTTGCCTAAACTCCAAAAACGTTACGGAGCACAGCCTGACCGAAGGCACTGTCCCATCAGGACTCTCTTTCTAGGCAGTAATGGGCTGCGAAGGTATGGGCTGAAGACCAGGTGGCAGCACAGCAGATGTCCACCATCGGGACAGACTGCAAATTTGCCACCGAGGCTGCCATGACCCTGACATGGTGTGCCGTGATGCGGCCTTTCAGAGGGAGCCTCGCCTGCTCATAAGCGAGGGTAATACAGTCCGCCACCCATGTGGACAGCATATGCTTGGTCACCGCCTCCCTCATCCTAGTGGAGTCATAGGAGATAAAAAGCTGAGAAGCTTTGCGGTGGCTCTGAGTGCGTTAGATATAGAAGGACAAAACCCTCTTATAGTCCAAGGCGTGAAGGACCGTCTCCACCCGACTGGAGTGAGGTCTTGAAAAGAAGGTAGATAGCACCATTTCCTGGTTGAGATGGAAGGATGACACTACTTTCGGCAGGAACTTGGGTTGCGTGCGGAGCACCACTTGGTTCTTGTAGAACCTGGTATAGGACGCCTCTACCACAAGGGCCTGAAGCTCGCTAACTCTACGAGGGGAGGTGAGCATGACCAAAAAATCCACCTTCCAAGAGAGGTAGCAGATTTAACAGGTAGCCAGATGCTCAAAGGGCAGGCGAGTGTGCTGCCCCAACACCACGTTGAGGTCCCACTCGGTTGCCGGAGGGCAAACCTGCTCTTCGATAAGAGCAGGCCCCAAAGGAAACGGGTCACCAAGAGAGGCTTACCATCTACCATCTAAGGTGCACTCGGGCAGAGTTAGACTTGAGCCCGGACTGGGAGAGGTGGAACAGGTACTGTAACACCAGAGCTACCGGGCAGGAGAAGGGGTCAGCCCTGTGTTTGGTGCACCAAACCGAGAACCTGCGTCATTTGAGAGCATAAGCCTTCCTAGTAGAGGCCTTGCGAGGCCAGCAGGATGTCATCCACCTCAACCGGAAGGTTGAAAAGGACCAGAGTCACCCTCTCAGCAGCCAGGCTATCAGTGACAGGGACCCCAGGTTGGAGTGCAGGAGAGAGCCACCCTCCTGAGAAAGGAGTCCCAGGGCAGTCCCCAGGGGGATGGGGGTCTCCACCATCAACAGTAGAAGCAGCGGGAACCACGGCTTCCTGGGCCACCGAGCAGCTATGAGGATCAGCAAGGCCCTGTCGCGGAGGGTCCTGAACAAGGTTTTGGTGATCAGCAGCATAGGAGGGAAGGTGTACATGAGGCCTTCTGACCATGAGACTAGGAACGTGTCTGCTGCCACCCTGGAGGGTGGGCCTGCTGGGAGCAGAAGTGGGGCAACTGAAAGTTGTCCGGGCTGGCAAACAGGTCCATCACGGGTTTGCCCCAGAGCCGTAAAAGCTGACTGGCTACCCTGGGGTCCAGCTGCCACTCGTGTGGCAGGAGAAATCTGCTGAGCCTGTCAGCCAGCAGGTTGTCCTGGTATGGGAATTACACTGCCTGCAGGAGGATACCCTGTTGGATTGCATATGAACAGAGGACCAGTGCCTCAGGACACAGGGTACGAGACCCTGTGCCGCCCTGTTTGTTCACATAGAACATCACCACCTGATTGTCCATCTGGACTAGCACTGGCTGGTAATGCAGGTGGAAACAGAAGACCCTCAGGGATAGGTGTATGGCTCAGAGCTCCAGGAGGTTGATCTGCTGGGTGCTCTCATCTGGTGACCAGCTGCCTTCGGTGTGGAGATCTCTGCAGTGGGCTCCCCAGCCGAGCAGGGAGGCATCCGAGATGAGGACTCTTGAGGGTGTTGGGGCCTGAAAAGGCATGCCGGTCTCGAGATGCTGGGTGACTGCCACCAGACAAGGGAGTCTGCCAATCGGCGGGTCACAGAAACTCTGTCTTGGAGGCAGCCCGTGGCCCGAGACCACTGGTCCCAGAGACACCACTGCACCACCCTCATGTGGAGGCGAGCACCTGGGGTGACATGAACTATGGAGGCCATGTGCCCAAGAAAGCACAGGAGAAGCCAAGCGGGCACCGATGGATGGTACTGTACATCCCGAGCCAGAGTCCCGAGATGATCGGCTTGGTCTTTGGGCAAGAAAGCCTTCGACTGGAGTGTGTCGATCCTTGCCCCAATGAACTCCAGACACTGGGTTGGGAGGAGGTGAGACTTGGGGTAGTGGAAGTCCAAGTGCTGCAGAACCTGGATGGTGCATACAGTAGCCTGTTGCACCTCTGAGGCCATGCTTTCCTTTATGAGCCAGTCATCCAGATAGGGAAAGACGAATACCCCCTTGAGCTGGAGGAAGGCGGCCATGACCGCCAGGCATTTTGTGAAAACTCTTGGGGTAGAGGCTAAGCCGAAGGGGAGCCCACTGTACTAAAGGTGCCTGCCCCCCACTACGAACTGCAGGTACTGCCTGTAGTTGGGGTGGATGAGGATGTGGGTATAAGCATCTTTGAGGTCTAAGGAGCATAGCCAGTCTCCCTGCTGGAGGTATGGCAGCAATGTTACAAGGGAAAGCATCTTGAATTTCTCCCTCACCAGGAATTTGTTGAGGTTGCACAGGTCGAGGATAGGTCTTAGGCCCCCTGTTCTTTTTGCATAAGGAAGTACCTGGAGTTGAACTCCTTACCCTTGAGGTGGTGGGGCACCGGTTCCACCGCTTTGTCCTCGAAAAGACCTGCCAACTCCTTCAGAAGGTGATCCTGGTGGAGGGGAGACCTGAGGGGCTCTCCCAGGAAATAAGAGGGAGGTGTCTGAGTCAGGTGGAGGTGTTAACCCTCCCTGACTACCCTTAGTGCCCAGGAATCGATGGTGATGGTCAACCACCTCTGGGCATAAAGGGCCAGACATCCCCCTGTGGGCTGCTGATCTCCTTGGGGTAGAGAAGCTATGCTCAAGGAGTCAAAAACTTCCCCTGGCTGTGCCGGAGCCAGTGCCTGGGGTTTTGGAGCCTTCTTCTTATGTGGGCCATGCCCATGTCCCTTGGCCTGCTGACCCTGTTGGGGAGCTGGGGAGGCCCATTAAGGTAGGTAGTTTCTGTAAGCATCTCCCTTCCTCGGGTAGAAGGACCTTTTTAACCGAGCCCTTCCGTCGGGGAGGGGCAGCGTCTTTTTAGAGAGCCTGGTTTTCATCATGAACTCTGTCTCCAGCTCGGCAGCCTTGTCAGTCATGGGTTTGCCAAAGAGATTCTCTCTTTGGCAGGGGACATTGACCAACTTGTCCTGACCCACTGCTCGAGGTCAGACGACTGTAGCTAAGCTTGGCAGCGTGCACCGATGCTGGCCGCCGCTACTCAAGCCGCCAACTCGAACCCGTCATAGGCCACTCGAGACATGAATATGGAGCATTCATGGACTGCTTTGGCCAGGTTCTTGAACCACTGCAAAGGTTCCTTGGAGAGACCAGTCGAGAACCCGGCAAGTTCCTTCGCCAGGTCTCTCAAGTACATGCCCCTGTACAGATGGTAGGTCTGGATGTGGCAAATGAGCATTGAGCCCTGGTAGCAATTTCTGCTGATGGCATCCAGAGTGCGGGCCTCCCTATCAGGAGGCACCGAGGAGTGCATCTTCTGGCTTTTCAGATGACGCATGGCCAATTCCACCACCATGGAGTTATACGGCAGCTGTGAGTTTTGGAAGCCCGGACTCTGGTATCTCTCACATTTGGAGCATCAGCCATTTCAGGATGGGAGGGATGGGCACTGTGAGCGATTCCCACGGAGGGGCCTCGTATTGGAGGATTTCCAACTTATCCACCCGAGGGTCCTCCTCCAACTCTGTCGGGAATGCCAGGGCCTTAGACATGTCCTTGATAAATTCCTTGACAAATTCAAGGAAGCCCATATCCTCGGGCTGGGACTGCTGTCGAAGCTCCAAGATGGGAGAGTCGGATGGGACGTCATGGTGGTGACAGGTAGATGGGGACTCCTTGTCCTCCGTTTCCCACTTGGAGTAATCTGTCAAGGACTGATGGGCTGCTCCGCAGGCTTCGGGGCCTCTAATGTCCTGTGGCCAGTGCCCAGCAAACTTGCTGGGGATGACCGTGGTCCTGCCAAGCAGGACTCAGTTAGCAACCTCGGCCGAGGATCAACTCGAGGCCTGAGGATTGGCTCGGCCTCCGGGGATTTGGAAGTCGAGGGCCCGGTGATTGGGGTAGAGGAACCAGTCATTCCAGACAACAGCGCCCACTGCTGGTCCATGAAGGCAGACAAAATGCGCTCCAGGGCTGCCATTCTGGAATCCAGACCAGAATTCTCTGCAGCCTTCGGCGTGGGCACCAAGGGACTCAGACCCGATGCCGGCTCCCCTGAAGGGGAATCTTCGACGAGGACTGTGTCTGGAGACTGAGGCCGGTCCATGGTTGTATCTTTCCGGGGGACCTTTGCAGGCCACTCCTTCTCCAACGCTTCAGACGAACATCTCAGACTATGGGACCTGGCCCAGGGAGCACTTGACCAGTCGGAACCATTCAAGGACGTCATCTTCTTTTTGGGTTCCCTCGAGGGATACCCCCTTTCTGAGGACCCACAACGAGGCTCGAGTTTGGAAGGCTCCGCCTGAGGTGTCAGGGCCTCAGACTCGGGGAAAAACCTTTTGTGCTGCTGCTGGTGGCTCTTGAGGGCCTTAGTGGACATCCTCTTGCAGAGACCGCAGGTTGCTGGGTCATGGTCTGGCCCGAGGCAGCGGAGACAGCAGTCGTGTGTGTCGGTTAAAGACATAATTTTGGAGCACCAATCACACTTCTTAAAGCCGTTGGTAGCCATGGAGGGAAAAAGTACCCTTGTGAGAATCTCTATGGGGCAAGGAAGTATCTGGAGTAGAAGCCCTTTCCCCATAGGTGTTTGGGTACAGGCTCCATGGCGTTGTCCCCGAGCAGACCTGCGAGGTCTGAGAGCAGAAGGGTCTGGTGAAGAAAAGCTCACACTGGCTCTCCTGGAAAGAACTGGGTGGTACCTGCTGCAGTATCCACTGGTCCGAGGTGACACTGACCCACTTGTGGGCGAAGAGCTCCAGGCAGCCCCTCGTGGACTAGTGAAGGTCTCCTTGGGGATGGGAGGTCCTGGAGTCAAAAGCTCCCCCTGAGCTGGGCGGGAGCTTGAGCTTCTGTGCCTTTGGCTTCTAAGCCCCATGGCTTTATCTTTTAGTGTGACAACCCTGTTGCTGGTCCAAGAAGGGCTGGTAGTCTGATGAAAGGGTCCCTTTTTCATCAGGGTCAGGGGTCTTTTTCCTGATGGTTCCTTACGGGGAAAGAATGGGGTCTTCTTGGACAGCCTCTGTCGAGTCACCACGTCAGCCTCGATCTCGGCTGCCTTGTCGGCCATAGGTTTGCCAAAGAGGTTCTCCCCAGTGCAGTGGACGTCAAGCAGCTTGTTTGGACCCATTGCTCGATGTCCAAGGATTGTTGCCAGGCTTTGTGTCAGGCGCCAATGCCAGCCGCTGACTCAAAGCCATCATAGGCCGCCTGGGAAAGGAACTGAGAATAGTCTTTGATCCCGGAGGTCAAGCATTGGAACCACTAGAGAGATTCCCTAGTAAAACCCACTGAAAGCCCGGACAACTCATGGGTTAGAGCCTTCAGGTACAAGCCTATGTCAAATTAATTGGCTTGAATCCAGCAACCCAGCATGGAGCTGTGGTAACACTTGCACCTGAGGGCATTGAGGGCTCTAACGTCCCTCCCAGGAGGGACCGAAGAGTGGGTCTTCTGGCTCTTACGTTTCTGCATGGTCGACTCGATGACCATGGAGTTGTGTGGGAGTTGGGGTATGTGGAACCCTTCTGGACGCGGTAGATGGTGTCGAGGTGTCGGCTCACCACCGGCACCAAGGCCGGCATCACCCACATTCTGAGTAGCAGGTGCTCGAGGATCAGCTGCACAGGCACTGTGAGAGTCCCTTTGGGTGGAGACTCATACTGGAGAATCTCCAGTTCCTCAGTGCAAAGATCTTCCTCCACTATGGTTTGCACTGAAAGGGCCTGGCCATATCTTTAACAAAGTCATGGAAGACCACATCTTCCGAAGGAGAATGGCGCTGGGGCATCAGGAGTGACAGGTCGAGGGAATATCTCAGTGCTGCTTGGTTTCTGGGGACGGCTTGCTGTCGGTCTCCTACTCGGAGTCGAGCAGTGATGACGAGTCCAAGGTCCTGCGACTCAATATTGAGGATGGGGCTGGGTGGCCAGCGGCCTCTAGAGGACCTGGGGTCCAAGTCACAGAAACTGGCCGGGGAGGACCAGATGCCCAAGGAACGGGATCGAGACCTCAACCAGCGCCAAGGGCTTACCCGAGGCCAATGTCACTCGGAGCTTAGTACGACCATCAGGGACCCCCTCGCAGTTGGAGGCCCAGTCGTCGGGGCAGATAATGCAGATGAACCAGCCATCAATGCCTGCTGCAGGGTCAGGATAGCAGTGATGTTCTGCTCCAAGGTCGCCATTCTGGTTCCCAAGCCAGAAGGCTCCGCAACATTCGGAGCGAGCACCGAGGACATCGGGCCAGGCACCGGCACTCTAGTGAGTGCATCCTCAATGAGGACTAAGGTCACAAAGAACCTCGCAGGGTCTCCGCTGGCCGAGGAATCCTTCTTGAGGACCTTAGTAGGGCGCCTCTTGGAGCCACCCAAGTCCACCCGAGTGGTTTTACCGGGTTTCTCTGGTGCAACCTCGTTGGACTTCAAGGATTTTTTCTTCATTCTCTCGGGGTCTGATGTCTTATTGGGAAGTGCTGGGCTTAGAGCATGGCGTTGGGGAGGCTGGTGCCGAGTTGGAACTGGGGAACAGTTTTTCTTGCAACTCTGACCTCTTTTTATTTGAAAAAGTACCCTTGTGAGGTGGAAGACTCTCCGGGCTGCCAGTGGGAGAAAAAGGGCACAAAGACGCCAGGAAAAGAAAAAATGAAAACTACAAAAAGTAGACTGAACTTGACGTCAAGGCAACAAGGTCAGTAGTTGGGAAGAGTACCAGTGCGATACCAGATATGAATATGAAACTTGGAGAGAAAAATAAACTTTTTCCACGGACAAGCCAGACAAACATCTGAAGCGCTCCACGGAAAAAAGGAGACTGAGCAATATGACATCCTTGGGCGGGAAGGGGATCATGGATGCATGGTGGCATCTCCCAAAGGCTTTCTTTAAAAGCTGGGGGGAGGCTTCTGCGAGGGCTCCGTCGGTGCCAACATCACCCATATGTGAGGACTGACTTCTTGCTTGTTGCCGGAGAACACTCAAATGGGGTTGACGACCCCTGGGCAAAAAAAGGCATGAACGCCGGTCGAGGCGATCCTTGATCAAAAAAGATAAAAGGAGCTGAGAACGGTGCCGGTGCAAAGCAGGAAGAGGAGCTGGTACACAAACCGGGGAAGTGTAGTTACTCACCTGTAACAGGTAATCTCCGTGAACAGCAGGAATTTAGTCTTCACATATGGGTGACATCAGCACCGATGGAGCCCGCGTGGGAACGCTCCCCAGCGTCCAATAGGAAAGTTTTTAGGAGCATCCCACTGCACCTGCGTTGCTGCCTTCCCACCTTCCCACCTCAGTTGAGTTTGTAGCTGAGAAAAAAGGAGAGAAAAAAAGAGAGGGAGGGTGAGTTGTGAGGACTAAATTCCTGCTGTTCCTTGAGATTGCCTGTTACAGGTGAATAACTACGGAATCTCCAGGAACAAGCAGGAATGTAGTCTTCACAAATGGGACTCCCTAATTCCCAGATGCCTGAGAAATGACCTCAAACCCAGACATTTTGCCTCAGAGAAGGCTTTGAGAGGTCATAAATTCTCTATGGATGTCTGGTATCGATAAGTTCCAAGACAGAGGGTAGAAAGAAGTGCCGGAGAACAGCTTGACCAGATATGACATCCCGGCGGGAGTCCCAGTCCAGACAGTAATGAGCAAGAAAGGTATGGACCGAAGACCAAGTTGCTGCTTTACAGATTTCGTCAATGGCTACAGAGCATAGATTTGCCATCGAGGTGGCCATGGCACGAACATTATGTGCAGTGACATGACCCTCAAGGGATAGTCCTGCTTTATCATAAGCAAATGAGGTGCAGTCAGCTATCCATTTTCAGAGCATACATTTAGAAACTGGCAGCACCAGGTGACTAGGGTCAAAGGAAATTTACAACTGCGAAGCTCTTCTGTGCTCTCGAGTTCTCTGTAGATAAAATGTTGAGGCACGCTTGCAGTCAAGAGTATGCAGGGTTGCCTCTGCTCTAGGTGTATGAGATCTAGGAAAAAAGATAGATAGATAAACTGACTGATTTAGATGAAAAGGAGACACCACCTTTGGCATAAAATGGGGTGATTCCTAAGGACAATCTTTTCATGGTGGAACCGGGTATAGGGCGCATCCGCCACTAAAGCCTGAAGTTCACTAATGCGTCTAGTTGAAGAGAGGGAAGGAAGATAACCTTCCAAGACAGAAACTTAAGTGAGGTCATGGCCAAAGGTTCAAAAGGCGGCTTGAGAAGCTGCCTGAGAATGACATTAAGATCCCATGCCACCGGTGGTGACCTGATGGGAGGTTTGGTCAATAAAAGACCTCTCATGAAGCGTGCCACCAGCGACTGTGAGGAGATGGACTGGCCATCCAAGGAACGGTGCAAGGCAGCAATTGCACTAAGGGGAACTCTCACTGAGTTGGTCTTGAGACCAGAGGAAGATAGATGGAGATCTTCCACAGGAGCTGAGAAAGGATCGAGATCCTTCTGAGAACACCAGGTAGAGAACCTATGCCACTTGAAGGTGTAAGAACATCTGATAGATGGTTTACTGGAAGCTAAAAGGATCTCCTTTACTTCCTGAATAAGGTTAAGACCTTGTAAAGCTATGCTTTCATCAGTCAAGCTATGAGATGGAGAGACTGCAGGATGGGATGGAGCAGGATCCCCTCTTCCTGGGAAAGGAGATCGGGAGCTGACCCGAGACTCAGAGGGCGAGTCTGATACAGATTTAACAGGAGAGGAAATCTGGCTGATGTGGCCAGTGCGAGGCTATGAGGATCATATAGCCCCTGTGTCCTTGAAGCTTGAAAAGTGTTTTGGGAATCAGGTGACTGAGAGGAAAGGTATACAGGAGACCCTGACCCTAGTGGAAGTGGAAAGCATCCTTTTGTTGTATACTGGACAAAGGAGTTCTGGTGCAGAAGCGTGGAAGATAGACCTCCATGCCACACCGCAGGATGCCAATCTCTGCAGTTCCCCAGGTCTGAAAGATGAAGGATGTTGTCTCCGGATGGAGAGACCATTCGTGGGGAAGAAGGATCCAACTCAACCTGTCTGCCAAGACATTTTGCTCTTCTGGTAGATATACTGCTTGGAGGTGTATGTGACGAGCAATGGCAAAAGACCAGAGATGAAGAGCCTCCTCACAGAGGGGACAAGATCCTGCTCCTCCCTGCTTGTTCACACAGAACATGGCAACTTGATTGTCCGTCTGGACCAGAGCCCTCTGGCATCATAGATGATCCAGAAACACTCTTAGGGCACTGAAAATAGTACAAAGCTCTAGTCGATTTATCTGGAGTTTTGACTCCTGTGCTGTCCAGAGTCCCTGAGTGGAGAGAGCACCCAAGTGAGCTCCCCATCCCAATTTGGAGGCATCCGTCGTCAGGGTACGTTGATGTGGAGGCATCTGAAAAGGTGATCCTCTGAGGAGTTTTTCTGGGGAAAACCACCATTGGAGGGATGCAGCCAGAGAGGCAGTGACTTGAATCCCGTCCCTGAGATGTCCTGAGGCCTGCTTCCACTAGGAAGCAAGAGTCTATTGAGCTGTGCGCATATGCAGACGGGCATATGGAACTATGTATACTGTTGAGGCCATATGACCTAGAAGCTGTAGCATCTCTCGGGCCATCAGGTGATCTTTGAGACAGGCCTGAGATGCCAACTGAAGGAAATGGGAACAGCAGGGTTGGAGTAGGAATGTCCTTGACTGCTGAGTGTCTAGGAGAGCTCCTATGAACTCCAGTTCTTGAGTATGAGTGAGATGGGATTTTGGAAGGTTTATTGCAAATCACAAATGTTATAGTACTTGCATTGTACAAAGAAGGTCTTGCTGAACCTCCTGACAGGTGCTTGCCTTTATGAGCCAGTCGTCTAAGTAAGGGAAGACAAATATCCCCAGAGTTCTTAAATAGGAGGCCACGACCGCCATGCACTTTGTAAAGACTCTTGGGGCAGAGGCGGGTCCAAAAGGCATGACCTTGTATTGGTAATGTTTTCCCTGAAAGAAGAACCATAGATACTTCTTGTATTCTGGATGAATGAAGATATGTGTATATACTTCTTTTAGATCTAGAGAATAGAGCCAATCCTGGAGATAGGGCAAGAGGGTCCCTAGTGAGACCATCTTGAACTTTTCGTGGACTAGGTACTTGTTTAAGTTCCTAAGGGTCTGTACCCTCCATTTTTCTTTGGTATGAGAAAGTAAGGAGAATAGAAATCCGTCCCTTACTGGAATGAGGAAACTTCTTCTATGGCACCCTGTGATAGAAGAAAAGTCACCTCCTGTAGCGGGAGAGCAGTGAGGGGGGGGAGGGGGAGAGGATTAAGCATGATATTCCCCCACTAGAGTGGATGGGGCAGGCTTTGTAAATTAAGTCTGTACCCATCTCTCACTATGGTTAATGTCCACTGCTCTGAGGTGATGAGATGTCACCTGTGGGCATAAAGACAGTCTGCCTGCTTTGTGGAGGGAATGGGGGGGTCTCTAGAGGAAGGGTGGCTACGTTCTCTAGGAAAAAGTAAAAAAAACAGATTCAGATTGAGTCTGCGCAGCTGGTTGCACTTTAGGAGCCTGTGGCTTCTTCTGTTTGGGAGGCTGTTGCCTCTTTTGGGTAACCTGAGGTTGGTACTGAGCAGCAGGGGTATAAGAAGATTAAAACGTTTTCTTCTTACCAAAGCATGTTTTCTTTGCAGCTGCTTTCTTCCTAGCAGAGTTTGCGGTAGTCTTAGAAAGTCTATGAGAGTGGTGTTCTCAGATTCTAACTGAGAAGCTTTATCTTGCCAGTCTGTGCCAAACAGGTGCAAGGAATATTACCCAGCTTATCTTGAACCCATTGATCAAGATCTGACACTTGAAGCTAAGCAATTATGTGTGTACCAATGCAGATTGAAGTGGCTGTTGATGCACTCAAAACAATCAAAGGTTGCCCTATTGACAAACTTTGAAACATTCTGGGCATGTCTGACCAGAGTAAGGTAGTCAGTCCTCTTGTCATCAGGGAGCAGAGGGGCCATTGATTCAAGATCTCCTTGAGGAACCTCCTCGAGGAGGTAACCTCCTTGAGGAACATACCCATGTAGAGTATGTATGAACTTATTCTGGCTGAAAGCATGGAATCTTGAAAACACCTTTGTCCAAAAGCATCGAGAGTTCTCGATTCTCTACCTGAAGGATTAGAAAAATGTGTCTTAGAACTCTTGATTCGTCGCATTGCCGATTCCACTATCATTAAATGATGTGGAAGCTGCATCTTTTGAAAACCGGGATAACTCGGTACTCAATACATGGTATCGAGTCATCCAGTATAGGGAGAAATAGTAAGGGGCGTTTCCCACATCCAGAGCATGAGATCATGGAGTATGTGGTGAATCGGGAGTGTGGCCGCCTCCTTAGGAAATGTGGGGTATTGGAGGATCTCCAATTCCTCTGCTTTGGGCTCCATCTCGGATGTCAGTGTAATGGAAAGGCTCTTAGCTAGATTTCAAATAAATTCTTGAAAGGACATATTCTTGGGAAGGCGAGGGGGTCTTCCGGAAGACTGTAGTCTTCGGGTATCGATTGATTCGTTATCAGAAGAATCAGAATCAGAAGACTTGAAGTATCGGCGTGAACAATGTCCTTGCTCTGCCAAGGCCTGGTACCGAGCGAAGTCAGTATCAGAACAGGGGTTTGCCTAAGCAATACCTCGATACCGGGAATGGACTCTAGGGTAGGCATGGGCAGCAGCGCAGCATATAACCCAATGCGGTCTGCATCAGAACCGTGGACGGTGCCGGTGTCAGCAGTACCACCGGTAAGGATTTTACCTGAACCGAAGCTGCTAGTAGAGCTGCCAAGCTCCATTCTATGGCGAGGATATGCTGATCCACAGAGCCTGCCGATGCTTGGGTATTGGTGCGGGAGATATGTGCTACTTTCCCAGAGCATGGCACCAGGAGCTCTCCGGAGGTGTAGGCCTCGGGAGCATCCTAGAACCCCTCGATGGCTTTGGAGGAAAGGACCTCCCCCAGGGTTGTTTGGCTGGCCAATCCACCACCTGGGCAGTGCTTGAGGCATAAGTCTTTGAAGAGGACTTATGTTTCGATACCTGAGATCAATGAGAAGAAGAGGATGCCCTTGATAATGTCGATGCCAAAGAAACCGCATCTGAGGCAAAGAGTGATCCTAACTTTGTGGCTAGAGTCTGTAGGCCTCTCTTTGTCACTTTCTCTCACAAAGGACATTCTTTTGGCTGGTGATCAAACCCAAGGCATTTAAGACACCAGTCATGGGTACCAGCAGCAGAGATGGTACTGCTACACTTAGAACATTTCTTAAACCCACTAGCTGGTTTGCCCATAGTGTCAGTAAACAAAATGGAAGGCTTAAAGCATTGGCAATGGCACTGATGCACCTGAAGAAAAGTTCTAAAAGCTTTTTGTATTTTTGTTTTTAAAAGAAAGAAAGAAAAAGAACAAAGGGGTCAGTACTGGCGTCGACGGGAAGGCAGATGCAAACAACAAAAAAATAAAGCATTAAAGGATTAAAGAATTTTCTGTGGTGACAGGATTTACTTCCTGCTGGCTCCGCGGAAAATGAAGAACTGAAGTGGGAGAGTTGGGAAGGCAGCAATGCAGGCGCAGCTTTCCTTTTGGATGTTGGGGAGCATTTCCGCGTGGACTCCGTCAGTACCGATGTCACCCATATGTGAAGACTACATTCCTGCTTGTTCCTGGAGATACTAACTATTTTGAGAATAATTAGCAAAGAGTTTTCCAGGGAAACAGGACAGAAGTCTGTTGGCTCCGTGGAAAAATGGAGACTGAACAAGATGGCACCCTAGGGCGGGAAGGGGGACCATGCATACATGGTAGCATGTCCCAAAGACTTTCTTTGAAATCTGGGGAAATGATCTGTGAGGCTCCTTCAGCACCGATGTCACTCATATGTGAAGACTGGCCTCCTGCTTGTTCCTGGCGAAATCCACAGTACTCCCATTTAACTTTCAAAAGGGAGACTATGATAAAATGAGGAAAATAGTTAACAAAAGGCTGAAAGGAGCAGCTGCAAAGGCTAAAGATTTGCATAAAGCATGGGCATTGTTTAAAAATACTATCTTGGAAGCCCAGAACAGATGTATTCCACGCTTTAAGAAAAGTGGAAGGAAGGCCAAAAAACTGCCAGCATGGTTTAAAGGTGAGGTCAGAGAGGCTATTGCGGCCAAAAAACCATTTTTCAGGAAATGGAAAGAGGAGCCAAATGACAAAAACAGGAAATAACAAACATTGCCAGTTAAATGCAAGGCATATTAATAAGGCAGGCAAGGAAAAAAAGTTTGCCATGGAAGCAAGAATGCATAGTAAGAACTTTCTCAAGCACTGTACATGCTTAGCAAAAAACCTGTGAGACATTTAGTTGGACCATTGGAGGATAGAGGAGTAAAAGGGGTGCTACATGAAGACAAGGCCATAGCGGAGAGACTGAATGAATTCTTTGCTTTGGTCTTTAATGAAGAAGATGTAGGGAATTTACCTGTGTCTGAAATAGTATATAAAGGTAATGTATCAGAAGAATTGAAAGAAATAT
This sequence comes from Ichthyophis bannanicus, assembly GCA_033557465.1. NCBI lineage: Eukaryota > Metazoa > Chordata > Amphibia > Gymnophiona > Ichthyophiidae > Ichthyophis > Ichthyophis bannanicus. The sequence goes on along the minus strand of CM066031.1, from coordinate 792,215,396 downwards.
CGATAAACTGGGAAGATGTATTAAAACTATTTGATAAACTGGTATACATCCAAGGGTATTGAAAAAAGTGAAATATGAGATTGCAGACCTACTATTAGTAATCTATGAGCTATCATTAAAATCAACTAAAGTACCTGAAGAGTGAGAATGGCCAATGTAATGCCAATATTTAAAAAGGGCTCCATGGGTGATCCGGGAAACTACAGACCTGACAGCAGTACTGGGCAAAATGGTAACCATTATAAAGAATAAAATTACTGATCATGTATATAGTCATGGTTTAATGGGAAAAAGTCAACATGGATTTAGCCAAGGAAAGTCTTGTCTTACTAATCTGCTATATTTTTTTGAAGGTATGAATAAACAGGTAGACAAACGTGAGCTGACTGATATAGTGTATCTGGATTTTCAGAAAGCCTTTGACAAGGTCCCTCATGAGAGACTCTTGGCAAAATTAAGAAGTCATGAGATTGGAGGCAGTGTACTATTGTGGATCAGAAACTGGTTAAAAGATAGAAGGCAGAGAATAGGGCTAAATGGTCAATTTTCTCATTTGAGGAAAGTAAATAATGGAGTACCCCAGGGATCTGTGCTGGGCCCGCTGCTTTTTAATATCTTCATAAATGACCTGGAAATGGGAATAACGAGTGAGATGATCAGATATGCGGATGCCACAAAATTATTCAAAGTTGTTAAAACCCAAGGGGATTGTGAAAAATTGCAGAGGACCTTGATAAATTGGAAGACTGGGCATCCAAATGGCAGATGAAATTTCATGTGGACAAGTGCAAAGTTATGCACATAGGAAAGAACAACCCAAACTTTGGTTACACGATGCAAGGTACCATCTTAAAAAACATCACCCAGGAAAAAGATTTAGGCATCATCATGGATAATGCATTGAAGCCCTCCGTCCAGTGTGCAGAATGCTAGGAATCATATAGAAAAGAATGGAGAATAAAATCAAGACTATTATAATGCCTCTGTATTGTTCCATGGTTTGACTGCACCTTGAATATTATGTGCAAGTCTGGTCGCCAGGACTGTACCGAGCCCTGTGCGAGCAGTGCGGCCGCACAGGGCGCAAAGACTTCAGGGGCACATTTTGGCTCTATGCCATTGCCTGCTGCCAGGGGTGGCAGGCAAAGGCAGAGAGCCAAAATGCGCCCCTGAAGTCTTCCCGCTGACACACTAAGCAGGTCTGGTCTCTCTGGGAGGGACCAGACATGCTTAGCGTGCTATCAGCAGGCGGCTTGCACATCGGGTGCACGCCTCTTCTCTCCCGCCCCCATAAAGTGGCTAGATGGGGGTGCAGGGGAGGGGGGGCATGCGCCCGATGCGTAAGTCACACAGGGTGCATTTCGCCATTGGTACGGCCCTACTGGTCGCCGTATTTTAAAAAGGATAAAGTGGCATTAGAAAAGGTACAGAGAAGAGCCACTAAAATGGTAAAGGGGATGGAAAGATATCCCTATGTGGAAAGGCTTAAAAGGTTAGGGCTCTACAACCTGGAAAAGAGAAGGCTAAGGGGAGATATGATAGAAGTCTATAAATTAGTGAATGGAGTGGAACGGGTTAACATAGATCAGTTGTTTATGCCATCAGAAAGAAGAAATACTAGAGGACATGCAATGAAGTTACAATGTAACTCATTTAAGACTAATAAGAGAAAATATTTTTTTCACTCAATGTGTAATCAAACTCCGGAATTCGTTACCAGAGGATGCAGTAAAAGCTGTTAGTGTAGCTGGGTTTAAAAAGAAATTTGGACGAGTTCCTGGAGGAAAGGTCCATAAAGCATTATTAAAGAGGATAAGGGAAATCCACTGCTTACCCCAGGACGAGCATTGTGGATGCTATGGACTTTGGGTACCTGCCAGGTATTTGTGACCTGGATTGGCTACTGCTGGAAATAGGATACTGGGCTTGATGGACCTTAGTCTGCCCCAGTATGGCATTTCTTATGTTCTTATGTAATGTGGAGGGGGGGCAGGTCTTGCAAGTGAAATCTGTAACCCTCCTGAACTATGATGCCATCTGTGGGCGTCGTGACACAGTCTGCCTGCTATATGGAGAGATTGGGGATCCTCCAGAGGCAGGGTGGCATAAGGTCATGAAGGATGTGGTGCACTGGTTAGCTGGCTGCTTCATTAGGTGCCATTGGGTATTGGAGGATCTCCAGTTCCTTTGCCCTTGGCTCGTTCTCCGATGTCACCATGATAGACCTTTGGCAAGGTCTCAAATAAATTCCTGAAAGGGCACGTCCTCTGGCGGCAACATGCACCACTGTTGAGGTAGGAAAGGGTCCGAAGGAAGATCCTGGGGCTCCCGTGAATCGAGTGACTCTGCATCTAAATCAGGTGAATCTGAATTGGAGGACTCGAAGTATCGACGGGTACGGTGCACGCCGGAAGATAGATGCCGGTACTGTGTTCCAATGTATCGGCCTCGGTGAGCCATTTGGGCCTTGCATCAGTATCGGTAAGGGATTCCAGGGAGGGCATGGGTGGGAGCGATGTCGCACCTGGAACTGGTACCAATTGCCCAGTACCTGTAGCCAAGGGTTTTATGGGCACCGAGGCTGCAAGTAGGGCTGCCAAACAATGCTCGATGGCCAGTATACGCTGGTCTATCAAGGTTGCTGATGCTTGGGTATCGGTGACTAGTATTTGTGCCACCACCCCAGAGCATGGCACCAGTAACTCTCCAGAGGTCAAGGACTTGGGATCATCCTGGAACCCTTTGATGGCTTTGAAGGGCAAGGCCTCCCGCCGGGGTTGTTTGGTAGGCCAATCTGCCTCAGAGGCAACCCCCAAGGGATATCGATGTTTAGAGTGAGATCTTTCTCTGGGAGTGCCCAGAGACTTCGATGCAGCCTTGTGCTTGGATTTCGATGATACTTGAGATCCAGGAGAGGATGAAGAGGCCCTCGATGAAGTGAGCACCAATGATACCACGTCCGAGGTGAAGAGCATACCTAATTTAGAGGCCTGGTTCTGTAGGCCTCTCCAGGTCATTTTCTTGCAAAGGGGACGGTCCTTTGGCTGACGGTCTTGACCAAGGCATTTTAGACACCAGTCAGGTGTGTCAGTTGCCGAAATGGTGCTGGCACACTTAGTGCATTTTTTGAAATCACTAGTTGGTTTCTCCACACTCTCAAGGATGAAAAGTATGGAAGGCTTAAGGCCTAAAAGGAAATCGATGCCTAAGTAGTTTGTTGGTTTTTTTTCCAAGAAATTAAGAAAGGACAAAAGAAAGAAAAAATAAGGGAACCAGCAATGTCTTAGACAGTGCAGGTGTCGACAGGAAGGCAGACGCTATCGACAAAAAGACATTTTTTCTGCGGTGACAGGATTTGCTTCTTGCTGGCTCCGCAGAAAACAAAGAACTGAAGAGCTGAAGAGAGGGAGTTGGGAAGGCGGGAAGGCAGGGACGCAGGCTCAATGAAATGCTCCCAAAAGCTTTCTTATTGGACACTGGGGAGCATACTCGCATGGGCTCCCTCGGTACCGACGTCACCCATATGTGAAGACTACATTCCTGCTTGTTCCTGGAGATTTTTATAAACACCAATTTACATGCAGAAAAGGCCATATAAAATTAGCTGCAAGCCAGCACATACGTATACAATAGGCATGCTCAGGGGTAGAGTCTGGGTGGAGTGTGGACAAAGTCGAGATTTATGCACATACTGTATAGCATACATTTGTCTGTGCATAAAGTAATGTGTTAATATTTGTCTGCTCAAGAGCAGGAACAATATCTACACCTGGATTCTAGAATTTTCTAAAAACAAACAAGCACCTCTGTGTCTTAACAGTATACGTGAGAAATAGGTGCCTTCCTGCTTAATTAATCTTGTTAAAATCTTACCCTCCTGAAGTTAGGCAAGTGAACAGTAGGCCTTAATTTAGGGACTTCAGTTTTAGGCTTCTATAATAGGTGCTTATTTTCAGAGAATATATGTAAAAATAGGTGTCCAAACAGGTTAAAAAGGTGATTTAAAAAGCTAGAAGGATGTTTGGGTTCATAGGGAAAGGAATGGCCTGCAGGAAAGGAGATAGTGCCTCTGTATAAGACTCTGGTGAGACCTTATTTGGAGTAATGTGCACAAACAATTCTGGAGACCGTAACTTCAAATGAATATAAACAGGATGTAGTGGTACAGAGGGCAGCTATTAAAATGGTTCATAGTAGTCTTCATAATAAAGCATATGGGGACAAACTTAAATATCTCAATGTGCATACTTTGTAAGAGAAGTAGGAGAGGTGAGATATGATAGAGACATTTAAATATCTCCATAGCATAAATGCACAGGAGGAAAGCTTCTCACTTGAAAGGAAGCTCTAGAACAAGGGGGCATAGGATGAAGGTTGAAGGAGAAAGACAGTTACCTAAGGAAATATTTCTTTATGGAAAAAGAGGTTGGATGCATGGAACAGCCTCCCAGCAGAGGTGGTGGAGACAAGCATTGTATCTAAATTACAGAAAGCATGGGGCCAGGCATAGAGGATCTCTAAGGGAGAGGAACGGATTGTAGAGCTTAGCAGTTGGTATGGATGGGCAGAGTGGATAGGCAGTATGGTCTTTATCTGCCATCATTTTCTACATTTCTATATTTCTATAAAGCTGAAGTCGTTCAATGATGACTTCAAGTGAAACTACATTTGTCTCAAATTGAACAAACAGGCATCACTACAGCTTTAAATTCTGAGCTATGACTGAAGTACTCTAACAAAGAAAAGCACAAGATGGAGGACAAATCTCTTGGATGATGAAACCTCCAGTCTAATATGCAGCTACAAGCATTCAGGACCACTTGATAGTATTTATAAAAGCATGTTTTACAAGCATTTAATAAAGTTTCTGGGTAAGCAAAATGAGAACGATGTTGTAATGTGTTTGAAAAGATATGAGGGGGTGGGGGCTGATAAGTCTCTAGCCTTGTAATGAAATAGAAAGGTACGGGCACACTTCAGTTCCAGAGGTCTAAATGACCTCTCTGCAGTTTTGTTTTATTTGGTTCCAGAACTGAAGTGTGCCCTTTGCTTTCTGTTTCATTACAAGGCCAGACACTTATCAGCACCCCCCCCCCCCCTCATAATTGACTTCTTCAGTGCGGGAAAAGCCAATGCAAGGATTGGAGGCACCCTAGTTGAGCCCTCCATCTTGCCGCCCCCTGATCCTATTTTCGCCGCTGTCCCTTTCTGGGGCCTGCAGCGGCAGCAGTGCCATTGAAACATGACACAGAGCTTACCTAAACTCTCCGCCGTTGCGTCGCGGCTCTGCCCCAGAAGCGGAAGGTCTTAGAAGGCAAGAACTGTGACAAGAGTTTAGGTAAGTACTGCATCAGCAGGGCCTGGAGATGGGTGGCAGCAATGGTGCACTGCCCCTCCCCCCAGGAATGTCTGTGCTCTAGGCGACCAACTAGTTCGGCTGATGGTTGTGCCAGCCCTGAATGAGTACTGAGATATCCTTTGCAAATTACAGGAGCTGCTCTAGAACTCTAGCCAGTAATTTATACATGCATAAAGTAACGTGTTAAATATTATAATGCTCCTACCTACCTATAGAGAGGAATCTGATAAACCCGTAGGCCTGGAGATACACTGTTAAAACAAAAGTGACATTGTCAGTCAATCTTTTCATCAATCACTATGGTCAGAATATCCACTAAGGAAAAGCTTTAGTTTCAGTCACATAGCTCAGATGGAAAATTCCAAGTTCAGTTGGAAGACTGTCATAACAGAAATGTCATTTCTGTTGTGACAATCTAGAAGAAAGGAAATCCATGCTCATTAGAGCTACTTATATTTCACAATCAGAAAATGAATTCTTAATCCAGATAGGCTAATGCTACTTTCATAAATTCAGAGGTTTCTGAAATTTGTAAGAACAAAATTAGCTGAATTCTGTATTAATCAGTATATTAATTGAATTTCTTAAGAAATATAGATGCTGTAGTAAGGAAATAAATATGTTGTCATATTTTACAGTAAACATGAACATTTTACAAACTTTAGGCCAGGGATGTTCATGAAAAAAAAACACTACATTGAAATTTCAATGCTGAAGCCAATATTCAAAGGGGTTTGATCTGCTTAATGATAACTGGATAACTTATTCAGTTATCTTTAAGTGCATTTTCAGCAAGATATCTGCTTATCTCAGGACTGCTAAATATTGGTTATGGTTTATTATGGCTTCTATACCACCTTTACAGGTTAGACAAGGCAGTTTACACAATACAAAAACATTTAAATCAAAGGTAGAAAGAAACAAATGCAAGATACATCACCAACAGGGGGATAGACACAGCAGAGGGCAGGGGAACAAACACGCATCTAGGAAGAGCCCTGAAAATCCAGTTGGAGCAGTCCGCTCCCTAAGACTCAGGATAATTTTATCTGGATATCTTAGGCCTGCCATATCTGTTACTGAAATAAAGTTAATTGGATAGCATTTCACCACTATCCAGTTAACTTCTGGCCTCATTCCTAGAATTTGTCCCAACTCTCTTCTTTCTAAACTGATCATTTTTCTCCAGATATTGAGATATCTGGCCAGAGATTATCCACTGGCTGGCCCCAAATTTTAGATATTAATGTTCTATCTTGTAGAATATTAACCCCATCATGCATGTTGTTTGTGTTTCTGTGAAAAAAATAGAACATTTTTCAGTCATAAAGAAAGAACTACTATGATGCAAATGAATATTTTGAAAACTAGCTCACAAAAAATGTTTCTGCATACTTGTGTTTGCACAAATGATAACTACACCTGCCTGAATATCGAGCTAGCTGCTTTTCTCGCCACTGCTCCTCTTTTCTAGCATTTTTTTTTAAATTAAAGGGTCAGCCGCTACAGACCACAAACCTGTGCTGCTCCTCTACGGTTGCAGAGAGAAGGACAGGAATTCTCCAGCTTGAGTCAGGCCCCAGGGTAGGCAGCTTTCCTGTGGGAGAGTCCTTGACCACCATATGTAACACCCCTTACCAAAAACCTACTACTGACTCAACAGATCAGGTTCTTTATGTACTGTCATTCTCCTCTTAATTCAGCCTTTATTATGGTCCCCCTCCCCCCCAAAGTCCTGACAGTGGAGTACAGACTGCACAGAAGCTCATCACCATATGCTGAAGACTGAGAATACTGGTGTGAGAGGAGGGGCACAGTTCCCTTATACTGTGACATCATCAAAACCTGTCATTCTTAGTCTACATCTGCTGGTGAGAGGGCATAACCTATGCGTCTGGAATGGACTGGAGGGACGGTAAGTAATTCTTATTAAAGTTTGTTACTCAGCTCATTTGGATAGGTAGCAAACATTAGTGTGAAGGATGCTGCTAATCCATTGGAAATTTCATGGTTTTCTACACTGGACTCTTTGTTTAGGTCCTGGGGTGGGGCTTTGGGGAGGGGGTCAGGATTGGTGTTGAGCTGGGGCGTTAGGAGAGGTTATGTTTCTGTTGGGGTGGGGGTGTCTGGTGGGGTGGGCATTTATACCTGCCCCTTCAAGATGGCACTTGTGCATGCCTCAGAGCATGTGTAGAAGCCAAAGTGTACCTTTTTGGGAACCTGATGTACTTGTGACCTGGATTGGCCACTATTGGAAACAGGATACTGGACTTGATGGACCTTGGTCTGATCAAGTATGGCATATCTTATGCTCTTATGTGAAAATGTTTAGATCTACATGCACATTCCCCTTGTAAAATAGGGAATAGATTTTTGACCCACCCAAATCATGCCCTATCCATACCCAAATCATACCCCTTTTAAATCTGTACAGCTTTCTAAAATCACTATTTGCACATGTAGCTAATTTACACATTTAAATGCCGCTATTTACAAGTGGGGATGCTTCTAAAACTGGGTTCCCAACCCAGTCCTCAGGAAACCCCTAGTCAGGTAGGTTTTCAGGATAGTCACAATAAATATGCATGAGAGAGATTTGCATAAAATGGAGGTAGTGCATGCAAATCTCTCTCATGTATATTCATTATAGTTATCACAAAAATCTGACTGGCTAGGTGTGTCCCAAGGACGGTCTCAAGGGTCACTTGTATAAAATACTTTGCTTGGGGGTAGGGAAGGGGAAGTGCTAGTGAGCTAAGAGATGCTACCAGATTTCAGATATGGTACAAATTTGTCAGAAACTGCTGATACGGTGGAGCAACCTCTTTCTTTTATAAACTCTTGATGGACAACACAAGGACCCTCTTCATTAGGCCTCCTCAGAGCCTAGGAGACTGATGTTGTTCTACCACAATAAATTGGGACAACTTCTGGCATTTCATTGTAAGACCCACAATGTCTAGCAGTTTAGCACAAACTCTTTTCTTTCTAGCTCACAAGGCACTTTGGACCCTTCACCACATGTTTAGAGAAGGATATTTATTTATTTAACAGTTGTTTTTATTTTTAATACCTCTTTATCATTTAGTCAAAGCAGTTTACATTATAATTTAAACTTGGTATTGTATATTAAAAAAGGACATTGATAATTTGGATTTTTTTTTTCTGAGGCAATGGAGGATTAAGTGACTTGTCCAAGGCGACAAGGAATGCTTGTGGGAATTAAACCCTAGTCTCTTAGTTCCCAAGTGAGTGCTCTAACATTAGGCTATTCCTCCACTTCAGGCCAATGCTAGCACTGTTCAGCAGATATTGGTACCCTAGTACATATGCTTTTTGAATGTCCCTGTATTAAGGCTTTCTGGAGTGGTGTATAGGGATATGTTTGTGAAGTTTTCCACCTAGAATCCCCGGTAACACTCCAGATTCTGATATTTCGTTCTTTATGTTCAGCAAATAAACTGAATAGATATGATAAAAAATTATTTGACATTATGATTTCAGTGGCAATCCAGTACATATTGTGCAGCTGGAAAAATACTTTGTCACTGAATGTAACTTTTTGGTCGCATGCTGTCAGACTTGTAAGTTTGAAGGCGCTGCATCCATTTACACTCATTGGAAAGGATATGGAGAACTTTAGATGCGTATTTATCAGACTTATTGATATGCCTGTAGTGTAACCTCCAATATTGTATCTTTTCTCTAGGGGGGGGGGGTCTTTGTTTTTAGTGGTTTGTTGAATAATTTTAGCTAAACTTAAAAAAAAAAAACAGAAATGCATCAATCTTTGAGATAGTTTGAAAGATTCTCTTGATTATGGTATAGATGCCACAGATAAAATAAAATACGAAGTACATAAGGTACATCTTACACCAACAGCGTAGTGCTCCATACTCATCCAAAATTTCTATCAAAGACAGTCTCTAATTTCCATATAAACCAATCAATGCTGAAGCAGCCCTTCATACTCTGAACTGTAAATGAACTTTGGCATATTACCTTCATTCTAGCAATATACACAGTAAAGGCTGCCAACTCTTTCTATGATTTGATCTCAACAGCCTGGGGATACCTGTTACTAAGGGGGTTATTTTAGAAGCCTTATTCGTAATTTACACATGGAAAATCCAGCACTTAATACGTGTAAATGACATCCATGGGTAGATAGTGATTTTAGAAAGGGCTAAATTTACATATGATGTCCAGAGAAATTGAAAGGGGAAGTGTCAGGACATGGTCTGGATGGATCAAATATTCCCCATTTCATATAAGGAATGCGTGTGTATGCCAAAAATTGTTCACTTTGGGATTTACAGCTGCTCCCTAGGACGTATAGGTTTTTTAAAAAAGTGTTTGTTTTGGCCAGCCCTTTACAGGAGGAATTAAGTGGGTTATCCTCCTTCATTCCCTATTGTTTATTTCCCCCTGCAAATTGAATTTAAATAAAATAGCCTGTGTAATTAATTGGTTAGAATTTGGATGTGTAGATTTGCAAAATGGTCCACACATACATGGAACTACAGGACTCAGAAGTGATGGGAACGGACTCGTGGAGAGTGACATTGAAAAAGCGAACTTGCTAAACAAATGCTTCTGCTCTGTTTTTACTAAAGAAAATCCTGGAGAAGGACCACCTATGACTCCCAAATATACAAATGGGAATGAAGTAGATACCACACTATTCACAGATGATGATGTGTTAGAACTTGCAAAACTGAAAGTGGACAAGGCCATGGGACCGGATGGGATACATCCCAGGATACTGAAAGAGCTCAGAGAGGTTCTTGCACAGCTGTTAAAGGATGTTTTTAACAGTTCCCTGGAAACAGGAGAAGTTCCTCAGGACTGGAGGAGGGCTGATGTGGTACCTCTTCACAAAAGTGGTGACAGGGAAGAAGTGACAAACTATACGCCGGTGAGCCTTACCTCAGTGGCAGGAAAAGTAATGGAGGCGCTCCTGAAAGAGCAAATAGTGGACTTTCTCAAAACCAACAGGTTGCATGATCCGAGACAACATGGTTTTACCAAAGGACGATCTTGCCAAACAAATCTGATTGAGTTCTTTGACTGGGTGACCAGAGAACTAGATCAGGGGCATTCGATGGATGTCATCTACCTGGATTTCAGCAAAGCCTTTGATACTGTTCCTCATAGGAGGCTTATCAATAAACTCAATAGTGTGGGGATGGGTCCCAAGGTGGTGAACTGGATCAGAAATTGGTTGACTGACAGACGTCAGAAGGTGATGGTAAATGGAGCTCACTCGGATGAAAGGAGGGTAGATTAGTGGGGTGCCCCGGGGTTCGGTCCTGGGACCGACACTGTTTAATGTATTTGTGAGTGATATTGCTGAAGAACTGAATGGAAAAGTCTGTCTTTTTGCAAATGACACAAAAATTTGCAACAGAGTGGACTTCCATGAGAGAGTGGATAACATGAGGAAAGATCTACAAAATTTGGAAGAATGGTCTAATGCTTGGCAGTTAAGATTTAATGCAAAGAAGTGCAGTGTCATGCACTTGGGAAGCAGAAATCCAAGGGAAATGTACGCGATAGGGGGTGAGAGGTTGGTGTGCACGGACCAGGAGAAGGACCTTGGTGTGATTATTTCTGAGGATCTTAAGGTGGCAAAACAGTGCGACAAGGCAGTGGCAAAAGCGAGAAGGATGTTGGGTTGCATACAAAGAGGAATTACCAACAGAAAGGAATAGGTACTAATGCCACTGTATAAGTCATTGGTGAGGCCTCACTTGGAATACACTGTTCAGTTTTGGAGACCATATCTCACAAAGGATGTAAAAAGACTGGAAACAGTTCAGAGGAAGGCGGCCATGATTTGAAGCCTGCTTCAGAAGCCTTATGAGAAGAGACTTGAAGACCTAAATATGTACACTCTGGAGGAGAGGAGGGATAGGGGAGGTATGATTCAGACCTTTAAATACTTAAAAAGGGGATCACGTGATCACATGAGCGGGTGAGGATGTTCCTCGTCGCGCTCCCGGGCCACAACCCTTAGCTTGCTTATAATTTGAACGGAAAATCTCTTAGAGTGAGGGGAAGTAGAGGCTAAGGTAATGGGAACCCTAGTGTGGCATTTGATAATTCAGAAAGTGGAAAAGCAGCATGCGGTCAACAGCAAAAAGAGATAAACCGCATGAACCTCGAGAGACCAAAATAGCAGCCGTGCCGCGAGTCTGTGACCTGCCAGATTCGCCGGGAAAAGAGAGTGTGGAATCGAGCTCTGAGGAATTAGCGCAAGAGGTAGTTAAGCTGCTGGAGCCTAAATTCGATATTGTGCTGAAAAAACTAGAGGAGATGGGAGAGACTTTTACTGAAATAACTCACAGAGTGGAAGAGATTGAACAAAGAGTAACAATGCTGGAAGACAGTGAACTTCGGTTGGAGCGGTATAGCCAGAAGCACCAAAAACAAATAGATGCACTACTTACAAAGGTGGATGACCTCGAGAACAGGTCCAGAAGAAATAATCTACGCCTGGTGGGAGTACCGGAGACATGGACAGAGCAGCAGCTACCCGGCCTGTTTGAGGTATAGCTACCGAAAGAACTGGGCCTAGTGGACATACAAGGGCAAATTAGGGTGGAAAGAGCACACAGGCTGGGCCAGAGAATGGAGGGAAAAGAGAGGCCAAGACCGGTGCTAGCACGGATACTAACTTTTCAGCACAAAGCAGCGCTCCTGCAGGCCTACCGGAAGTAGCGAGCCCTAAAGCTGGACAATAAAACCATACTCATGTTTCAGGATTATTCGGCGGCTCTAGCTGCAAAAAGGAAAGAATTTTCGCCACTATGTACTGAGCTGGCAAAATGTGGCATATGCTTTGCTTTGAGTTACCCAGCCATCCTGAGAATTTTTCATAAGGGGGCAGCGCACACGTTTGAGCAAACCTCAGCTGCACAGAAGTTCATTGCTACTCTGCAGCAGGAGAAGATACAGGATAAGGACAAAGAGAACTAGCGATTGGCACGGACAGATGTCACGCATTATGTCAGAATAGAGGATATTCGTTGGAGTAAGCTGAAGAAGTGGCGGAAGTTGGAAACCGGAATTATTGGATGGACCTATTCGAGAGTGACTTGTTAGAGTAGCAGTCACAGAGGGGTTTCCCCCCTTTCCCTTCATTGCCGCGTAGGGGGTGGCCCGGAAGTGTGGACTGTGATCCATCCCCTTAAGGATATTAGCTATGGCTAGCTGGACTGTTGGGAGGGGGAGGGGGAGGGGAGTTGGAGGGGGGTCTGGGCGCTTTGGGAGTTTGGGAGGGAGATGTGTGATCCAGTTGAGTTGTGGGGCTTGCTGTGTGTATTGTTTTGGGACGGGAGGCAAGAGAGAGGAAGGGTGGGTGGGATGGGGAGGGGAGGGGGAAAGGGGGAGGGAAGGCATAGCAGTGGGAGGGTGGGGGCGGCGTTTGGGAAAAGAGAGACGACAAAGTAGGATGAAGTGTACCCTAGGGATACTAGAGCGCTCATTCGGGGCCGGGCGGCTCCTAGAGCTTAAAGAGCAGAATTGTATGAATAATGTTAAACTAATGACAAGATATGATGCATAATATAAAGATCGTGTCCTGGAATGTAGGGGGGATTGGATCGCCAGTTAAACGTACCAAAGTACTCCAGACACTCAAGAGGAAAGGAGCACAAATTGCGTTGCTGCAGGAGACCCATTTGCGTATGTGGAGCATGAGAAGCTAGCGAGAGAGTGGGTGGCGAAAACATATGGGGCATCGTCGGGAACCAGAAAGGCGGGGATGGTGGTGTTGGTAAAGAAAGGCTTGCCATTGGACGTGAGTAAATGTGACGTTGACCCAAATGGAAGATTTTTCTTTTTGCAAGCAAAGTTATACACAGAGGAACTTTGGATAGGTAACGTCTATGCCCCAAATGTTTTTTTTAAGGATCTGTTGAAGCTTATTATGAAAGCAGAGGGGAAAAAGCTGATCATGGCAGGAGACTTTAACTGCCCACATGACCTGAGGCTGGATAAATCAGGGGGATACGAAAAAGGGGCCTGGTCCAAAAAAGGGATTGGGTACATGTGCAGGATGGGTGCCTTGGTTGATGTGTGGCGTGTCTTGCACCCTGGGTCGTGGGAATATACCCACCAATCTAGAGCGCATTTGACTTGGTCGTGCATCAACTACATTTTGGTGAGCGAAGGAGGATTTGCACAAATTTCCCAGGCAGGAATTGAGCCAGTAGTGGTCTCAGACCACGGGATGGTTTGGGTGAATTGGGACACCCGAGGCCCGGTAAAAACCAGTTGGCGTTTCCCCACATACTTGTGGGAGGATAAAGACTTTAGGGCATACCTCGAAAAACAGTGGGAGGAATATACAGCATTCAATGATACCCCCAACTGCTCACCACTCGTTCTGGGAAGCAAGTAAAGCAGTAACGAAGGGGGCTATTATAACGTATACTATTCAAAGGCGTAAACACTTAGACCGCAGTCTACTAGTAATGGAACGCACCCTACGTGCGCTACAGAGGCGACAAAGCAGAACAAGGGATAGTGCCATTCAACAAGAGTGTACTAGAGTTCAAGCGGCTCTTAATGAACTACTTCAGAGGAGGGCCTGTATGTCTCTGCAATATTATAAGCATCAGCTGTACAAATTTGGTAACATATCCGGAAGATTGTTGGCCAGAGTGGTTAGAGACTCCGGGGGTATGCGCTTTGTTCCAGTCCTACGGAGTGAGGATGGAGCCCTGCACCACCAACCACATCAGATAGCAACCATATTTAGAAATTTCTATGCAAAACTGTACACGGAAGAGGAAAGGGACTATGAGAAGAGTCGGAGGTTTTTAGACAAGTTGGGTCTCCCTAAGAGAGGAAGATCTACGGGTGTTGAATGCCCCTATCTCGGAAGGGGAGATACAGAAAGCAATTCGGGCGGGTAAGCTCCATAAGACCCCGGGCCCAGATGGATTCGGGTCGGAGTATTATAAGATACTTGAACTCAAAATTATCCCCACCTTGCTGGCAATGTATGAAACAGTATTCCAGGAGGGACGCTTCCCCAGAGATATGAGATGTGCAGACATTACTGTAATACCGAAAGAGGGGAAGGATTCGCAGGACCCAGCCTCTTATAGGCCTATATCATTGATAAATTTCGACATAAAAACTTTGGCTTCGATCCTGGCGGGTAGACTGAACCCCCTCCTACCCTCATTAATTGACCCGCGGCAGGTGGGTTTTGTGCAAGGGTGGGATGCCACTAGGAACATTGCAAAACTGATCCTGGGGATGGAATGGAGTGTAAACGAGGAGGCACCATTGTTATTAGTCAGCTTAGACGCTGAAAAAGCGTTTGACAGAGTGGCTTGGCAGTACTTGTGGGACGCTCTGCAAAGTTTCGGATTTGTAGGTGCCTTTCTGCAGTGGGTTCAGATCTTATACACCACCCTGCAGGCAAAAGTGGGGGTGAATGGAGTTTTCTCTGATCCCCCTTTACACTGGGAAGAGGTACAAGGCAGGGATGCCCCCTGTCCCACCTCCTGTTTGTACTCTCGTTGGAACCTCCTCTGCATGCAATCCAAAGTGATGCACAAGTAGTGGGAGTGCGAAAGGGGAAGGAGGAGGAGTTGAAGCTAAGTGCATTTGCTGACGACATGCTTCCCTGCCTGAGAAACCCGCAAGCGTCATTGTCACGGGCACTTCAGCTGATTGCTCACTTTGGTGATTTCTCTGGGCTTAAAATCAATGTTGTCAAATCCATGGCACTGGATGTGGGTGGACGAGTTAGAAAACAGTGGAAGGGTGCTTTCCCTCTGACCTGGGCAACTAGCTCAATCCTATACTTAGGTATTCAACTGCCAGATGTCCCTGAGCGACTGTATAAGTGTAATATTCCAGGAATGTTGGAGAGAGCTCGGATAACCTTTCATAGATGGGTCACCTTGCCACTATCCCTGAGGGGTCGAATAGCGTTATTCACAATGGTGGAGCTTCCAAGATGGCTTTATGTGCTCCACATGCTGCCCATTTGGGTCTTAGGTAAAGATTGGAAATGCTTTGAACGACATCTGGGCTATTTTTTATGGCGGGGAAGACGTGCTCGTATCCCTCTGAGGGCTCTAATGGGACGATGAGAAGAAGGGGGTTTAGATCTTCCTTCAGTACGTAATTACAACCTCCGATATATGGCACGACACCTCTCGGGGTTCGGGTTGGTGGAGGCGGGTTGTGCTCCAACACAACAACTAAATTGGATATATGCCCCATATCATTGTTTGTACATCCTGCATACCCATAGTAGAGATCTACCAGAGTGCCTACGTGGTGGGACTTATATGAGAGCGTTGAGAGCAGCATGGCATGCCCTATGTATGAGATATGGGTGGGATTGGAATCGCTCCCAGTTGCTCCCATTAGTGGGGAATCCAAAGTTCCAACCGGGTTTTGTGTCCAAGACCTTCACGGGGTGGGCTCAGAAAGGTCTATTGTGTATCGGAGATATGTGCAGAGAGGGAGGGTATTGACAGCTTTCAAAACCTAAATCTGAAATACAGCCTACATAAACATGAGTTTTATTGTTACTTACAGGCGCGACATTACATAGATGAAGTACTGAAAAGGGCTCCCGCTCTTGTCGAATCTTGCGGCTCGAAAGATTTATTTGTGGAACTGATGGGGAGGGAGGTTCCTACAGAGGAAGGCAGACGCATTTTACGCCCTATAAGCGATCAGCGCTATCTGTCCCTTCTGTTGGAGAAGTGGACAGGGGATGGTACGGAGGGGATCACCTTGGAACGGCTGCAGAATGCTTTTACAAGGATTCCCCTCGGTGTGAAATGGGTCTACCTGCAGGAAATGCAATACAAGTTCCTATGGACAGCATACATAACCGATAGGTGGGCTTTCAAAGCGGGATTAAAGGATGATGATAAATGTAGGTGGTGTAGGTTGGAAGGGGGTACACTGCTACATAAATTTTGGAAATGTCCCAGTGTGCAGTTCTTGTGGTCACAGGCCTGTTCCTGGCGAGGCAGGTCCCCCAACGGTTGGAAATTTGTCTCTTCCATAGTTGGGAAGTGATAGGGCAATGGGTAGACCCACAGCAATGGTCCTTTATGGAAAGAGGTTTCTTAGTGGTGAAAAAGGTGCTGTTGGGCCGTTGGCTTGAGGGGGCTTCCCCAGTGGTGGGCCAATGGGAGTTGGCTTTCTTAGTTAATGCAGATGGAAAGGCTAACAGCAAAACAACTTGAGGGGAAGCATTGGGAACTCTTCACAGAGCTATGGATGCCAGTTCTGAAAACTCTGACCCCACAGGAGCACAGTGCATTGCTAAATGTGTAAGAAAGTGCAACAGGTTCACATGCACCTAGGGGTGAAGCGTAGTGATGTGTAAAAAATGTAAGGTGGAAAGGAAACATAACAAAGGAAGGGAGGGGAAGGGTGGGGGGGAAGTAGGAGGGGGGAGAAGAAGGAGGGGATAGCTATTGGATTAAGTAGTGGGTAGATATGGGTATAATGTTAGAGTGAGCCGTATGCTATATTTTTGGTATGCTCCTTGCACAATTGCCCATTGAGGTTGGGGTGTTGCTGTTATAAAATCATTGTTGCTGTTAAAATTTTACTGTAAGGAAAGTTAGAATATATATAATGTGTGTGAAATTAATAAAAAGATTTGAACATAAATACTTAAAGAGTATTAATGAACAAACAAACATCTTATAAAGGCAGGGAAGCTGTAAAACTAGAGGGCATAACATGAATCTGCAAGGGGGTAAATTGAAAGGTGATGTCAGGAAATACTTTTTCACTAAAAGGGTGGCGGATGCTTGGAATGCCCTCCCGAGGAAGTGGTGGGAGCAAATACAGTGATAGAATTCAAAATGGCATGGGACAGACACAGTGGAACCCTCTATAGCAACAGGATAAAATAAAAATAAACACATCTAATTTCTCAACAAACAGGGGTGCCCTACATGGAGCGATGGGTTCACCCCTAAACAAAGACCCGCTCCGTGCAGGTCACTCCTCCCCATGTCTTTGTTTAGGGGTGAACCCATCGCTCTATATATTAACATAGTAAATGACAGCAGATAAAGACCACTATGGTCCATCTAGTCTGCCCAGCAAGTAGTACTCTTGCCACCTTGCTGGGCAGACTAGATGGACCATAGTGGTCTTTATCTGCCGCCATTTACTATGTTAATATATAGTGCTGGCATCTACAAGATTAAGTTGTGAGATGCCGATTTCTATTTGTAAATCTGAGCATTTGCATGTATAGGCTACAAATTTTTCTCTGTTGATTTTTTGCCACATCCAGATTTGTAAAATGGTTTATAGTTTAGCTTTATTTGATATACTGCCTTTACATACTCAATCAAAGCGGTGTACAATTAATAAAGATACAAAAGAAATCAAAAGTAGGAAAAAGAATGCCAATTTCTATAATAGAGTAAGCGAACGGGAGAAGAAAAAAGGGGGGGGGGATAGCAGGGTAGGGCAAAATGTAGTTATTCACCTGTAAAAGATGATCTCCGGGAACAGCAGGAATCAGTCTTCAGATGTGGCTGATGCTGGCACTGACAGAGCCCGAGCAGGAACTCTCCCAAGCGTCCAATAGGAAAACCTTTGGGAGCAGTCCACTGTGCCTGCACATCTGCCTTCCCAACTCCTCTCCTCAGTTGAGTTTGTAGCTGATAGGAAGAGAAAAAAATAAAACAACCCTACAACTCCTTGGGGAGGAGGGCAGGTTGTGAAGACTGATTCCTGCTGTTCCTGGAGATCACCTCTTAAAGGTGAGTAACTATGCTATCGCCAGGAACAAGCAGGAATGCAGTCTTCACTAGCTCCCAGGTAGCAGACTCGCATGGCGGGGGAGGGGAGGGGGGAAGCAGTGTGATCCCTGAGGTTAAAGGTTAGAGCTGAAGAGTGTGGACACAATAGGCCCGATTCCGTCCCTGACGTAGATGCTCTCTGTACGTCTGGTCTGAACCGGATGTACAGAGGGCATCACGATTCTGATCCCGCGGGGCATGTCTAGCAATCAGTCCTGTACGTGCAGGCTGGGACTGCAATTCAGTCCGACCTGCACGTACAAGACAAGCCTGACTAACTCAGTCAAAGCTTTTAAATGGAGCCGCGTCGCAATGGAGCCACGTTGTTAAAAGCCGCAATCCCGGCCGCCGGTACACATAGTTTATTCCCCACAGCCCAACCCCCAGTTTGGCCTCCCAGGCCAGGGTCAGGCTGCAGGAAATGCTCTCTGCCCCCTGCAGCCCTTTCCCAGCCTTGGGCCTGCTGATCCCCGACGTCCAGGTGGAATAACCTCTCTGTTCAAGTCGCCAGCCCCGGACGTACGGAGATGACATTAGAATTGGTCCTGTATGTCCGGGGCTGGCGGCCACCCACTGCCCGCCCTAACTCCACCCCAAATCCTCCCCTTTCCCGCCCCCATCTAGCTTTCCCGTACAACCGGCAGGGAAGTTAGATGCCAGCAGGAGATGGCACGAATAGAGGGGATGGACATCCCGTTAGGCTGTCCATCCCTGATATTCATGGCTCAATTCCAGGAGGCTAGACCCCCTCTAATGATAGTCTTGTCTCTTGTAGAAGTCCAGAACAGAGGAGCAGGAGTTGAGCTTAAGTCCCAAAGAGATGCTGGAGTACAGCTTGGCCAAAGACAGCGTCTCGACAAGAGTCCCTGTCCAGACAATAATGTGCAGCAAAAATATGAATGGAGGACCAGGTAGCTGCCCAACAGATCTCTTCAGTGGATACTGAATGGAGGTTGGCTACAGAGGTTGCCATAGCCTGCCTGCACATTACATGCAGTAACGTGACCCTCCAGAGAGAGTCCTGCCTGTGCATAAGCAAAATAAATGCAAGCTGCTATCCATCTGAATAGAGCTCGTTTTGTCACTGGTAGT
The DNA here is from genome assembly GCA_033557465.1 of Ichthyophis bannanicus. NCBI lineage: Eukaryota > Metazoa > Chordata > Amphibia > Gymnophiona > Ichthyophiidae > Ichthyophis > Ichthyophis bannanicus. The sequence continues at coordinate 792,196,127 of CM066031.1, read as the reverse complement.
CCAAGGTGACTGGGATCAAAGGAAATGAACAACTGAGAGAATTTTCTGTGAACCTTCGTTCTATCCAAGTAGTAAGCCAGTGTTCGCTTGCAATCTAAGGTGTGTAGCACTGCTTCAGCCCGAGACGCATGTGGTCTCAGGAAGAAAAATGGTAGGATTACAGACTGGTTTAGATGAAAGGAGGAGACCACCTTTGGAAGCAAGTGTGGATGGGTATGGAGGACCACCTTGTCATGGTGGAACCAGGTATATGGCAGATTTGCCAACACAGCCTGCAGTTCACTGATGTGGCGAGCTGTTGTGACAATGATGAGGAAAAGAACCTTCCAAGACAATAACTTTAGTGAAGTGGTGGCTAAAGGCTTGAAAGAAGGCTTTAGAATTTGAGTGAGAGTCACACTGAGGTCCCAGGCCACCAGAGGCAGCTTAATGGGTGGCTTGGACAGTAGGAGATCCTGCATGAAGCATGCTACTAAGGGTGTGAGGAGATAGGCTGTCCACCCAGTGGTTTGTGTTAGGCCGCAAAGGCATTAAGATGAACTCTAACTGAGCTAGTCTTAAGACCTGCCAGGGTCAAGTGAAGGAGATATTGTAGAAGGGATTCCACTGGGCAGGCAAAGGGGTCAATACCCATTGGGGAGTACCAGAGGGCAAACCTTCACCATTTGAAGGCATAAGATCGCCTGGTGGAATGCTTGATTGATGCAAGGAGGATATTTTTTGACCTCCTGTGGCAGATTGAGGTTAGCGAGCACTATAGCAGACATGAAGGGCGTGAAGATTGGTATGGAGAAGCAAACCTTGTTCCTGAGAGAGGAGTTCAGGCCCACATCCAAGTCTGAGAGGTTGAGTAAGCGCAAGGCGAAGAAGCAGAAGAGACCACAGTTGACGGGGCTATGAGGATCATGAAGCTCTTGTCGGCTTGAGGTCTAAACAGTGTTTTGGGTATCAAGGGGGTGGGAGGAAATGTATAGAGCAGCCCCTATCCAAAATCAAGAAGAAAACAGCCCAGGGCCTGTCGGTGCAGGGACAGAAGCCTGGAGCAGAAGAGTAGAAGCTGTGTGTTTTGTGGAGTGGCAAAAAGATCTATGAGTGGGGTTCCCCACATTTGGAAGATCCAAGCAGCTGTTGCACGATATAGGCTCCACTTGTATGGGTGAAGGATCTGACTTAGCCTGTCTGCAAGGACATTCCCAGAAGGTACACATTCTGAAGTGAATGCGGTATGTGATGGCAAAAAAATCAGAGACAAAGCGCTTCCTTGCATAGGATCCTGTCTCCCTTCCCCCCCCCCATTTGTTTACATGGAACCTGGAAACCTGGTTATCCATCCTGTCTAATACATATCTGGGAATTGCAGGAATCAGTCTTCACATATGGATGAACGTTACCGACAGAGCCCGTGTGGGAATGCTTCCCAGCATCCAACAGGAAAGCCTTGGGAGCACTCCACTACACCTGTGTGCCTGCCTTTCCAACTACTCTCCTCAGTTGAGTTTGTGGCTGAGAAGAAGAAAATAAAAGAACCCTACAACAGGTTGTGAAGGTTGATTCCTGCTGTTCCCAGAGATCACCTGTTGCAGGTGAGTAACTACGCTATTTCCAGGAAGAAGCCGGAATGCAGTTTTCACATATGGGACTCACCGGCTCCCAGGTACCAGACTGGTATGGGGAGGGGAAGAGAGTAGTGCAATCCCTGAGGCAAAAAACCTGTAGCCGAAGAGTCTGGAAGAGTTATAGGCAGACTCCCCCAATGATAGTCTGGTATCTTGAAGAAATCCGGGACAGAGGGTAGGATTTGAGTTTAGGTCCCAAAAAGGTGCTGGAGTACAGCTTGGCCAAAGATAGCATCCTGACGAGAGTCTCTGTCCAGACAGTAGTGCAACAAAAGTAAGAAAGGAGGATCAGATAGCTGCCTGGCAAATGTCCTCAATGGCTACTGAATGGAGATTAGCTACGGATGTTGCCATAGCCCACACATTATGACCTTCCAATGAGAGTCCTGCTTGTGCATAAGCAAAATAAATGCAATCTGCTATCCATCTAGATAGAGTATGTTTCATCACTGGTAGGCCCAGGTGACTAGGATCAAAGGACATAAATAATTGAGAGGATCTTCTGTGATCTTTAGTTCTATCCAAGAAGTAGGCCAGCAGTCTAGAGTGTGTAGCGCTGCTTCAGCCTGAGACACATATGGTCTAGGGAAGAAAATCAGAAGGATTACTGACTGATTTAGATGGAAGAAGTAAACCACCTTCGGGAAGAAATGCAGATATGTACGCAGAACCACCTTGTCATGGTGGAACTGAATATAGGGAGGATCCACCACCAGAACCTGCAGCTTGCTGATGTGAGGACAATAAGGAAGATGACCTTCCAAGATAGAAACTTCAGTGAAGTGGTGGCTAAAGGTTCAAAAGGTGGCTTTAGAAGTTCTACCACATTCAGATCCCAGGCCACCAGAGGCAGCTTAATGGGTGTCTTGGACAACAGGATAACTCGCATTAAGCATGCTGCTAAGGGATGTGAGGAGAGAGGCTGTCCATCCACTGGTCTGTCCATCCACTGGTCTGTGAGAGGCCGCAATGGCATAAAGGTGATCACTCACCGAGTTAGTCTTAAGACCTGTAAGGATAAGTAGAAGAGATATTGTAGAAGCAACTGCACCGGACAAGAAAAGGGGTCAAGGACCTTTAGGGAGCATCAAAGGGCAAACCTATGTCATTTGAAGGCATAAGATCGCCTGGTGGAATCCTTAAGAGATACAAGGACATATTTGACCCCCTATGGTAGGTCGAGGTCGGCGAGCAGTAGCCTTTCAGCAGCCATGCTGTAAGGCATAAGGAGTGAAGATTGTGATGGAGGAGTGACTCGTGGTCCTGAGAGAGGAGGTCAGGCGCACATCCCATCAAGGCGAAGAAACCATGATTGACAGGGCCAAAAGGAGATTATGAAAATCACTGAGCCCCTGTCGGCCTGTAGCTTGAACAGCGTCCTGGGTATCAAGAGGATGAGAGGAAATGCATAGAGCAGTCCCTGTCCCCAATGGAGAAGAAAGGCATCTAGGGATTGTTGGTGCAGCGACGGAACCATGGAGCAGAAGAGCGGAAGCTGCGTGTTTTGTGGAGACGCAAAAAGATCTATGAGTGGGTTTCCACACATCTGGAAGATCTGAACAGTCGTCTCCCGATGCAAGATCCATTCATGGGGATGAAGGATATGGCTTAGCCTGTCTGCTAGGACATTGAGTTTTCCCAGGAGGTAAACCACTCTGAGGTGGATGCAGTGAGAGATGGCAAAGGACCATAGGCAAATCTCTTCTTCACAGAGTGGACGGGACCCTGTTTCCCTTGTTTGTTTACATAAAACATGACTACTTGGTTGTCCGTTCTAACTAGAACAGGTTGTCCCGATAGTTGGGGTTAAAAAGCTGAAGAGCATTTGTCAGTACCCGTAGTTCGAGCAGGTTGATTGTCAGGGCAGAGTCCTGCCGTGTCCACAGTCCCTGTGTGATCAGGTCATTCAGATGTGTCCCCCAACCCAGCTTGGAAGCATCCATCATCATGGTACATCGAGGTGGAGGCATCTGAAAAGCTGACCCGACAAGTAGGATTTGTGGGAGACACCACCACTGAAGGGACTTGATTAGTTGAGGGGTGATGTGGATCTTGCGTCTGAGTCGACACTTCACTTGTGTCCACTGGGAAAACAGAGTCCACTGCGCTTGTCGTATGTATAATTGAGCATTGGGGATGACATGGACCGTGGAAGCCAGGTGTCCTAATAGTTATGGCATCTCTCGAGCTGTTACTTGGCTTTGCTGTTGTACCCCTTTTGCCAGCTCGATGAGGCAGGCATAGTGATCCTGATCCTGTTGGAGGAAAGCTTGGGCCTGTCAAGTGTTTAAAAGCACTCAGATGAAATCCAGATGTTGGGTTGGAGAGAGGAAGTTTATGATAAACCCCAGATGTTGGAGCACCGTGATGGTGCGATGAAGGGAGAGTTTTACCTCTTGGGTGGAGTCTCCCCTGATCAGCCAATTGTCTAAGTAAGGAAAGACGAATACCCCCCAAGGTGTGTAGGTAGGCAGCGATGACTGCCATGCATATTGTGTTGACCCTTGGGGCAGAGGGAGAATGCGGTATTGATAATGGTTTCCTCGAAACATGTACGGTAGATACTGTATGTTCAAGGGCTGTATCAGTAAATGCGTGTACGCCTATTTTAGGTCTAGATAACATAGCCAATTGTGATATGGTAGAAGAGTTCCTAAGGAAATCATTTTGAATTTTTCTTTGACCATGAACTTGTTTAGGTCTCTGAGATCCAAGATGGGTCTTAAGCCTCCTTTTTTTCTTTGGAATGAAAAAGCATGGAAAGCAGAAGCCCAACTTTTCTTGAGGAGGAAGAACTCTTTTTATGACACCCTGGGACAATAGGATGATCACTTCTTTTAAGAGAGTGCTTTGAAGTGGTTGTATGGGATAATTCCCTGTGAAGCAGGTGAGGGTAAAGTTTTGAAGTGAAGCTGACAATCTGGAGCGTCCACTGCTCTGATGTTATGAGATGCCACCTGTGGGCACAGTGACAAAGTCTGCCTGCTATGTGGAGGAGTTGGGGGCCCTCCAGGGGCAGATTGGCAATGCTCTCTAGGAAGGAGTAAAAAAACAGGTGCAGTTTCCTTGACTGTTCAAAGGGGGGCCAGTTTTGCATCTGGAGCCCAGAACATCCCCTCAAAGGACCAAATGGAAAGTCTGATGGTAGAGTAGTGACTCTCAGTGATAGCGTAGTTACTCACTGACACAAGTTACCAGGGCCTGCAAAATCACCAATCCAACTTCTCCAACCCTTGAATTGAAGAACCATTATGCAGCCCTGGAAGTGGAGGAGGTGAAAGCAGCATTGGAAAGGGAAGAACCAGAGCTCAAATACCCCAAAGTTGCAGAATCAGTGACCAGAAGGGTAGTGGTGGTTGGAGACTCTCTTCTGAGGGGTACTGAGGCGTCCATCTGCCGACCAGACTTGATGTCCAGAGAGGTATGCTGTCTGCCTGGTGCCAAAATCCAAGATGTTACGGAGAGTTTGCCGAGACTCATCAAGCCCACTGACTATTACCCAATGTTGCTAATCCATGTTTGAACAAATGATACTGCCAGGTATACCTCGGAATGTATCAAAAGTGACTTCATGGCTCTGGGACAGAGAGTGAAGCAGTTAGGTGCACAGGTGGTGTTCTCTTCAATCCTCCCTGTTGAGGGTAAAGGCCAAGGCAGAGAGGCTCGCATCCTGGAGATGAATGCATGGCTGTGTGGATGGTGTCATCGAGAGCGTTTTGATTTCCTAGACCATGGGATGCTGTTCCAAGGGTTGCAGAGCAGAGATGGCATCCATCTGTCCAAGAAAGGTCAACGCATCTTCGGTAGTAGACTGGCTAATCCACTGAAGAGGGCTTTAAACTAGATTCGTTGGGGATGGGTGAAGAAAGCCCCCAGGTAGGTGAAAGCCCCCAGATAGGTGATACATTAAATACCTTTATGGAAATGGGTAACAAGGGTAACATATGGAAAGCAGTGTGTATAAATGCCCGTAGCATGGGAATTAAGATCCCTGATGTTGAAGCTTTGGTGGAAGTGGCAGACTTGGATTTAGTGGCAATTACAGAAACATGGTTCACAGAAAACCATGATTGGGATGTAACTATACCTGGCTATACTTTATTCAGAAAGCACAGAGTAGGAAGAAGGGGAGGAGGAGTGGCACTATATGTTAAAACTACTATTAAAGCTTTGGAATTACAGAGCTTAAAAGGGAGAGAGGAGGCATTGTGGGTTAAACTAGAAAGAGGGAAAGAGAAATCTATTTGCATTGGTGTGATATACAAACCTCCCTCAAGAGAAAAAGGTGGACAGAGAGTTAATTGAAGACATACACAGCCTTGCTAGGAAAGGGGAAGTGCTACTGATAGGAGATTTCAATATGCCAGATGTTGATTGGCACATTCCTGCTGCAGTATCATCTAGAAGTAAGGAGATCCTGGATTCTCTACAGGGAGAACTATTCAGGCAATTGGTAACAGACCCCACACGTGAAGGGGCCATACTGGACTTGGTGCTTACCAATGGTGAAAGTGTTTCTGATGTTGTAGTGGGAGATCATTTTGCATCCAGTGATCACCAGATGGCGTGGTTCAGTATTAGGACTAGGGCTGTTAGAATCCATTCAAAGGTGAGGGTCTTAGACTTTAGGAAGACTAATTTTGCGAAGATGGGCCAATACCTCAGGGAGTCATTAGTGGGATGGGAACAGCTGGGGGATGTAGAAAAACAGTGGGCAAAACTGAAAGGGGATATTTTAAGGGCAACCAACCTTTTTGTTAAAATGGTAAATAAAGGTAAAAGGAAAAGGAGACCGCTATGGCTTTCGAAAGAGGTAGCTGAAAAAGTGAAGAAAAAGAGGGAGGCCTTCATGAAATACAAGAGATCACAGAGAGAGGAAGACAGGCATCTGTATTTGGAAAATCTTAGAGAAGCTAGCAAAGTAGTCAAGAAGGCAAAGATTCAAAAGGAGGAGGAAATAGCCAATGCAATAAAATGGGGGATAAGACATTTTTCAGATATATTAGTGAGAAGAGGAAGGGCAAAAGTGGTATTGTCAGACTCAAGGGCGCAGGGGAGAAATATGTAGAAGCTGATAAGGATAAAGCGGAATTGCTTAACAAATATTTTTGTTCTGTGTTCACAGATGAAGAACCAGGAGCAGGACCTCAGAAAACACCCACAAATAGGAACAGAAGCGAGGGACATCTTGAACAATTTTAAGAAGACTGTGTTCGTGAGAAACTAGCTCAACTTAAAGAAGACAAAGTGATGGGACCGGATGGGATACACCCTAGAATACTGAGGGAACTTGGGGATGTTCTAGCAGCTCCACTGACTGACCTTTTCAATGCCTCATTGGAGTCGGGAGTGGTGCCAAAGGACTGGAGAGAGGCTCATGTGGTGCCTTTACACAAAAGCGGAAGTAAGGATGTGGTTGAAAACTACAGGCCGGTTAGTTTAACTTCGGTGGTGAGTAAATTATTGGAAATGTTGCTGAAAGAGAAAATAGTGAGGTTTCTGGAGACCAGCAGATTACAGGATCCGAGGCAGCATGGATTCACCAGAGGCAGGTCTTGTCAGACAAATTTGATTGATTTCTTTGACTGGGTGACCAGGGAGTTGGATCGAGGGAGAGCCCTAGATGTGGTGTATTTAGATTTCAGTAAAGCCTTTGACACTGTTCCTCACAGGTGACTTATAAACAAACTGAGCACCCTAGGGATGGACCCTGAAGTTACTGCTTGGGTTAGAAATTGGTTGAGTGGGAGGCGACAAAGAGTACAAGTAAATGGAGCTCACTCTGAGGAGAAGGATGTTATCAGTGATGTGCCCCAGGGATCTGTCCTTGGTCCGATTCTTTTTAACATCTTCGTTAGTGATATAGCGGAAGGGCTGTCGGGTAAGGTTTGCCTCTTTGCGGATGATACCAAAATCTGCAATAGAGTAGACACCCAGGAAGGTGTAAATAACATGAGGAGGGATCTAGCTAAGCTTGAATTTGGCAGCTGGGATTTAATGTCAAAAAATGTAAGGTCATGCATTTGGGCTGCAGCAATCCAAGGGAGCAATATAGCCCCTCCAGGCCCGCTAGCGCGCTGTACAGATAATCTGATCCCTTGCAATGGTGCCTCAGGATTACCGTCTTCCTCCTCTCGGCCGCCCTCACCATCACTGGTCCCGCTGACTCTCAGTTTAGTTCTTTTAAACTGTCGCTCCCTTAAGTCCAAATCGCTCCTGGTTCATGACCTTATTTGCCAACACTCACTTGATCTCTGTTTCCTTACCGAAACATGGCTTAAAGACGGTGACCAGCCTGACCAGCCTGTGCTCTCTAGCTCCCTCCTTCCAGGTTTTGCGGCTTTTTCCTCCCCCCTACGGGGGAGAGGTGGGGGTGGAGTGGCTCTTTTATACCGTGCTTCCCTCTGTATTGAGGAAATTTCCTCCCCAATCTCTCTGTCTTCAGAATTCCTTCTTCTGAGGCTTTCCTCCTGTTCCCCCCCTCTCTATTTCCTTCTTCTATACTTTCCTCCTTCTCTCACTGCCCTGCGGTGGGATGCGGCTCTCCAGAGTATCTCTGATCTTGTCTTACATTTTCCTAATCTTATTCTTCTCGGGGATTTCAACGTGCATATCGATAACCCTACCAGATTGAAAGTTCAGGCTTTTCTCAACCTTCTGACTGATATCTCTTTGCAGCAGCATGTAGCTGGCCCCACGCATGCGGCGGGTCACACACTAGACCTTATCCTTTCCCCTCCATCACTGCAGTCGGTGGTCTCTCCGCCCTCTGTTCTCAGCGTCCCATGGTCAGATCACTTCTGTGTTTTTTCCTCTATATCCTTCTCTCCTGTGAAAGGTGGCCTTTCAGTACCCCCTCCCGACCCTTTGCTTCGGCGTCACGTATCTGCTGTAACATTGCAGGCTTTTCCTCCCGCCCCTTCGATATTCCCGCCTGATTTCACCACCCGTTCTATTGACGATCAGGCTGCTCTTTGGGACTCACTCTTAACTAAATCACTGGATGATCTGGCACCTTTTCGTCCAGTCTCTCGCATCGCCAGGACACCTTCCTCACCTTGGTACCATCCTGCGCTACGCCTCTTGCGTACTCAATTGCGTCAGGTCCAACGTCATTGGTCCCGGCATCCCTCTCAGGAGTTACATCTCCGTTTTAAACAACTGTCATCTGAATATCGCTCAGCTGTGAAATCCGCTAAGCTTGCTTTTTACACAGACGAGATTTCGGCAGCAGCTAGTTCCTCCCAGCAACTTTTCACTATCCTACGGAAGCTATCATCTACCAGTTCCCAGGGTTCGCGAGTTATTATTAATGCCCCTGACCCCCAGGCACTTGCTACCTTTTTCTACGATAAGGTATTGACCTTGCGCTCCTCTTTCTCTGCGCCTGCCCCTCCCCTCCCTCTTTCACCCTCTTCCACAGTTCTGCCCCTTCTCCCTTTCCTGAATACTTGTCACCCGTCTCTACTTCAGGTGATCAGGTCTTTGCCCACACTTGGTCGTCCTTTCGCCCTGTTCTTTCGGCAGAGATATTGACATTCTTATCCAGGTCTCGGCGGACCACTTGTGTTCTGGACCCTATCCACTCCCGTTGGCTCTCTGAGCCTTCTCTACAACTGGTACCGTTTATCACTACCATCATTAACTCCAGTTTTTCCTCAGGCCATTTTCCGATGTCTTGGAAGTCTGCAGTTCTCCGCCCCCTTCTGAAACAACCTTCCTTGGATCCCTCTGTTCTCTCACACTGGCGCCCGGTGTCAAACCTTCCATTCATTGCCAAACTCCTGGAACGCTGTGCGTTTGATCAGTTGAGCTCACATGTTGAAGCCACAAATTCGCTTCACCCGCGCCAAGCGGGCTTTCGCAGCGGCCATAGTACTGAAACCGTTCTTCTTGCTTTGTTGAACGAATTGCATATCGCTCACGACCGTGGTGATGTTACCCTCCTGGTGTCCCTTGATCTGTCAGCAGCCTTTGATCTAATTAACCATCGTATCCTTCTGTCACGGTTATCGGCCAGTGGTCTCCGAGGCATTGTCTGGCACTGGTTCCGCTCTTTCCTTTCCACCCGTTCCTTTTCTGTCCACGTCAACGGGCAGTCCTCCACTATTCTTCCCCTCATTTGTGGCGTTCCGCAGGGTTCTGTTCTTTCCCCCTTGCTATTTAACATCTTCCTCTCTCCACTACCATTATGCAGCAATATCCCGTGTCATCATACATCTATGCGGATGACATTGTTCTCCTTTTCCATGCGTCACCACTATCTCCAGACATCTCCCAGCTTAATCTTTGCCTTGCTCACGTTGCTTCTTGGCTTTCAGAGAATTTTCTCCACCTTAACCCTGCTAAGTCCTCAGCAATGTGGGTGTCACTGAGTGGTACATGCACTACCCTGGTTCCCTCCATTGGCTCAACTGCTATCCCCTTAACGTCTTCCTTCCGTTATCTGGGTGTTCTTTTGGATCTGTCCCTCTCCTTTCAGGAACATATCGCGTCACTCTCCCGCCGCTCCTTTGCCGCCCTACGACAAATTCGGGCCATTCGTTCTGTCTTACCTCCTAGCTCACTGGTTACCCTCGTCCTTGCACTAGTGGTCATTAGGCTGGATTACTGTAATGTTTTCCTGGCTAACCTCCCCAATTATCAGCTCCAAAGACTACAACGGATTCAAAATACAGCAGCACGCCTAGTTACTTTCTCTAGTCGGTTTGACCATATTACTCCCATTCTCATCCGGTTACATTGGTTGCCCCTTCGCTTTCGCTTTCACTACAAATTTCTGATTCTGATTCATCGAGCCCTTCATACTGGAAATCCTCTCTACTTAGCAGACTGCATTTCTTTACATTCTCCTCACCGTCAACTCCGCTCAATTCATGCCAACCGCTTATCACTTTCCTCACCGTCCCAGGCCCATTTAGAACAGACTTGCCATTCTGCTTTTTTCTTCTTTGGACCCCTCCTCTGGAACATGCTACCAGCTCCCCTCCAGTTAGAATCCTCCTATCCTCAGTTTAAGTCATTACTTAAGACCCATCTATTTCAGAAAGCATATGACCTTCCCCCTGAAGCCCTTCCCTGATTATCCTGTTTTTGTCTTTGTCCTTTTTTAGGTCGTCACCTGTCTGTCCCTTGTTCGCTTGTCTATGTTGCCCAGCTGGGCTATGTCTGTCTATGATTTGGTAATAGTGTGGTGTTACTATTCTGTCCCTGCCTCCTTCTTTCCTATCTAATATTGGCATTCCTTTTCTTGGTTTGCAGTGTTAAATCCATCCTTTTTATTGTACACCGCTTAATGTTCTTACAATAGCGGTTTATCAAATATGAATAAAGATAAAGATAGTATAGGGGGTGAAGTACTTTTGTCCACTAAAGAAGAGCGGGACCTAGGCGTGGTTTTGTCTGATGATCTTAAAGTAGCTAAACAGGTAAAAAAGGCGACGGCAAAAGCTAAAAGGATGCTTGGGTGCATACGAAGAGGAATGGCTAGCAGAAAAAAGGAGGTGATAATGCCTCTGTATAAGTCTTTGGTGCGACCTCATTTGGAGTATAGTGTGCAATTCTGGAGACCGCACCTTCAAAAGGATGTGAACAGGATGGAGTCGGTGCAGAGGGTGGCTACTAAAATGATTAGTGGTCTTCATTATAAAGCATATGAGGACAGACTGAAGGATCTTAATATGTACACCTTAGAGGAAAGGCGGGATAGAGGTGATATGATTGAGATGTTTAAATACCTCCGTGGCATAAATGTTCAGGGAGAGAGCCTATTTCAATTGAAAGCAAGTTCTTCTACAAGGGGACATGGGATGAGGGTGAAGGGAGATAGATTCAGGAGTGATATGCGGAAATATTTCTTCACGGAAAGAGTAGTGGATCCGTGGAATAGTCTCCCAGTGGAGGTGGTAGAGATGAGGACAGTAACTGAATTCAAAAAAGCATGGGACAAACACAGAGGATCTCTAAAGGTAAAAAGGGGACTGTTGTAGTTGATATGGAAGGACACAGTCATTGAATCTTCCAACCAGTCGCCACTCTGGTAAATAGCTTTTTATATCCTCCTATTTTTGTCGGGCATAACCAACATGAGAGGCGGGAAGTAAAATACAAAACCCTAGTGACCACATTTAAACTCATCCACAACCTGGCACCAACTTTCCTCACTAACCTAATCAACTTGCAACCTGCCAACAGAAATAGGAGAACCACCACCATAAACAACCTGCAGGTACCAATAAGTATAAGATCAGTTAAAATATTAGATTGGTGGAGTCTCTTATAGGGGCGACCAATCTAACTCCATATTCAAACCCAACGGTATGACAGTGTCTAAACGATAAATCCAAAATTGTTCCCTCCATTGTAGGCGCTGGATTTTGGATTTATTGTTTAGACACTGTCATACCGTTGGGTTTGAATATGGAGTTAGATTGGTGGAGTCTCTTATAGGGGCGACCGATCTAATATTGTGCCTTTTCTGACTGGGGTAGGAGTAGGGGGTCTATAGATGGGAGGGGGGTTCCCCCGGTTGTATGGATTGTTCTAATATAAAGTTGTGATGGTGGAGCCTCTTGTAGGGGAGGAGAGTTTAGGTTATGTTTTGGTTAGAACGATTCTGGGTGGTCCATATCAGGGGGAGGGATTTTCCTTCTGACGTGTAGATGTTTCTGGCCAATAATGAGTTACGTTTTTCACTTTATAAGGTTCTTCCGGGGGGGAGGTAGAGTAAGGCGACTTCTTTGAAGGAACATATTCACTTGATATAGGGCCCGGAGTTGGTCCGAAACATGCATGTCGTGACGTTTGCTGGTGGATTAACGCGGCGAGACAGTTCAGCCATCAATTGCCTCGGTTCCAGCACGGTTTGAAGTTTTATTGCCTTTAGTAAATGATAAGTGGGATATATTTGAATTTGAAAATTTCCTTCATCCGGTTTAGCTGTGGGTTCACACTATTACATTATTGTGAGGGCTACGGCTCTCTTGAACAAAAGGGTTCTTCCAATATGGGGAGGTGGTTATTACTTCCCGCCTCTCATGTTGGTTGTGCCCGACAAAAATAGGAGGATATAAAAAGCTATTTACCAGAGTGGCAACTGGTTGGAAGATTCAATGACTATAGATTGTGGAGATTCAAATTGGGTCATTGGACTGCTTGAGGTTTTTTGGATGATTTGGATATGGAAGGACAGACTAGATAGGCCATGTGGTCTTTTTCTGTCTTCATATTTCTATGTTTCTATGTAATAGATGATCTCCAGGAACAGCAGGAATTTAGTCTTCACATATGGGTAACATCAGCACCGACGGAGCCCAGGCGGGAATGCTCCCCAGTGTCCAATAGGAAAGCTTTTAGGAGCATTCAACTACGCTTGCGTAGCTGCCTTCCCGCCTGCCTTTCCAGCTCCTCAGTTGAGTTTGTAGCTGAAATAAAAGGAGAGGAGGAGAAGAGAAGAGAAACGACAACTCCTCGGGGAGGAGGGTGGGTTGTGAAGACTAAATTCCTGCTGTTCCCGGAGATCATTTGTTATAGGTGAGTAACTACACTATCTCCAGGAACAAGCAGGAATGTAGTCTTCACATATGGGACTCCCTAGCTCGGAGATGCCAGACAGCTGACCTCAGAGTGAGCTGTGGATCATAGGGGCATAACTAAGTAGGTCATATATCCTTCAAGGATATCTGGTATCGAAACCCGGGACGGAGGGTAGGAGTTGATCTGAAAGAGGCGCTGGAGAACAGCTTGGCCAAACAAGGCATCCCGGTGGAAGTCCTTGTCTAGACAATAGTGAGCAGCAAAAGTGTGGACAGAAGACCAAGTTGCTGCTTTGCATATCTCATCAATTGCTAGAGCATAGATTTGTCATAGAGGTAGCCATGGCCCAAACATTATGTGCAGTGATGTGACCCTCAAGAGAGAGTCCTGCACTTTCATAAGCAAAGGAGATGCAATCCACTATCCATCCAGAGAGAGTTCTCTTGGATACTGGCAATCCCAGGTGACTCAAGTCAAAGGTGATGAAAAGCTGAGAAGCTTTTCTGTGCCCTCTGGAGATAAAAAGCCAAGGCACGTTTGCAATTTAGAGTGAGAAGGGTTGCTGCTGCCCTAGAGGAATGAGGTCTAGGGAAAAAGACAGGGAGGTAGACTGCTTGGTTTAAATGTAAGGGCGAGACCACCTTTGGCATAAAATGAGGATGAGTCCTAAGGACTACCTTATCATGGTGGAATCGTGTATAAGGCGGGTCAGCCACCAAAGCCTGGAGTTCACTAATGCATCTTGCTGAAGTGAGGGCAATAAGGAAGGTGACCTTCCACGTGAGAAACTTCAGAGAGGTAGTGGCTAGAGTTCAAAGGGCGGCTTGAGAAGCTGTTCTAAAACAACATTAAGATCCCATGCCACTAGAGGGGGCTTAATGGTAGATTTGGTTAATAGAATATCCCTTATGAAGCGTGCTACAAGCGGCTGAGAAGAGATGGGCTAACCATCTAAGGGCATGTGAGAGGCTGCAATTGCACTTAGGTGTACTCTTAACCAAAAATTGATTTTGAGTCCAGAAGAAGACAGGTGGAGAAGATGTTCAAGTAATGCATCCACCAGCACTGAGAAGGCCCTCTGCGAACACCAGAGAGAAAATCTACGCCACTTGAAGGCATAGGAGCACCTGTTGGAAGGCTTCCTAGAAGCTAAAAGGATATCCTTAACCTGTTGAGAGAGGTTAATGTCCTGGAAGGCTATGCCTTCAGCAGCCATGCTGTAAGGTGGAGGGACTGCGGACTGGAATGGAGCAGCATCCCCTCCTCCTGAGAGAGGAGATCTGGGGCAGACCCCAGGTCTACGGGTTGAGCCCAAGACAAATGTAGAAGGAGAGGATACCATGGTTGTCATGGCCAGCATGGGGCTATGAGTATCATGTAGCTCCTGTCCCTCTGGAGTTTGAAGAGTCTTGGGAATGAGGGAAATGGGAGAGAAGGCATATAGGAAGCATTGACCCCAGTGGAGATTAAAATCATCTTTCTGCTGGCTGTCCGGTGCAGGAGTCCTGGAGCAGAAGCGAGGAAGCTTGACATTCTGAAGACTTGCAAACAGGTCTATCTCTGGGGTTCCCCAGATCTGAAAAATGTGAGCAACCTTGTCTACATGGAGTGACCAGTCGTGGGGTAGAAGGACCCAACTCAGTTTGTCTGCCAAGACATTGTGTTTGCCTGGAAGATACACCGCAAGTATGTGAATGTGATGCCGTATGGCAAAAGACCACAGATGCAGGACTTCGCTGCAAAGGGACCAAGAGCCTGTTCCGCACTGCTTGTTCAAGTAGTACATGGCTGCTTGATTGTTCGTCTGGACTAGAGCTGTGCAGAATCAAAGATGGTCCTGGAACACTTTGACAGTATTGTGAATGGCTCTGAGTTCCAGCAGATTTATGTGGAGTTGTGACTCCTGATGAGACTAAAGCCCCTGAGTGGAGAGATTGTCCAGATGAGCTCTCCAGCCCAATTTAGATGTGTCCGTCATCAGAGTACATTGATGTGCTAGCATCTGAAAAGGTGACCCTACCAGGAGGTTTTCTGGGGATTGCCACCACTGGAGAGACAAGAGTAGGTAGGTAGAGACCATTATTTTGTCTCCCAAGTGACCCGATGCCTGAGACCACTGGGAAGCCAGTATCTATTGAGCTGCACACATATGTAGATGAGCATATGGAACAACATGCACTGTTGATGCCATATTACCCAGAAGTTGTAGCAGTTCTCAAGCAGTGAGAAAGTTCTTGAGGCATGCCTGAGATGCTAACTGATTGAGTTGAGCGCAATGGGGTTGAGGCAGAAATGCCTTTGATTGTTGAGTGTCTAGGAGCCCCTATGAACTCTAGAGTTTGAGAGGGAACAAGTTGGGATTTTGGAAGATTTATTACAAATCCAAAGTGTTGCAGCACTTGCATGGTGCACGAGAGGGAAAGACTGGCCTCTAGAGAGGTGTTTGCTTGAATGAGCCAATCATCTAAGTAAGGGAAGACAAATGTCCAAAGAGTCCTTAGGAATGCGGCTACTACTGCCATGCACTTTGTGAAGACCCTTGGGCAGAGGAGAGGCTGAAAGGCAAGACTCTGTATTGATAATGTCTCCCTTGAAACATGAAGTGCAGGAACTTTCTGTGCTGTGAGTGAATAATTATGTGAGCATATGCCTCCTTTAGATCTCAAGAACAGAGCCAATCCTGACTCTCGAGATAGGGGGAAAAGGTGCCTAGGTAGATCATTTTGCATTTCTCCTGTAGTAGGTACTTGCTCAGTTCTCTGAGATCCAGAATGGGCCTTTACCCTCCTGTTTTCTTTGGAATGAGGAAGTATGGAGAATAAAAACCCATTCCCTGCTGGCATGGTGGAACCTCCTCTATTATGCCCTGAAAGAGAAGGGAGGTGACCTCTTGTGACAACAGAGCAGTGAGAGGGGGCTATGAGCGGAACTCTCTTGGAGCAGTCCGGGGGGGGGGGTAGACCCCTCCCGTACTATGGACAGTGTCCACTGCTGTGATGTGGTAAGATGCCACCTGTGGGCAAAGTGACAGAGTCTGCTGGGAATGTGGATGGGATCTGGAATCTCCAGAGGCAGAACGGCTATGTTCTCCAGAAAGGAGTCAAAGACCCTGAGGAGGCTGGGTCTGCTGAGGTGGCTGTGACTTAGGAATCTGAGTCTTCTTCTGCTGTTTTGATGGCTGCTGCCCCTTCTGAGGAGCATGGTGTTGACACTGTACACAGCAGGGGTATAAGAAGGATACTACTTCTTATTGAAAAAAAGCTTTCTTCGTTGCCTTTTTACTAGCTAGGTTGACAGTAGATCTAGATAGAATCCGAGAACACCACTCTTAATAGACTAACTGAGAGGCCTTGTCCTGCCAATCCTTGCCAAAAAGGTTTTCACCAGTGCAAGGGATATTACCCAGCTTATCTTGAACCCATTGTTCAAGATCCGATGCTTGGAGCCAAGTAATCCTGGGTGCACTGATGCAGAAAGCTGAAGTTCTGCTGATGCACTCAAAACAGTCAAAGGTTGCCCTGTAAAACTCTGAAACATTTTAAGCATGCTTTACAGGGGTGTGATAATCTGCTCTCTTATCAGGGACAAGAGGAGCCATCAACTCCAAGTCCCTAGCCACATCTCTAAGGAACATACCCATATAGAGTATGTAGGAACTGATCCTGGCCGATAACATGGAGGCCTGAAAACAACATCAAAGCATCGAGAGTTCTCGATTCTCTACCTGAAGGGTTCAAGGAATGTGTCTTAGCACTCTTTATTCAACGCATTGCCGATTCCACCACCATAGAATGGTGCGGTAATTGCATCTTTTGAAAACCAGGACACTCTGGTACCCGGTACATGTATCGAGTCATCAGGTATGTGGAGAGATGGTAAGGGGTGTCTCCCACACGCAAAGCATAAGGTCGTGAAGTATTCGATGAATAGGGAAAGTAGCAGCTTCCTTTGGGGCTGTAGGATATTGAAGAATTTCATGTTCTTCGGCCCAGGCTCTTTCTCCGAAGTTACAGGTATGGGCAGACACTGAGCAACATCACAAATAAATTCTTGGAAAAACATGTCCTCCAGAGGGGACATGCGACGTTGTGGAAACGGAGATGGGTCTTCCAGGAGAGTTCTCATGTCCCGAGTATCGGCTGATTCATCATCCAACAAATAGGAGTCCGAAGAATCAAAGTATCGACGGGCAGGGTGTTCCCGCTCTTTGCGTACTCGATAACGATCAAAACCGGTAGCTGAAGCTTGTGGTGCCAGAACCTCGGTACCAGAAGCTGATTTGAGGGCCGGCATGGGCGGTGACGTGGTAAGCGGCAAAAAGTCAATGCAGGTTGTGCCTGTACCGGAGCCAGTACCGATACCTGAGGGATCGACTGTAAAGGGTTTACCAAGTAAGGCGGCCGCCAGTAAGGCCGCTAAGCTGCGCTCGATGGTCAGGATACGTTGATCCATAGAGCTTGCCAGTGCTTGGGTATTGGTATCAGAATTGCAGGCCACGATCCCCGAGCATGGCACCAGGAGCTCTCCGGAGGTGTAGGCCTCGGGAGCATCCTAGGACCCACTAAGGCTTTGAAGGCAAGGTCCTCCCGCCGGGGTTGTTTGGCCGGTGTGTCCCCCTCCTGGGCAACGCCTGAGGCATCTTGATACTTAGAAGGAGATCTATCTTTGGAGGGCCGACCAGTCTTCAAAGACGACCTACGTTTCGATACCTGAGATCCTTGGGAGAAAGATGAAGCTCTCAATGATGTTTATGCTAAAGATACTGCATTGGAGGCAAAGAGGGTGCCCAGCTTTGCAGCTCGGTTCTGTAGGCCTCTCTGTCATCTTCCTACAGAGAGGACATTCTGATGGTTGATGATCCGGTCCTAAGCATTTTAGACACCAGTCATAGGTGTCTGTGGCCAAAATGGTACTGCCACATTTGGAACACTTCTTAAAATCACTGGATGATTTATCCATTTTGTCTGTGACAAAAGGGGAGGCCTAAGCCTAAGATGGTGTTGATGCGCCTGAAGGAAGAAATGATTCTCTCTCTCTCACAGAAGATTTTTTTTTTTTAAAGAAAGAAAGCACCAACAGGGGTCGGTGCCAGTGTTGATGGGAAGGCAGATGCGACCACAAAAAATAAGAAAGGACAAATTTTCTGCGATGACAGGAATTGCTTCTTGTCAGCGCCACAGAAAATGAAGAACTGAGAAGGGAGAGCTGGAAAGGCGGGAAGGCAGCCATGCAGGTGCAGTGGGATGCTCCCTAAAGCTTTCTTTTTGGACGCTGGGGAGCATTCCCGCACGGGCTCTGTCGGTGCCAACGTTACCCATATGTGAAGACTAAATTCCTGCTGTTCATGGAGATATCTGTGATTATGTGCTCTTTCACATTCATTTATGTAGGAAGAACTGGAAGTAATATTAAAATAAGATTAACAGAGGGGAAGAGCAAGATAGTGGTGCAGTAGTGAGCTCTGCTGATGCTGGTCTTTCCTTGCACTTATTGCCTTTTTCATGGCTCCTAAAAATCAAAAGGAGCCCCCAGGTAAAGTTTCCTGTAATGGGGGCTTACCATTAGCACAGCAGTGTCTCAATGATCATCTCTAAACCTCTGCGAAGAAAGCCGTATCAGATGAAACTCCCACTGCTGATGACACTGGTAGAGGAGTACAACAAAAAGAGGGAAGGAAATCGCTGTAGGCCATCAATACTGACTTATGGCAAAATACACCTGCATCAAGGGTCTATAAATGTACAAATAAAATATAAACAAAAATATATAACATACAAAATAATAATGAAAAAATGTATAATAGAAAACCATACAATATAGAGGATGATAATGAACATAAGGTGACATTTTACTTACCAATTAGTGTCCTTTCCTTGAGTCCTGCTAGACCAAGTCCAGATAAGTGGGTTGTGTTCCCTTACCAGCAGATTGGTAGAGAAAAAGAACCAATGAAAAGTCCAAGTTTCAATGACATCACTCCCATGCCTCCATTCACCTCAGCAACTAGAGATCCCCTTCAGTATTCGCCCCAAAGCATATGGGAGAAATATGGCAAGCCTCACACAACCTCAATCATGGGCAACAAGGAGTAAGAAACAGTAGAGAACTATCTACAGGAAAGTATAAGCAGAAAGCTGTCCGTAGAAGATGAACCTGCAGAGCCAAGTATAAAAATCATAGCAGACCCAAGGAAACTGCAGCAGAACAAAGCAAATACTGTTTCAGGGGCGGGCTCTAGACTGGTCAAGCAGGACACAAGAAAAGGACTTAACTGGTAAGTAAAATGTTACCTTCCATATCGTCCTGCGGAATGTACCAAAGCTATAATTCCACTAGGCAAAAAGAAGACAGAGGAGCTCGCAAACCCCAGAGTCAAAGGCCGTGGCTGCCCACACGTGAACAGCCAAACTATAATGCTTGACAAAAGTGTAAAGCGATGCCCATGTTGCTGCCTGACAAATTTCTGCAGGTGCTACCGAGCTCCACTCCTCCCAGGACGCTTGTGCTCGGGTAGAATGGACATGCAAACCCTCCAAAAACAGCCAGTTCTGCAACAGATAAGCCAAGACAATGGCCTCCTTAATCTAGAGCCCTAAAGCCAACTTAGCCACCAGGTCACTCTTGCACAGGCCAGCAAACAGGAAAAAAAGATAGTCAGACTTACAAAGGGAATTCATAACCTCTGGACACCCACAGGCAAAGATCCTTATCCTTCCCCCAACACTGCTCCTTAGAGAAGGAAGGCCGGCAGACCAGCTGGTTCACATGAAGAGGAGAAATTACCTTAGACAAGCAGAAAGGCACAGGCCAAATGGAAATGGCCCCCTTAGAAAAGATAGATAAGAATCTCGGCAAGACAGAGCCTGCAGCTTGGAAATCCACCTTGCAGCACAAATCGCAACCAAGAAGACCATTTTGAGTGTCAAATCCTTGAAGGTAATGGCACAAAAGGCGCTGCCATCAGGGCCCTGGGCACCACACATAGATCCCAGGAAGGGATCACAGACCAGAGGGGAGGGCACAGATGCTGAATCCCCTGGAGAAAGCACAAGACTTCCGGATGCAAGGCTGGAGACTTACTAGCCACCAGACCTCAGAAACAGGCAAAGCTGCCATCTGATCTTTCACGGAGCTAAAGGGCGGGCCCTTCTCCAGGCCATCCTGTAAAAAGGCTAACAGAGGAGACAAGTGCCGAGCGCCGCACTATTGCTCAAAGAGGCACCAGATCCACACTTCTGCTAGCTTGGTAGACCTCCTCCAGGCTCCAAACAGAGTAGAAACCATCGCTGGAGAGTAGTACTTACATGTTAGCCGTCTCCTTCCAAGAGCCAAGCCGTAAACGAGACGTGAACCGTGGCCTCCAGGAAGATTGGTCCCTGCCACATCAGGCCCCGAGATGGAGGCAACCAAAAAGGAGGCGCCTGCAAGAGCTGGGCCCATTCCCTTTTGGAGGCGCCTCGGGTGGCGTCCCAAGTGGTGTCCTTTTTTGGAAAGCATTGGCTGGGTGATCAATCAGGGAAAGAGCTAGCTGTTGCCTTCCCAGTCTCCAGAGTTTCTGAGAACGTGTTTTGGCATGCAAATGGGCAGAGCTTTCCTGCCAGAGGAGAAAGTCAAAGATTGATGGATTGCCTGGCGCTGTGTGGTGCGCAGCAGGCTCCCAGAGTCTGGGATTATCTTCAGCTCCTTGGATTGATGGTAGTGACCTTAGAGATGGTGCTGTAGGCACATCCTCACATGCTACTGCTCCAGAGGTCCTTGCTGGCTCAGTGGTCCCCGAATTCTCAGAAATTAGAGTGCAGGCTCCCATTCCCATTGATGGCAAAGTCCAACCTGCAGCAGTGCAGCAACCTGGTCATCTGAGAAAAAGCGTGCCATTGGATGATTTTTCCTTGATCCTCTTGAAGACAGATGCTAGTCTCTCGGGCTGGGGAGCTCATTGCAAAGACTGTATAATCCAGGGCCACTGAAATTGCCACTGAAATTGCAGGGAAGCGGTGTGGTCCATCAATCGCCTCGAGGCTAGGGCCATTGGATTGGCTTTTCTGTGTTTCCAGTACCTGCTCAAGGACCAGGTGGTTTGAGTATTTTTGGACAACACCGCAGTGGTGGCTTATGTCAATCAGTAAGACAGCACAATAAATGCCAGAGTAGCTCTGGAGATGGCTCTCCTGTTTGCCTGGGCAGAGAACTGCCTAGCTTTGTCGGCTCAGCACATTGCCAGGGTGGACAGTGTGGAAGCGGACTTCCTCTGTCGGCACTCTCTGGATCCTAGCAGGACAATATGGTCTTTGTTGTGTGATCAAAAAAGGTGACATTTTACCAGATAATATCATACCCTTGAGTCCTGCTAGACCAATCCAGACAAGTGGGTTGTGTTCCCCTATCAGCAGATTGGTGGAGACAAAGAATCAATGAAAAGTCCAGGTTTCAATGACATCACTCCCATGCCTCTATCCACCTCACCCACCAGAGGTCCCCCAAAGCAAATAGAGATACAGAGCAAGCCTCACACAACCTCAATGTTGGCAGTGAGTAAACAACAGTAGAGAACTATGTACAGAAAAGTACAAGCAAGGCTGTCAGTAGAAGATAAGTCTGGAGAGCCAAATATAGAATCATGGCAGACTCAAGGGTACCACAGCAAAAGAACAGAGCAAATACAGTTCCAGGGATATGCCCTGGACTGGTCTAACAAGACTCAAGGAAAGGACTTTATCTGGTAAGTAAAATGTCACCTTCCATATCATCCTGCTAGACCAATCCAGACAAGTGTTTTGTAGCAAATCTACAACACCACTGGGTGGGAAGAAGACACAGCAGCTTGCAAACTCTCAGGCCGAAGGCCATGTCCGCCCATGTGTAGACATCCAAGCGGTAATGCTTGACAGAAGTGGAAAGTGATGCCCATGTTGTTGCCAGACAATGTCTGTAGGGGCTACAGAGCTCTGCTCTGCCACGAGGAAAGCATGGTTACTCACCTGTAACAGGTGATCTCAGGGAACAGCAGGAATTTAGTGTTCACATATGGGTGACATCGGATATTGACGCAGCCCGTGCAGGAAGCTCCCCAGCTACCAATAGGAAAGCCTTTGGGAGCACTCCACTGCACCTGCAGCACTACCTTCCCACTCTCCCAACTCCCTCTCCTCAGTTCAGTTTGTAGCTGAAAAGAAGTCGAAAAAAAACAAAAAACAACCCTACAACTCCAAGGGGAGGAGGATGGAATTTCTGCTGTTCCCAGGTGAGTAACTATGCTATCTCCAAGAACAAGCAGGAATGTAGTCTTCACATGTGGGACTCCCTAGCTCCCAGAGCTCAGGAGACTTAGACCAGATCAGAAAGTCGGACAAGGTCAGGTTAACCTAGACTTCCCCACCAAGAAGATCTGTTAAGAATATAGGGGCAGGGGGTAGAAGTTGTCATTATGTTCTAAAGAGATGTTGAAGAACTGCCTGGCCAAAGACCGCATCCTGGTGGGAGTCCTTGTGAGCGGCAAAGGTGTGGATGGAGGACCATGTTGCAGCCCGGCAGATTTTGTGAATGGCTACTGAACATAGGTTTGCTACCAATGTTGCCATTAACCCAATTCAACCCACGTATATCTCCCACATAAATATCCAAACCACAAGGGAAACACACACAAACATTCAATTTTTGTCGGAACATTCACCATGAAGAATTAACTTCCTCTCGAGGTGCAATGTTCCTTTTTATCTTTTTTATCAGGGCCCCAGCCCAACCAAGGTCTTGAGAGATAAAACCCCCAACACCAACTGCAATATATATCCTCAAAACCAAGAGGTCACTTATATGAAGCGCTGTATCATTGTCCAATCTGTCGTCTTCTTCAAAGCAGCACAATTGAATTACAAAAGCACGTTCAACTGCAGCTTTAGCTCTCGTTCATGAAAATGGCAATGCCATCGAGATCAATCAATCTCGGTCCTGTAACCCAACGTTGTGTTTCAGGCCAATGGTGTTCATGGCCCTTTCTCAAACCATGTCGCTCATCACATCTCCGGAAGTCCTGGATTTAAATCCTCTGGGTATTGATCACCTGAGCAGTTGGTACTAACCTAAAGGCTCATGGTAGTTGTAGTAACTTACTGCCTTCTCTAAAGAGTACTCCACCAATCCAAGGATTGATTCAGCCCATCCGATGTTATAGAATGCAAGTTGTAAATCCAAAATTGTTCCCGATAAAGTAAAGAATCTCTATCTCCCCCTCGAACTATTAATGGGATATGATCCAAAATTCTCCAACGAATATCTGTAAAATGATGATGGTGATCCTGGCAATGCATTACCACCGGAGCCGACATTACAGTATTTGTAATACAGGATTTATGTTCCTGCAAGCGCCTCTTCATAGTCCAATTTGTTTTTCCAACGTATATTTTATGACAAGGACAGATTAAAAGATATACCACAAAGGAGGACAAACAGTTGGTATGATATTTACTGTAAATCCGTCGACCATTATTCGGGTGTTCCCAAACCGGGCCTTCCAATGTGGAAGCACAAAATTCACAAGTGGTACAAGAAAAATGTCCCAGGGTCGTGCTCTGGTGTGACTCCCCTGAATTATGTATGGTCCAATCTGCGATATTCCTCCCCTGTTGAAAAGCAATCATCAGTGGTTTTCGAAAAACGGCATGTAAAGATAATATAGGCCAATGGGATTTTAAGATCTTCAGTACTGTGGTGGCATGTGGCATGTAGGGTAAAATGCCTACACATAAGAAGAACCTTCAGATTGTTGTCTAGCGCCACTCTGATTGTCCGAATGCCACCAATCACTGTAGCTAAAATGCGCTCAGCGATATGCCCTAGAAATTATAGAGGGTGGATATCCCCGTTGTAAAAGGCGTTGTTTCAAATCTCTGGCCTGTAATTTAAACTCCTCCACTGAAGAACAGAGGCGACGTAATCAAATAAATTGTCCCACGGGAAAACCATGCCGCAACGGGCCGGGGTAATAGCTACTATAATGCAATAAAGTATTTCGTTGTACAGACTTGCGATGTAATGTAGCATGAAACTCCGAATCGACCTTGAACAATTTCAAATCAAGAAACTCAATGGTGTCTTGATGAAATTTCGGTGTAAACTTTAAATCAGGGGACAACGTATTTATCCACATACAAAAATCAGTTAGCGTCTGCTCCGTGTCCGTCCAGAAGAAAAAAATATCATCCAAAAACCTGGACCACATACGTATTTTCGTAAACCACTCAGAGGGGTAAATATGGACCATTTCAAATTCTGCCATATAGAATGTCGCTATGTTGCCATGGCTTGGACATTATAAGCAGTCACGTGCCTGGTGAGGATAGGGCCTGCTTTGTCATAGGCAAGTGATATACAGTCTGTTATCCATCTGAGAGCGTGTGTTTCATTACAGGAAGACCCATGTGGTTGTGGTCAAAGGACACAAATAATTGTGAGGTTTTTCGGATATCCCGAGTCCTTTGGAGATAGAAGGCCAGAGCCCTTTAGCAGTCAAGTGTGTGCAGGGTTGCCTCTCCACAAGATGCATGAGGTCTTGGGAAGAAGACCAGAAGAATTCAAGACTGATTAATGTGTAAAAGTGACACAACCAGTGGTAAGAACTGGGGATGTGTCCGAAGGACACCCTTGTCATGATGGAATCTGGTATATGGTGGATGCGCCACTAAGGCTTGCAGTTCACTGATGCACCCGGTTGAGATCAGGGGGGTTTGAGAAGCTGAGCCAATATCACATTAAAATCCCACGCTACTGGGGGTAGTCGAAGAGGTGGCTTGGAGAGGAGTAGGCCTCTCATAAAATGTGCCACTAGAGGAACTGTGGAGATGGGTTGACTATCGACAGGTTTATGAAAAGCTGAAATAGCACGTACTGAATTTGTTTTGAGTCCCAAAGAGGACAGATGTAAAAAGTATTGAAGAAGTGTAGGTACTGATCCCTCAAAAGGATTGTGGTTATTTTGAGAGCACCATGAAGCATATCTACGTCATTTGAAAGAGTATGTTTGCCTGGTAGAAGGCTTTCTGGAAGAAAGGAGGACATCTTTCATTGCTGCCGAAAGTTGTAGATGTTGAAACATCATCCTCTCAGCATCCAT
Source organism: Ichthyophis bannanicus (assembly GCA_033557465.1). Lineage (NCBI taxonomy): Eukaryota > Metazoa > Chordata > Amphibia > Gymnophiona > Ichthyophiidae > Ichthyophis > Ichthyophis bannanicus. The sequence continues at coordinate 792,170,870 of CM066031.1, read as the reverse complement.
GCAGTCAGACGGAGAGACCGCAGATTGGGATGTAGGACTGTTCTGATGTCCTGGGACAGAAGACCTGGGTTGGATACCAATGGAATTGGAGGAGTCTGTGTCAGCCAAAGTAGGAGAGGAAACCAAGGCTGACAGGGCCAGCGGTGGGCTATGAGGATCATAGTTCCCTTGTCTGCTTGGAGTTTGAGGAGGGTCTTCAGAATCAGGGGTATGGAGGGTAAAGCATATAGCAGTTCCCGATCCCAGTGAATCAGGAAGGCATCGGATGTCAGGCTGAGTTTGGATGGTATCATGGAACAGAACTGTGGAAAATTAGAGTTCTGTGGAGTGGCAAAGAGATCAATGATTAGAGTCCCTCAGGTTTTGAAGATCTGTGCCACTGTGTCTGGGATTTAGGGTCCACTAATGTGGATGTAAAATCCAACTCAGTTTGTATGCCAAGCGATTGATCTCTCCTGGAATATATACTACACGGAAGTGCATGTGATGGAGAATGGCAAAGTTCAAAGTGCAACAGGCATCTTCACATAGAGGAAGAGAGCCCATGCCCCCCTTGTTTGTTAATGTAGAACACTGCCGCCTGATTGTCTGTACTGACCAGGATCTGGCTGTTGGAAAGGTGGTGCTGGAAAGCTTGGAGGGCGTTCGTGATAGCTCGAAGCTCGAGGAGGTTGATTTGTCGAGTTGATTCCTGGGCTGTCTATAGTCCTTGTGTGGAGATGGAAACTAGATGGGCTCCCCAACCAAGCTTGGATGAATCTGTAGTCGGGGTGTGTTGAGGTTGGGCATCCAAAAAGGTGACCCTACTAGAAGATTTGTTGGGGTACATCACCAGAGGAGTGATTCACCCAGAGGGCATGTTACTTGAATGATATCCCATAGATTTCCTGTCGCCTGGGTCCACTGGGATGAGAGGGTCCATTGCGTTAGTCAAATATGCAGTCTTGCATATGGTATTACATGCACTGTGGATTCCATGTGGCCCAAAATGCACAGGAAGGCTCGAGTCATTGCAGTCTTCTGCTGGCGCATGTGGGTGGCTAGGTCCACCAGTCTGTTCATGCAGTCTATAGGAAGAAAAGCCCTGGATTGTTGAGTATCTATTACAGCACCAATGAACTCCAACCTCTGGGTTGGGATGAGATGGGACTTTGGGAAGTTTAGGACAAATCCCAGGTGTTGGAATAGTGGAAGAGTTTGCTGACTAGATGAGCAGAGTTCTCCAGGAAAGTCTGCCTTTATGAGCCAGTCATCTAGGTAAGGGAAGACAAAGACTTTGCTGTTTTGAAAATTTGCTGCCACTACGGCTATGAACTTTGTGAAGACTTTTGGTGCAAATGCGAAGCCAAAGGGGAGGATCCTGTACTGGTAATGGGTGCCCTGACAGGTGAAGCGAAGATACTGCCTGTACTGTGGATATATCAGGATGTGAGTGTAGGCCTCTTCGGGGTCTTGGGAACACAGTCTTGTTCCTGCAGACAGGGAAGCAGAGTTCCCAGAGAGATCATTTTGAACTTCTCCTTGACTAAGAATTTCTTGAGTTCTCCAAGGTCGAGAATGGGTCTGTAGCACCCTGATTTCTTTGGAATGAGGAAGTAGGGGGAGTAGAAGTTCTTTAGCAGTTGGTTTTGAGGGACTGCGTCTATGGCTCCTTGGGAAAGGAAATTGGTGATCTCTTTCTTGAGCAGGGCATTGAGGGGAGGCTGGCTGGAATAATCCCTCTGAAATGATGGGGGGGGGGGGGAGTTCTTGAAAATGTAATTGGTAACCTCCCTGGAGTCCACTGCTCTGTGATGATGGAACACCACTGTTGTGAGAAATGGCAGTTTCCCTAGAATGCTTGGAGGTTCTTGGATCTGCAGGGACAGGTTGGCCATGCTCCCTAGACAGGAGTCAAAAGCTAGGTGCTGCTGGCACCTGAGTGGCTGGCTGTGGTTTGGCTATTCTAGGCTTCTTGGCCTGCTCGGGTCCTTGCTGCTTTTGTTGAGGCTGATAAGCAGGCTGAGAACAGGAGAGGTAGAACCTCCTCTTCTTGGGGTAGAAGGGTCTTTTAACTGTTGCCTTCTTTTCTGTTGCGTCAGTATTCTTCCTGGAGAGCCTTTTAAGAGTTGTATCATCTGTCTCCAGCTCTCCAGCTTTCTCCCTCCAGTTCTTACCAAAGTGATTCTCCCTTGTACAGGGGATGTTACCTAGCTTGTCCTGGACTCCTTATTCCAGGTCTGATGCCTGAAGCCATGCTAATCTGCATGCTCCTATGGCAAAAACTGAATCTACCAGTAGGGCCTCAAAGGCGTCAAAGGCTGCCCTGTTTACAAATTTTGAAACATTTTGACTTTGTATAAGCACAGCCTGGAAGGCAGGCCTCTTTTCCTCAGGAAGGAATGGTAGAAATCCTTCCCAATCCTTAGTGAATTCCTTGAAGAACATTCCCATATAGAGGGTTTAAGAGTTGATTCTGCTAGCTAGCATGGAAGCCTGAAAGGAGCGGTGTGCAAAGGAATCTAGATTTCGATACCCCCAAGGAGGGAATCCAGGAGAGTGATTTTTGCCACTCTTGATTCAACGCATCACCGATTCAACCACCATGAAGTAGTGTGGTAATTTGGTTTTTGAAAATCAGGACAATCCAATACCCTGTACATGGTATCGAGCTGCCGGCTAATGGGCAATACTGTGAGAGGGGTCTCCCACATCCGGAGCATCAAGATGTGGAGGATGCGATATACTGGGAGGATCATGGCTTCTTTTGGGGTTGTAGGGTACTGGAGGATCTCCATCTCCTCTGCCCTCGGTTCTGGTTCTGCTGAAGCAGGGATCAATAAGCCTTCCACCATGTCCTGGATACATTAATGGAAGAACATGTCCTCCAGTGGTGATTTCCTCTGAGTACTAGTGATTGGAGGTGAGGGCTCCAAGACAACATCATGGAAGTCTGTTGAATTGAAGGAGCGGTGGTCGGAATCAGAATTATCAGAGTCTGACTCGGGAGAGTATCAACAATGTCGATGCTGATGTAATCAATGCAGTCAATGCTGATGCTCTTTGATACCTTCAGGTATCAGGTAGTGCCTAAGAGGTGCCTGTCACTGAGACTGATGTCTGTGTTGGTGCTGGGGCATTGGGCCTCAAAGCAGACTGGATCGGTGCAATGGTGATACCAATGTCGATACCAAGGTCTGCGATCCTCCAGCTGTCGGTGCAAGTGGAACTGATGCTGCGAGGAGGGCCACTAAAGTTCGCTCAAAGGATAGCATATGCTGATCCAAGGAGGTTGCCTGCGTCTGGTTCATCACAAGAATGGGGCTTGCCGCCAGCATACCAGAGCATGGCATCAGGGGCTCTCTGATGGTTGAGGCCTTGGGAGCATCCTGATTCTCCACCGAGGCTTTGAAGGACAAGTCCTCCTGCCAGGGATGCTTGATGGCCAGAGTCAGAAGAGGTCCTGGCAGAATCCCGATGCTTGGAGTGGGATCTTTCTCTCGACTCCCATGACTTTCCTGAGGAATCTTTGGACTTCTCTCTCGATTCCTTCGACCTCTCTCTGGGTTTTTGAGGCTTCAGTTTGTCTTTGGAAGACATTGAGGGAGACCTGGATTGCTTATCCTTTTTCTGGTCTGAGTGTTTGGAACCCCTGGAGAGTTTGGAAGCCTGGGAGGATGAAGATGCTCTTGAGGAAATCGAGGCTAGTGACATCGAGTTCGATGGCCATAGTTCTCCAAAATGTTTGGCCCGGTTCTGTAGGTCACTCTTTGTCATCTGTTTACAGAGAGAGCAGGCTTGGGGAATATGGTCGGGACCAAGACATTTCAGACACCAATCGTGTTTATCTGTAACCAAAATGGTGCTAGAGCACTTGGTACGTTTTTTTAACCCACTCGAGGGTTTGTCCATCGTAAAGATGGTAGGACCGAGAGGGCACGAGGCCCTGAGGAAAAATGAAGAAAAAAAATTTAAAGAAAAGAAAATATATTTTAGAAATTATATCAAAAGAAAAAAAAGATACTGTTATCGAGGACGATACCAGTGGCTGTGAGGCAGAAGCGCTTTGGAAAAAGATTTTAAGTTCTTTCTCTGGTGACAAGATTTTGACCTGCTGGCTCTGCAGAAAAAGACCACCTGAGGAGAGGGAGTAGGGAGAGTGGGAAGGCAGTGGCGCAGGTGCAATGGAGTGCTCTCAAAAGCTTTCTGCGCTGGCTCCGTTGGTACCCGATCTCACCTATATATGTGAAGACTGCATTCCTGTTTGTTCCTGGAGATATCTCTTTAGGCAAGCAGGAAGGCCCAGGCCAAATGGAAATGGCTCAGTTGAAAAGGACAGATAAGAATCTCGGCAAGACAGAGCCTGTAACTCGGCAATCTGCCTTGTAGAACAAATCGCCACCAAGAAGACAGTCGAGCGTTATATCCTTCAAGGTGGCTCAAAGGGGGCTACCATCAGAGCCCTGAGCACCAGACATATTGTAGATCCCAGGAAGCGATCACTGACTTAAGGGGAGAATGCAGACATTGAACCCCTTGGAGAAAATATAAGACGTCCGGGTGTAAGGCCAAGGACTTTCTCACCACTGGACCATGGAAACAGGCCAAAGCTGCCACCTGAACCTTCAGGGAGCTAAGTGAGAGGCCCTTCTCTAAGCCATCTTGCAGAAAGGCCACCTTGGCTGCATCAGGAGCCTAGTGCCATGAGCTGCACCAGTGCTCAAAAAGGCACCATATCCACATGTACGCTAGCTTGGCAGATCTCCTCTAGGCACCAAGTATAGTAGAGATTATTTCTGGAGAGTAGCCTTTATATGCTAGCAGTCTTCTTTCAAGAGCCATGCCATAAGCAAGAAGGAGGCCGGGTCCTCCAGGATGATCAGTTCCTGTCACAATAGCCTCCAAGATGGAGGTAGCTGAAGAAGAGGCTTTTGAAAGAGCCACATCAAGTCTCCGAATCATGCTCTCCCTGGCCAATCCATCCTTCCAAAAGGAGGGGCAGTGAACCAATAGTGAGAACCAAGCATGGCAAAATGCAGATATTTCTACTAATCCACCTGGCGAATATCCACTGCTTTTATTTATTTAGCTGTATTTATATCCCGCTTTTCACCGGGTCAAAGCGGTCAATTGGGAGATACATTTAACACGAGGGGATATGACACACATACGCTAATACTTACAGGGAACATGGGCAATGGAGGGTTAAGTGGCTTGCCCAAGACCACAAGGAATGCCTATAGGACTAGAAATCCCAGTCCCTCCGGCTCTCAGGTGGGACTTGAACCCCCGGCCCTCCGTCCTGAAGTACCTTGTCCTAACCACTAGGCCACTCCTCCCACATGACCCAATATAAGCATTGTGGAACCTGTGTCTTTTGGGGAAACTGCTAGGTACTTGTGACCTAGATCGGCCACTGTTGGAAACAGGATACTGGGCTTGATGGACCTTGGTCTGACCTAGCATAGCATATCTTATGTTCTTATGATATTTAAAATACACCTCAGCCAGATCCAGAGAAGCCATGAATTTCCCTTGGTGCACTGCTTGAATCAGGGAGCATAAGGTTTCCATCCGAAAGCAAAGGACACGCAAGTGCTTATTGACCCCTTTGAGATCCAGGATAGGCCAGAAGGAACCATCCTTCTTTGGCACCATGAAGTAGATGGAGTATCTGCCCTTGCCCCGCTTGTCTGGGGGATGGGTACCACCACTTTAGGTGAAACAACTTGTCCAAGGTGGTCTGCACCACAGCACCTTTGATTGCAGACCCACAAGGGGAAATGATGAAGACATCAGGAATCAGTTCCCTGCATTCCAGGACACAGCCAAATTGAATGGTGACTAGCACCCAGTGATCCTTGGTGACCTGGACCCATTCCTGAAAGAAGAGGCAAAGCCTGCCACCCACTGGGGGCACCAGGAAATGAGCCCCCAAACCTTCATTGAGTAGCCTAGAAGGGTCCTCCTCTGGATGGGGCAGAGTCCCTTGGTCCACATGATCCACAAAAGGACTGAGAACAAGCCCAAGGCCCTGAAGCAGAGGGGAAGAAAGATTTCCCAAGTTGACAGTGATGATAATCCCGCAACCCCTAGGAATCTGGCTAGCATGCCCTTGGTGGTCGAGCGGAGGCTGACAAGAAAGGGGCACTGGCCCACTTCACAGGCCCCTTGGATCTGTCTTCCAGGAGGCGGTAAGGTTTTGGTCTTGTCTAGGCCCTTCACTAGCTCTCAAAATCAGTCCCAAACAGGAGATTCCCTTTAAAGACCAATTGAGCCAACTGAGCATTGGCATTGGAGGATGTGTCCGCTGCCCAGTGATGGTGCCAAATCCAACACTGTAGCACTGTCATCAGGGCAACATCCCTGGCCACCAAATGTACCAGATCATGCATGGCATCAGAAGGGAAGGTCAAAGCTGACTCTAAGAGAGAAGTTATCTCCAAGTTATAATGCCCTGTTCAATGTAATTTCAGTTTGTTCAATGTAAACCGCACTGATGCAGAATAGCGCAGTATATAAGAGAATGTAAATAAATAAATAAAGTAGTATCAACAGGCAGAAGAGATTGAATCCACTGGAGTAGGGCTGGAGTCGTCAAGCAGGTACATACCCCCAGCTGTAGAATAGCCATTGCCAAGGCAAACTAGTTTTTCAGCAAGGAATCGACCTTTAAGGCCGATCCACCTTCCATGGGAATGGTTGTCCATCTGGTAAATGCTGTGACCTGTACATCAACCTTGGGGATGTCAAACCATTGCCACACTCCTCGGGGACAATGTAGATCTTTTTAAAGACCCTTAATCCTTTAGGCAGGAAGTCGGATGAGTCCCACTGGGACTGGATCATATCTTTGATCACTTCTGGGACTGGGAAGACAGTAGTAGATTTCCACACCCCTTGCAGAAGCAGATGGACTTTCAGCTCCTGTTCCATGCCGGAAGCATCTGTCAAGTTCAAGGTGGATGAGATCCTGGAAATCAATGCCGCCAGCTCCTCCTTCTGGAACAGCAGATAACGCCAGCCTCTGCATAGTCTTTTGAAGGTGAGATTAGGTCCTCATGCACATCAGAACCCAATATTGATTCATCTGGGTCCAAAGCATAGTCAACATCTCAGATAGCTCCCAACTGTTCCTCTTCTTTCATGAGTGTCCTAAACCAAAGGTAAATAAACAGGGCTCCTACTTTCAGCCTGCCCGGCACAAAACTGTGCCTGGGAGCACCTAGATGCTGCAGGGTCTGAATTTTCATGCCAGAAGAACCAGGCCTGTTGCAAAAAGGAAAAGAATTCCAGGGAGTACAATCCAAACTCCAGAAGTTCTCCTTTTGAAAAAGGCTCCCTATCACTAGTGGGCATAGGCAACACAGACCCTCTAAAGGATGAAGAGCAGTTCACAGCATAGTCTCTAGAGCCTCTGGCTGGCTAAGCATCCTCACCCCTAGTGCCATCCTGCTCCTCTTGCCCTGAGGCAGGAAAGGGCAGACTAACTGTATCCCCTGACTGAGAGGGGGAAAGCATGCCCTCCAGGGGTGACTCAGAAGCTGCCATACAGGAAAGGCAGAGTCACAATCCAAGGATGAGGCTCCTCACTTGCCACAGGTCAAACAATGTTTCCTGGAAGAAGGCATAGAGCGTTAGATTGTGAGTCCTTCAGGGACAAGGGAAAGCATAGTTACTCACCTGTAAAAGGTGATCTCTGGAAACAGCAGGAATTTAATCTTTACATATTGGTGACATCGGTACTGATGGAGTCCACATGGGAATGCTCCCCAGAGTCCAATAGGAAAGCCTTTCGGAGCATCCCACTGTGCCTGCGTTGCTGCCTTCCCACCTTCCCACCTTCCCAACCCTTCCACCTCAGTTGAGTTTGTAGCTTAGAGAAAAGGATAGAAAAAGAAAACCTATAACCCCTAGGGGAGGAGGGTGGGTTGTGAAGACTAAATTCCTGTTGTTCCTGAAAATCACCTGTTACAGGTGAGTAACTATACTATCTCCAGGAACTCTCTAGCTCCCAGATACCAGAGAAATGACTTTATCTTTATCTTTATCACATTGCTTGCTTGACCGCCCAGGCCGAAGCGTCGGGGCAGTTTACAAAATAATAATGAAACATAGGCTGCGTTAGAAAAGGAAAGGAATGCCAATTTGTGACAGGAAAGATAAGATAAGAGACAGCTAAGGTACAGAGTGGACTGACTAACATCACACAGCTAAGTGGGAGAGAAAGGTAGGTCAAAGGCCTTGCAGAAGAGGTGGGCTTTAGGAAGGGATTTAAACTGGGGGTAGGAGTGTTCGGTACAGAGGAAGGTGGGAAGGGAATTCCACAGGGCTGGCCCAAGAAAAAAGAGTGACGAGTGTGTTCTAGGCGGGTCCGGGCCGGGGATGGAAGGGCCAAGCGGTCATTGTGGATAGCAAAAAGGGTACGTGGAGGGAGGTGAACATGGATGAGATTGGCGAGGCACTGAGGCTAGCCAGTATAGATTGTTTTATGGACATTGGTAAGAATCTTCTATTGGTAACAGTAGGTCATCGGGAGCAAGTGGAGCTGAATGAGAAGGGAGGTGACATGGTTCCTGTGACTGGCGTGAGTGAGAAGGCGGGCGGCGGTGTTTTGAATGAGCTATATAGACGGCGTAGCTGGTGTTGGGGAATACCCGCCAAGACTACGTTACCTTAGTCGAGGCGGGATAGGAGGAGAGAAACTGTGAGCGTGACCAAGGAAGCAGGAGGAAGAGAGGAGCGTACTGCGCAAAGTTGTCGAAGAGTGCAGAATGAACATCTGACAAGGGAGGAGATATGCTGGTGAAACATAAGGACTGAGTCAAGAGTGATCCTCAAGTACTGTAGAGTCGGGGTGAGTGGAATGGGAGTGTCAGAAAGGGAGGTGAAAGGTCGGAGATGGGGGGGCACCGAAAGTAAGCCACATAGCAGCGGATTTGGAGGGATTCAAATGGAGGTAATTTGCTGACAGCCAGGAAGAAATACTGGAAAGGCAAGCATTAAGAGGAGAAAGATTGAGAGCAAGCGGACAGACGTGGAAAAGCAGTATATCATCAACATAATAATATGTCGAGATTCCTGATTGCTGGATGAGCAAGGAAAGGGGGGGGGGGCGAGGAAAAGGTTAAAAAGAAGCAGAGAGAGTACTGAACCCTGAGGGACCCCACATGGGAGAGGGGTTGGAGGAGAGGAGGAGGAACCCATATGAACCGAGAAGGAGCGAGAGGACAGGAAGGACCGGAACCAATTGTGGACCGTCCCACGCACCCCATGATCAGTGAGGCATGTGAGGAGTATAGGATAGTCCACACGATTGAAAGCGGAAGAAAGATCTAAAGAAACCAGTAGGGAATTGTCACCATGCTCACGTGCCGTGTGTATCTCGTTGAGGAGGGAGAGGAGAATGGTTTCAGTGTTCTATCCAGGCCAGAAGCCTGACTGGGGGGGGGGGGGGTGGAGTGCAGACGTGGATTCCAGATGAGATGACAGCTGAGCAAAGACTAAGGTTTCAAGGAGCTTGGAAAGGAAGGGAAGGTTTGAGATGGGTCTCCAATGGGCAGGGACAGAAGGGTCTAGAGAGGGCTTTTTAAGCACGGGATGGACAATAGCGTGTTTCCACGCAGTGAGGAAGGAACCTGAAGAGAGGCTAATGTTGATCAGACTGAGGGCCAATGAGGGTTTCGAGAGCCAATTAGAGGGGATAGGGTCAAGGGGACAGGTCGTTTTGTGGGATTTATGGATAGCTGAGAAAAGTTTGGTTTCCGTGACTGGGTAGAAGGAACTCCAGATGTGCATGAGAGAGGGACACGGTGAAGATGACGCCCCAGGAGGGGAAGTAGGAGCAGAAGAAGGGGAAACCAGGGGGGGTAAGAGGGAGGGAGAGGGGGATGGGGGACAGGAAGGGAAGGGAAGGGAAGGAAAGATGTAAGGAGCGGATTTTCTCAGCTAAAAAGAGAGCCAGGCTGGCAGGGTCAGGTGAAGCCATTGAGGGAGGCAGAGGGCCAGCAGAAGAGTGAAGGGCTGAGAGGGAGCAAAGGATCAAGTAAATATGGTGAGAGGAATTAGAGGCCGAAGTAATAGAGGCTGAATAGTAGGAAAACATGGCAGAACGAATGGTCGTGGTAATACCTAGAGGCATTCTTGTAGGCCGAGAGAGATTCAGGTGAAGGGCGCTTACGCCAGAGACGCTCTGCACGGCAGAGCTGCGATCTATGGAGGTAAAGGCCAGCATGGTACCATGGGTGATGGGAAGGAGACTGGGAGAGCGGGACAAGAGGGGCCAGGGAGTCCAGTGCAGAGGACAGCTCGGAGTTCCAGGTTTCTGCCTGGAGGTCGACCGGTAGCAAGGAGAAGTTATGTGGAAAGAGAGTGTTCACAGAAGGAAACTCCAAGATGGTAGATGGTGTAATAAGTTGCACTAAGCAGGAAGGTCAGCAAGCAGAAACATCCCGAACTGAGGTAGAAGAAGTGGTGGGAAAGGAAAAAGAAAAAGAGAGAAGGAAGTGATCTGTCCAGGGCAGGGGCATGGTGGAGATGGGTGGGGGTGTGCATGGGACATTGGGGGAATTGAAGATTCTTTGCAATAATTAGTTTATTTTTATGGGACATTGAAGTTTGTAGTATTTGTGTATTATTGATGATAGGAGATTATGGTTTTAGGAGACATGTGATATGTGCTGCTCTATGGTTCACAGTAGGGAAGATGGATTTTATGAATGCATGATTATTGTGATTTAATCATTATGTGGTCTTATTGACATTTTTTGTCTTTTTTTTCTTTGAAGTAATGCATTACATGTATTGTAACATTATTTGTATTGATTATTAATTGTGTATGAGTTGTTTATAAATATTTTCTGAATATAAATTGTAGATTATCATCAATTATGAATACATGAATATCACGATTAATCTTAATTTATTGGCATTTTGAGGTACTTTAATCATCTAGATTGAATGTGTAGATTGATAAGATATAAAATATTCTATTTTGGGATGTACATTGTTGTGATATTAATATATTGATTATTTTGCATGTTAATGGTGATTTATTTTGGATAAAATCAGGCCCTAAATGTGTATGTTACACATGTGACGCCACTTGGACTGATAGAAGAGAATGCAAGAAACAACATTGACACAATATAGTAACCAAAAGAAACAGAACTTACTATGTAACTGGTCTGCTGCCGCCTGTTTGTAAAGGTCTTGTCTGAAATCTGTCCCAAAGTCCTCCAACAGTCTGGAATTGTGAATAAAACGTTTCAACTGGCATGATTTTTTCAAAAAAACAAAACAAATAAAACACAAGTGCAAACACAAACACACAGGTTGAAGCTCTGCTACTGTCTCAGCTTGACTTTATGATCCATTTACTATCATGGCATTACTAGTGTCAACATTTTGTTACAGTTCTCATGTGGTTTTGACGCTTTAGGTTTTAATTCAGTTTCAGTTTTAACTTCTTTTGGCAGCTAAGGTAATAGGTACCATTGTTAAACATTTAAAACTTGTGCTATTTCAACTATTTTTCTACGTGCACTACCATGACTCCAGTACACGCATGTGCACTTTCATATGTCTCTATGTAAAAACGAGACTACATTGATGGCTTCTGTGTGTCTGTTTAATGACTTAAAGTACAGAAGAGGTTTCAGCAATAAGCTGAAAAATCACATGAGCAATCAAATGTTGGCAGCTTAAAGTCCACATTTTTACTGATATAATACTGATCACCCTCACCACCACTGTGTCGACTACCTTTGCTGGATGTGACTTCGCTGTTTCTGCAATTAAGTATTGGACCTTAAAAATGAAAAAATATTTTAAGTTTGCTATCTAAAATTTTGCGCTCAAAGTGGTGCCTTCATGCTTAACTGCTTTTTCTCTTGAATAAAATGGACAAGAGTCTGGTTCCCGCCGGAGCTTCTGTTTGGCTCTTGAATAGGCGGACGGTTGTCTGACAAAAAATATTTCTTACCACTTTAGGAAGCATTCTCTTTTGAATCCACTGTCTCTTATGCTTTGGGGCCTGGATTGAAGGCAGTGTAGCAAGCCACTCGGTGGACCGCACTCATCACCCTGCCCTTGGTACACCACTGCTTGTACTATCTCGCTTATATCCAGATCCCAGCTGGCAGTGTGCACTGCATCCCTTGATTACTTGTCTAATACTCATGTTTATGGATTTATGCTGAAAGCTGTATACCTGCTTGTGGACTCCTGCAACGGGTGAGTGAAAGGAACTTGCCTCTGTTATATAAAAGCTCAGTACATAATCTGGTATACTGGAAAATAGGTAAAAACCAGATCCTCTGGATCTTGTGCTTTCCACCATAAAAAATACTGTAGAATTTTGTTTTGGCTGGATCGGGAAGATTTCGTTTTTATTAAGACCCATGGGAAAAGCCCCCCTACAGATTGAGAGTGGAGCAGCAGCCAGGTTCATTTTGGAGCAGTGAAGGAGTCAGGTTAGATCCGGGGGACCCAGGGATCCAGAGCTAGATGCCCCATATCTGAATTCACTCTGGCTGCTGCAAAAGAAACTTGCAGCAGCTGCACTGTTGGAGACTTTTCCCACAGCAGATGAACCGACTCTGTGTTATTCCTCCCTCCATTACTGAGATCCGGAAGATTCAGAGCCGAATCTGGTGAATCTGGATCCAGATCCACTGCATATAGCGTGACTCCTTCACTGCTGCAAAGTAAACCTGGTCAATGCTTACAGGGGCTTCTCCCAAAGGACTTAGTGAAAAACAGATCCTCTGGATCCAGGCAAAACAAAACTCTCTACAGTATGTTTTAAGGTGGAAAGTATGTGATCCAGAGGATCTGGTTTTTATCCGGTCACAGTGTACTTCTCAGGCTTAAGTGAAGATTAATATTGCCTTGCTGCATGGTGCATTTTGTTTCTTATGCTGTTGTTAAGTGCCGTCAAGTTGGTGTGGACTCATGGTGACCCTCTGGATAGTTGTCCTAAATTGTGTTCGATCTTCAGTCAGGCGGCTCATTGTTGACAGACTGGCACCCATAGCTGCTGTTATTGTATCGATCCATCTCATTGCTGGCTTTTCTCTTTTGGTTGACCTTCTACCTTGCCAAGCATGATGTCTTTCTCTAATGAGCTCTCTATTCGCATGATGTATCCAAAGTATGAAAGTTGAAGTCTTGTCATCTGAGCTTCTAAAGAAAGCTTAGGTTTGATCTCCTCTAGTACTGACTGGTTTGTTCTTTGGGCAGTCCATGGTATAGACAGCATTCATCACCAGCATCATAACTATAAGAGGACCCAATACTTGACCACCCAGGCCTTGACCAATTCCCCTCACTGAGAAGCACCAAATGAAAATAAAGAAACTCTCTTTTAAAGGCTTTTAAGGCCTGAGGAGAGAGGGTTATGAGAATAAATTATTGGAAACGCTGTTGAAAGCGAAAATACTGAGGTTTCTGGAGTTCAATGGATTACCAGATCTAAGGCAGCATGGATTCACCAGGGGCTGGTCTTGTCAGACAAATCTGATTGATTTCTTTGACTGGGTGACCAGGGAGTTGGACAGAGGGAGAGCCCTAGATGTGATGTATTTAGATTTCAGTAAAGTCTTTGACATCGTTCCACATAGGCAACAAACAAACTGAGCACCTTAGGGATGGACCCTAAAATTACTGCTTGGGTTAGAAATTGGTTGAGTGGGAGGCAACGAAGGGTACAGATAAATGGAGCTCACTCTGAGAAGAAGGAGGTTACCAGTGGAGTGCCACAGGGATCTTTCCTTGGTATGATTCTTTTTAACATCTTTATTAGTGATATTGCAGAAGGGCTGTTGGGTAAGGTTTTCCTCTTTGCGGATGATACCAAAATCTGCAACAGAGTAGACACCCAGGAAGGTGTAGATAACAGAAGGAGGAATTTAGCTAAGCTTGAAGAATTTGGCAGCTGAGATTTAATGCTAAAAAATATAGGGTCATGCATTTGGGCTGTAACAATCCAAGTGAGTGGTACAGTATAGGGGGTGACGTACTTCTGTACATGAAAGAAGAGCAGAACCTAGGCCTGATTATATCTGATGATCTCAAAGTAGCTAAACAGGTAGAAAAGGCGACGGTGAAAGCTAGAAGGATGCTTGGGTGTATAGGAGAGGAATGGCCAGCAGAATAAAGGAGGTGAGAGTGCCTCTGTATAAGTCTTTGGTGTGACCTCATTTGGAGTATTGTGTGCAATTCTGGAGACCACACCTTCAAAAGGATAGAAACAGGTTGCAGTCGGTGCAGAGGATGGCTACTAAAATGGTTAGTGGTCTTCGTTATAAAGCATATGAGGACAGACTTAAGGACCTTAATATGTATACTTTAGAGGAAAGGCAGGATAGAGGAGATATGATTGAGATGTTTAAATACCTCCATGTCATAAAGGCACAGGAGGAGAGCCTCTTTCAATTGAAAGAATGCTCTGCTACGAGGGGACATAGGATGAGGGTGAAGGGGATATACTCAGGAGTAATATGTGGAAATATTTCTTTAAGGAAAGAGTGGTGGATGCATGGAATAGTCTCCTAGTGGAGGTGGTAGAGATGAGGACAGTATCGAAATTCAAAAAAGCATGGGACAAACACAGAGGATCTCTAAAGGAAAAATGGGGACTCTTGTAGTGGTTGATATGGAAGGGCAGACTAGATAGGTCATGTGGTCTTTTTCTGCTGTCATGTTTCTATGTTTCTTTAACCATAAATTCAGGAGAAGGTAGGCAGCAGACCAGCTTCTCAGTACTACATACTATTTATTTATTTATTACAATCTTTTATATACCGCGCTATTTGGTATCAGCGCGGTTCACATACAACAACATCAACAGAATAACAGGCTATTCCGTGTTTACAGCAAACAGGTATATAAACTTAGGTAACATAAGGTTAACTTATTACAAACATGATTATATAAAAGTATCATGACAACACAAAAGTCCTAGTAATCTTACTGAGAAAGTGGGAGAGACTATTTGAAGATAAGGCGTGTCTCTTATTTGGGGGGCTTTTGCTGGGGGTAATGTTTGGTGGGTAGTATATGAGGAAAAGGTGCTAGAAAAGTGCTAGAAAAGTGCTAGAATACTAGAAAAGCTAAGCTGGGCTGGCCCAGTAGTCATGGTGCTAAGTACTGTGTAGTGTCATGTGTAGTGTCATGTGTAGTGTCAAACCGCGCTGATCGCAAATAGTGCGGTATATAAGAAATGTAAATAAATAAATAAATAAATAAATGTGCATGATCCCCAGTTTGATCCAGACTACTTATCATTTCTACAGCGCTACTAAGCATATACAGGCATATGCAGCACTGTACATGTAAGAGACAGTCCCTGCTCAACAGAGCTTACAGTCTATTCAAGACAAACAGGGACTAGTGAGAACATTTATGAGGAATGATTAAAACATATATGGGTATTAAGCAGGAGAATAAAAGATTTAGAATCCAAATGCAGCCTCAAAGGTAGATATTTAGGATGGAATTGAACAGGACCAGAGATGGAGCCTGATGTGCTCACTCAAGAAGCCTATTCTAGGTGTACAGTGCAGTAAGGTGGAATGAACAGAACTTGGAGTTAGCAGTGGATTAAAAGGGCTCAGATAAAAACAATTTACTGATGAGTGGAGCTCCCGAGGAGGAGTGGTGCTAGGATGAGAGGTGCCCTAGGCGAACCCTCCATCCTGCCTCCCCCATTTTGCCTCTGCAACCACACTGGCACGGCTGTTGCCCCTCTCTGTAGCCTGCAGCAATAGCAATGGGTGCTGCGTCACAGTTCCCGGCTTGTGTGAGCAACCGATTCCGCCCCCTCTCTCTTTCAGGGAATGAGTAGGGTGATAGGAAATTAACCATAGTGAGAGGAAAGGGTAAACCTGTGTCCAAGGCACGATGAGTAATCATCAAAATCTTAAAATGAATACCCTGAAGCAGTGTTTCTCAACTCAGTCATTGGAACACACTTAATCAATCAGGTTTTCAGGATAACCGTAATGAATATGTATTAGAGAGATTTGCATGTGCTGTGTCCATTGTATGCAGATCTCTCTTGTGCACATTCATTGAGGTTATCCTGAAAACCTGATTGGCTAGGTGCGTCCCAAGGACTGGGTTGAGAACCTCTGCCCTTAATTAAAAAAAACATTAATCCAGGGGTTCTCACCCAGTCCGTGGGACACTCCTAGCCAGTCAGGTTTTCAGGATAGCCACAATGAATATGCATGATGGAGATCTGTATACACTGGAGGTGGTGCATGCAAATCTATCTCATCTATATTCATTGTCATTATCCTGAAAACCTGACTAGGTGTGCCCCGAATACTGGGTTGGAACCCCTGCATTAATCTGAATTAAAGTTAGTAATGGAGATTTTAGTTTTTTGCAGAGAGCCATATCGCTTCAGTTTTTTTTGAGTTAAGGACTAGTTTATGTGTAGTTATTCATTCTGACATGGTCATTAGAATAAAGGGAGTAATTTTAGAAGCCCTATTCATGCTTTGGATATCCAAAAACAGACATAGAGATGCCCAAAGCACAGAGACGTCTCCAGAGCCATTTAAAAGCTGGCTCTAGGGACATCCCCAACATGAGGATGTCCAAATCTGAAAGAGATATGGTGGGAACATGGTGGAAGCATGGCCAGGGCGTTCCCAGGAATGTGGATATCTTTGCCTGATTTCAGAAAAATCATTGGATGTCCAATGTCGCATCTAAGTTTAGACCAGCTCCAGGCATGAACAAACATCTGAAAAGTGCTTACTTTGGTTGAAAAACATCCAGAGGGTGTAGAGAAAGCGGCACTCTATCATTCCCAGTACTCAGCACAATGTCAACGATAGCAGCAGTAGGTTTTGTGGCTGTGAGGGTAGCAAATAAATACATAAATACTCGATAGGTCTAGGGGTAATTGCTACTTCTCTCTTTTCCCAAGATTCTATAGGTCAATCTGTCAATGAACCACGTGTGGAAGGGAGAGACAAGTCTGTGTGTACAGGAAAATTAGACTTTGTTGCTGATAGAAAAATAATGCAGAAATAGAATAAATTATATTTATGAGGTAGCAAGTTATGTATAGCCCTATGATTACAATTACGATCATAAATCACTGTTTTAATAACCAAAGTCATTGATTCACTACACTCAGATGTTCAGAAAAATAGCTGTCTGCCTGGCTATGCCCACCCCTAGAAGAATTAAGATCAATACCTTAGCTTTGCCAGAAGGACGATTGTGGCTGGGTCTGAGAAGATGTCTCTGAAATGGCACAAAGTCCAAAGGATGGCAGTGGTCCAATACAGGCTGCAAGCATCCGGCTGAGCAGCATGATAATACAGAACTTCAGTACGTAGGAGAGATTCACTCCTTTCTGAGGTTGTCCCTGCACACTGTTTGACTTTCCAGTTGGAGACAGGCAGTAGGTAGTAGTGTTGAAGACTGCAGAATGGCAGAGAGACCAAAAGTAGCATGAAAGTCTCCAAAAGTCCCCAAAAAGAGTGTCTCTAAAAGTGTCTGTGTCCTTCTGTGCCCAGCGTATAATTCTTTGTCCTGACTTTCTCGTCACAGCACAAGGATTGGCTGGTCTCAGATACAGTGTGTCATCTTCAGCGAATCAGGTAATGGTTGTCAGGTGGTCCTTCTCCAAACAAAGAAGATGCTGGTATGCAGGTTCAAGGAAATAAACAAAGAGGAAGCCTCTAAACCACAAACCCCTGCAGATAAATCAAACCCGAAGAAGGGGAAAAAATGACAACTACTAGGAAATCATAAAAACTACTGAACTTCGCATGTAGAATGGGATAAGAAGCCTCAGACAGGGGTTGATAGCTGTACACCGCGGAACCTAAGCCGCTAATCACAGCACATGAACAAATCCCCTTAATACTTCATTCATCTGCTTCTATGTTGTATATTTTTTGCTATTTTAAACGCGTTTAAAGAAACCAGAAAAACAACACTTATCTTAAGATGGAATCCCAAAAAGGCTCCAGACTCCTAGAGATGCCAATAGGACCACCAAAGACTAAGATGTCAACTCGGGTTTTGCCCACCCATCAAAGGGCTGCATCAGGACAAGTCTTGCGGTAGTGTGACCAAAATCATGCAGGTACCACCGGCAAACGCTCAGGCAGTTTAAATAGAAAACAGACTACATTCAAACAGGCCAATCAGCAGAAGCATAGCTATCTTAATGAGCTGTGAACCAATCCAATGATTCATTTAGCCCCATTGGATGAACGGTGTTCAGTGTGAAAATCCACCTTTGCTCTAATTGTGCAAGATGCTGCTCCATGCAACCATACACTAGATCTTGTAAACTTTCAATCACTAGGCCAGTTCAAATGTTGCCAATCATGTTGATAGTCTATACAATGTTATACAATGGGTGCCGTAATTACTTTGTTGACAAGATGGAACTTATGCTCAGTCATGTGCACTTTCACCTGCCGGATTGTGTGACCGACACACTTTATTGCAGAGGCAAACAATCAAATAGACCACCCACATAGACTGGCAAGTTGTAATAGACTTTACGTTGTAAGAGGTCCCAGATTGAGGATGCATCCATGCACTTAATGACAGCGCACATTGAACAATGTCCGCAAGGAGCATGATGACCCTGTGTGGAAGTGGCTCCATATTGATGAGAGCTGTCTGAATGTACTATATCATCTCACAAATTCTTTCCATGTGTGAAAGCAATACAGGGGCCATTCTGAAAAACTTGGTGCAATTGCAGAACATGCCAATGAGAGTAGATACTTTTTGCCAAGGATTGTGCATGATCTGAATACTGAAGTACACAAATTTGTTTGTCTACTGGGTCCTTAGTTTGTCTCTGAAGCAATAAGGATTTATTAGCATATTTTGCCCTTAAAAAGGCTTGTCGAATAACCTTCCTAGGATATCCTCTCTGAAGTAAACAATCCATTAACATCTTGGCTTTTTCCTGAAATTGTTTCATTTCTGAACACACACGACTTAAACATAAAACCTCACCGATAGGTAGAGCTCGTTTTAGTTTGTAAGGATGACAGGACACAAAATGTAGAAATTTGTTTCGATCTATTGTCTTCCTATATAAAATAGTGCTCAATTTGCCTTCATTAGCAACCACCAATATGTCCAAAAAGGAGATTCTCACAGAAAAATAGGTGACCGTAAATTGTAAATTAGTGTCTTGTTGATTAAACCAGTTGGTAAACAATTCAAGGGAAGTTGAAGTACCATGCCATATGCAAAATATATCATCAATAAACTGCATTTATTGTATTTAGTCAAAGAGGGAGTGGGGTTTTCTTTGGTTAGTAGGTATGCAGGTTCATACATTGTTGCAAATGCTAGGACCAATAGTACAGACTCTGGCTTCAGCAGAGAATTCTCTTGCATGTAGTCATGGCTTGAAAACACTGGCTCTGCTGTATAGCTCATAACTTGACAGAATTGCTTCATCTGCAGAAAAGAGTTCCATCTTCTAACAGGAAACCATACTGCATGGTTCAGACTTTGGCTCAGAACAGGCCACAGGCACCAGTCCTACAGCTACCATGTTCTTAGCCCACCATTCTAACCATTAGGCTATCCTAGACATCCGGGTTCTGAAGTATGATTCTGGGGATATCTATGTAGATGCCCCCACAAATGTCCATATAAGACACATCCATGTTTGTGAAATCGTGTCTGCACCTGGATGCGATGGCATTTTTTTCAGATGTTCTGGCCTAGACGTCCCAGATTGCACCTGAAGGATGTCCCTTCTAAAATTCCCCTCCATGTTAATTGCTGCTGAAAGAATGCGTCCCAGGTATCATGGGTAATAACGAGCTCAATGTCATCAGAATAAAAATAAGGACTAATATCTAAACTCTGGATTATAGTAGCTAATGGAACAATAAATATGTTGAATAGTGAGGAGGCCAAAATGAATCCTTGATGAACTCTGAATAGTGGATACATTTTAGAATAAGATCAGACACCTGAAACTCGAAAACTCCATGCTCAGAAATAAGATATGAACCAACTTAGGGCGATATTCTTTGGGCCAAACTCTTGTAGTTGAGAAAGTAAGAGGCAGTAATCTATTAGATCAAAAGTTGAGCTTAAATCTAATAGAATCAATAAAACTTTTTATAGGTATCATGATGGCTGACAATCTCATTTCAACATGGCTCTGTGCCGTGCCTGTTTCAGAATCCCGATTGTTGGGGATGAAAACAGTTAGATACCTCTAGAAATCTTGTAAATTGTTGTAGAATTATCTTTCCAGTGAGTATGGCGACAAATGGGATGTGGGAATTGAACGTAAGTTAGCCATAGTCGAAGGAACAAGATTTATTATTTTGCAATTGGATAGATAGGAGATGGTTTCCAAAAACAAGGATAAAGCCAAGGCTTAAACTGGAAATAATAAAATCTAAAAGGACTGGGGTGAATGATTTCCAGTGTGATTTCAGAAATAATCAGGGAAACTTAGCAACAAAGCCATATGGATTAGTAGTAGCAATTATCTTTCCTAAACTAACAGTCTGAAATGAAGCTAGTGTTAGGTTGTTAGCTGTTACACTGAGGTCAAGGAAAGGGGTTGAAATATATTAATCTTCCAAATGTCTAGTCCCTGAAAATTAGTGATTTTTCCTATCAGGTGGGATGCAAACTGATCACTGGTAAAACTTGCATACTTCCACAAGGCCCTGTAACCTTTAAAATTATACAAAATGCAATGTGTGCCTTAATTATACAGTTGCTTGTAAAATTAAGTAGGAGACCTAAATAGAAGACCAGGTCTAGCTGCAAGTCTAAAAGCAATGTATATTTCTGTTCCAAGTAGCTATATATCACAAGTGTCCCTGGCCAGTAGGCCTTCTATGAACTGAGGGCACACTCAGATATCTGATTTAAAGGCTATGCAAGGAACGTAAGCAGGCTGAAGATCCCTAAAAACCTATATGCAACAGATCAAACTTTATCATTGCCTGTCTTTTGATAAACTTTAAGGCCTGGTTGACTGACAGATGACAGAAGGTGACGGTAAACGGAACTCAATCGGATGAAAGGAAGGTGATTAGCGGTGTGCCCCAGGGTTTGGTTTTGGGACCGGTACTGTTCAATATATTTGTGAGTGATATTGCTGAAGGAAAAGTCTGTCTTTTTGCAGATGACACCAAAATTTGCAACAGAGTAGACTACCCTCGGGGAGTGGGGAACATGAGGAAAGATCTACAAAAGCTGGAAGAATGGTCTAATGCTTGGCAGTTAAGATTTAATGCGAAGGAGAGTCAGCGGTACCAGATACCGGGGCTCGGCAGCTGTTTTTTCCATCTGCGATTGGCTGCAGTAGCTCCTCCCATCTCCTCCCGATATTGGTTGGCTCCTGCAGTATATTTAAACGCCGGCTGCCAGAAGGAGGTGAGAGTCAGCGGTGCCAGATACCGGGGCTCGGCGGCTGTCTTTTCCATCTGCGATTGGCTGCAGTAGCTCCTCCCATCTACTCCCGATATTGGTTGGCTCCTGCAGTAAATTTAAACGCCGGCTGCCAGAAGGAGGTGAGAGTCAGCGGTGCCAGATACCGGGGCTCGGTGACTGTCTTTTCCATCTGCGATTGGCTGCAGTAGTCCTCCCATCTACTCCCGATATTGGTTGGCTCCTGCAGTATATTTAAACGCCGGCTGCCTTGTGGCCGCGGTCGCAGCCCGCGGTCGCATGCCTGAAGGGGGCGTGACCAAAGGGGGAACGCCCCTTCGGTGCAAATTTGGGGCCTTGGGCCCAAGTCGTTGTGGGAATGCCTAGAGGTCATGCAAAGAGGAAAAGCAAGAAAAGTAAGTCTTTAATAAAGGAATCTTCTATCTCTACTTCTACCCCCACTGGTGCCATTGGCCCCATGGATCAAAATGTGGTGGTTTTATCTAATACTGCTTCCATGGCTCAATGTTCCTCTTCTCCTGCCTCCGGTGTTTCCTTGAGTTCCATCGATAGGACTCCTCCGCCCAACCCTGGATCTTCTCAAGCTCCTGTTTTGAACACATCCTCTTCTGAGGTATCTTCTTCCTCGGGAGAAGATGAGGGGGCTCCTGCTTCTTCAATTTGTTCTCCTTGTGAGGTACTTCCTATTATTCCTATACTGGTTGTTGGCTCTGATGGTACTTTAGTTTCATTCCATGCTGCCAATAGCGGAGAAATTACTTTGTCTGATATTTGGAAACAAGTCTCTGCTACTAACTCTCTATTATCTAGATTTATGGATCAGACCGCTGTTTTCTCTCAACAAGTGGTCAATAGACTACATACTGTGGAAGTTTCAGTTAACAATTTGTCTCAGCGGGCTGACAAGGTGGATGCACATGTTGTTTCTTTGCAGTCAGCGAGTGCATCCACCTTGAAGGATACTTTACTTTTGTATCAACAGTTGGAATCTTTAGAAAATATTTCTTGTGCAAAGAATATTCGTATACTAAATTTTCCTAAGACACGTTTCTTGTCATCTGTTTTTCTATTTCGGCAGTATTGTAAAGAGGTTTTGTTATTACCAGAGGCTGACACCATCTTGATTGATCGTTCCTTCTATTTGCCAGTTCAGGCGACACCTGGGGAAACTAGTCTGGCGCTGGGTGAGGAGTGCACTGATTTAGATTTGACAGGTTTATTGGAAAATTCTCAGACTCCAATTCTTCCCGCGCCACTTTAGTGATCACTTTGGTCAATCTTGCGGATAAGGCTTTAATTATGAAAGCCTTTTTCTCCAAGAAAGATTTTCTTTTTTATGGCCATAAGTTGTCTATTTTCCCCGCAATGTCAGAGAAGGTCCTTTCTTCAGCTTAAACTTAGAGTTTTAGCTAAGGGAGGTACCTTCTTTCTTCGCTTTCCATGTAAATGTTTGGTTACCATGCAAGGTTTACATTATGTTTATTCTGATCCTATTCAGCTAGAAGCCCTTTTAGATTCATTGCAGGCTTGAGATGATTGTATTCTGTTTTTTTCATTCTGTTACTAGTAGTGTGGTAGAGGTTGGGTGTTGTAGCCTTAAATAATTAAGCTCAGGTGTTCTGCTGACGTTGTTCTCTCCATGATGTGGGCTGTGCTGTGGTATATACTTGTGGGTATTTCCTTTGTAATTTTTATTGTAGCTTTTGTTATAAGTTATACTGCTTATTTTCATTGTACTTGTTATTTGGATGGCATTAAATAAAATGTAATAAAAAAAAGATTTAATGTGAAGAAGTGCAGTGTAATGCACTTGGTAAGCAGAAATCCAAGGGAATTATATGTGATAGGGGGCGAGAGATTGATGTGCACAGACCAGGAGAAAGACCTCGGTGTGATTGTTTCTGATGATCTCAAGGTGGCGAAACAGTGTGACAAGGTGGTGGCAAAAGCTCGGTTGCATAAAGAGAGGAATTACCATCAGAAAGGAAGAGGTACTAGTGCCACTGTACAAGTCGCTGGTGAAACCTCACTTGGAATATTGTGTTCAGTTTTGAAGACCGTATCTCACAAAAGATATAAAAAGGCTGTAAGCGGATCAGAGGAAGGTGACCAAAATGATTTGGAGCCTGTGTCAGAAGACTTAAGAGAAGAGACTTGAAGACCTAAATATGTTAGCCATCAGAAGTTCTAACATGAACTATAAAAAAATGCTATTGTTTACCTTGAATCTCACCTTATACATTGTCAGCCTACTACTCTCTCTCCACCCCTCCCTACTAATGCCTTCACCCCACCTTTGAACCTCCCAGAGTTTTCTTACATTCATGTTATCCCTCATCGTCAGAGACATAACACTCACCAACTATTTTTAGGAAATTCTAAGATAAATCACCACAGACTGATTCAGATAAAGACATACTCTAAAACCAACCACATAAATGCAGGCATTGCTTTCACACACTTATCCTTCATCCTCATCAATGCTAGGTCAGTTAGAAATAAAACACCTATCATAACAGATCTAATTAATACAGAAAACCCTGACCTACTATGCATTACTGAGACATGGTTAACAGAATCCGACTCAGTCCTGCTAAATCAATTAAAAGTGCAAGGATACTCCATCTTCACCTGCAATAGGAAACATATAAGAGGAGGAGGTATTCTTATATTAGCTAAATCTAATCTCGGGTTATCCCCTACTTTATGTGAAAACCCTGATGACACAAATATACTCAAAATTGAAAATAAGGACATAGCAATCTGCTTGATATACAGACCTCCGACTGCAAGTAATCAAAATGTTGACACCATACTAGAATCGGCTTGCAATTCTACAATAAGGAAACCCCTTATCTTGCTAGGTGATTTCAATCTGCCATCTCTCTCTAACAATCAAGAAACATCTTTCTTAGAAGCGATGGAAGAGATGGGCTTCAAGCAAACAGTTAACCAACCAACTCATACCAAAGGAAACATTCTCGACCTAATATTCATCCCTACATATTACACAACCACATCTCATTATGTCTCACCTTCCACATCTCAAGTCCCTTGGTCTGACCACCATCTGATTAAGTTCTCTTTCCACCTCCCACAACACACCAAAGCACCCCTTGTCAATCTACAACAAGGTCAAAGATTTCGACCATTCAACAGAGAAGAGTTTCTTGAATCAGTACTTCCTAGATTAGATCCTTCTATCTATAACCTTGATGACGCGATATCAAGCTGGAACTCCATTATTGGATCCGCATCAGAACCATATTCAGTGAAGTTTCGTCATAAAATGAGAAAAAATGAAAAATGGTATACTAATGAACTTGCAATTCTGAAGAAAAGTCTTAGAAAAACGGAATCTACATGGAGAAGGGAAAAAACTCACGAACTCAGAATACAATATTTCTCACTACTCAAAGATTACAAGGATGCGATTAATAACGCTAAAAAACAATATCACTCTAAAACTTTATCTAAAGCTATTAATCGTCATAGAGAACTATTTGAGATTGTCAAATCGTTAACCAAATCCCCATCCAACAATACTCACAAAATTTGTATTAACCCACAAATACTTGCTGATCATTTTGCAAATAAACTCAAACTTAACAGCCATTTCACCCCACCTAACCTATCTCTTTCAGATAATAACCAACTGGAATGGAAAGCCTTTCATCCTATTACCAACAAGCTCCTCCTTCAGACAATCTCCAACCTAAATACTACAACCTCTCTTCTCGATCCTTGTCCAGTGAATTGGATAAAATCAACAAAAACAGAACTTGCCTCAGACTTACTGAACATAGTAAACCAATCTCTACAACAAGGACGTATACCAGACGTCCTCAAAAGGTCAGCAATCCGACCGCTGTTAAAAAACAAAGCTCTAGACAGCAATGACCCAACTTCATATCGTCCCATTGCAAGTATTCCATTCCTTGCCAAGATTATTGAAAAGATTGTGCAAACACAGCTGCAAGATTATATAGACTCAACAGCTCCATTAGATGATCATCAATATGGATTTCGCCCATATCATGGTGTAGAAACGCTCCTAACAGCACTATTTGATACAATCATCAGAGGTATCGATAATACCAAGCGAGCCTTCATTCTCATATTCATTGATATCTCCTCGGCCTTTGATACTGTAAACCATATCATGCTCATTTCAAGACTTTCTCAAATAGGCATCAAAGATAAAACCCTTGAATGGTTCATATCCTATTTTACTAACCGGACCCAATATGTGCAAATAGATCGAAATGCCTCATCCCCATTTCCACAAGAACAGGGCATCCCTCAAGGTTCTGCCCTTTTGGCTCTTTTGTTTAATCTCTATCTTCAACCCATCTGTTCCATATTTAAACGTTTCAAAATCAACTACCACATCTACGCGGATGACATGTTATACTCGCCTTTTGATGTGTCCAACCCGGATTATAGCAACATCTGTCATTGCCTCACTGAAGCTGAGCTATGGCTGAAATCAATGAATATGAATATTAATTTAAAAAAAAACCTGAAGTTTTATTTATAACAAGAAACACAAGCTTCACTCCCCCACTTGAAATCAACATTGGAAAAACCTCTCTCCCAGTCAAAGATGAGATCAAATATTTGGGAGTCACTCTGGATAAGACCCTCAACCTCACCAAACATATAAAGCAATCTGTAAAAACAATATATTTCAAATTAAGGACAATCCAACAACTTAGACCATTGCTAGATAACACTGATTTCAGAACCATAGTACAAACACTTATTACACCACATTTAGACTACTGTAACGGTATTCTTCAAGGGATCTCTAAGAAAAATATTCACACACTTCAATTAGCCCAAAATGTCACCGCAAGGATTATCTATAAAGCAAAATTTTCAGATCATATATCTCCGATTCTCTACGCCCTCCATTGGTTACCAGTCTCATGCAGAATCATCTACAAGTCCTTAATCAGTACATTCAAGATCTTTAATAATATAGCTCCTTCCTTCTTATCTACGCTCATCAACATCCCACATGAAAATAGATCAAGACGAAGAATAAACCTTCACATGCTACAAGTCCCAGATTCTATTCGAAAGACAAGTAAGAAGACAAGCAACACAGCCTTCTCATACTTTGCCCCTACATTATGGAACAACCTCCCGGCTGAAATCAGAGCAATCAAGGACCTTCAATTATTTAAAAAAAATCTAAAAACTCATCTATTTACTCTGCACTACAATAACCTCCACATTGAAAATAATCCTAACACAGAGACAACCACTGATCAGCAGTCACTCACTGACCCTACCTAGACAGGGCATAAAATCTTTCACACACATTCACATTGCTCACCTAGTAAAGCTTACTCTTTGAAAGCAATTACTTGTCGCTAATGTGAATAACTGTAATTTAATGTAAATATATCCCATTACTGTTGATATACTGTTGGTAGCCTGTTATCTCATTGTATTTTTTGAGTTACATTTAATAGTTGAATGTTCATTGTTCTAAATATGTTCTATGTAAAATAATAGTACTCTATTATTAAAGTTTATGTTACCTGTAAACCGCTACTGATCGCTGGAAGTGGCAGTATAGAAAAGATGTATAAATAAATACATAAATAAATATGTACACTCTGGAGGAGAGGAGGGATAGGGGAGATATGATTCAGATCGTTAAATACTTAAAACAGTATTAATGAACAAACAAACCTCTTCCAAAGATGGGGAAACTGTAAAACTAGAGGCATAACATGAAGCTGCAACGGGGTAAAATGAAAGGCAATGTCAGGAAATACTTTTTCACTGAAAGGGTGGTGGATGCTTGGAATGCCCTCCCGATGGAAGTGGTGGGGGCAAACAGTGTGATAGAATTCAAAATGGCATGGGACAGACATAGTGGATCCCTTTATAGCAACAGAATAAAATCAAAATAAGCATAACTATCTCTTATATCTGACCAAATAGGGGTGACTTACACAAAGCGGTAGTACACCCCTAAACAAAGGCATGGGGAGAGATGACCTGCATGGAGCAGCAAGTGCACTTACTCTTGTCACCTTGCTGGGCAGACTAGATGGACCATACTGGTCTTTATCTGTCGTCATATACTATGTTACTATATTAACTGGGTGGAAGCTTGGTAACAACTTGAAATAGCTTATGTTGATAATTTTCTGGAGACTGTATCAATTTTTCTTAAAGTAAGCAGTCTATGCCTGATGAACCTTATCCTTAGAGTTACATAAACAACTCCAATTGATCTGTAAGACTTGACTCTGTTTCATCCATGATCATTTGGCCTGGGGTTATGTTCTTCTAATTTGATGTAATTCAGAGTTATCCATGGATTACTAGGACAATGTTTGAGTAAATACAACCTGGCCATGGCATGGGTATCAAGGGCAGACTTTAGAAAATGAGACCAAGTGAAACCTTATCAAGCAACAAAAAAGAGACGAGAAATTTGCTGACAGAATTTGGCAGTGTGACAAAAACAACTCATGTTCATTCTAGTGAAATTGCCAGTAAAGAATTGATTAGAGTGTGATATATTAGGTTTTAAAGTGATTAGAGAGTTAAAAGAAACTAAAAATTGGCCAGTCTATGAGAAAAGAAAGATAGATAATGCATTTTTTGCATAATAGCAGCAGTCTCTAAGAGCAGCCATATCCAAACAATGCCCTCAGATGTCAGCTGAGAAATTCTTTAAAAGTTCAAATCCTAAATCACTACCAGCTCAATGAAGAAACACTGCACTAGAGTCCAGTGCTAAAGCTGTAGCACAGGCCTTCCTAGGCAAGTTTAGCATAGACATTTTGCTCAGCGATGCTACAAACATAGAAACATCATGGCAGATAAAGACTACACAGCATATCCAGTCTACGCTTCCATACCAACTACTACAGCCCTTTTTTTTTGTTTTTACTTTTAGAGTTTTTCTGCTTTTGTCTCATGCTTTCTTGAGTTCAGATACTGTCCTTGTCTCTATTTCCTCCACTGGGAGAGTATTCCACACATCTACCATACCTTCCATAAAGAAATATTTCCGCATATTACTTTTAAGTCTATTCCCTTTCACCTTCATTCTATGTCCCCTTGTTGCAGAGCTCTCTTGAAAGATGCCCTTCTACTGTGTCATTATGCCACAGAGGTATTTAAACGTCTCTATCATATCGCACCTCTCCCGCCTTTCCTCCAAAGTATACATATTAAGATATTTAAGATCTGTCCCCATATGCCTTACAACAAAGATAAATACCATCTGCATCAACTCTATCCTGTTTATATCCTTTTAAAGGTCTGGTCTTCAGAATTGCACACAGTACTCCAAATGAGGTCTCACCAAAGATTTATTCAGGGGTATTATTCACCTCCTTCTTCCAGCTCGCCGTGCCTCTCCATATGCACTCAAGCATCCTTCTGGCTTTTGTTGTCGCCTTTTCTACCTCTTTAGTCACCTTAAGATCATCACAGACAATCATGCCCAGGCCAGGTCCAGCTCTTCTTTCTTGGACAACAGTACCGTTAAACGCCCTTGGATTTTTGCAGCCTAAATGCATGACCCTACATATTTTAGCATTAAATCTCAGCTACCAAATTCTTGACCATTCTTCAAGCTTGACAAAGATCCCTCCTCATGTTATTTACTCCTTTCTGGGTGTCTATTCTATTGCAGATTTTGGTATCATCTGCAAAGGGGAAAGCGTCCCAACAGGCTGTCCGCAACATCACTAACGAAAAGATTAAAAAGAATCGGACCAAGAATAGATCCCTGGTAACATCATTCTCCTCAGAGAGAGCTCCATTTACCAGTACCCTTTGTCACCTCCCACTCAAGCAATGTCTAACCTACTCAGTTGCTTTAGGGTACATTTATTGAGCTTAATTTATTTATAAGTTGCCTGTGTGGAACAGTGTCAAAGGCTTTACTGAAATCTAAGTACATCACTTCTAGGCTCAGTCTTGGTCCAGCTCTCTGGTCACCCAGTCAAATAAATTAATTTGATTTGTTTGACAAGACCTGCCTCTAGTAAAACCATGCTACCTCAGATCCTGCAATCCATTGGACTCCAGAAACATCACTACCCTCTGTTTTAGCAGCATTTACATTAATTTACTCACCACAGAGGTCAAACTAACCGGCCTATAGTTCTCAGCCTCATTCTTACTTCTGCTGTTGTATAAAGGGACCATATGCACCCTTTTCCAGGCCTCTGGGACTACTCTCGACTCTAAAGAAGAATTGAGGAGGTACATATGACTTGTAGCGCTATACAAATGCTTAGCAGTAGTAGTAGATAGTGGAGTCACTACCCTAAGTTCCTTCAGTACTCTCTAATATATCCTATCTAGCCCCATTGCTTTGTCTAATTTTAGTTTAGCTAGCTCCTCATGAACCCAGTTTTCTGGAAATTGTTCAAAATCCCCCTCACTTTTCCTATTTATGGGTGTTTTCTGACACCCTGCTCCTGGCCCTTTATCTGTGAACACAGGACAAAAGATGACATCTTACTTACCAGATAATGTCCTTATCCTTGAGTCCTGCTAGACCAGTCCAGTTGAATGGGTTGTGTTCCCCTACCTGCAGATGTGTGAAGACAGAGCCAATGAAATTTTCAGGTTTCTATGACATCATTCCCATGCCTCTATTAGCCTGAGCCACTAGGGGCAAATCAGTATTTGCACCCAAACATATGGCAAGGAATGGCAAACCTCACACAACCTCAACAAGGGTAACATTGTTCAGCCAAAGAGCAAAGAAACTATGTACAGATTCGTTTGAACAGAAGGCTTGTCAGATTAGTTTGAACAGAGACCTTGTTAGCAGATTATGAGCATACAGTGCCCACCACTGATTATGATGGACCGAAAGGTACCACCACATTACAGCAGACCAATACAGTTCCAGGGGCAGGTCCTAGACTGGTCTAGCGGGACTCAGGGAAAGGTCATTATCTGGTAAATAAAATGTCACTTCCATATCATCCTGTTAGACCAGTCCAGACAAGTGGGACGTACCAAAGCTATGCTTCCACTGAGCAGGAAAAAGATACAGCAGCTCATAAAACCCTTGAGTCAAAGGTCGTGTCTACCCGAGTGTGGACATCCAAGTGGTAATGCTTAACAAAAGAAGAAAATGATGCCCACTTTGCCACTCAACAAATATCCGAGGAGGCTGACAAGCCATGTTCCACCCACAAGGATGCTTATGCTTGAGTAAAATGTACACACAAATCCTCTGGAACCAAATAGTTCCATAACAGATACGCTGAGTCAATGGCCTCCTTGATCCAGCACCTCAATATAGACTTGCACGGGCCAGCAAACAGCACAAAAAGATGATTCGACTTACAAAAGGAATTCGTAACCTTCAAGTACCGGAGAAGCACTCTCCAAATATCCACAAGGCAGAGATATCGTAGTTACTCACCTGTAACAGGTGTTCTCCAGGGACAACAGGAATCAGTCCTCACATATGAGTGATGTTGGCTCCGATGGAGCCCACGCAGAGCATTTCCCCAGCTTTCAAAGAAAACCTTTGGGGCATACTACCACACATGCGTGGTCCCCTTCTCGCCAAAGGGTGCCATCTTGCTCAGTCAGATAACATAGCTAGGATGGTAGTAAAAATAACATCAGGTAGGGAGGCAACTCCCAGGGGAGGAGGGAGGGTTGTGAGGACTGATTCCTGCTGTCCCTGGAGAACACCTGCTACAGGTGAGTAACTATGCTTTCTCCAGGAACAAGCAGTAAGTCAGTCCTCACATATGGGACACCCTAACTCCAGGCTGCTGAGGACCAAACCATGACAGCACCAATGGTGACAAAGTCAGGTAGCCATGAGTTGCAGAAGGCGAGTCCCCCACTTAGAGACTCTGCAAGACCCTAGCATCCAGCGATGCTAACATTCTGGTAGCCTGAACACAGAAGGGTCGGAGGGTAGGAGTTGCTTACACCCCAAGAATATTACGGAGTACTGCCTGGTCAAAGGCACTGTCCCTGAGGGACTTTTTCTCCAGGCAGTAGTGAGCTGCAAACGTATGAATTGAAGACCATGTGGCAGCCTTGCAGATCTCCATCACTGGAACTAAGCAGAGGCTGGCCACCAACATGGCCATTGCCCTCATGCGATGCACTGTTATCTGGTGCTTGAGGGAGAGGCCAGCTCGCTCATAGACGAGGACAATACAATCTGCCTACCAAGTGGGCAGAGCTTGCTTAGTCATGGGGATCCCCAGTCTGCTGGTGTCAAAAGACAAGAAAAGCTGAGGAGCTTTGTAATGGACCTGGGTCCACTGTAAGTAGAAGGACAGGGCCCATTTTCAATTCAGTGTATGAAATACTAGTTCCTCCCTGTCTGTGTGAGGCTGCAGGAAGAAGGTGGGAAGGACAACCTCTTGGGAATTTGGAGTGTATGCGGAGCACTACCCTGTTCTTTTAGAAGCTTGTATATGATGGATCTGCCACTAGGGCCAGGAGTTCACTCACTCTTTGAGCGGACATGAAGGCCACCAGAAAGGCCACTTTCCAAGACAGGTACTGCAGGTGCCAAGTGTCTAGGGGCTCAAATGACAGTTTGGTGAGCTGGGAGAGCACCACGTTGAGGTCCCACTCTGCTGCCAGAGGGGGGACCTGGATAACAGGAGGCCCCGGAGGAATCTGGAGACCGGTGGCTGGCTCGAGAGGGGTTTTCCCTTGACTGGATGGTGGTGAGCAGCTATCGCGCTCAGATGCCCCCTCACTGAATTAGACTTCAGCCCAGTGTGGGACAAGTGCAGTAGGTACTGGAGTACTAATTGCACATGGCAGGAGAAGGGGTTCTCCCTTCTTTCTGCATACCAGGCAGAGAATCTTCTCTACTTAAAGGTATAAGCCTGTCCAGTGGAGGGCTTTCAGGAGGCCAGTAGGATCTCCTCGACTTCTCTCAGAGAATTGAAAAGGGCCAGTGCTACCCTTTCAGCAGCCATGTTGTTAGTGTTAGGGCCCTCAGGTTGGGTGCAGGAGTGAGCCTCCCTCCTGAGACAGGCATTCCGAGGCTCGGTTCAGTGGGACTGGGAATGTCTCCGACAGAGAGCAGCAATGGAAACCAGGGATGCCTCGGCCACCTGGGGGCAATTAGTATGACTGACGCCTTCTCACTATGGACCTTGAAGAGGGTTCTGGCAACCAGGGGGGTCAGTGGGAATGCATAGACTAGGTCTTCAGAGCACGTGATCAGGAAAGCGTCTGCCGCCATTGTTTCCATGTGCGGTTGGCACGAGCAGAATCGAGACAGATGCGCATTGTCCAGAGAGGCAAATAGATCCATCATGGACCTGCCCCAGAGGTGGAAGAGCATCTTGGCCACCCTGGGGTTCAAGCACCACTCGTGTGGTTGAAGGACTCTGCTCAGCCTGTCTGACCCGGGAGGTAGACTGCTCGCAAGAGCATGTTGTTGCGAGCTGCAAAGGAGAAGAGGGCTACTGCCTCCTAGCAGAGGAAGTACAAGTCCGTGCCCCCCACCTGCTTATTGATATAGAACATGGCAACTTGACTGTCCGTCTGGATCAGTAAGGACTGATGTTGAAGGCAGTGACAGAACACTCATAGAGCTAGGGAGATTGTCCTGAGCTCCAGGAGATTGATCTATAGGAGTGACTACTCCTGGAACCAGTGGTCTTGTGTGCAGTGGGCCCCACAATGCACTCCGCAACCTAGGACAGAGATGTCCATGGTCAGGGTTATCTGAGGTGTGGGCGCTTGGAAGGGCATTCCCGCTCGGAGGTGGCAGAAGCTCTGCTACCAGTTGAGAGATTCTGCCAGTTGGCGGGTAATCCTGACCATGTCCCAAAACCTGTCCATGGCTTGGGTAGACTGTGAGCAGAGGTACCATTGGGCTGTCCACATGTGCAAGCGGGCTGAGGACATTACATGCATTATGGAGGCCATATGGCCCAGTAGGTGGAGGAGGAGACAAGCTGGCACTGACCGGCAAAGTTGTACCTCTCCTGCCAGTTGTCTGAGGCATTCTACCCTGTCTCTGGGGAGGACTGCCTTGACTTGCAGCATGTCAAGCTGAGCACCTATGAACTCCAGATTTTGGGCTTGAGAAAAATTGGACTTGGCTCAGAAATACATATTTCTTTTATGATTCATCTTAGCTGGAAACATTTCTGATTGGAAAGTCAATTGAAGTTGAGTCTTGTGGCAAGGAGGCCTATCCAGAGTCTGGGTGAGGACAAAGAGACAGGGCATTCACCCTAGTAAAGGGCCCCCTTTACTCATGTCAGGGTAGGAAAGCCATAAACACCTCCAGGGATCAGAAAACTTCCACGTGGAAAACATTTCAGGCTCCCCCTAGTGGAATGAAGGGGAGAGGATACAAGGCTCAGAACCCTTTAGGCAGTGAATGCTTCAAGCACTCAGGTGCCCGGAGTCAGGCTGATTGCCATCACCTGAGTAGGGTGGGGTTGAAGCTAGAGCCCTGGAAGTATAAACCCAGAGCAGAGTATTACTTGGAAAGGAGGAGAGGAGAAGCAGGCAGCCAGGCTGAGCAGAGCAGAGCAGAGGAACGGACCTTCCAGCTGGAGAGAGTGCTATTTGGCATGTAGCACGGCTGCAGGAGAGTTTGGAGCCAGGAACAAGAGAGACTCCAGGATTCCCCGGAAGGCTGTTAGCTGAGCACTGTGAGCAAGTGGGGAGTCAGAGCCTATGCAGCTGGGAGAGCCCGAGGTGAAGCTGATTGAGGCGGACACTCCCCTGGACTGTTCTTTGTGCCAAGCTGTAAACCTGAGAACGTAGGAAAAAACAAGCCAGTCCTGAAAGAAAGGCTTCCAGGAAAAAGGTACCCTTATTCCAAGCAGGGTGGCTGAGATCCCCATGTGTTTATAGAGGGGAAGTTTACCACAGACGGTAAATGTGATTGTTTTGTTTTGTGCTTTAACCCCAGCAAAGCTGAGAAGGGAATATAATAAGCTTGCTGGTAAGGACTGTGTATCCTGCAATAGAGAAAACCTTTAAAACTGCATTTTTGTGGTTGGATATGTTTTGGACAATTTTTGTTGCCAAGAGTCCTGAACCAACAATCCTATGTGTGGTATGATCGAACCATTGTGTATATAAAAATAATAAATTTCTGTCATTTGCCTTACCTACTTGAGCCTGACTACAGCTTTCTGCATGGTGCACTCATACAGCTGAATTAGGACTACATTTCCCAGAGGGCATTGCAGGGAAATTGTTTAAGAAAAAGCTGAAAAAGCATACAGCAGAGATTTCCTTCAATAATCCATGCCCCTCTAACCTAGAGGCGAGTGGTGGTGGCGTGACAGTGGCGTAGTTGTGAGGATTTTCTACCACTCAGGATTTTCTACTATCCAGGATATACACTTACAAGAGTGATAGCTCAGAAGGTTGGCGGAAAAGACAAAGCTTTTTTTTCTTCGAGAGTCAACACAGGAGCAGGGTATCGCCAGAGATGGATCCAAAAGAGCTGGTGCAATGGATGGCCACTCAATTTCAACGCCAGCAGGAGTTGGCCCAGCTAGCGCAGGAGAATGCAGTGGCGGCTATGAGGGAGCAGCAAAAGCCTGTCCTGGACTTAGTGGAAGCCCTTATTACTTTCCAGAGGCAAGGAAGTGGAGGAACACTAACCCCGGAAGGACCAGCGATGCCGCGAATGGACAATCTAGCAGGCCCACACACCAGCGGGGCATTTAACTTTGGAAAACTTTCTCCTGATGATGACATAGATGACTTCTTGGAGTCATTTGAGAGGGTGGCTCAAGCCGTGGGTTGGCCAGATAGCCAGTGGGCGGTGAGATTGGCAACCTCCTTAACAGGAGAAGCACTAGCTGCGTATAGGGCTATGACAGCTGCCCAGGCCATGGACTATAATGCAATAAAAAATGCAATTAGAGACCGATTAGGGTTAACAAAAATGTTGTATCACCGTATGTTTAGAGCCACGGTCTTAAAGGCCAGAGAGACACCTAAGGCCTTAAGCCAGAGAATTTGAGGTTTAGCTTTAAAGTGGCTAGCCCCGGAAGGGAAAACTATGGATGCGGTGGTGGATATGGTGATATTGGAGCAATTTATGGCTGCAGTACCTAAAAGGTTACAATCTTTTCTGATTCAGCAAAACTGCCAGAGCACAGGAGAGGCAACCCTTTTGGCGGAGCGCTACATGGAAGCTGAATTGGCATTTCCCCCAAAGGCGGGCCCTCCAAAAGTAGGTGCAGAGGCCAGTTTTGATTTATCAGAAAAGAAACAGGGAAATAATGCAAAATGTGTGAAAACCTGTGTGTCTGCTCATGAGGGTAAGTGGGCTGAGAAAAAATGCTATCATTGTGGGGAGATGGGACACCTGCAGAGGGGATGCAAAGCCCGCATTGGGTTAACTGGTACCAATGTGAAACATTTAGGAGAGGGATTTCTCTTAAGTGTTAACATACAGGGGGTCACTACCCATGCTCTGCTCGACTCTGGGGCCAACCAAAGCATGGTGTCACGAAAGCTTTGGCAGGCAATTGAGGCCCAGGATTAGTCTCACCAGATGAAGCCGGAAGGGCAGGTCCAAATTAGGTGCATCCATGGAGCTGCTTCTTTCTACCCTGTGTACAGAGTGGTGATAAAAGGGTGGGGGGTGCAGAAAGAAGTTCTCGTGGCAGTGGTTCCAAAACTACCCTATGATTTAGTACTGGGAAGGGATTGGCCCCAATTTAGAGAAGGATTAGAGAAAGGCCTTGGAGAGAAAAGGGGATGGGATGGTAACGGTGGTCCCTGGCCCTCTTTTTGAGAACCCCCGAAAGTCAAGTGAGAACCCGCGGAAAGAACCCCTGGGAAGTGTTGCTCCCCTTAAACAGAAGTTTATATTAAAATTTTGTAAGGTATCCGAGAAGGCCCAGGCTCCCAGGAGGGCGTCCCCGCAAGCCACGGGATATGATTTATGCAGTGCAGAAGATCGGGTGATACCCAGTCGTGGAAAGGCTCTCATTGATACCGGCCTTCAGATGGAGATACCCGTAGGATATTATGGTTGAATAGCACCGCGATTGGGTCTGGCTCTGAAATATTTCTTGGACGTCGGCGCTGGGGTGATCGACCCTGATTATAGAGGGAATGTCATCTCAGCCCTAAACACCACCACTGCACATACAGATCCGTGTCCAGCTTTCTGGATAAAAGAGCTGCGCACTGACCTCGCCCCAATCATAGCCAATATGATACAACTATCCTTTAGCACTGGGTCTTTCCCCTCTACCCTCAAGCAGACCTCTGTTAGACCCTTATTAAAGAATGCCAAGCTAGACCCCCAAAAGGTTGAGTCGTACAGGCCAATATCCAGCATCCCAATGCTTGCGAAAATCATTGAAAAGATAGTTTACAAGCAACTGCAAGATCATATAGACACCAACGCACCTCTGGATCCATCCCAACATGGATTCAGAGAATCACATGGAGTTGAAACACTCCTCACAACTCTTTTCAACATGGTGATTTCAGGCGTGGACAACATAAGACATGGCTTTGTACTCATCTTCTTAGATATAGCGGCGGCCTTTGACTCTGTCTGCCACGAGATCCTCTTATACCGGCTAAGAGAAAAAGGCGTCAGCGGAACAGCATTAGAATGGTGCAGATCTTACTTATCTGGAAGATGGCAACATGTTCGAGCAGACGGGGCCACATCCAAACCATTCCCACAAAATCAAGGAGTGCCTCAAGGATCCTCCTTATCATCCTTGATGTTTAACATATACCTTCAACCAATCTGCAACATCATCAGGTCGTTCAATGTGAGTTGTATGCTATATGCTGACGACGTGCTGTTATACATGCCAATATCACTCGACAGCCCAGACCTTACCCCCATGACTACATGTTTCAACACCATATCCGATTGGCTACTATCACAGAACTTACGAATTCAACACAAGAAAATAGAGGTGCTTTTCATCTCTAGAAACCCTAATTTCGCACCACCCAGCGTTTTGAAGGTAAATAATGCCGAGCTACAAGTGAAACCAGCTATACGGTACCTTGGGGTGACACTGGACCAACATCTCGATATGAAGCAACACATTGCCAACACTGTTAGAGCGATATACTTCAAAATCAGATCCCTCAGGCACCTACGCCCGTTACTAGAACCAGATGATTTCCGCACCATTTACCAAGCCCTCATCATACCTCATTTTGATTACTCTAACGCCATCCTACAAGGACTCCCCCGATCAACCTTAAACCCCCTGCAACTGGCTATGAACAGTGCAGCGCGGATACTGTTTGGAGCCTCCAGAAGGGAACATATCACACCCCTCCTGAATCAGCTGCACTGGCTCCCCATTCAAGCCCGGATCAGTTTCAAGACCTTGTTGTTGACGTTCAAGGCCATCAACAGGCTCTCCTCCTCCTCTCTATCTGAATTCATACAACCACTTGCCACCACCAGACAAAGAAGAACCGCGGAGACCAATATGTTAGCAATACCAAAAGAAACGACAAACTGCACCAAAACAACATCCAACCGAGCCTTCAGTCTCTGCGCTCCAGCGCTATGGAACACCCTACCACCACACATAAGAGCAATCCCTAAACTGAGCCAGTTCAGGAAAGCCCTGAAACACTTCCTTTTTGTCAAATATCTTACTGACGGCTCTGAACCCTCGTATAGCTCGTCCTCAAATATGTAAACACCAAACAGGTTCCTCCCCTATTAACTTCATATGTATATAGTTGCCCCCTCTCTCCAAGTTTCATTCCCTGTTCAATGTAATGACCAGACATTGTATAGTGTCGGATGTTGTTGTTATATGTAAACCGCGCTGATCATAAATAGTGCGGTATATAAGAATTGTTAAATAAATAAATAAAATAAATAAATAAATGTAAAGGTATTGCTGTTTAATTTTGGCAACAAGACTACCATGTGAAAGTAGGCGACCAGATTGCCCAGCTGCTATGCGAGAGAGTGGGGTTTCCTCCACTAGAAGAGGTTCCCATGTTGTCTCCTACGGAACGTGGAGCCTCTGGATTTGGTTCCACCGGAGGGGCCGGAATGAAAAGCCTGACAGCCACCTGTGGAGAGAGAATGGAGGAGACTGAGAAGGACAACCTAGAACCTCAAGTGGCAGACTGCAAGAAGAACCTGGAGCCCCAAGTAGGGGAAGAACTATCGTTGGTCCAGAGACGGGATCTGGCTCGACTATTGGAGAGGTTCCCAGATGTACTGACCCCAATCCCGGGTGAAACCCGACTGGTGGCGCATGAGATCCTGACGCCACCAGGGAAGGTGGTCAGACAACGACCCTATCGCCTACCAGAAGCTAAAAGCAGGAGGTCGTGGCACAGGTGCGCGAGATGTTGGCGATGGGTGTCATTGAAGAATCAAGGAGTCCGTGGTGCAGTCCCATTGTTCTGGTTCCAAAACCCGATGGTACACTATGCTTCTGTATAGACTTCAGACAGGTGAATGCCATCTCGGTATTCGACGCTTACCCGATGCCCCGTATCGAGGAGCTTTTGGACCGCTTGGGGCAGGCCCAGTTTTTGACCACCCTAGACATGACGAAGGGGTACTGGCAGATTCCGTTGACTAGGGAATCTCGGCCGAAGACTGCCTTCAGCACCCCGATTGGGCTATTCCAATTTAAGAGGATGCCCTTTGGCCTTCACGGCACTGCGGCAACCTGCCAGAGACTGGTGGATCAAGTCCTGCGTCCTCATCAAGAATATGCTTTCGCTTATATGGACGATATTATTATCCACAGTTGCAGTTGGGTAGAACATATTCCGAGGGTTGAAGCCGTCCTGTGATCTATGAGGCAGGCGGGCCTCACCCTGAACCCGAGCAAGTGTGCCTTCGCCAAGCGAGAAGTGAAATACCTGGGGCATATGGTAGGACGAGGAAGGATTAAGCCCTTGATTGACAAAGTGGACAGCATCAAGAACTTTCCTCGTCCTACAACAAAGAAACAATTAAGAAGCTTTCTAGGCCTGATCGGCTATTACAGGAGGTTCCTAGCACGCTTTGCGGAAGAAAGCTACATCTTTACGGACATGTTAAAAAAGAATTGCCCAAATCAACTCCGTTGGACCCCGGATGCAGAGAGGGTTTTCAACCGATTGAAAGAGCGGCTATGCACGGCTCCTGTGTTACGCGGGGTGGATTTCACGCAGCCCTTCATTGTACAGACGGATGCCTCAGAGGTAGGCTTAGGGGCCGTCTTGTCCCAGAAGCATGAAGGAAATGAGCATCCTGTGATGTTCCTTAGTAGGAATTTGTCCTCGGCAGAGCAACAC
The DNA here is from genome assembly GCA_033557465.1 of Ichthyophis bannanicus. NCBI lineage: Eukaryota > Metazoa > Chordata > Amphibia > Gymnophiona > Ichthyophiidae > Ichthyophis > Ichthyophis bannanicus. The sequence goes on along the minus strand of CM066031.1, from coordinate 792,131,183 downwards.
TACTCTACGGTTGAGAAAGAGTGCCTCGCCATCAAATGGGCAATAGAGACCCTCCGGTTCTACCTCACCGGAAGAAAATTCCTGCTAGTTACCGATCACACACCCTTGAAGTGGCTCCAACAGATGAAGAACCACAATGCACGATTAACCAGATGGAAACCAGTCAGAAGACGTGGCAGGAGGTTTCAAAGTCGCCTTTATTGTTCCACGGATCAGGTGTGCCAAACCCAACACAGGCCGTGTTTCGTGTACCACTTCCTCAGGGGTTAAGGGCTCACTATAAAACATTCATATACATGTTTAAACAAAAAAACAAAAAAACAGCAAATAAAAAACTTTTATATAAATACATTAACCAAGCGTAAATAATACCGTGTGTTTCAGCTCACAAAATAAAATAAAAATAATAAAAATTGTAATAAAATAATATAATAAAATAGTAAATAAATAAATACATAAATAATTATAATGTGATAACTCACTAATTAAAAACATATATTATAATAAACATTTAATACCAAACAACCTTAATAATAAATAAATACATCATAGATAAAAAATAATAAATAATATGGTAATATTGATAATAATAATAATGATAAAAGAACTGAACTTAAAATATCCGTGCAACCACTGCATATATATATATGAGACAATCGGAATACAGTTAAGACCATAAACACAGGAGAAAAGAGAGATGAGGAGGAGTAGAGGGACATACTAAGCACAAATGCTTATATAAAAATTATAATTAAATATTATAATTCGACAAGCAAGGATAAAAAATAAAAAATAAAAAATAAAAATTAAAACCAAAAAGTGGAGTATAAGGAGACCACTATAAAATTGAACTACACACAAAGTGTAAAAAGAAAAAACAAGAAATAATAAAATTAAAAATGAAAATAAAAATAAAAATAAAAATAGAAATAAAAACCTACCACTGTAATCAGCCAGTACGAAACAAAACTTCTTTGATTGGCAAAAGCGTGGAACCCACCTGCCTCTATTGCGTGATGTAATGTGAACTGTATATAAGTAAATAAATGAACAAATAAATAAAATGAATAAGATCAATTACCAATCTTATCATATAATCATACAATTATCTCCGGAGGAATTGTGATCATAAAATGAAAAGAGGCAGGGGTCCCACCGACATACATCTAAAATCAAAGGAACTATATACCATCGGAAGGTACAGTATCTAAACCAAAAACAGCTCATGGAGAGATGTTTGAGAATGAAAGGGAGGATTACTTACTTTTATCGTACTACTGTGAAATGTATTGTCACGCCCAAATACTTATTAAAATGTTAAAATATAACTAACTGATCAATTATAGGGGTAATAAAACCACCCCTCATTCTTAAACCAATAATCGCCATTGTTTGAAGCTAATTGTAGTCTGAGATGACGTGCAGCGGTACGTAGTTTAAGAAGTATTTGAAAGGAACTTCTAAAAGGATCAACGGGTCCAAAGTGACTAAAAAATGAGAAGAGGACAAACAACTAATCAATTAAATGAATTAATTAAATAAAAGAGGCCCAACTGTTGTTAAACTAAAAATGCAAAATGTTATACATTAAAACGGGTCCTTATTTTCAGACTAGGTGGAAACCCTATTACCCATAAAAATGTCCATAAAACTAAAACTTGACCACGGATTAAAAACGCAAGAATCAATAAGACCTTGCAAATATTAAAAGGATGTATAAACCTCTCATTTGGTAAAAACCATTAACCAATAATTGTTCCTAAATGAGACTGAGAGACATCCGATTTCTTAACAGAGAATGATGTAATACATACAACGAACTGCACATCATAACTACCTACTCATGCGTGCTCGTTCGAAAGCCAATATTTAGAGCAGAGGACAAAGCCTGACAATCAGTGCATTATTAAACAGATCCGAGGTAACAAAACCTCAAAAAAGGGGGAAACACATTTAATGAATTAAACAACTTAGTTCAAATAAAGGTGCCCGATTATTGTAGAACTGGACAAACGTGTTATATTGATACTAAAACCGGCTCTCGTTTGCAGCTAAAGTAAAAAACATATTATCCTTTAAAATTGTGCATAAAATTAAAACAAACCGCGGAAAGGAACCCCGAAGTACATTGAAGCTTTACAAACGTCAAAAAAACTGTTATTATTAAAAAACGATAAAACAGTCATTAATCTTGTATAAAACTAAAAAACATCCGATGCTTTAAAAAAACTTAAGCTTTTTTGTACCTGAAAAATGTGTGAGGAGGAAAGAAGGAGAAACCCCCCAGCGGGCAGGAACCTGCGCGCCTAAAACAACTGTGCCGAGGGTGCCGGCAAGTTAAAAAAATAGAAAATGAACACATTCCGGCATCGTGTGCCTATCGTCTTTTAATAAAATGTGGAGCCAAATTGCCTTTATGGCTATGAGACACCCCTACATTCTATATTTGATATTACAACTTGTGCTAAACATTTCCCAAACCTGTACAACAATCAACCCGCCGCCGGCGAACAGCTCACAGCGGACTGCACATCACAACTGTCTACTCATGCGCACTCGTTTAAAAGCCACTTTTTGGCGGGAATTGAGGGAACGGCAACCCAACCACTGTATACATTGTTAAATGATGTAATCATTATGGGTAACTGTACTTAAAATGAAGGTGAATGAACATATAAAAATATAAATAGAGAGTACTTTAAAAATGAAAAAATCAAAATTGATTACCATCTGGAGTAACATAAAATAAAATACCATTCTTGTATTCTGGCTGGGGACCCACTCTGAAAGCAAAAATCACGACCACGATATGGATGCTAAAAAACACTCTAAACCCAGCAGCGTTCCAAAATTGAAATCTCGAACTGAAAAACAGGGATATATATTCTGAAAAAACAAAATTAGATAAAAATGTCCTACAAAGCTATAAGAACACGGACAAATCTTGATCCATATTCAACCCATGTGGCACCATGGAATTCAACAAGAAAATATATTTTTGTTCTAACCTGGCAGTGGTTTTGACCAAATCTCCCCCTCGCCAGTTTAATTGTACTTTTTTTAGAACAAAAAATTTTATATCGGCTAATGTGTGTCCCATGTCTAGCCAATGTTGTACAATCGGTTTGTCAATCAATTTTCTTCGTACACAGTTTTTATGTTCTACTATACGTGTCCGTATGCAGCGATTGGTCATGCCCACATAGAGCTTACCACAAGGGCACTGAATCACATATATGACATTAGCTGTTGCGCAGTTTGAAAAATCATTGATGTAAAATTTTTTTGGGGTACCTGGATGGATAAAAAAATTCCTCACGGGTAAAACATTAAGGCAAACTGAACAGTGACCACACTGAAACTGACCCTTATATTTGGACAATCTCTTACGTTCAGTGAAAGCTGACGGAACCAGCAAATTCTTAAGATTAACGTTCCTCTTGTGGGCCACTATCAGAGAAGTATCGTGAAAGCCTGGAAGAGACTGAATAAGATGCCATTCCTTTTTAAGAATTTGTACTATCTTCCGCGACTGCAGAGAATACAAAAGGGGGCAGACAAGTGTAGACTGTTTATTCACCTCCCGTGATCTGAGTAAAGTATCGCGTGGCTCCTTTTGTGCTCTCGTAAGGGCATCTTCAATGCACCGAGATGGGTATTGACGTGTTTTAAACCACTGGGATAAATCTTGCGCATGGTGTTCAAATTCCTGTACGGAGGTACATACTCTTTTAACCCGAAGAAATTGCCCCACTGGCAAATTATTCTTGAGGAAAGGGTTATGAAAACTCGTGTAATGGAGAAATTGATTTTTATCCGTAGGTTTTCTGTACAATGTTGTAGTAAGCTGGCCTCCCTCCTTCTGGACAAGAAGGTCTAAAAACGGAATGCGTTTGGGATCATATGTAAGCTGAAATCTAAGGTTATTATCTAAGGCATTAATCCAATCATTGAACTCAGAAAGCATGTCTACCGAGCCATTCCACAAAATGAAAATATCATCGATATAACGGATCCATAATAAAACCTCATTTTTAAATGGACGTTGTATCAAAAAATTGTTTCAAAAAATTGTTTCAAAAAATTCTCTTCAAACTGATACATGTAAAGGTTGGCGATATCGGGAGCCATGGACGACCCCATGGCTACCCCCTTTGTCTGCTGGTAAAAAAGATCCCTAAAACAAAAATAATTTTTACACATTGCCAATTCAGCGAGTATTAGAAGAAAACTAGTAGGGATACGTTTGTGATCTTGTCTAATCGTGAGAAAATGCTCGATAACTCTTAAGGCCCCATCTTGTGGGATATTGGTATACAATGATTCAACGTCTAACGTAGGAAAAAGCAAGCCAGTCCTGAAAGAAAGGCTTCCAGGAAAAAGGTACCCTTATTCCAAGCAGGGTGGCTGAGATCCCCATGTGTTTATAGAGGGGAAGTATACCACAGACTGTAAATGTGATTGTTTTGTTTTGTGCTTTAACCCCAGCAAAGCTGAGAAGGGAATACAATAAACTTGCCAGTAAGGACTGTGTATCCTGCAATAGAGAAAACCTTTAAAACTGTATTTTTGTGGTTGGATGTGTTTTGGACAATTTTTGCTTCCAAGAGTCCTGAACCAACAATCCTATGTGTGATATGATCGAACCATTGTGTATATAAAAATAATAAATTTCTGTCATTTGCCTTACCTACTTGAGCCTGACTACAGCTTTCTGCATGGTGCACTCATACAGCTGAATTAGGACTACATTTCCCAGAGGGCATTGTAGGGAAATTGTTTAAGAAAAAGCTGAGAAAGCATACAGCAGAGAGTTCCTTCAATAATCCACACCCCTCTAACCTAGAGGCGAGTGGTGGTGGCGTGACAGTCTAAGTAAATGTTGTTGCCAGAATTATGTTAGGAAATCCTCCCCAATGATCTCCTTATTATTGCTTATTATATAATGATTGCTTGAACTTATTTGTCGCTCTCTCCATTGAAGTGGACTGTTGCTCAATTCTTTAGTTTCCTTTTTTTGTTTTCCTTTCTTTTTGTATTGTGGTTCTATGGTGGCAATTTCTTGTATAATTTACTTTATTTTGTATATTGTAAATTACATTTTAAAAAAAGATGGGATTTGGGGTAGTTGATTACGAACTCCAGATGCTGAAAAAGGAGGGATGCACGGTCTGCTGCCTGACTGTCTTCTGCGACTGTGCTGCCTCTGAACAGCCAGTCGTCTAGGTGGGGGAAGATGAAGGCTCCTTGTAGGCACAGGTGAGCAGCTACCACCGCCAGGCATTTGGTAGAGACCCTTGGCAGGAGGCCAGACCGAAGGGTAGTATCCTGTATTGATAGTGACCTCCTCCTACCACGAACCTGTGGGAGGGGTGGATTAGGATGTGTATATATGCATACTTTAGATCCAAGGAGCACTGCCAGTCTCCTTGGTGGAGGTAAGGCAGCAGTGTTCCAAGAGAGAGCACTGAAATCTGTTTAAGTTTTGCAGGTCTAGTACGGGCCTGAGGCCCCCGGTTTTCTTTGGGACAAGGAAGTACCTGGAGTAGAAGTCCTTTCCCAATAGGTGTTTGGGTACTGGCTCTACTGCGTTGTCCCTGATAAGGCCTGAGAGCTCTGTGAGAAGAAGAGTCTGGTGAAGGAGGGGGTCTACCAGCTTTCCTGGAAGAAGCTGGGTGGTATCTGCTGTAAGTGGAGGAGGTATCCTTCCCTTACCACTTTGCAGTACCCACTGGTCAGAGATGATGTTGGCCTATCTGTGGGCAAAGAGCGCCAGACACCCCCCCCCCCCCTGAAGGCTGGTGATGGTCTCCTGGGGGAGGGGAGGCCCTGTCCTGCGAGTCCAAAGCTCCCCCCGGATCAGGTGGGAGCTGGTGCCTGAGGCTTCAGTGTTTTCACTTTCAGAGCCCCGTGCTCCTGCCCCTTAGGGTGCCATTGCTGGCCTGAGAAGGGTTGGTAGTGATTACTCAATGGAAAATTACCCTTTTCCTCGGGAAAAGGGGTCTTTTCCCTGCTGGTTTTCTGCAGGGATGAGGTCTTTTTAGAGAGTCTCTGGCATGTCACCATGTCGGCCTCAATCTCAATCGCCTTGTTGGCCATGTGTTTGCCAAATAGGTTCTCCCCAGTGCAGGGGATGTCAAGCAGCTGGTCTTGGACCCATTGCTCAAGGTCAGAAGACTGTAGCCAGGCCTGGCATTGGGCACTAAAGCTGGCTGCTGTGACCCAAGTGGCTGACTTGAAGCTGTCATAGGCTGCTCGGGAGAGGAACTTGGAGCAGTCCCTGATTCTCGAGGTCAGGGACTGGAACCGTTGGAGGGGTTCCCTGACAAGACTAACCGAAAACCCCAACAGCTCCTGAGTTACAGCCTTCACGTATATGCCTATGTATAATTCATAGGCTTGGATCCGGCACCCCAGCATCGAACCCTGGTAACACTTGCGCACGAAGGCGTTGAGGGCTCTGTCTTCTCTTCCTTGGGGGGGGGGGAGCAGAGGAGTGGGTCTGTCAGCTACACGGGCACCATGAGGGTTTTCTTGGGTGGAGACTTGTATTGGAGGATCTCCAACTCCTCAGTGCGTTGGTCCTCCTCCGCCTTGGTCTGCACCGAGAAGGCTCTGGCCATGTCCTTGACAAAGTCACGAAAGGCTACATCCTCAGTCGGAAGGTCTCAGTTCCGTTTAGTCTCAGGGATGCCTCATCATCTGTCTCCCACTCAAAGTTGAGTGGTGACGATGAATCCAAGGCCCTTCAACTCATTGTCTCGAGACCAGCGCCTCCAGAGGACCTGGAATCTGAGTCACAGAAACTAGCTGGGGAGGACCGGATGCCCAAGGATCAGAACCAGGACCAGGACCAGGACCAGGACCAGGACCTTGACCAATGCTGAGGGCTCACCTGAAGCTGGTGGCGCTCGGAGCTCAGCTCAACAATCGGGGATACCCCCGCAGTTGAGGGCCCAGCCATCTTGGCACATGATGCGAACCAGCCATCAATGCCTGCTGCAGGGCCAGGATAGTAGTGATATTCTGCTCCAGGGCCATCATTCTGGTTTCCAAGCCAGAAGGCTCCACAGCTTTTGGCACGGGCACTGAGGATCTTGGGCCCGGAGCCAGCACTCTGGTGAGTCCATCCTTGGATGAGGACTATGGTCTTAAGGAACTTCGTACGGTCTCTGCCAACAGAGGAATCCTTTTGAGGACCTTGGTAGGGCGCTTCTTGGAGCCACCCGAGCCCCTCCTGGCCATTTTACCAGGTTTCTCTGGTGCAACCTCAGTGGACTTCGAGGACTTTTTCTTCTTCTTCTTCTCGGGGTCCGAGGTCTTCTCGGATGAGCCTCTACCACAGGACTCCATGGATGCTTGAGCCTCGCGGGAAGTGCTGGGCTTGGAACTCAGCATTGGGGAGGCCAGGGCTGAGTCAAAGCTGGGAAACCGTTTTTCCTGCAACTCTGACTTTTTTTTTTTTTATAACCTTTATTTATAATTTTGCAATACAACAAAACATTCAATACACACAATGATTACCCCAAAACAAAACAACGAACCCCGCCTCCCTCCTCCCTGGCTCTCTAAGGCAGACTTTGACAACCCTGCAGCCCAAGTCACCAGACACAAGATGAAAAGGTGTGCCATTATACCTCGCATTAAAAACATGAACGTTCTACTCCTCAGGGAGAAAATTGCCTAATTGTGCACAAGCAGCAAAATTGTCAAGCAATTTCCATTTGCCCACAACTATACCTGTTTTATCTGGGTAATGGAGTTTGCAGTACAACTTCTCGTATCTGGCATATTGACAAACAAGATTCCACCACATATCAAGGCAGAGCTTTCGTGAATCCTTCCAATTTGCAAAGATAGCTTTTAAAGCAATAGCTATCATAAAGTTGAACAAAAAATGGTTTTCTTTATTTAAGCCAGATACATGTGCTGCTGATCTTAAACAAACTATACTCCAAGACAATGTACCAGAAATTTTTAATACAGTTTGCATCCTGTTCCAGATAAGCCTCCAAAATCTCTGAACGTGAGAGCATTCAAAGGTCATATGCATAAAAGTGCCAGTTTTTATCTGACAAGACCAACATTTGCCCGTCGCCGTTTTATCCCACTTGGCCATCTTAACAGGAGTGATATGAGCCCGGTGCATAAAGAAAAACAGAGATTGAGTGACCGCTGCTGACCTAGAGACCCTAGTAATAGGGCCCCAAATGGATCTCCAAGCCTTATCAGGGAGAGGGCTTGAGACCTCCACTTCCCAACTTCTAACCAGCTCCCTCAAAGAAAGCGGTCTGCCGTCCCTCAGGAGTGCATAAATTTTGGACGCTGCTCCCGCCACCCAAGCTGTTTCCGACAGCTGTCGGACTAAACAATCTTCCGAAGACAGCTCAGCAGCACATATATTAGATGCTTTGAGAATATGATGGAGCTGAAGCCACTGAAACAAGGCAGATTCTGGGAGAGAAAATTCCTGCTGTAGAGAGAGGAAGTCTTTCCAGCCCGCAAGGTCAAACACATGCCCTAGACACCAGATACCGCATGCCTGCCATTTCTTCCAAGCAAACCTTTTACCATTAATTTTAAATCTTGGATTCCACCATAACGGTGATCTCCTGCCAGGGGGGTCATCTGTCCCTACACATCGTTTCAACGATAAATAGGCTTCTTGTGTAGCGGAAACCACTTTACCTACTAGGGACTTTTCAGGGTGTTTCATACCCAAGAGCAGCCTAGTTGGACAGGGATAAACAATCCACTTTTCCACCTCTAGCCACACTGGTTTATAATCTAATTTCTCCTCACAGGCCCACAGTGCTCCTTGTTTTAAAAGGAAAGCTTGGTGGTAACTCCAGAAATCCGGGAAATGGACTCCCCCCTTGTCTTTAGCAGCTTTCAGCTTCCTGAGAGCTATCCTAGGCTGTCGACCCCCCCACAGAAATCTACACAAACATCTTTCCACTTCAACATAGAATCCCGGGGCCAATAGAATTGGAAGCATGCCTAACATGTAATTAATCTTGGGCATTAAGGTCATCTTTATTGTTTCTAATCTTCCCCACCAGGAAAAATAGAGGGGCGACCAAGTCAGTACTAAGTGCTTTATGGTCTGCAACATGTCTTTAACATTCTCTTGGATGGTCTGCTCAATGGGAAAGCCATATTTAACTCCTAAATATTTAATATTACCTGTTTCCCAACGAAATGGGAAGGGAGACAACTGCTCAACTTTGACCCTACTATTCATAGGGAAGGCAACTGATTTGGTCCAGTTTATTTTATAACCAGATAACCCAGAGTAGTGCTCTATCAAATTTAAAATCTCTGGGATTCCATGTGGTTGAGTAAATAGCAAAAGGTCATCTGCATAAGCTGAGATTTTAACCTGCCAATCCCCGATTACAAAACCTTTAATGCCTTTGTGCTGTCGTATTGCAATGGCTAGCGGCTCTAAGGCCAGATTAAAGAGCAAGGGAGAGAGAGGGCAACCCTGGCGGGTACCTCGGTGCAGCGAAAAGGAGCGTGAGAGAGTCCCGTTTGCACATATCCGGACCTTGGGATTCACGTATAAAGCTCAAATCATGCTAAGAAACTTTTGACTTAAACCAAACCATTCTAGGGTTTTGAACAGAAAGGGCCATTCCAGCTTGTCGAAGGCCTTTTCGGCATCTAAAGAAATGCCAACATAGGCATCATCTAGACAGTTCGCTCTCTCTATAAGATTGCATAAAAGCCTAGCATTGTCAGAGGTCGCTCTCCCCGGGACGAAACCACACTGATCAGGATGAATCAGCCCTCCCATGTTAATAGCAAGCCGATTCGCTAGGACTGTAGCATAAATGTTATAATCAGTATTTAATAAAGAAATGGGCCTATAATTTGCTACCTGTGAAGGGTCCCTCCCAGGCTTTTCCAATACAATAACCGTGGCCTCCCCAAAGTTTCCTATATGTGAAGAAGAGTTGCCGAGAGCTTCATAATAGATCAGCAAATAAGGGAGAAGATCTTGCCGAAAAACCTTGAAGAATTCTAGCGGGAGACCATCTGGGCCCACTACTTTTCCCGTTGACATACTAGCAATGGCCAATTCGCCTTCCACGGGAATGGTGGTTTGCTCGTTACAGCCGTGACCTGCACATCCACCTTGGGTGTGCTGAATTACTCAATGCACTCCTCCTCCATGACCGCATACATCTTCTTACACACCTTTAACCTCTTAGGGAGGGAATTGGGAAGGTTCCATTCCGACGAGAACATGTTCTTGATAACCTCCAGAAACAGGAAGACTGTTGTGAATTTCCACACCCCCTGTAGGAGCGGATGAACCTGCGGCCCGTTATGCCACTGGAGCATCAGCCAAATACAAGGTGGATGAAACTCAAGCAATCAATGCCACCAGCTCTCCCTTCTGGATCAGGTGGATAATGCCAGCATCCACATGATTCTCTGAAGGCGAAAGCATTTCTTTCTCCACATCAGACTCCTCAATTGAGACATCAGAACCAGTATTCAAGACCAAGTCTCGGACAGAGTCCAGCTGATCCACATCTCCAGATGACCTCTGTCTGGTCACTTAGGAGTTTGAGGGAATCCTGTAGGACTGGTACCCTGAGGCCTGCTCTGAACCAAAAAAAATTGATTTCTGCTACAAACTTCTGCTGTGTTCCAAGCCTTAGACTTGCCGACCTCCCAGTAACTGCCTTGCCAAGTGTTTGTGTGTGTGCATACAGAAGACTGTTGTTCCTGGTCATGCCTACATACAAGAGAACCTGCTTCTCAGGCTTTTTTTCATCCACAGACTGTTCTAATGGCCTTGGTCAGTCACAACAATGTATGAGACCGAATATCATCATCTTCTGCATGTCATCTTTCACCATGGACCCTTTGCAAAATAACCACCTGATGACTACCTCCTGATTCGCTGAGATACTTCACAGTATCTCATGCCAACCAATCATCAAAGTGTGACAAGGACTGATCATAAAGAATGATGTATGCACAGAATAATTTGTGCCATTTTATGCCTTTTGCCTTCCTTGCTGCTTCTAGAAGTACAAAGACACACTGTCTTTTCCCAAGGCTGTTCCACTAACCCTGTGAGACATTCTAGACTCCCACAGACACCTGTAAGGTTCTGTGCTCCCACGCGCTTGCCTCAAATAACTTGAGCCAGCAAAGCTTGCCTAGCTACCTCCTTTGGACTCCACACTGTTCCATATTGCCTCAGATCCCAGCTGCATTTGTCCATCTGGCAGAGCTAAGGTATTGATCTTCTGTCTTCACCCGGGAGAGTAGTAATTAGTCAGCTAGCTTTTTTCTGTACTTTTCTTAAGTGCATAGTGAGCCTGTGATCTCTGGTTGCTAATCAGTGATTTACTGCTATTGCAAAATCATAATCCTAGCACTGCTACAACTCATTACCTCATTTCTCTAGTATAGTCTGTATATCTCTTATTTTTCTATCTAAATAAAACCTAATATATATAGAAACCTGTCTCTCTTTCTTGGCTCATTGCCGGAAAGTCTCACTTAACCCACGGGAAGGGAAGGAAGCAGACTCCCCTAGATATAACAGAGCATACTTTATTTCATTTGGATGCTGATCTGTTGGCTTGTCCAAAAGAATAAGTAATTTTGAATGAGCTACTCCTTACAAATTTGGGGGCTCATTCAAAGGTATGAGTAATTCTGAATGAGCTACTTTAAGATCTGGGACCTCATCGAAAGGGATGGGCTACTTTTTGATTAGGACTTTCATCCAATGGGATGAGTAGCTCTAGCTGAATTACTGGGGACAGTCCTGTGTATTGATTCATTATGGCTGAAGCAGCCGTCAATTACCAAACATACATTCTGTAACTCTGAATTACTGGCATGGTGCCTGGTATGCCTGCAGATTGTGAGAGTATGCACTACTTTATACTGACCAGTGTGCTCACCATAAATCAGAAGATCCCTACAGGACTTTAGAATGGGTATACTTCACGGTTCCATCTACTTAAAAATAAGTTACTGGAAGACTTGTGACATATGCAAGCATTGTCTGAGCAATTTCTTAAAGATCTACACTGTACTCAGACACTGTTGGGTGAGGTGAATGCCAGAATTGTCTGTGAATATGAAAGACTACAGCTTTTATCACAACTGACTGAGGCAAAGAATAAGTCTTGCAGACTGCTCGAAAGATGCTTAGTGTAGCCACTGGGCAGCAGCTTTTGTAACATGGACAGCTCAAGCTGTATGTGAATGTGATGTTTTAGCAGAACTAAGAGTTGTTTTAAAAGAAAAGATTCAACTTCTTAAGTATGAATTAGAATCCCTGGGACAAGTTCAAGTCTTCTTTCAAAGGGAAATTCACGATGTAGTGGACAAACACAGTACAGACCTATAGATTTCTTCTCTGAGTCCCATCCATTGAAACAATGTGCTAATCTTGAAACTGCTTCTTTGAATGCCATAAAACAGCTAGAGCTTGATATTAAGTCTTTACTACCTTTAACAAATGCAGATAATGGGGAATCTCCACATAGATTTGTGGAAGAAACTACCCTAGAGCAGGTTATCTCCAAGAACAGTCCCTCCCACCTCTCTCTTCTACAAATTTTGAAGAAGAGAGACATAAATTTTCTCCAGTAACCCTGGTAGTTCCATATTGTCAGGGAGAAAAAAAGAATATTTCTAGCCACGCTCCGTTTATTGGAGAAGAGCTGAGAATGGAACCCATGCAAGGGGAGGTTCACCTCCATGCTTAGATCCTGAAGCAGCCAAGTCTGTGCTAGACTCTGATTTTGAGTTACTCCACAGTGGGGTTCATTACATGTTAACATGAACAGAAGTAATGCAATTTCAAACCAGTTCACTGATTTGAAAATTTCTCTCCCCTACAGAAAACCAACAGTTAACCTGATGCCTGGCAAACCTCCTGGACTGTAACATTACTGTAAAAATCCAACCAAAACTGCACTCACACTCGCAGAAACCAAGCCAACAAGTCCAAAGTGAGGTGTCAAACTGAAGTTTATTGGAACCACAGAGGAATATACAACCAATCCAACACGGCTGTATTTCAGCAGAGCCTTCGTCAGAGGTCAAAGCTTCAAGTAAAGAATATATAATGTAATAAATAAATAATAAATAAGTACACATATAAAAATTAAAAAGATTAGTAAAATTATTAAAAATATGTAAACGTAAAATGATTAAATGAAGTGAGGTGAGTATATGAAACAAATTAAATGACCATAAAAGCTTTGGTGAAATACATATTACAGAGGAGGGATGTGTGAAAACCACAATACATATATAAAAGTGGAGCATGGTTGTAAATTCTCAACACCACCAATATGTAAGTTTGAATAATTGCCTCCTTTCTTATTTACTGTAAAGTTTTGCAAACATTTGTTTCATTTTGCATAACGTTTTTATTGGCCTTATTGTAAGTTATGAATTTACACTATCTTTTTAATGCTGGATGTTTAACTCATTGTGCCATTTTTTACAGTACTGTCTTTATAATCATTTATTTTGCTCTGTATAGCCTCACTCTAATATATTTTTATACATCATCCAAGTTGGACTACTTATTTAGTTTATTGCTCCATTTGTATATCCGTATTGTGGTTTTTACACATCCCTCCTCTCTGCAATATGTATTTTACCAAAGTTTTTATGGTCATTTTATTTGTTTTTTATATGCTCCTCATCTCACGTTTACATTTACATATTTTTAATGGTTTTACTCATCTGTTTTTAATTTTTATGTATGTGCTTATTATTTATAATTAATTAATTATATTATATATTCTTTACCTGTTCTTTGACACCTGATGAAGGCTCTGCTGAAACACAGCTGTGTCAGATTGGTGGTATATTCATTCCTCTGTGGTTCCAATAAACTTCAATTTGACACTGCGCTTTGGACTTGTTGACTTTTCTTTAAAATGCACAGTGCATCATTAAAACCTGGAATGCGTATTTCATTCCCTTCCTGACTACAATCAGAAGCTAAAATTTAAAATTTAAAACTATTATTCTTGGCACACTTGCCAACAAAAAGCTGCTTTCCCATATGGACAGGAATAATAAATTGCCTGTCCATATTCAAAAGAAATTAAAACTAGTGATCACACATGCTTGCAAACAGACTAGAACAGGTCTTGTGCATGCACGATTTAAATGTGCTGTTAAGTCTTTTTTAATGCAGTCATTTATCAGAGGTACTTTCAAATGCACAAATGTTTGAACCTCTCTTTTCTGCCAGTTTTGCTGTGAAATCTTGCAAACAAGAATACAAGAGTCTGAATTTAATTTCAGCTCCTTCCAGTGTGGAATCTTGTGACACCCATCATGTTCCACAACTGCTAGTCATGTAAAAATGTTCATGATTAACTAATCATGTTTTTCTTTTCTTTGTTATAGGTTTCTGAAAATAAATGTCTTTGTCAGAGTAAAATTAACATTGTTTTATCTTAGTTGTTGTGAAGACATTCCCAAGGGAGTGCATACCAGAGAAAATTCTCTAGAGACAGAATGTACATTTCTGAGGTTACCTGACCACATTAAAATAAAAGGTTTTGTTTAGTTCCTATAGGAAACTGACATTAAGGGTTCCACTCATGGCTATGTTTGGACCAAAGTGAATTTATAAGTACTGTTAAGATGGAGTCAAGTGTGGGACAGATTGAGAGGTTCTTAAGAACATAAGATATGCCATACTGCGTCAGACCAAGGTCCATCAAGCCCAGTATCCTGTTTCCAACAGTGGCCAATCTAGGTCATACGTACCTAGCAGTTTCCCCAAAAGACACAGGTTCCGCAATGCTTGTACTGGGTCAAGCAGTGATATCCTGGGTCCCTTCTTAATAATGGTTTATGGACCTTTCCTCCAGGAACTTGTCCAAACCTTTTTTAAACCCAGCTACACTAATAGCCTTTACTACATCCTCCGGTAACAAATTCCAGAGTTTGATTACACGTTGAGTGAAAAAATATTTTCTTTTATTAGTCTTAAATAGTTTACCCTGTAGCTTCATTGTATGTCCCCTAGTATTTCTAAATTCTGATAACGTAAACAATCGATCTACGTTTACCCGTTCCACTCCGTTCATTAATTTATAGACTTCTATCATATCTCCCCTCAGCCGTCTCTTTTCCAGGTTAAAGAGCCCTAAACTTTTTAGCCTTTCTTCATAGGAGTATCCTTCCATCCCCTTTACCATTTTGGTGGCTCTTCTCTGAACCTTTTCTAATAACTCTATATCCTTTTTAAGATACGGCGACCAGAATTGCACACAATATTCAAGGTGCGGTCTCACCATGGAACGGTATAGAGAAATTATAATATCTTTTGTTTTATTTTACATTCCTTTCCTTATGATACCTAGCATTCTATTTGCTCTCTTGGCTGCCGCTGCACACTGGGCCGAGGGTTTAAACATGTTATCCACAATGACGCCTAAATCTTTTTCCTGGGTGGTGGTTCCTAATGTGGAACCTTGCATTGTGTAACCATAGTTTGGGTTGTTCTTCCCTAGGTGCATAACTTTGCACTTGTCCACATTAAATTTCATCTGCCATTTTGATGCCCAGTCTTCCAATTTATCAAGATCCTCTTGCAATTTTCCACAATCCTCTTGGGTTTTAACAACTTTAAATAGTTTTGTGTCATCTGCAAATTTGATAACCTCACTCGTTATTCCTCTTTCCAGGTCATTTATAAATATGTCAAAAAGCAGCGGACCCAGCACAGATCCCTGGGGTACACCACTATTCACCTTTCTCCATTGGGAAAATTGGCCATTTAGCACAACCCTCTGCTTTCTATCTTTTAACCAGTTCCTGATCCACAGTAGTACACTGCCTCCTATCCCATGACTCTTTAGTTTTGCCAAAAGTCTCTGATGAGGGACCTTGTCAAAGGCTTTCTGAAAGTCTAGATACACTATATCAACCGACTCACCTTTGTCCACCTGTTTATTCACACTTTCAAAAAAACATAACAGATTAGTAAGACAAGATCTTCCTTGTCTAAAGCCATGTTGGCTGTCTCCCATTAGGCCATGACTATCTACATGCTGAGTAATTTTATTCTTTATGATGGTTTCTACCATTTTTCCCGGTACTGACATGAGGCTCACCGGTCTGTAGTTTCCTGGATCACCCCTGGAACCCTTTTTAAAAATTGGTGTTAAATTGGCGATCCTCCAATCTTCAGGTATTAGAGATGATTTTAATGATAGTTCACAGATTACTAATAGCAGGTCTGCAATCTCATATTTCAGTTCTTTCAACACCCTTGGATGTATACCATCCGGCCAAGGTGATTTGCTACTTTTCAGTTTATCTAATAGTTGTAATACATCTTCCCGATGTATTGATATTTCCTTCAATTCTTCCGCACCTTTAAATACCACTTCAGTCATGGGTAACATCCCTACATCTTCCTCAGTAAAGACCGAAGCAAAGAATTCATTCAGTCTCTCCGCTATCGCCTTGTCACCTCTTAGTGCCCCTTTAACTCCTCTATTATCTAATGGACCAAATGACTCTCCCACAGGTTTTTTTGCTACGAATGTACATGAAAAAAATCTTTATTTCGCGTTTTTGCTTCCGCAGCAAGCTTCTTCTCAAATTCTCCCTTTGCCTGCTTTATCAATGCCTTGCATTTGACCTGCCAGTGCTTGTGCTGTTTCCAGGTTTCGTCATTTGGCTCTTTTTTCCATTTCCTGAAAGATGCTTTTTTGGCAACAACAGCCTCTCTGACCTCACCTTTAAACCATGCTGGCAGTTTTTTGGACTTCCTTTCACTTTTCTTAAAGCGTGGAATACAGCTGGTCTGGGCTTCCAAGATAGTATTTTTCAACAACACCCAAGCTTGATGTAAGTCTTTAACCTTTGCCACTGCTCCTTTTAGTTTTTTCTTAACTATTTTCCTCATTTTATCATAGTCTCCCTTTCGAAAGTTAAAAGGTAGTACTGTGGATTTCCTTACTATCCCTCCTCCACTAATTAAATCAAAGGCGATCATGCTATGATCACTATTGCCAAGTGGTCCCAACACCCTTATCTCTTGCACTAGATCTGGTGTTCCACTAAGGACTAGGTCTAATATGGCTTCCCCTCTGGTCGGTTCATGAACCAGCTGCTCCAAGAAGCAGTCATTTATTTCATCTAGGAATTTTATCACCCTAGCATGTCCTGCCATGACACTGAACCAGCCGATACCTGGGTAAAGCACAGTTCCTTACCTGTAACAGGTGATCTCTGGGAACAGCAGGAATAAGTCTTCACATATGGGTACCGTCGGTACCGACGGAGCCTGCACGGGAACGCTCCCCAGCGTCCAGTAAGAAAGCTTTTGGGAGCATCCCACAGCGCCTGCGTGCTGCCTTCCCGCCTTTCCTAATTGCCTTTCTCCAGTTCAAGTTTTAAAGCTGAGACAAAGAGAGAGAGAGGAAAGGAAAGATAAATAGAGAGATACAACTCCTAGGGGAGGTGGGTGGGTTGTGAAGACTTATTCCTGCTGTTCCCAGAGATCACCTGTTACAGGTAAGTAACTGTGCTATCTCCAGGAACAAGCAGGAATGAGTCTTCACATATGGGGACTCCCCAGCTAGAGATGCCAGGGAGATCTCCAAGTTGTGAGTCCCTGAGAAGGGCTCTACCTCACCCCATGGATCTCGGGCATCCACCCAGGGATGGGGGGTAGGAGTTGATTAGGTATGGAACAGGTGTTTGAGAACAGCCTGACCAAACAAGGCATCCCAGCAGGAGTCCTTGTCCAAGCAGTAATGGGCTGTAAAGGTATGAACCGAGGCCCAGGTGGCCGCTCGACAGATTTGGTCGATGGACACAGAGTTTAGATGAGCCATAGAGGCTGCCATGGCCCTCACATTGTGAGCTGTGACATGGCCCTCCAGAGAAAGGTTCTTACTCTGGTAAGCGAAGGAAATACACTGAGCAATCCAATTGGACAGAGTTCTCTTAGAGATTGGAAGTCCTAAATGAGAGGGATCAAAAGCAACAAAGAGTTGAGAAGACTTTCTATGTTGCTGTGTCCTTTGTAAGTAGAAAGCAAGTGCTCTTTTACAATCCAGGGTATGAAGATTCCTCTCTGCACTTGATGCATGAGGTCCTGGAAAAAAGACAGGTAAATACACCTCCTGGTTCAGATGAAATGGTGAGACCACTTTAGGCATAAAGTGTGGATTAGTTTTGAGGACTACCTTGTCATGATGAAACCTTGTATAAGGAGGATTAGCCACCAAGGCCTGAAGCTCACTGATACGGCGAGCTGAGGTGACTGCAATGAGAAAAATAACCTTCCAGGAAAGGAATTTCAAGGAGGTAGTGGCTAAGGTTTCAAAGGGTGGCTGCATAAGCTGGCCAAGAACCAAATTCAAATCCCATGCCACTGGAGGTGGTCTAATGGGAGGTTTAGTTAAAAGAAGGCCTCTCATGAATCTTGCAATAAGAGGATGAGAGGAAATAGGATGTTCATTGAGAGGCTTAAGGTTTGCTGCAATAGCACTCAAATGGACTCTTACTGAATTTGTTTTGAGGCCTGCATGGGATAAATGCAGCAAATACTCTAGTAAAGAATTCAGAGGTATTGCTAGAGGGTTAAGACCCTTCTCCACACACCAAATGGTAAACCTTTTCCATTTAAAAGCATAGGAACGTCTAGTGGAAGGCTTTCTGGAAGCATGAAGGATATCCTTCACTTGCTGAGACAGATGCCAATCTTGAAGGTCTAGGCCTTCAGCAACCAGGCTTTGAGATGAAGAGACTGGGGATTTGGGTGCCATAACGTTCCCTCCTCCTGGGACAGGCGGTCTGGAGCAGATCCCAAGTCCAGGGAGGGAGCTTGAGAGAGATGAAGAAGTAGAGGGTACCACACTTGGCGTGGCCAACGTGGAGCTATGAGGATCATAGACCCCTTGTCTCTCTGAAGCTTGAACAGTGTCTTGGAAATTAGGGGAATGGGTGGAAAGGCATAGAGGAAGTCTTGCCCCCAGTGGAGGAGGAAGGCATCCCTGGCCTGAACTCCCTGACACGGAATCCTGGAACAGAACCGGGGAAGTTTGGCATTCCACGGACTTGCAAACAGGTCTATGTCTGGGGTTCCCCAAATTTGAAAGTTCCTGGCTATCTGGTCCCCATGGAGGGACCATTCGTTTGGAAGCAGAACTCGACTGAGTCTGTCTGCCCAAGAGTTTTGAACCCCTGGAAGATACACTGCCATGAGATGAATCTGATGCTCTCTGGCGAAGGCCCACAATCTCAAAGCTTCGTTGCAAAGCGACAGAGAGCCAGTCCCGCCCTGCTTGTTCACTTAGAACATGGCTACTTGGTTGTCTATATGGATGAGGACTGTCTTGTAGCTGAGCAGGGTGTGGAAGACTCTGAGAGCTAGCAGAATTGCTCTGAGCTCTAAGAGGTTGATATGTAGAGATGTCTCCTGTGGAGACCAGATGCCCTGGGTGGAGAGATCTTGTAGATGAGCTCCCCAAACCTTTGGGGAGGAATCTGTTGTGAGGGTTGCTTGGGGTAGCAACTGTTGAAAGGGGGACCCCAGCAACAGATTTTGAGTGGACCTCCACCATTGGAGGGACCAAAAGAGGCGACTGGAGGTTGCTATTTTGTCTGACAGGCAACCTGATGCCTGGGTCCATTGGGTAGACAGAGTCTACTGAGCTGCCCTCATGTGAAGGCGAGCGTAAGGAACCACATGCACGGTGGATGCCATGTGGCCTAACAGTTGTAACATCTTGAGCAGTTAAATGGATTTTAACTGAATTTGAGAGGCTAACTGCACCAAGCATAGGCAACGGGCCTGGGGAAGATAGGCCCTTGCAGTTGTGGTATCTAGCAAGGCCCCTATGAACTCCAATGACTGAGTAGGGGTGAGTTGTGATTTTGGGATGTTTATCACAAGTCCCAGATACTGAAGAACACGCCTTGTGCAGGCCAGGGAAGTCTGGGCCTCTGACTGGGATGGTGCTCAGATAAGCCAGTCGTCCAGATATGGGAATACAAATATTCCTAGAGTGCGTAGAAATGCAGTTACTACTGCCATGCATTTTGTGAACACTCTTGGAGCAGAGGCCAGACCGAAAGGAAGCACTCTGTATTGGTAGTGCTTTCCCTGATAAAGGAACCAAAGGAACCTTCTGTGTGTTAGATGGATGAGGACATGGGTGTACGCATCCTTGAGATCTAGAGAACAAAGCCAATCCTGACTCTGAAGGTATGGAAGGAGAGCACCGAGAGAAATCATCTTGAATTTCTCCTTGCATAGAAACTTGTTCAATTCTCTGAGATCTAATATGGGTCTGTAGCCCCTTGTTTTCTTTGGGATAAGAAAATAGGGGGAGTAGAACCCTGAACCCTGTTGAAGAAGGGGTACTTCTTCTATTGCCCTTTGGGCAAGAAAGGTAGCAATCTCCTGACCCAGAAGGTCGAGGAGAGATGTTGGAGAATTGAACTGTCTCACCATAGTGTGAGGAGGAATGTTTAAGAAATGAAGCTTGTACCCCTCCTTATGATGGAGAGGGTCCACTGCTCTGCTGTGATTTGTTCCCATCTGGGAGCAAAATGAGCTAGCCTTCCTGGAATGGTGAGAGGCTCTGGTTCTTCTAGAGCCAGAAAGGCTAAGTTCTCTAGTTGTAAGTCAAAGGCCCTGAGGAGGCTGAGGCTGTTGGGCCGTAGCAGTCCTTGTAGCCTTAGGCTTGGCTTGTTTAGGTTGTTGCTGACGCTTTGCAGCAAAACGATCTGTAGAAGATGCCTGGAGACCATAACCAGGATAATATTTCCCTTTTTTGGGAAAGGAAGTCTTTTTGAATAACCTTTTTCTAGCAGGAGCAGAAGTAGATTTTGAAAGTCTATCTAAGGCAGAATTTAAAGCATCCATCTGAGTGGCCATTGCTTGCCAATCCTTACCAAAAAGGTTTTCACCTGTGCAAGGAAGATTTCCTAATCCATCCTGGACCCAGGGTTCCGAATCAGAAACTTGCAACCAAGCAAGTCTGCGTGCCCCTATGGCAATAGCCGAGGCTCTGCTGGCACACTCAAAAGAGTCAAAGGCTGCACGGTTGGAGAATTTGGACACATCCTGGGCATGTTTAAGCCAGGTGAGAAACTCTTCCCTTTTATCTTCTGAGATAAAAGGAGATAAAGCTAGCAGATGATCTGTAACTTCTTTTAGAAACATCCCCATATAGAGACTATAAGAGTTGATTCTGGCAGTAAACATATTGGCTTGGAAAATTCTCCTGCCAAAAGCATCTAAGGTTCTGCATTCTCTTCCTGGAGGATTAGATGAGTGTCTTTTAGCACTCTTTATCTTTTTCATAGCAGACTCCACCACAATAGAGTGGTGAGGAAGCTGAGTTTTATGAAAGCCAGGACAAGGAGAAACACGGAACATGGTGTCCAACCTGCGAGAATGAGGGGAAGTAGTAAGAGGTGTCTCCCATATGCCCAACATGTGATCATAAAGGATCTCATGAATTGGTAAATTAGCTGCCTCTTTAGGAGCCTTAGGATATTGTAAAATATCTAATTTCTTGGCTCTAGGCTCTGGTTCAGGGGCCACTGAAATAGAGAGGCCCCTGGCCACTTTCCTATTGAAGTCTCGAAAAGACAAGTCTTCTGGAGGAGACATTCTTCTTTTTGGAGAAGAGGGCTCCTGAGGAAGGAGTACCGATGCTTTGACAGAAGCCTCTGATTCATCAGAGTCCTCAGAAGAATCGAAGTATCGCCTGTCTGGATGCTCTTGCAGGGCACGATATGCGTACCGAGTGGTATCGACATCGGAGTGATCGGTACCGATGGGCATCACAGGACAGGGTACCGCTGCAGTCGACAGCGATGCCGATGCAATCGGTACCGGCACCGGAACCGATATCGGTGCCGGTGCCGGAACCGGTACTGCCAACAGAGTTTGTTGCGGTACCGGAGGCGTCGCAGCTTGTATGAATGCCGTGATGGCACGCTGCATGGTCAGAATATTCTGATCCATCGACGCAACCAATGTCTGGATGTCGGTACCAGTGGAGACCACCGGTACCCCAGAACATGGCAACAGGTGATCGGTCGAGGCCACGCCATCGATGTCAACCTGTGACCCCATAGATGAAGCTTTGGAAGCCGGAGCCTCCCGCCGGGGTAATTTTGCCGGTGCAGGATCCTCGAGGGCAAGCCCGGAGGCATCTCGATACTTAGAGGGAGATCTACCCTTCGAGGACCTGCTGGACTTATGTTTGGTTACCTGAGATCCATGGGAAGAAGACGAAGCCCTGGAAGATGTCGATGCCACCGAAGCTGCATCAGAGGGAAACAGGGTACTGAACTTTGCCGCTCAATTCTGTCAACCTCTTTTAGACATCATGGAACAGGACTCATAATTGGTGATGAAGTGGTCAGGACCCAAACATTTTAGACACCAGTCATGGGTGTCGGTGATAGAAAGAGTACCGCTGCACTTCGTGCACTTTTTAAACCCGGAAGTGGGCTTTTCCATGAGGAAAAATCTTGTAGGCCCAAGGCCGAAAAGACAAAATTGCACAGAAGTGGAAAAACGGTAGATTTTTTTTTTTTTTTTTTTTAAAGAAGAAAGAAAGACCGGTAGTACCGGTCCGACGTCGAAGAAGGCAGACGCGCGACCAAAGAAATAAAGAAAAATAAAGAACTTCTTCAGCGGTGACAGGAACACGACCTGCTGGCTCCGCGGAAAATAAGAACTGGAGAGAGGCGGTTGAAAAGGCGGGAAGGCAGCGCACAGGCGCTGTGGGATGCTCCCAAAAGCTTTCTTACTGGACGCTGGGGAGCGTTCCCACGCAGGCTCCGTCGGTACCGACGATACCCATATGTGAAGACTCATTCCTGCTTGTTCCTGGAGATTTGAAATCACCCATTATTATTACCACGCTGTAACTTTTGTTAGCTTCCTTAATTTCTTTAAGCATTTCATCATCCATTTGTTCATTCTGGCCAGGCGGTCGATAGTAGACCCCCAATGCCATCGCCTTCCCCTTTTTACATGGAATTTCAATCCATAGAGATTCTACAGCAAATTTTGGTTCCTGCAAAACTTTAATCCATTCTGACTCAATGCCCTCTCTAACATAGAGCGCAACCCCTCCACCAATTTGATCAGCTCTATCATTACGATATAGTTTGTACCCAGGTATCACAGTGTCCCACTGGTTGTCCTCCTTCCACCATGTCTCTGATATTCCAATCATATCTAACCTCTCATTTAGTGCTATATATTCTAACTCTCCTATCTTATTTTTTAGACTTCTAGCATTTGCATACAAGCATTTTAGAGACTATTTTATTCATATTAATTTGGCTATTGGTAGACATGGGTAATTTGGGATCTTTAAGCTCTGTCTGCTCTATACTCAAGGGCATTTGGGCTACTTTACTCTTTTTTGGAACCTCTCTGCTTTTGGTAGTATCCTTCAAGGATACATTCTTCCGAACCATCCACTCTTGGGTGACTGTCGGCTTTCCCCTATCATCTAGTTTAAAAGCTGCTCTATCTCCTTTTTAAAGGTTAATGCCAGCAACCTGGTTCCATCCCGGTTAAGGTGAAGCCCATCCCTTCGGTAGAGCCCCTCCTTTCCCCAGAATGTTCCCCAGTTCCTAACAAATCCAAACCCCTCATCTCTGCACCATTGTCTCATCCACGCATTGAGACTCCGGAGCTCTGCCTGCCTTTTGGGCCCTGCACGTGGAACGGGAAGCATTTTGGAGAACGCTACCCTGGAAGCTCTGGATTTCAACTTCCTACCTAAAAGCCTAAATTTAGCCTCCAGAACCTCCCTACCAAATTTTCCTATGTCATTGGTACCGACATGTACCAAGACAGCAGACTCCTCCCCAGCACTATCTACCTCTGCTACCTTCGCACCAGGCAGGCATGTTACCAGGCGATCCTCACGTCCACCAGCCACCCAGCTATCTACATGCCTAAGGATCGAATCACCAACTATAACGGCTGTCCTAACCCTTCCCTCATGGGCACATGGCCCTGGAGAAACTTCCTCTGTGCGAGAGGGTTTTACATCACCTGGAGAACAGGTCCTAGTTACAGGATCACTTCCTGCCACACCAGGGTGATGCTCTCCTGTCACGTGACCTCTCTCCTCCATGGCAACAGGGATGCTGCCAGACTGGAGGTGGGACTTCAGGACTATATCCCTGTAGGTCTCGTCTATGTACCTCTCTGTCTTTCTTATGTTTTCCAAGTCTGCTACTCTAGCCTCTAGAGAACGGACTTGTTCCCTGAGAGCAAAGAGCTCCTTGCACCTAGTGCACACGTAAGACCTCTCACCAACTGGGAGAAAATCATACATGTGATACTCAATGCAAAAGACTGGAAAGCCCCCATCTCGCTGCTGGACTGCTTTCTGCATCTTAGTTTTTAGTTTTTGTTTAGATCTTTAAGTTCTTTACTTAATAAGGGTTGCTATGGATATTTATACCAATAAAACTGTACCTAATACGTTTAATATACTTTGTTCACCTAAAGCTTAATTGATCTCAGGTCCTTAGTGTATGACTGATTTTGGTAATGAACTTCACCTGAGAGCACCTTCTGTCTTTTAAGATGTGTAAGTACCTATAAAGCTACGATTATCCCAGGGGTGAGTGGGTGTGGGGAGGGAGGGAGGGAAATAACACTTATTAAAAGAGGGCTGCTACACAGTACCCTGTCCTGTGCTGCTGAGGTAAGCTATATTCTTATTTGATTTAAATTATAGCTCTTTGCTGCTGCTAGGCTTTAACGTATTATGAAATTTAAACTACAAGCTCTCTGCTGGGTTCTAAATTTAACCAGAAAGCTCTCTTCTGTGTTTTTAAATTTAAACTAAAAGTACTTTGCTGATGCTAGGCCCTGAGAGACTATTAAATGTAAACTACAGCTCTCTGCTGGGTTCCAAATTTAACCAGAAAGCTCTCTTCTGTGTTTTTAAATTTAAACTAAAAGTACTTTGCTGATACTAGGCCCTGAGTGACTATTAAATTAAAACTACAAGCTCTCTGCTGGGTATTTAATGTAACCAGAAAGTTCTCTTCTGTGTTTTAAATTTAAACTTAAACTGCTGATACTAGGCCCTGACTGATTTAACAAAAAATAGTGGGTTCACAGATTACATAGCTTTAATAGAAAGAATTCCTTTCAGAAAATTTCCAGAAATATATACTCACAATTGCAGATCTCTCTCCAGAAGTAACAGTTCCCTTTTCTAGTCTTTCAAAACTGAGGATCACAGAGCTCTGGTTGAGCTATTTATGCCTGTGCTGCTGAGGTAAGCTGTGACCAACTTCCTGGAAGATTAACAGTCCTTGTTTGGATAGAAGGAGTCTTTCAAAATGGCCTTTTGAACTGCCACCTGGTGTTAACACCTATTGAAAAAGTTTCACAGGTCTCTTGCCCCCTAGGTAGGAGGCCTCTTTGTAAAAGTCTCTAGAAGACTTTATTTGCTGCTCAAAGAGTACTGACCCTGTTTTGCCTTTTGTGCTAATATATATTCTTATTTGATTTAAATTATAGCTCTTTGCTGCTGCTAGGCTTTAACTTATTATGAAATTTAAACTACAAGCTCTCTGCTGGGTTCTAAATTTAACCAGAAAGCTCTCTTCTGTGTTTTTAAATTTAAACTAAAAGTACTTTGCTGATGCTAGGCCCTGAGTGACTATTAAATGTAAACTACAGCTCTCTGCTGGGTTCCAAATTTAACCAGAAAGCTCTCTTCTGTGTTTTTAAATTTAAACTAAGGGGTATGTTTACTAAACCGTCTTAACGTGCGCCCGGCAATAGTGTGCAGGCTGCCATAAAAGGAGTGGGCGTTTCAGTCTTAAAGTAGCAAAACGGGATTAGCGCACGATAACGTGCGCTACTGCGCACATTATCGGGCGAAGCGCCGCTAAGCGCGTTAACGCGTGGTACTCTTAAGTAGGCGCCCAGACATGCAAACATAGAAACAGAGGTGTAGCACAATGGTTAATACACTGACTGATGATACAGGGGTCATGAGTTCGATCCCCCAGTGTGCCTAATGCATAAGGCTGGCTAAGGCAGCACCCTTTACGTTTAGGTAGTGAGTTTTGAGGCATGTTACTTTTATTTTAATTAGTGCTGTCAGCAAACACACCCTCATGGTGGCGTAACCTAAGGTGCCGTATAAGGCACCCCATAACGCACTCCATAGGATACATTATAAAGTGGGAGGAGTGGTCTAGTGGTTAGGACAAGGTACTTCAGGCCGGAGGGCCGGGAGTTCAAGTCCCACCTGGGGACAGCAATCTCAGGCCGGAGGGACTGGGATTTCTAGTCCTATAGGCACCCCTTGTGGTCTTGGGCAAGCCACTTAACCCTCTACTGCCCATGTTCCCTGTAAGTATTAGTGTATGTGTCTCATATCCCCACGTGTTAAATGTATCCCCCAATTGACCGCTTTGACCCGGTGAAAAGCGGGATATAAATACAGCTAAATAAATAAATAAAATAAATAAATAAAGTGCACTGTCCACCAAGGCACCCTATAATGTCCACTATAGGACACCTTATAAGGCGCTTGATAGGGCGCCCTATAAGGCGCCTTATAGGGCGCCTTATGAGGCACCTTGAGGTTACAGTACTCTGAGAGTGTTGTTGCTGGCAGCACTAATGTACATTAAAAATAGACAATGCCGGGGAGAATCGCCGCTGTGAGGGAGCTGCCGTGCATTTTTTCAGCTGCACGGTTCAGCGCAGCGGGACCTGGAGGAGGCTTACTTGGTGATCGGGCAGGCGGGAGGAGGACGTGCCTTGGCCCGGAGGACCCTGCTGTGCCCTATAAAGCCCTCCGGTGTTGGAGAGAGCAGCCGGGAGAATCGCCGCTGTGAGGGAGCTGCCGTGCATTTTTTCAGCTGCACGGTTCAGCGCAGCGGGACCTGGAGGAGGCTTACTTGGTGATCGGGCAGGCAGGAGGAGGACGTGCCTTGGCCCGGAGGACCCTGCTGTGCCCTATAAAGCCCTCCGGTGTTGGAGAGAGCAGCCGGGAGAATCGCTGCTGTGAGGGAGCTGCCGTGCATTTTTTCAGCTGCACGGTTCAGCGCAGCGGGACCTGGAGGATGCTTACTTGGTGATCAGGCAGGCGGGAGGAGGACGTGCCTTGGCCCGGAGGACCCTGCTGTGCCCTATAAAGCCCTCAGGTACTGTACGCGGCCGCGTGTCGCGGCCTAAAGGGGCGTGGCCTAAAGGGGCATGGCTCAAGGGGCAGGACACGCCCCTTTGGCACACGTGAGGTGTTCGTGTGTCGTGTCTACGTTAGTGTGGTTCACATTACCATGGGCAAAAGGAAAGCTAAGGTTGGTAACAAATCTGGTGTTGGAGGCTCGGGAGAGAAAGTGGTGGGTCCCATGGATAAACATGTGACTGCCCTGCTGCCTGGAGATCAATCTCCGGAGGAGGTCTCGTTGAGCCCTGTCCTCCAGTCTCCTCCTCTGTTCCCTCTCCCTGCTCTTTCGTCCACTATTTCAAGAAGTCCTCCTGAGCAGATTCCCCCAGTTTCACTTCCTGTATTTCCATCTGCTACAGAGCCTGGGACTTTACCATCTCCTACTGGGGAAGTAACTCTTAATGACATATGGTCTGCAATTCAAAAAATAGATATACGTTTAACTTCTACTGTATCCTCCTTGTGTAAATTTTCCCAAGATGTGGTGGATAAGCTACAGTTTATGGATAATCAGTTAGGTTCTGTTGTAAAGCTTGCAGCTCGCTCTGATTCTCAGCTTCAATCCTGCCGTAATTCTGAAGTTGTGTTTATGCGTGATTTCTCTGCCATTTCCTTCCGGCTTGAGACTCTTGAGAATCGTGCTAGAGCATGCAATTTACATCTTTTGAATTTTCCTGTAACACACCTACTATCCTCTGAAATATTGTTGGGAAAGTATTTCCTGGAGATATTGCATTTGGAGGGGGATTTTCATACGACTCAGACAATCCATATGTATTACCTGCCTTTGGGTTCTTCTTCCACTCTTCGGGCTGTCGGGGCCTCTGCCCCTTCAGCCTCCTCAGTGGATCAAAATTTAACAGCATTCTTGGAAGATTCTCTGGATATTATTTCAAAACGTAACACTTTGGTAGTTCAGTTTGTTTCTGAATCTGCCAAATTGTGGATTTTGAGAGCGTATTTTAAACACCGGCTTGCTCCCTTTTGTGGTCAGGCCATCCAGATCTTCCCAGATGTCTGTCGTTACACGCAGATTCGGCGTAAGCAGTTTCTGCTATTAAAACCACAGGTAGTAGCTCTTGGGGCAACTTGTGGTCTTGGGCAAGCCACTTAACCCTCCATAGCCCATGTTCCCTGTAAAATAGTTCTCTGTGTGCTGTGCTTTCCTGTCTAATCAATGTGTTTATACCTCAAAAATTTCCTGTCATGATTTGACAATTTCCAATCTGTAATCAAAAACCGCTGCTGATCGCTGGAAGTAGCGGTATACAAATGTATACTAAATAATAATAAATAATAACTTTCTTCCTTGAATTTCCCTGTCGCTGTGTGATCACTCTCGGGGGACAAACTTTTGTATATAATGATGTTAATGCCTTGAAACGTTTTCTGGATACAAAAGCAGAGGGAGGTTCGATAGTGGAGGAATGATTTTGTTTTTAGCTCCCTTTTGTAACCTCTTATTTCTCATATTAGGATGGTATATTTTCCTATGTTGTATGAGGTGATTTCTCCCCTTGATGTGTTTCCTTTTCAATTGTGGGGAAAATTTTCTTTTCTGTATTTGATATTTCTTCTGTTATAAGTTTGTTTGCAATTTCTTGATGTATTGGAAAATCCTTAAATAAAAATTATTAAAAAAAAAAAAAAAATAGACAATGCATCAGACAGCCCTATCAAATAACCTCACCATGGGTTTGAACCCATGACCTCTGGCTTCACAGGCAGTGAAGTAACCAGTGGGCTACAGCTGCTAACAAACCCCTGGCTGGCTGCAGAAGGACTGCACGTCACCACACAAACTGTCTGCTGTGGTTACCAGGATAGGGTTAACCAACCCATACCCATGATGCACTGCACATGCAAATCAGCAGTCGACAGATGGGCACAAGATGGGGTATGCACCCCCCACAGCACCTCGGCCTTGTAGGGGGAACTGACCGTGTGTGGTACTGGCACAAAGTAGCCACAGACCATCACATTGTGCGGGTACTGTGCTCACCCTGAGGGTGAGGTGGGGCGCCCAGCACCAGGTCCACAGTACCTTTCATGGCTGAAATATGCTGCAGGTCCCCATCAGTGCTACTGTGTGTGATAGGTAGTTCCTGCAGACACTCCTAGGTTGCATCTGTGTCCTGTTGTATTTCTCAGTCATGTCTAGCCTTATGGGCTATGATGCATCCAGAATAGTGCATATCCTGTGTTGGTGCCATGGTTACATGATGTAGGTGAAGGGGGGGGGGGTTGTTTGGACCCATAGGCAGAATATGTACCACCACACAACCCACCCTCTGGGGCTCAGAGTGGGAAACAGGATCACCCACCAATAGATCCAAATTCTACCTCCCTGCAATGGTAGCAGTAGAGGGGACCATCAACCCCAATCCTGCTGGGGAAACAGACACCCTACAGGGCAGGCAATGCAGAGCTGTACTCATCCATAAAGCAATAGCAGACAGTAGGCCTGGAAATGCTCAGCTGCCCCCCACCACTATCTGACATTTGCCAGCAGCAAGCCTCCAGCCCCTGCACCCTGCAAGGTGTTCCAGCAAGACACATACTAGCTGCAGACAGTCTGCTAGCTAGTCCATAGTGCATGGTCCTGGAGGAGATGCATGTACCCAGAACTGGGATGTCAGCATACACACCAAGCAGATAAGTCAGTGATTGGGCCCCAAAAAGGACCCATAAATATCACATGAGAAAAATGCTATATAGCACTATGGGGGAACCTAGCCATGCCATGGTCACTGCTCAGTCAGGGTGAGAGTGACCTCCCAGCAGGACATGCTGTGGCCATGCTGTCCGTGCAGGTGGTACCGGGCACTATAATGTCCGAGCCATTGCCCTATGCCCTGTGCAGATGCGGTCAGGCCAGGCCACCCTATCCAGGCTATTCTCACAGTACCTTGCTCCTCATTATGCACATTGGCAGGCCAATACTGGCAACAGTGCTAGCAGTGTGGGCTGTGGAGGGTGTTGGCAGCCACCACACACTGGATAGACAGACACACACTCCACACACCTATGCCAGCATTGTGCAACTATAGAGGTGTTTGGGAGCCCTGGCCACCACACCAGTCCTGGGCACAGTGCAGGCATGGCTATGGTACGCAATACTGTTGGGGTCACTCTGTCAGACACCAGACCTGAGGCACACTCCACAGACATCAGAAAGGTTGCTATGATGCAGCTCAATCAGCTAATTGTGCTTAACGTAGGAATTGCTATCTGCCAGTTATCATAGCAACCTTTTGATAGCTGTGTACAGTTTTCCCATGTTTAGGGTGGCATTGCTAAGGTATGCAAGTGCTAGTATGGGGAGATGCACGCAGGGCCCAACATCCTGCCTCTCCAGGAGGCTTTGGATAATGGAGCCTGTGGGTGCAGGTGTGTCTGCCCCTGTTGGCCGCTGCTCTAGGGCAGAGGTTCCCAACTCCAGTCCTGGAGGGCCAAACACTGTTCGGGTTTTCATGCTGTCCCTAATGAATATGCATGAGATACATCTGCATACCATGGGGGCAGTGCATAGCAATGCAGAACAGCCACATTTATTAGAGGCAGCATGGAACCTGAATGGTGTATGGCCCTCCAGGACTGCATTTGGGAGACTCTGCTCTAGGTAATGCGCATGTTTATGGTGTCTGTGCTCTGTAGGGTAAAATGTAGGTGTTTTGGGCATGTCTACGTCATCTGCACTACAGGTTCTGTCTGTATTAGGACGTTGTAGTAGTGGGTAAAATATGGGGGCTGGGTTGGCAGGAACCACAGCTGGGACTTGAACCTGTGACCTTCTGCTCCTGAACACACTGGCGGTGTGCACTGCACCACTGTGTTGCCACAGAGACAGTGCATTTCCTGGGGATACCATGACTGTTCGTCAGACAGGGCCTGTCTGTTGCAGTGCATGGAACCCACCTACACAGGGCTAGGCCACGGTCTGCTCTGGGCAGCTGCCACTGCCCCCTCCACCACCAGTACCCTGCTGACATGCCCATCTGCTGGTGCTGCTGGTGGAGCGCAGTATCAGGCCATCCATTGTACGGGTAGGCAGCTGCCTATGGTGCAGGTTCTGGGGTAGGGGTGCCTGCATAGCTGTCCATGCTTCCTCCCAGCACTGCCTGCCAATGTTCTGTGTCCTTGGGGGTACCTGCTGGGTACTATCCCCTGTGACACTGTGGGAAGCACACTTGTGCCCATGCTGGGCCCTCATTAGTTGCTGTCTGGCTGCTCTACTGTTTCAGCATTCCTATGGGCCACCTAGGCATCACCCTAGTCCGCACTGTGCCCCAGCTGCAGCACAGCATGTGCCGTCTGCAGCCCTCTGTGTCCCCTTTCCCAGAATCTGTCCACTTGCCCATTCCGACATGCCCACCCTGCTGTTGTGAAACATGTGCATGCCATAGGAAACCTGCCCAATGGAGAGGGAAACCCTGATCAGCACTATTTCACTGTGGGATCATTCACCTTGTATGGGGATGGAGCGTAGACCCTTCCAAAATTCATATCCTTTTTTTGTAGCTTTCTTGGGAGTGTTTTTAGATGTTTCCCATTCATATCACTATTGCCCAGCTTGGTTATGTTTTTTTAAATATTTTGTTGGGGTCATTTTCAATGTTTATTTGCACTTTTGTTCCATGCACATGTATCACACTTATCAACTTTTTTGTGGGTTTCCCTGATTTTGCTGTACATTGCTGACAGAAATGGTTTCTCTTCCCTTTAAATCAGCTCTAACGTCATGGTTTCACTGGCGTTAGTTTTCAGCCTCGGATTTCACAGCATTAGTGTGCAGAGAGCCTCTTCCCTCCCATTCTCCACCCATTGACCCCTTCTCTCTGCCCCTGGGGAGCCTTCCTCCGCCCTCCGGGAGCCTTTCCCCGCCTTCAGCGCTCATTTGCACTGCTGCGTGCGTTATCGCGCGATAAGGTACCTATGCACCTTAAAAAGCGCCCTTATCACGCGATAATGTCACAGAGCGCACATTAAGATGGTTTAGTAAACATACCCCTAAAAGTACTTTGCTGATACTAGGCCCTGAGTGACTATTAAATTAAAACTACAAGCTCTCTGCTGGGTATTTAATGTAACCAGAAAGTTCTCTTCTGTGTTTTAAATTTAAACTTAAACTGCTGCTACTAGGCCCTGACTGATTTAACAAAAAATAGTGGGTTCACAGATTAAATAGCTTTAATAGAAAGAATTCCTTTCAGAAAATCCCAGAAATATATACTCACTATTGCAGATCTCTCTCCAGAAGTAACAGTTCCCTTTTCTAGTCTTTCAAGACTTCTTGTTCTATGGAACTGAGGAAATTCTCTCTGAACCTCAGAGAAAGGCTTTACAGAGTCAGGGGAAGTTGCCCTAACAATGGTTCAGTCTAACTCATTTGCTGTTTGTGAATATTTCCTACGCAGCTTTCTACCTACCTACACCTGAAGGGAAAGGTGCAGAGCTTTTGGAGTCTGTAAGTTCTAATTTACATCTGAATTCACGTGTCACTTCCTAGAGCTGGCAAACCTCCAGAAGTGGTTTGACTTCATTTTGTACATAGTTTGAAATGAAGCAAGAAACTTTAATTTCCATTTCCAATTTTAAGAAGAGATCTTAATTCAGCATTTTATCCTTGCTCAGCCTTTCTCATTAGACACTGAGCACATGCAGATATAGTGAAGTATAGCATTTTGGAGCCACATAGAGGACAATCTCTAGGCTCAAAGGATTTTTAAAAAGTCTCTTCGGTTAATAATAATTTAGATTTTATGAGGCTCTAAGTGAAACATACTTATAGAATAGGAAAGAGAAATATTTGAACCTCTACAGATGCAGAAATTGCACAAAGATCCAAATTTGCTAACTGATTCCATCCTGCATAAGATGAAGGAATTTTCCCACAATTTCACTGTTTAAAAAGACTAATACTAACCTAGAACAGGACAGCCTGTTTGTTTTATTTTACAGATGGAGAACTACACCTTAAAGGTCCTCTCCTTGATTGTGCTGTTAGCTGGATCCGAAATTGCCAAATTGATTGGGTCTGGCCTGCTATCTCTCATGCTGCACGATACATCTGGATACCTGATCACGCAGGCCCAGATGGTCATACAGAAATGTTGACATGTTTTACAGAAACACTTTAATATTTCTGATCCATGCATGCCTAACACAAAATCATGGTTAAGAGCACACATGGACTATGCCACTGTCAATGTACAGACTATTTGGAGCCAGTTGGAGAAGGTTATGATCCAACCCTGATACAGAATAGCGCGGTACATAAGAGAATGTAAAGTAAATAAATAAATAACTCATGCTGCAAGAATACATTAGACATAGAAGATTTATAGGATTTGCTGTTGGTGCCTTATTTACCGCCTTAGGTTCCTTATTTGCTTTAACCATGTCTATTGCTAATGCTACATCTCTAAGTAAACTCCAGAATAATATCTAAGAGTTAAGAGCTGATATGAAAAATATTAGAACCTAGATTCATTCACAATAAGGTCAATTAATACCCATGGCAAGACTATATGTGATACTGTTACTATGGCTAACCTCCATTCTAAACAAGTTGTCCAGAACAAAGCAGAAATGACTATGATTAAAGGTCTCTTTAATAAACATATTTTTATGCAACCAGTGCATGAGCTTACTTATGATTTGCTTAGAGAACTAGATAACAGAATCAGTAACTTGATGCAAGGATAGATTCCTCCATACCTGGTACCCACAGACCTTATTACTAAAGTCTTTGCTAAGATAACTAGAAATAGCATTGAGCAACTCCAGATCCAAATTGGCTTCCACATGGGAAATGCTATTCCACTGTATGAAGATGTACATAGCATGGAAATGCCTATCTGGTGAATTAGCCTTTCATTGTGGCGGATAATGTGTGCCAGTTGAAACAAGTAATTAATGTTGGCACCAGGTCTGAAAACATTTACCTACATGTTGACAGACCTGATTATTTAGCCTCCCATTATGATGATCCACAACAATATCGTGTATCTAATTTAGACATATGTCAACACACCACGGACATTCATTGGTTGTACCCAGATAAACCTTTCCTGAAGAACACTACTGACCAGGGGCGGCTCTATAATGAGGCTGAGTGAGGCGGTGGCCTCAGGCGGCAACTTTTTTTTGGGGGGGGGGGTGGCAAAAATTTCCCCCAAAAAGCCCGCCTTACTCGGCCTTCAAAAACAAAAAATTTTAAAAAACTGATAGGAAGAACAGCTGCCACCACCATTTCCCATCAGCGTCAGTGGGCTTAACAGAGCCGCGAGAAAGGGAAACTCTCCCTTCGCGGCTCTGTAAAGCTGGCGGCGGTGCTGAGGGAGAGAGGAGGGGTCTGCCTGGGCGACCACGAGGCACTTTCTTCTGCCACTGCCATGGTGGCAGCGGCTTCAGCAGCCAGTTTCTTCAAGTGGGCTGATGGGGGGGGGGGGGTAGGACTGGTAATGGGCTATGGGAGGGATAGGACTGGAAGTGAGCTGATGGGGGGCTTAGGACTGGAAGTGAGCTGATGGGGGGGCTAGGACTAGAAATGTGCTGATGGGGGGGTTAGGACTGGAAGTGGGCTGATGGGGGCTAGGACTGGTAATGGGCTGATCAGGAGGGGGGCCAGGGCTGGTAATAGGCTATCGGGGGTGGCTAGGACTGGAAATGGGCTGATGGGTGGTTAGACCTGGAAATTTGCTGATGGGGGTTAAGAATGGAAAAAGGGCTGATCGGGAGGGGGGTTAGAACTGGAAATGGGCTGATGGGGGGGGTTAGGACTGGTAATGGGCTATGGGGGGTTAGAACTGGAAATGGGCTGATTGGGAGGGGGGCTAGGGCTGGTAATGGGCTATCAGAGTAGCTAGGACTGGAAATGGGCTGATGGGGGGTAAAACTGGAAATGGGCTGATAGGGAGGAGGGGCTAGGGCTGGTAATGGGCTATTGGGGGTGGCTAGGACTGGAAATGGGCTCATTGGTGGGGTTAGGCCTAGAAAAGGGGTCATTAGTGGGCTAGGACAGGAAATGGGCTGATTAGAGGGCTAGGACACAGTATTGGGGAACTGCATCTCTTATTTATCTGATGTTGCATTGCATGTGGACTCTGGCTTCTTGGGGTTTCAATTTAAATTTTGTCTACATATTTTTATTTTTACTTTAGATTGTGGTTACTACTTCTGTACTTGGTGAGGGTTGATGTTGTGACTGTGTGACTGAGGTCAGGTGTTCTGTTAACATGGAATTTGTGCATAAAGATCTATACTGTACTGTAGTAATTTGACTTGTTCAGCTTTTCAAATAGGTGTATGGATGTTCCAGGGAAAACTGTAGTATTTACAGTGATGCTTTTTTTGGATGGGCTCCTTATGTGAGTTTTGGAAGTTTGTGTTGATATGGTATGGTATGGTATGGTATGGTATGGTAGGTTTGCTCTTTGTTGTAGGGTTTTGTATTAGTTCACAATATCCCTGGTACTGGAGAATAGTGGTGGTTTTTGTTGTTATTAGTGAGATGATCAGAATCAGATTTTTTTTAAAATATTGAGTTCTGTGGGTGAATGTCCTGGTTCTGCTCTGCACCTACCGTAAATGCAAAATATATGTTGAAAAAGAAAAAGCAAGAACCATAACGCAGTTTATAACAAAATAAAAATAAGTTATAATTTATTTTTATAAACTGTGCTGTTGGTTCTTGCTGTCTTTTAGTTCCTTGATGTGCAAACAGGACCGTACCTAGACCTGTGCAAGCGGTGCAGCCGCACAGGGCGGAAAGGCTTGGGGGGCACATTTCGGCTGTCTGATGTTGCCCTGCCACAGCTGGCAGGACAATAGCAGGCAGCCGAAATGCGCTCCCCAAGCCTTTTCACAGCACCTTAAGCAGGTCTGGTCCCTCCCTCCTCTGACGCGAGGTCAGAGTAGAGAGGGACAGATCTGCTTAAAGTTCCGGTGCCTTTCAGATCGGGCGCATGCCCCCTCCTCCTCCCCACACCTCTGTCTTGCTCTTTCCCTGCTGCCGGTGCCACCATGAAAAAAACAGAGGGCGGCTGCAGCAGGGAAAGAGCAGGCAGCGCTGGACAGAGGTATGAGGGGGAGGGGCATGTGCCCAAGCTGGAAGTTGCACATGGTGTGATTGCAGCTCGATACTGCCCTGTGTGCAAACATCTTGCATTTCCTCCATATAATCTAATCGGCTTTTTGGTTTAGTTCAGTCTCTGATTGGATTTCTGAAAAAGCCCCGCCCCCTCTAAGGTGTGTGGCTGGGGGCACCATTTCATACTTCGCCTCAGGCAGCGGATTGCCTTGAGCCGCCCCTGCTACTGATGCTCTTTGTGGTTTGTCTACTTAAAATGTGAAGGAGAAATGCAAAATTACTATAACTAAGTATGATGATTTTTTCTGAAACAAGGGCTGCTGTTGTAAATAATTTTTTGTTAGTGAGCTTATGGTTACCATGAACAAACATGACATTAATAGAGTTCCTCTACCTTGCAATGTTTGACTGAAGTTCCTCAGAGCTCCATTGTTAATGGTACAGCATCTCTATTTTATTTAGATTCGGATCCTGTTTCTACTAAGATCCAGATGCTGGATGTGTTTTGAGGCCATGATATTAACTTCACTGAACCATTGAACTACTAGCTGGACTATAAGGACTCTCACACTGATGAAGTGTCTGTTGACCAAGAGAACCTTGAAATTGCAGATTTTAACTTTGATTCACATGATGTGGACATTTTACAGACCAATTTAATTTCTCATGCTGCTGTTCTTGTCTTTGCCCTTCTTTTGGCTATCCAATTCCTGATCTCCTTGTACAGATTCTTTTATGCATCACATTATATGACATGGACCTACTTCTCTTACCATGCATTTGCAGAATTTGGTTGACTGTCACATTCTTGAATAGTGACTCCATTTTCTTTTTCAGTTATCCATTACTCTTAATAGAGTTGCTTCATTTCTCATGATAACTTGTGTTTAGCCCTGAGAACTATTTCTGCTTTAGAGGCCTTTTTTATAAACAAATAAAGGGAGTAGCTATGGGGTCGCCATGGCCCCTGATATAGCTAACGTTTATATTTATTATTTTGAAACAAAATTTCCCATCAGACACCCATTCAGTAGTAATATCAAGCTAGGGAAGAGGTATATTGACGATGTCCTGATGATCTGGGAAGGGGAAGCCTCCCTTCTCCATGATTTCCTGATATGGGTAAATTCACTTAGTAACATAGTAAATGATGGCAGATAAAGACCAGTATGGTCCATCTAGTCTGCCCAGTAAGGTACATCCATTCTGCCCAGTAAGATGGAAAGACTAGGTGCACCTGCCTCTTTGTGCAGGTCACCCCTCCCCATGTCTTTGTTTAGGGGTGAACCCACCGCTCCATGTAGGACACCCCTATTTGTTGAGAAATTAGATACATTTATTTTGATTTTATCCTGTTGCTGTAAAGCGATCCACTGTGTGCGTCCCATGCCATTTTGAATTCTGTCACTGCATTTGCCCCCACCACTTCCATCAGGAGGGCATTCCAAGCATCCACCACCCTTTCAGTGAAAAGGTATTTCCTGACATTGCCTTTCAATTTATCCCCTAGCAGCTTCATGTTATGACCTCTAGTTTTACAGCTTCCCCCATCTTTGGAAGAGGTTTGCTTGTTCATTATTTCTCTAAGTATTTAAAGGTCTGAATCATATCTTCCCCTATCCCTCCTCTCCTCCACAGTGTACATACGAGGCTTCAAGTCTCTTCTCATAAGGCTTCTGACGCAGGCTCCAAATCATTTTGGTCGCCTTCCTCTGAACAGTTTCCAGTCTTTTTACATCCTTTTCAAGATATGGTCTCCAAAATTGAACACAGTATTCCAAGTGAGTCCTCACCAGTGACTTATACAGTGGCATTAGTACCTCTTCCTTTCTGCTGGTAATTCCTCTTTGTATGCAGCCCAACATCCTCCTGGCTTTTGCCACCGCCTTGTCGCACTGTTTTGCCACCTTGAGATCTACAGAAATAATCACACCAAGGTCTTTCACCTGATCCGTGCACACCAACCTCTCGCCCCCTATCACGTACATTTCCCTTGGATTTCTGCTTCCCAAGTGCATGACACTGCACGTCTTTGCATTAAATCTTAATTGGCAAGCATTAGACCATTCTTCCAGCTTTTGTAGATCTTTCCTCATGTTATCCACTCCCTCAGGGGAGTCCACTCTATTGCAAATTTTCATGTCATCTGCAAAAAGACAGACTTTTCCATTCAGTCCTTCAGCAATATCACTCACAAATACATTGAACAGTGCTGGGCCCAGGACCGAACCCTGGGGTACCCGCTAATCACCCTCCTTTCTTCCGAGTGAGCTCCATTTACTATCACCTTCTGTCATCTATCAGTCAACCAATTTCTGAGCCAGTTCACCACCTTGGGACCCATCCCCAAACTACTGAGTTAATTGATAAGCATCCTATGAGGAATAGTATCAAAGGCTTTGCTGAAATCCAGGTAGATGACATCCATCGCATGCACCTGATCTAGGTCCCTGGTCACCCAGTCAAAGAACTCAATCAGATTTCTTTGGCAAGATTGTCCTTTGGTAAAACCATGTTGCCTTGGCTCATGCAATGAGTTGGGTTTGAGAAAGTCCACTATTCGCTCTTTCAGGAGCACCTCCATTACTTTTCCCACTACCGAGGTAAGGCTCATGTGCCTGTAGTTTGTCATTTCTTCCCTGTCACCACTTTTGTGAACAGATACCATATCAGCCATTCTCCAGTCCTGAGGAACTTTCTCCTGTCTACAAGGATCTGTTGAAAACATCCTTTAACATCCCTGCAAGAACCTCTGAGCTCCTTCAATATCCTGGGATGTATCCCATTGGGTCCCATGGCCTTGTCCGCTTTCAGTTTTGCAAGTTGTTCTAACACATCTTCTGTGAATGGTGTGGTATCTACTTCATTCCCATTTTTATATTTGGGAGTCACAGTGGTCCGTCTCCAGGATTTTCTTTAGTAAAAACAGAGCAGAATTATTTGTTTAGCAATTTTGCTTTTTCAATGTCACTTTCCACAAGTCCGTTCCCAGCACTTCTGAGTCCTGCAATTCCACCTCTGATTTTCCTCCTTTGCCGAATATACCTGAAGAAAGTTTTGTCGCCACACTTCATATCTTTAGACATCTTTTCCTCTGCCTTCGATTTTGCTTTCCTTATTTCTCTTTTTGTCTCTTTTAGTTTGATCCTGTATTCCTTTCTGTGTTCCTCTGTTTGCAAGCTTTTGAATTTTGTGAAAGCTGTGGTTTTTGTCTTTATTTGAGCAGCCACTTCTTTGGAAAACCAAATAGGTTTCCTTCTCCTCTTATTTTTATTTACTTTCCTTACATATTTGTCTGTTGCCCCTTTTACTGCCACCTTTAGTTTAGCCCATTGCAATTCCACTTCCCGTATCCCCTCCCACCCTGCCAATTCCTCCTTCAGGTACTTGGCCAATTTACTGAAGTCAGTGTTTTTGAAATTTAGGAGTTTGAGCTTGCTATGATTGGACTGCACCTTGGCTTTTATCTCAAACCACACCGTGTGATGATCGCTGCTGCTCACAGGGGCACCCACCCAGACATTTGACATGATATCACCGTTGGTGAGAACTAATCCAGCATTGAGCTTTCCCTGGTTGGTTCCATACTTGATCCCAACTTACAGTTTCAGGCTGAACCTTGTTTGACCGAGATATTATAACTAGACATTTTGATCAAAAAGGGGTCAACTGGTCTTGGTATTAATTTGTATAGGAAACCTACGGATCAAAATAAACTACTACATTATGACAGCTTTTATAACTGGTTCCTGAAAAAATAACTTGCCTGTCAGTCAGTTCCTTAGGATTAGGAGAACATACTCCTCAAACCAAGATTTTGAGTTCCATGTGAGAGACATGCACAAACATTTTTTAGAGAGGGGCTAACCCAAAACAATCATCAGACAAGCATACCTTAGAGCCAAGACATCTGACCATTCAGCACTTTTAGACAAAACCACAGGGGACTCGATGATAAGCTCATCTGTCTCCTCACCTTCTCTAATTCATCCAAAGACATAGAAAAAATCATGAGGGAAGAATGGCATATCCTCACCACCATTCCTGCCTTTGACTCCAAAACAGTTATCATGGCCCACAAAAGGAACATAAATCTGGCTAACTTTCTAGTGCCCTCAGCCTTCACTATTAGATGTGTTCCTCCTAACGTTGTGGACCACGTCAGGTGCGGACATTGTTCTATGTGCGATCACTCTTTACTAGTTAAGCATTGCTTCCAACATCCAGAGACAAATAGGAAGTATTTTCTAACAGATTTCTCTAACAGTGAGACGGACCATGTCGTTTACGTTATGTGTCCCTGTAACCTACTCTATGTTGGCAAAACTAAACATACCATATGCACACGTATCATCGAACACAGGAGTTGCCTTAAGAGAACAGATGAGAAACAACTAGTTGCCCATTAGATAGAGAAGCAACACAAGTTATCAGATCTGAATTTGTTTTCATCAAAGTGGCTTGACCGCATTGGAGGGGAGGGGATATTGAGAAGACACTGCTACAGTTGAAGCAAAAATATATTTTCCAACTGGATACATTTACACCCTTGGGGCTTAATCTTTATCAAGATTGTTCTGTCTTTTAATGACTGATACAGATTTTCTGTTTTTATAAAGGATACAATATGTATATTGTTCTTTTATGACACACACAATATAGCTTTTTATGGTGTTCCTTTAAAATATACAATTTATGCCTTTTTAACTTTCTTTCATCTCCCTATTTATTGATCCCATTGTTGTTTTCATTTTTGCTTTTACACTTATCCCCCCCTCCCTTTCCCCAATTTCCTCCACTCCTCCCCTTCCCTTTACCCCCTCCCCCCATGTATTTCATTACTTTTTATCATTTTATTGTTTTCTAGCACTTTTTATCACCTGGGCTTTTAATGCACTTTTCTGTTCTTCATGAAAGACATAGTAATTGTATTGTTCCTTTAAGACACAGATGAATTAGCTTTTATACTGTTCTTTTAAAATATATAATTTACACCTCTTTTTCTTTTATTTATATCTATCTTTTATCTCCCTTCTATTTATTGATTTGTTTTATTTTCATTTTTGCTTTTACCTTTTTTTTTTTTTTTTTTTTTGAAACTTTTATTTTCATTTTGCAACAAACAAAAGAAACAACACACCAAAAGAGACAAAACAAGTATACAATAAGGAAAAGTAAACCCATTACCCCCCACCCCGGTGCTTCTTCTCTACCCGTTTGTATCAGCATGTGAGCGCTTCCAATTAACAGTGATTATACATCAAACGATCAAAAAAGTATCCACAATACAGCATGATCATGAGACAGAGATAGATACAAAGTTAGACAGTCAGATGAGAGCATTTAGCAAAATGTACATATTCATTGAACATCTTCCATTAAGACCAATGAGAAGGAGTCTGAACGGAGGAAGCGCACAGACGAGGTATTTGTTCATATTTACTGTAGAGACAGGCATGATTCCACCATTCATTGAGGCTCAGATGGGAACTAATTTCCCAGTATTACTTAATGAGGGAAACAGCAATGCCAAGCATAAAGTTCAAAAGGAGATAAGCCATTTCTTGGGAGAGAGGGGATCCCCGCAACTGGGCGAAGTCCCACTATCCTCCAAGAAAGGGACTCCTGAGAGTGCAATATAGACTAAATACGACCCCAGACCCAACGCCAGTTATACTGTAGTGCGGGATATTCATGCATAACATGAAATGAAGTAATAAACCAATGGCCACAGGACGTGTCCAGCAACCATTACCCTGAGTAGTGTTCCATTTGTCTAAACTGTGAGGAGTGTAAAAACACAGGTGGGCTAGAAAGAAGAGGGTCTGAGTGAGTGAGGCGGGTCGGGAACCCGTGTCCCTCTGCTCCAGATAAGGCTCCATTGCTCCGAGGTTAAAGTCACATGCAATTCTCTCTCCCATACTTTCTGCGCTATAGAGGTATCTCTAGTGA
Source organism: Ichthyophis bannanicus (assembly GCA_033557465.1). Classification (NCBI taxonomy): domain Eukaryota; kingdom Metazoa; phylum Chordata; class Amphibia; order Gymnophiona; family Ichthyophiidae; genus Ichthyophis; species Ichthyophis bannanicus. Next base: position 792,088,904 of record CM066031.1, on the reverse strand, counting down.
TAGCATTACATAAGGTTTAGTAAAATTGGATGCTACACCCGGTGAACTACCGAGAGATCGGAAGTTTCCAATCAACCTTATGCAGAGAGTGCCGATGGCGGGAGTACTCTAGTGCTCCGAATGCTATGCTGAAGTTGCACTGACCAGAGTCGGGAGTCGAAAGGTTGCATAGGAGTATTAAAGGCACCTAAAGTGTCGAGAAACATTGGTGGATAGTGGGAGTCTAATGGGAGAGTCATACCAGGGAGTAAGGTAAGAGGAATCGGTGAGCAAAGGCCCGCTACTATATCTAGCCACACAGGTCTGCTCGGTACTGGAGCTTCCAACCAACAAGCACCTTGTTTGAGAAGAAAAGATTGAGGGAACACTTGAGTAAAATCGCCACCAAGTATTAATGGAGCATTGGCGGAGGCCGAGGCCAACTGCGCAAAACTTGCATAGTAAGCAGGGTTGTCCACATTCGGGACATAGTGCAAATACACGTGAATTCACTATCTCCAACCTCAAGGTGTACACGGGCCCATCTACCCTCCATGTCAGCGCTAATATCAGGTACAGTAGCGTGCAAAGACTTCTTAACCAGGATGGCTATCCCGTACCATTTGGAAACGGTGGGAGAATAGGCAGCTACCATGTGAGGCCTAGCATTGAGTTTCAGTGTTTCAGCAGAGTGTAATGCGTTTCCTGAAGAAACACCTAATCAACGTGCTCGTGGCTAAGATAGCTAAGGATTTTCTTTCTGCTGAGTGGACCAGCAATGCCTTTGACGATGAATAATAAGATTTTACATGAGGCCATTCATAAAAGTTAAAATTCTGAGCATGATAGCACACATAATTTCACTGTGTCCCTCAAACTGACTGTATCTGGCTGTACACATGACATAGGAAAAATAAGCTAATATAATACAATGAAGCGCCCCACATTAACAAAGAAAACCGCAGTACGGTAGAGGAGAAGCAAAACCCCAAAATTACTGGCGACCATGTGTCTGCGGGGAGAAACCCCAGAGAAGGCCGAAATTGAAAAAACATATAACCTGTAGGACTGTGCGTGCTCCGAATCCGACCGAGGCACACATCATGAAGGGATAGGAGACCAAAGACAAAAGTCATACAGAGAAAGAAAGAAAGTCCAGGCTATTTCTGTGCTGGGCTATGACCGCCGCATCGGGCCCTTCAAAATGGCGGACAGAGCCGGCAGATAAGAGTCCAAGATTTGGGATTAGCGCATCTGTTCTGCTTCTTTGGAGTCCAAAAATGTTGATAATAGATCAGGATCCTCGAACGTCCTGGTCTGGTTGTGGAGAGTCACTCGGAGCTTCGCTGGATACAACAGGCCAAAGCGAGCCTGTAGCTGTTGAAGTCGAGGGCGAAGAGCAAGGAGTTTCTTCCGACGGTCAACGGTAGGCTTTGCCAAATCAGGAAAGAAGGAGACCTTACGACCTTCATATTCCAAATGATGATTCGCTCGGGCAGCATGTAAAATTTGTTCCACTTGTTGATATCGTAGCAAGCTAAAGATAATAGGCCGGGGGGTCGTGCGGTTGAGCGCCATGCGGGCAGGAACACGGTGTGCTCGATCGATTTCCAGTTCTCTGTGAAAAGTGATCTTCAGCAAGGAGGGAAGAGTTTTGAGCAAGAATTCTCTTATATCTCCTGCTTCCACCCCCTCCGGCATTCCGAGGAGCCTCACATTGTTGCGACGGGCGCGATTATTGCTATCTTCCAACTCCTTTTGAAGATTCTGTATCTGGCGCTCAGCCTCGTCCAGTTTGCCCAAGCGCACCTCGTGCGAGTCGAGGACCCCCGCCATATTGTCCTGCCGTAATGAAAGACCTTCAAGTCGGTCTTGGAGCACTCCAAAGTCTTCTCGCATGGCTCGAAGCGCTTCTCCATTAGACTGCACCAATTCCTTCACGCCGCGTATTTCCTCCAAAATCTCCAGGTGCATTGCGGGGTTTTCACGAAATGGAACCATCTTCTGCGGGGAGGATACCTCTGTTTTGGAGCGTTTTCCGTGAGAAGAAGAAGGAGACCCGAAGTCCAAGCGCGCTGATTTGTGGGCCGCCATCCCCCCCGAGGTGCCCCGGTCAGCTCGGAGCGAAATAGTAAATTTATATAGGTATTAAGTCAGGATTCTGAGTAGGCCTCTCGGGAGCTTCAACGCAAAGCGTCCTACCCGCTGGACATCAGGCTCCGCCCCCTACCTTTTTTTTTTTTATTCTCTAGCACTTTTTATTACTTGTCACTTTTATTACGGTGAGCTCAGCTGACATCAGTACAGGGAAAAATGGTAGAAACCATCATAAAGAACAAAATGACTCAACATGTAGATAGTCATGGCATAATGGGAGAAAGACAACATGGCTTTAGCCAAGGAAAGTCTTGTCTTACTAATCTGTTATGTTTTTTTGGAAGGTGTGAATAAACAGGTAGACAAAGGTGAGTCAGTTGATATAGTGTATCTGGACTTTCAGACAGCCTTTGACAAGGTCCCTCATGAGAGACCTTTTGCAAAATTAAAAAAGTCATGGGATAGGAGGCAGTGTACTATTGTGGATCAGGAACTGGTTAAAAGATAGAAAGCAGAGGGTAGGGATAAATGTATACTGTAATCAATGCTCTTTCCCGGGATTCTTCACCCTGAGTCATTACATTCGGTCAATTGACCACTAAGCGAGAATACAACTTGTATATAGTTACGATACCAGAAATGTCGCCATTAACATGGTATCTGTTTCAGTTTATGTTATCGTAATAGTTACTTGTTAAGACATTTGCCCACTGTACATAATTTACCGATGTTCCTTGTAAAAAAAACAGACCTCGAATCTGTTCATTAACTTGTTCCTTGTAAACCACACCTGATACTTGGGAAGGTGCGGTATATAAATGATTGCTAAATAAAATAAATAAATAAATAAATGGACAATTTTCCCAATGGAGGAAGATGAATAGTGGAGTACCCCAGGGATCTGTGCTGGGTCCGCTGCTTTTTAACATATTCATAAATGATCTGGAAATGGGACTAAAAGTGAGGTTATCAAATTTGAAGATGACACAAAATTATTCAGAGTTGTTAAAACCCATGAGGATTGTGGAAAACTGCAAGAGGATTTTGATAAATTGGAAGACTGGGCATCAAAATGGCAGATGAAATTTAATGTGGACAAGTGCAAAGTTATGCACTTAGGAAAGAAAAACCCAAACTATGGTTACACGATGCAAGGTTCCACCTTAGAAACCACCAGCCAGGAAAAACCTTAGGTGTCATCATGGATAACATGTTAAAACCCTCTGCCCAGTGTGCAGAGGCAGCCAAGAGAGCAAATAGAATGCTAGGTATCATAAGGAAAGGAATGGAGAATAAAACAAAGGATATTATAATGCCTCTGTATCATTTCATGGTGCGACCGCACCTTGAATATTGTGTGCAGTTGTGGTCACCGTATCTTTAAAAGAATATAGCGTTATTAGAAAAATTACAGAGAAGAGCCACCAAAATAGGAATGGGAATGGAAGGTTACCCCTATGAAGAGAGGCTAAAAAGGTTAGGATTCTTCAACCTGGAAAAGCAACGGCTGAGGGGAGATATGATAGAGGTCTATAAATTAATGAATTGAGTTGAACGGGTAAACGTAGATCAATTGTTTACGCCATCAAAATATAGAATGAAGCTACAGGGTAACCTATTTAAGACTAATAAGAGAAATTTTTTTTAACTTATCATATAATCAAACTCAGGAATTTGCTACTGGAATTTGGAGGGAGGAGTGGCCTAGTTGTTGGGGCAAGTTACCTCAGGCCGGAAGGTCAGGGGTTCAAATCCCACTAGAAGACAGCAACCTTGGGCCGGAAGGACTGGGGTTTCTAGTCCCACAGGTGCTCCTTGTGGTCTTGGGCAAGCCACTTAACACTCCATTGCCCATGTTCCCTGTAAAATAGTCATCTCCAAGTTATAATGCCCTATTCAATATAATTTGTTTGTTCAATGTAAACCACCTTGATATCATGAAAGGCGGTATATAAGAAATGTTAAATAAAATAAATAAAATCTGTTAGCATAGTTAGGTTTTAAAAAGGTTTGGACAAGTTCCTGGAGGAAAGGTCCATAAACCATTATCGAAGGGGATCCAGAATATCCACTTCTTGACCCAATACAAGCATTGGAGAACCTGTGTCTTTTGGGGAAACTGCTAGGTACTTTTGACCTAGATTGGCCACTGTTGGAAACAGGATACTGGGTTTGATGGACCTTGGTCTAACCCAGTATGGCATATCTTATGTTCTTATGTAATACGTTTTTTATGTATTTTATTTGTCTTGGCTCTTTTAACCTTTTATATAGTGCTCCACTCCTTTTCTTTTGTTTTGTCTTTGTTTTATCTTCCTTTTCTGTTTTTAGTGTAGTTGATCACTGTCTGTCACTCTGTCCCCTTGGGTCTTGTAACAGAGATAGTTCTGTCCCGTATCCTACTTTTTTTTTTTTAAATTTTTTATTTATCCAATTTTACCGTAATTACAAGAAAAAACTTGTACAGAAAGGCACAAATAACATAAGGAAAAATCTCCAGACTAAAGAGAAAATAACCAAAACAAGGCCCACAAGTCCTCAATAGAGTGGCAAGATAGGTCACAATATAAAGGAAAATTGTTACAATGCAAATATAAGAAATTCAGAGACATAAAAGGAGTGCAACAATACATTCCGAACTAGCCCTCACTAGGAGAACTACTTTGAGGGAGATTAGAAGGGGGACCCTGCTCATCACGTAACTTAGAGGCAATAAAGGTAGCCAGTTGGGAGGGCTCAAAAAACAGGTAACTATGCCCAGCAAACTTCACCAGGCACTTATTTATTTATTTATTTATCTATTTCTTCTATACCGCCCCGTCCAGAGATCAGGGGCGGTTTACATGGAACAATTTAACAGTTTTGTATACGTTCGTATAACATTACATTGAACAAGAACTTTTGAACTTTTTACATGTAACAGAACAGTAAATTGTTAAAACTATTTACAAGGTGTATACTTTTATATGCTACTGTATCATTATCTTGATCAGAAGTTTCTAACTTTTTACAGGGAATAGGCAGCGAACTGACATTGCTATTTACAGATGTTATTTACAAAAAGGTTAGGATACAATGAATTATAGTGTAGAGAATTCGCTATTCAAGTGTGTGTGTGTGTGTGTGTGTGTGTGTGTGTGTGTGTGTGTGTGTGTGTGTGGGATGGAATTTATTTCCATTTTTTCGTGGGTTTTTTGGTGTGTCTTTGGGAGAACTGTTTGAGAGGGGGCTATGTATGTTCAGTTAATTGTGTTTTTGCGGTTTTTTTTGTTTGTGTGTCTGTGGACGCTGTGTGGCTGGACTTGGAGGGTATGGGATTCCGAAGTGTTCAGAGAATAGGTATGTCTTGAGTTCTTTCCTGAATTTGGAGAGGTCCTTTATGATTCGTATGTCTATTGGGAGGTCATTCCAAAGTGTGGGAGCGGTGAATGTGAAGGCTCTGGCACTGGTGGATTTTTTAGTCCTCGTGAATGTTTTTGGTAACTCCAGTGAGAGGGTTGCATTTAGTCTGCGGGCTCTTGAATCATTTGGGGCATGAAGGAGTGTGGATAGATGGGAGGGGGCAATATCGTTTAGTAGTTTGAAGGTTGTTAGTAGTATTTTGTATTTGATTCGGTTATTTATAGGGAGCCAGTGTAGTTCTAGCAGTATAGGGGTTACATGGTCTGCTAGGCGGGCTTTAGTGACTACTTTTGCACAAATGTTCTGTGCTCTTTGTAATAGGTAGATATTCTTTTGTGGGAGGCCGATTAGGAGACTGTTACAATAGTCAAAGTGCACGGAAAGCGAAGGAAAAAGAGCCCTCCCAACTGGAGCACCCCAGGACGATATAGAAGAAACTGCTTCCTTCTCTTTTGGGTTGCCCTAGAAACATCAGGAAATATTCTTAGGTGGGAGTCCAGAAACACTTTACATGTGGACCTAAAAAACATTCGCAGCAGCCAACCTCTGTCCGCCTCTAGGGCGAAGGTGACCAACAATGTAGCCGTCATCCCGACATCTGAAGGGGACCATTACAAGAAGGTAGACAAGTCCAAACTATCTGAAGATAACAAGAGATGGTCATCTTTACCCACAGGTCCAGACTTTGCAGTTGGCAAACAGAAGGCCTTAGATATAGGTGGAACAGGGTCGGCCGATACCTTTAAAGTGGTTACTAGAAACTTCTTAAAGAGTTCCAGCGCAGAAACCGAGGGAACCTTAGGAAAATTTAATATTCTTAGGTTTTGGCTCCTTGCTGCATTTTCTAAGAATTCCATCCTCCTTTGCATAGCCAAGGAATCTTATACAAAGGCTTGGGAAGCATCCTGAACCTGCCCCAACCGGCCCTCAACAACGGCCATTTTGGCAGTAAGATCATTCTGTCCCAATTCATATAATTTCAATTGCTGCCCAAACACTTGAAATTGCTGCAATATTGACTGAAGCTGTGCTGTAATATTGAGGTGCATGGACGAGAAGGCATTCCACAAACTATCGAAAGAAACCACATCAGGTCTCACCAGATGTGCTCGGGATCATTCCCACTGGCCTGGGATAAATCATCCAAAGATATCAGAGGCAGCTTCCCCGCAGAGTGCAAAGATGGCATCAGCCCCTCTTTCTTGCCTTCCTCCACACCAGAAAACAAAGCCGAAGACACCAGCGCTGGTTGACTTCCTCCGGGGCTGGATGGCTACATCGGGGACCTAGGAAGCGGGCATCCCACCTCACTCACACCAGCAACCTGTGTCCTAGGCAAGAACTTCCCTTCCGGCTGAACCAGCCGCATTCGGACCTCGGGCTGAGAGAAACCTCTAGCCCTTCGGCATTGGGAGACCTTCCTTCCGCCCCACCAGCGCACAGCGGGCACCCTGGAACTACCTCACTCCTCCCAGCGGGCTTCACGAAAAGATCCATAGGCCCGCTTACCGCCAACTTTTCTGCGACCAGTATCTCCTCCGTCGACATCGCCGCCAGCTTAGCTTTCCTCTTTCTGCCTGCATGCAGCATCAGGAGGGCTTACTAGCGCGAGCAGAAACAAGTAACAGGGAAAAAAGTTATGAACGGAGTGTCAGCAGCCGTCCGTTACCACCGCCATCTTGCCTTTTCTGGCTCCTGTATCCTACTTTTAATTCACAATAAACCTCCCGCATTGGACTTGATCACAATGTATACCTCTCGCATGATTGGTGTTTGAAGGTTAGCAACCATGCTTTTTGAGTTGCCTCCTTGACAATTTCTTTGGCCAGATGGCAGAATAGCACATTTAAAATGTTTCTTTTATATGGCTATTTCTTCCCGTATTCAGCCTAGGGTTGCCAACTTTTTCACCGAGAAAAACCCGACAACTGTGGCTCGCCATGCTCCACCCATTCTCCTCCCCTAGTCCCACCCCTGCCCCGCCCCACCCCCACCCACAAAAATTACCAAGGATACGTGTAGGCTAACTTCCTTGGTCAGATAATAATTAAACTGGGAACCCCAAAAGCCAAACATGAAATGTACAACACTGGAGAAATAAAACTATAAAGTAATTTCCTCTTGCACTAAACAAAAACGCAAAGATGTAAGCAATACACACTTCCCAGACCAGACATATTCCAGTTAATAAATTCAAAATAAAAAGTATTTTTCTACCTTCTGTTTGGGCATTTTATTTTTCAGTTGCAATTGCTCCAGTCACTTTCTTCTGGTTTCTTCGTGTCTTCTGCGAGCTATCCATTTGTCCTTTCTTCTCTTTTAGATGTTTTCCATTCTCTCTCTATTTCTGCTTTAACATACTGATTGTTTCCCTTTTGCTCTTTCCCCCAATTCTTTCCTTATTCCTTTATCATCCATTTAAATTTCACCCTTCCATTCTCAAGCCCCTCTTACTCTCCCAATACCCGGCCCATCATAGACTTTCCTTCCACACAAAATATCATTTCCCCTTCCATTCTCATTCCCCATCCATTCTAGTCCTCCCCCAAAATCAGTTCCCTTATAGTTCTAGACCCACCCAGCATCCACTCCCTTCTAGTCCCATTCTCCCATGCCCCACATCAGCCCATTTCCAGTCCAATTCCAGCTCTTCATCAGCCCATTTCCAGTGCTAGCCTCACATCACAGGCCATTTCCAGTCCTAGCCCCCCCCCCCCCATCACAGCCCATTTCCAGTCCAAGTCCCCCATCACAGCCTCTTTCTAGCCCTAGCCCCCCCCCATCACAGCCTATTTCCAGTCCTAGGCCCCCCCCCACCATCACAGCCCATTTGCAGTCCTAGTCCCCCCCCCCCTGCACCATCACAGCCCATTTGCAGTCCTAGCCCCCCTAATCACAGCCTATTTCCAGTCCAAGTTCCCCCTCCCTCCACCATAGCCCATTTCCAGTCCAGGTCCCCCCCCCCCCCATCACAACAACATTTCCAGTCCAAGTCCCCCCCCCCCATAGCCCTTTTCCAGTCCAAGTTCCCCTCCTCACAGCCCATTTCCAGTCCAGGTCCCCCCCCCCCCCATCACAGCAACATTTCCAGTCCAAGTCCCCCCCCATAGCCCTTTTCCAGTCCAAGTTCCCCCCTCATAGCCCATTTCCAGTCCAGGTCCCCCCCCCCCCACCCATCACAGCAACATTTCCAGTCCAAGTCCCCCCCCATAGCCCTTTTCCAGTCCATGTTCCCCCCCCCCCATAGCCCTTTTCCAGTCCAGGTCTCCTCCCCCCCCAGCCCATTTATACCATTTGCAGTCCTAGCCCCCCCCCCCCCATCACAGCCCTTGCAGTCCTTGGCCTCTCCCCCCCCCCCCCCCCGACCAGCACCGCGGCTGTCTGAGGGGCTTCAGAGGGAGCCGGAGAAGCCCGCCCGAGGCCCCGGCTCCCTCTGTACAACTGCCAGCGTGAAGATCCTTTTCCTTCACGCTGGCGGTTGTTTCTGTGAAGCTGCGAATGCTGGGAAAGGTTAAAGGGCATTGCCTTTAACCTTTCCCAGCAATCGCGGCTTCACAGAAACAGCCGCCAGCGTGAATGAAAAGGATCTTCATGCTGGCAGTTGTACAGAGGGAGCCGGGGCCTCGCGCGGGCTTCCCCGGCTCCCTCTGAAGCCTTCCGGTGTGCGGGCTGGTTTTTTTTTTTTTAACTCCGCGGACTTCTTCGGATCGGAAGAAAAGCCAGTTTTTTGCTCTGGCTGCTTCCGATCTTGCGGCCAGAGCAAAAAACCAGCTTTTCAAGGGCCGGTTTTATCTCTGCGCCGGCAGCCGGCCTGGCCATGGAAAAACCGGCCAGGCCGGCTGAAAACCGGCCGGTTGGCAACCCTAATTCAGCCCTTATCTGTTTTTTTTTTTTTAATTTTCAGTTTGTTTTTATTAAGTTATTGCTTTTATTCTCAGTTCCTTGTTCTCAAATGGATTGCTCCCCTTTTATCAAGGTTGGTGGCTAGCTTTCACTTTGTTTGGGCTGTGTCCATGGCAACTCTTGCCTTAGTCTGTTTTGGCATCAAAATGTTCTTTTAAGTGTCAGGAGGGAGGAGTGGCCTAGTGGTTAGGACAGGGTACCTGAGGCAGGAGGGCCAGGGGTTCAATTCCCACCTGGGGACAGCAATCTCAGGCCGGAGGGACTGGGGTTTCTAGTCCTATAGGCACTCCTTGTGGGCCTTGGGCAAGCCACTTAACCCTCCATTGCCTCAGGTACACATAGATTGTGAGCCCTTTGGGGACAAGGGAATGTATCCGGGTACCTGCTTATATAGTGATTGTAAACTGCTCTGATGCCCTTCAGCCTGGGCAGTATATCGAGAATTGCATAAACAAACATTTTGTGGTGCCATTTTCACATATAGAACCCGCTGAAAACAGTGCTGACTGTTTGTCTTTCAGTAACAAGTAAAAAACTACCCTGCTATTTCACTAACATTGCTCGAAGACTGAAGCGACTATTGATTACTCCTTTTTGGCAATTTTTAGACTCCAGGTCTTATTTTTTATTCTTTAAATTGTCTTTTAATTATTAGAAATTGCCTTCTAAATTTTAATATACAGCCAGGAGAATTCCTCTGTCTTTTCCATATGAGTTTTTTTCACAGTGGCAATTAGAACAGAATACAGCCATATATAACGAACACATCTAACCATTATTTCCCTCCCGAACTTCACACTGTAGCCATCAGGCACTGAGTAAACATTGAAGTGTTTTACCTGGAGGCTATCATTGATATACTTCTGGGCTCAAAAGTAAACTCTCCCCTCTTTTACCTCAGTTTTCTGATGGATTTTATGAGTTCACTTGGTTCTCTGGTCACATGTAACAAGTGCCTTCTGCCACAAATCATTTTGCACTAGTTTTATTCCCCACCCTTTTAGAGAGTTTTATCATGCTTTTTACATAGTTCAGAAACAGATATTACTTTTATTTATACCGTATTTATTTTTGATCCTTTAGATACCTTTATCTCTTTATGTGGTTACTTTTCACAATTACTGGTGCATTTGATCCCGCAGACCACATGATTTTGACTGTTTTTTTATTGTACTGTCTATGAATAATGATTATCATATACAAAAATAGAGTGAAAAACAGATCATCAGCTAATGTATGCAAAAAGATTTTGTTGGAAGGCTAGCCTTGAGAATTAAAACACTCTCTCGTGGCTTAACTTCCGTTTTACTCGATTTTGTAAAGGCCCCACCGGAGCTCTAAAAATGTAGGTAAAAACACACTTACTAGTGTACTCTACACCAAACACATGCAAAAATAAAGTACTTCCAACATATCAAAAGGTGCCAATATTACTTATCTGTTGTAGATATTGAATACAGATACCCAATGAATCTGAATTTGCTCCCGAACAGCTGTACAAGAGACAAGTGAAAAAAATCTAAGAAGTAGTCTATGGCTTGGTTTTTTTACAGGTATTAACCAAAGGCCTATTATATTTACTATTGACATGCATTTCATGATGTAAACATCAATTCTTGTAGATTACAAAAAAACTAGAGTCAACTTTGCAATTTCACTGTCATATTCGTGTTCAGCATATAAAAATTGATAAGAAATGACTATTTTTATTTCAGTAACATGACTTTTGTAAAAAGTTGTTGACCAGTGTAATCTGAATTTGGTACGTGCCAATCCTTGCCAGTTATAGACAGTGAGCAGTAATCACATGAGGTACAAGAAAAATGTCCTAAATTAATATGTTCAAAAGATTGTCTATCAATAGGGGAAGAAGTAATTCCCACCCGATCCCGCAAATTAGGACCTCGAATATGAGCTATTTGTAACCTCCTTTTGAAACATAGATGAAGCTTCAGAATATGCCAATGTTTAATAAGAATTTTCTTAATTTTGTCAGAATGCATCATGTATGGTAGTACTCCCACTATTACATCAGACTGTGAGGATGACAATTGGGCATTTGAATCCCCTGAATTAGCAGAAGGGAATAACCATTCTCGATGAATATATCTAGCTCGTAAAAATGCTTTCTTTATAACTTTTTGTGGGTATCCCCTTTGTGCCAGACATTCAGATAAATCCCTTGCATGATCCATAAAATCTTAAATCCTTGAACAAATTCGTCGTAAGCGTAAAAATTGTCCAAACGGAAGGCCTTTTTTCAATGATATAGGGTAAAAGCCTGTATAATTCAATAACGTGTTTCTCTGTACAGCTTTTCTAAACAAAGTAGTATGTAACATGCCATCCCGTTTCACAATTAACACATCCAAAAATTCCAATTCCAAAAAGTGATGATGCATGGAGAAAGACAGGTTAGGTCGTAACGCATTCAACCAATGTAAAAAAGCCTGCAAAGATTCCTCTGAACTTTTCCACAGAATTTTTTGGATTATCAACACTCATTTCATGAAATGTTTTGGCGAATCTTGGATTATATACCAGAAAACCCACGAGGGGGTAATCGTGAACAGTGCCTCCAGTTACGTGAACAGATGTAGATATATCAACTGTCTACGGTAGAACCCAGGGGGCTTAACAAAGAATTGGATTGGAATAGTCTTCTTTAATTTATTGGGCATTCCAAAAGGTTTTGAATATGACGTGGGCAATTTTGATTGGCTAAGATTTGGCTTTAAATTTTTGGTTTCCTTTGTGGCTTTAGATCGCTAATGAGCATGCGCTGGCGTCCTGAACATACAGGCGAGCCGGACTTTCATGTTTGCAGTTTAGAAAGAGTTGAAACAGGGCATTTGATTTTATCTGCCCAAAATGCAGTGCTGTGTCCTTTATTCTTCATTGAATTGAAACTGCGGACTTTCTTCAGTCATTGCACTTCTGTGATATTGGTGCAGTTCGATATCCCATGAGAGTTTTTGCAAATTCATTGGGTATCTGTATTCAATATCTACAACAGATAAGTAATATTGGCACCTTTTGATATGTTGGAAGTACTTTATTTTTGCATGTGTTTGGTGTAGGGTACACTAGTAAGTGTGTTTTTACCTACATTTTTACAGCTCCGGTGGGGCCTTTACAAAATCGAGTAAAACGGAAGTTAAGCCACGAGAGAGTGTTTTAATTCTCAAGGCTAGTCTTCCAACAAAAACTTTTTGCATACATTAACTTATGATCTGTTTTTCAATCTATTTTTGTATATGGTTATTGTGGTATAGAGTAATAGTTGTTATAATGATTGGCATAGCAAATATACTCACCTGGCCCCTTGTAGTCCTCTTTAGACCATCTCTCATGAAATTATCCCTTGTGATACCAGATTGCAGGATCACTGTCTACCTATTTTATTTATTTATTTAATGAGTTTTTTATACCACTTTAACTTTGATTCAAAGCAGTTTACATTATAACATTAACATGAGACATACATTGAACAATGTGGGGAGCCAATGGCAAACAAGTTAAATGAGAAATTGAGTTTTGGGGAATCTATATCTGGTTGTTGAGGAGCACCAAGCGAAGGTAAAGGAAAGCAGAGCTATGGGTGGGGGGGGGGGGGCACATGAAGAGTTTAGGGTTGGGTTGAATAGTAGGTGGGGGGGGCGAGCGACATGTGCGAACATAAGTATGAAGGATAGAGACTACAATCTGATCATATCTCCGGTCCATAGTATTCCTTGAAGAGGTGTGGTTTTATTGCTTTCCTAAAGTCCGAGATGTCTTTGATGGATCTTATGTCCTCTGGCAGGATATTCCATAAGGATTGTGCGGATAATGATAGGGCTCTTTTGCATGTTGTCTGTTTGGCTTTTGTCTTGTCCTTTGGGATGGATAGTAAGTTTTTGTTTAAGGTGCATCTTAGTCTAGTCTCAGACTCCTTGATAATCATTGGTTGAAGAACTGCTGGTGCTAAATTGTGTATGATTTTGAAGATGATCAGTAGTGTCTTGAATTTGGTGCAAGTGTGAACTGGTAGCTAGTGTAGCTGATGTAGAGTGGGTGTTATGTGGCTATATTTTGTTGTTCCAGTTATTATGCATGCTGCAGTGTTCTGGACCAGTTGAAGTGGGTATGTTGCTTTCTTAGTGAGTCCTTAGTAGATGGACTCCATGTCTAGCCTTTGGTCCATGTCTAGACTTTGGTCCTCTATGTAGTCTGTTATGGTATGGAATTTGTTCCGAATGGAGCGTGCGTTAATTAAGACACATGTTAGAGTGGTAAGCTGCTGAGTATTATTCAGTGTTATTTGGCAGGCAGTAGTGGGGTTTATTTGAATTAATTTGGGAAGTCTTTTGTTCTCCAGTTGGTGGGTGTGTTGCCTTTGTGTTCTGTTCTTTCTTCATCTATTATTGGGAATGGTTGGCTTGTAGAGCAATAGGTGGAGTCTCTGGCATTTGTGAGTTGGAGGAGAAGCAGTAGAATTAGAGTAAACAGGTGTAGTGTAAGTAGCCTGGTATTCATATTTGGTAGAGGTGTCTTGATGTCTGTGGGTATGTAGAATCTGCTACATTAGCTTGATGCAGTATGTTTGTTCGGTAGGGAGGGGCTATGTAGTAGCTTACTTTCCGTTAAATGGTCTTGTGTTCCTTCCATTCCTGCAGTCCACTCCAAGGCACGGGCATGTCTGCAGTAGCCCCGATTTAAATGGGCTGTGTCACTAAAAGATGATGATGCTCAGCAGGGCAGAGCTTAGTGCACGTGTGTCCTCCCCTGGCATTGTGCGCCCGGATCCTGGTTGCCTAGTGGAGGAAGGGAATGTTCATGCAGGTTCTCCGATGTGTGCTAGGCAGCGTTTAGAGGATCAGTCAGGGACCAGTTGCTGTGCTCACATTAAGTAGCGATGGGAGGTAAGAAAAGAGTGTCGCTAGCTCGACTAGATTGTAACCTCTGATGAGCAAGAACTGTCTCTTACATGTCTGTGCAGCACTGAGTAGGTCTTGTAGCGCTATACAAATGCTCAATAATAGTAGTAGGATTCTGGTTTGGAGCGCTATTAGCATCCTCTGGGATTGATGTTTGTGTTCTTTGTGGTGCTCCTTGAGTGCCAATTGAGTGGGTGAACAATGTTTGCCCATTCCTTTCTGAACACACTACTAAAACACGTATCCACTCTTTAGTCACCTCCCGTCTAGACTATTGTAACCTACTCCTTGCTGGTCTCTCTCTGAATCATCTCTCTCCCCTTAAATCTGTTCAGCACTCTGCTGCACAGCTAATCTTGTGCCAGTCTCATCATGCTTGTATTACCCCTCTTTTCAAGTCACTTCATTGGCTCCCTATCCATTTCCGAATCCAGTTCAAACTTCTCCTGCTGACCTATAACTGCAGTCACTCTGCAGCTCCTCACTACCTTTCCTCTCTTATCTCTCCATACACCCCTCCTTGTGAATTCCACCCTTCTGGCAAATCGCTTCTATCTGTGCTCTTCTTTTCTATTGTTAACTTCAGACTTTGCTTCTTTCACCTTGCTGCTCTTTATGCCTGGAACAAACTACCTGAGTATGTACGTTAGATGCCTTCTCTGGCTCTTTTCAAATCCAGGCTGAAAACTCACCTCTTCGCGGCCACTTTCAAATCTTGACTCACCTAATCTCCTTTGTGTTTCCTAACCATTCCTCCTAGATGTATCCCGTGTCTACAGCTGCTGTGTTTGTCTGTCTTGCCTAGATTGTAAGCACTGATGAGCAGGGACTATCTTTTACATGTGTCTGTGCAGCACTGCATACGTCTTGTAGCGCTATAGAAATGTTCAGTAGTAATAGTAGTAGTAGATGTTCTGCAGGCCAGCTGTACGTGATCAAGACGGTTTCCTGCCTGCAGTAGTTCGGATTTAAATGGACTGTATCACTAAGTGATGCTGCTGCTCAGCAGGATAGAGCTAAATGTTCTTACTGTACATTTATTTTTAGGATTTCTTCTTTATTTATTCCTATTTACTGTGATATTTAATATATAGTTTTACTTTTTTGTCTATTTTTAATTATTTTACTAAACTTTGTAATATTGTTTATTTCCTTTGGTTTTAGCACTTTTTTAAATATTTTATCTACTTTTGATATGGACACATTTATCATGTCATCATATTTTAATCTGCACTCATTTACAAGTTAGCTCAAGCTGATAGAGGCATGGAACATATGAATATAAGATATGCCATAATGGGTCAGACCAAGGGTCCATCAAGCCCAGTATCCTGTTGCCAACAGTGGCCAATTCAGGTCACAAGTACCTGTCAGGTTCCCAAATGGTACATAGATTACATGCTGTTTGTCACATGGGTAAGCAGTGGATTTCCCAGGTCCACTTTAATAATGGTTTATGGAGTTTTCCTTCAGGAATTTGTCCAAAGTGCTTTTAAATCCAGCTACACTAAAAACTTTTACTACATCCTCTGGTAATGAATTCCAGAGTCTGATTATGAGTTGAGTGAAGAAATATTTTCTCCGATTAGTTGTAAACGTGCTACGTTGTAATTTCCATTGCTTCTCCCCGTCTTTTTACTTTTCAAAGGGGTAAACAACCGATCTACATTTACCAGTACTACTCCATTCATTATTTTATAAACCTCTATTATATCTCCCCTTAACTGTCTCTTTTCTTAGTTGAAGAGCCTTAACCTTTTAAGCCTTTCCTCATAAGGATATCCTTTCATCCCCTTTACCATTTTTGTCGCTCTTCTCTGTACCTTTTCTAATTCTGCTATATCCTTTTAAGATATGGTGACCAGAACTGCACACAATATTCAAGGTGTAGTCGCACAATGGAGTGATACAGAAGCATTATAATCTTCTTTGTTTTATTCTCCAGTCCTTTATGATTCCTAGCATTCTATTCGCTTTCTTGACCGCTGCTGCACACAATTGAGTGATGTCATTGAAAACTGAACATTTCATTGGCTCTGCCTCCACACATCTGCTGGTAGGGGAGCACAGCCCACTTATCTCGACTGGTCTAGCAGGACGATATGGAAATATTTGTTAAGCAACTCCCCTTTCTCCTCATCAGCTTCTACATATTCCTCCCCTGCATCCTTCAGTCTGATAATACCATTTTTGCACTTCTTCCTCTCATTAACATATCTGAAAAATGTTTTGTCCTCCCATTTTACTATATTGGCTATTTTTTCTTCCATTTATGTATTTGCTTTCCTGACTCCTTTCCTAGCTTCTCTTTGATTTTCCAAATATTGATGCTTGTCTTCCATTTTCTGCATTCTCTTATATTTTATGAAGGCAACCCTCTTTTTCTTCACCTTTTCAGCTACTTCTTCCGAGAACCATAATGGCCTCCTTTTCCTTTTATTTACTTTGGTAAAGTGAGTTTTCCTTAGATGGGACAATATCTCAAAGAGTTGTTGGTGGGATGGGAACAGCTGGAGTATGAAGAAAAGCAGTGGGTGAAACTGCAAGGGGATAGTTTAAGGACAACAAACCTTTTCGTTAGGAAAGTAAATAAATGTAAAATGAAAAGGAGGCTAAAAACAAACAGCTTGCAAATGAACTGTGTGTGAAACATTTGTGCTACATAAGGAAAGCAATCCAGGCACGCTCATATAGAGGTCTGCATTTGCAGCACCTATATCCTGCGCACACAAAAAAATAAGCTGGCACTTGTACACATGTGCTAGATTGACATCAGGCGCATAAACTGAAATATTATTCTGAGAAGAACTGCTTAGAATAATATTGCAGTTTATGTGCCAGATAACATTCTAACACATAAAACATTGCTTTCAGCACACCTCCCCTGTCATTTTTTTCAGCATTCTTTTCAGCAAAGCCAGAAAAAAAATTGCAGGTGCCATATAGTAACATAGTAAATGACGGCAGAATATATGCTGAAGAAACATTCATAAATTCCACACCAGCACTTGATGCAGATGTATGAGCTAACCCTTGCCACCCCCTCCGACCTCATGTTAAAATCTCATGATGAGCTCAGCGTTCTGGTCTTCTGCACACTTCTCTGTATCCATTTCAATGTATTTAAATGCATGGTGTGCTCTGATTAGAGCAGTCATTTGTGCATTTTTTATGCTTGTGTTAGAGTCCTTCTTGCATTCTGTGCCCACAATAGTGCATAAAATTCTGCGCAAACACTGCACTACTGCCTGCGCTAATGGCAGCCCGTTTTTCTGCATTGAGATGTCATAAAGGACAAGATATCAGATTCTGCACCACAGATAGGGCAGTCTATACGTACATTCTAATTGCCTAAAATCAATGAGGAACCATAACATAGTGAGAAGTCAGCAGTAACTTCACACAATTCATGGAGAGAAAGAAGGATAAAGGGGATGGTTGATAAACAAGAAGACAGTACGAGGTATGTCCAAAAAGAAACCAAACTTGCTAAAGAGGGCACCAGCGAACCAACACAGCAGACTCACAATAATGGTGATGTGTAGTGGTGACCATGAACTCTAGCCACTTGCTCGATCACACCACATGAATGAATTATGGACTACATGCAGTAGAGTTAACTCATCTCATGTGCCTTTTGCTATTTCTGAAACATGTCATAACAGGCAACCTTTCAAAGTGGATTTCAACTTCAGGAACAAAAAAGTACACAGGGGCCAGATCCGGAGAGTAGGGAGGCAGCGGTACTAGAGACATCTCGTGTTTTGCCAAAAATTCATGGATAAGGAGCAATGAGTCATTATGACACAATTCACTTTTTGCTCATCTCTCCAGAGACAAAATGGGACAAATTTTGCAGTAACATGATGCATCTAAAGTTTTTCAATCACAATTGTGTGACATTAACTTTTACTGATGCCTATTTCTTCAGCAACTTCACGGACAGTTAGGCGACCATTTTCAAGAATCAAAACACACATTTTCTTAACGAAATCATCGTCCATTGAGTTAGAACGCTGTCCAGTTTTGGGATAGTTTTTGGTGGACATTCTGCCCGATTTGAAACATCAGTACCATTTGTAACACTGTTTGCAGCCTAAACAATCCTCTCCATAAAACTTTGGTAAAAGTCAATTTCACACAGAATTTCACGCAAATGCGTTGCTTTTCAAGATCCTTCATATTTAACTTAGAAAAAATAGCAAAAGGCACATGAGACGAGTTCAGTCTACTGCATGTAGTCCTTAACAAATTCACATGGCGTGATCAAGCAAGTGGGAAGCTAAAGCTCAAAGTCACCACTACACATCACCATTATCGCAAGTCTGCTGTGTTGGCTTGCTGGCATCCTCTTTAGCAAGTTTGGTTTCTTTTCACACAGACCTCGTACATTGGAGGATCAGTCGAGCATCAAGGTATGACAAATTGTAAGTTTGAATTCCCTGATATTTAGTCTAGGAAAAACAAGGAGTGCAATACCCTCCCTCAGACAGTAACTGCCAGCAAAGCGAATGAAGTTTTGGGGACAAGCCTCCCTCAAATAAAGTGAGGCTCCTTCCTTTATCCAGATTCACAAATAACCAGCACATCACAATGATAAAAGGAAAACAAATCCAATACTAGAGCATACTTAGGGCCCAATATTCAAAGGCATTTACATGGTTTTCAGACCTGCAAACTGTATAAATGCCACCTGAATATCTACAAGTGCCGCTGCCGCAAACCAGTTAGCATTGGTGCATGCCGGAGGCATTCCGAGGATACTCTAACCATATCCGGGCAGCGGCGATATTGAGCCACTGCCCATTTATGGTTACATGGTGAAAGTAAGGCGCAGCAAAGGCTGGCCATACTTTCACCGTGGAAGCTAACCGCTGCCTGGTTAGCTTCCAATTTCTGAAGCCAAGCAGATATTCAATGCCAGTGACTGGCTATGGCTCCAGCATTGAATATCTGGGTCTAAGATTCTGTGCAGGCAGCTATGAGCAGGCCCATTGTATGACTATCACATTTGGTGGGTGCGGGGTGTGTCGCTGCATGAGGATTTGACCTATGTATGTAAGTCAGCGAGGTCACAATGGTAACAAGGCGAGTCGAGCACATGAAGCTTCAGGGTGCTAGCCATAATGCACTGAGATAAGTGCCATAAAGTAAATATACATAAAGATAAACTAAAACACAAAAAGCATAATATTCTGGGGACATGCAAAGAACACATTATGCACCTTCGGTGCATGCTGATGGCAGCTGTGCACCACAGGAAAGTACTCTTTAATGCAGGTGAAGGACATCACCTAGGCAGAACCAAACAGCAGTGGCAATCAGCTAGTGTGAATGGACAGACTTGGCATCCCAGGGTCAAGGAAGTGGAGCCAAAAAGCAATCAGTTACTGTGACTGGAGAGACTGCAAAACAGATAAAAGCATAATAAAATCATAGCAGAAAACTGAATAGAAAAAGCAGAGCAGGTAATGTGGGAGGTGATAAAAGAGTGAGATAAAGGTTTTGGTAGTATGTTCCGAAAGAAGGGATAAATTTTGCTGATGTTACAGTATAGAGATATATTATAGGTTATATCTGTCTGTTGGCTATTCAGAGAGAGAGAGGGAGAGAGAGAGAAAGAGAGAAATACAAGTCAACGATGATCCTAAAGTTATGAGCTGAGCAGACAGGATGACAGTGTTATCCACAAAAACAGAGAAATAAGGAATGGGGAAGGTGGGTTTAAGGAAAAGATAAGTAGTTCTATCTTGGCCATGTTCAGTTTCAAATGGCGATGGGACACCCAGGCAGCAATGTCAAGCAAGCAGGCTAAGATTCGGGCCTGGATGCCTGGAGAAATTTCTGGTGGAAAGGAAGATATCTGGTATCCATCAATGTAAAATATGGTACTGAAAACCATGGGAGGAGATCAGGGCACCAAGTAAATGAGTAGAGAGAGAGAAGAAAGGAAATCCCAAAAGAGAACCCAGAGGTACCCAACTGATAGTGGGATAGCAGTGGAGGAGATCTACCAAAGCATACACTAAAAATGTGATAAGAGAAATGGGAAGAAAACGAAGACAGAACAGAGCCTTGAAATCCAAGCGAGAACAATGTATCAAGGAGAAGGTGGTTGTCAACAGTGTTAAAAACAGCAGATAGGGCAAGGAAATTGAGAATCAAGTAAAGGCCCTTGGCCAGGAACAGCTCATTGGAGACTTTAGCAAGGGTTATTTCTATAGAATGTAGAGAACAAAAGTCAGATTGGAGCAGATCCAGAATGGCTTGAGATGAAAGAAAGTTAAGAGAGCAGTGGTGAACAACATGTTTGAGTAGTTTGGATATGAAAGAGAAGAGAGAGATGGGATGATAATTGGAAGGGTAGGTAGGGTCCAGTGAAGGTTTTTTTTCAGGATCAGTGCAACCACAACATGTTTGAAGGCAGCAGGAACAGTTGCAGGTGAAAGCAATAGGTTAACAATAGGACAGACGGAAGGAATGATAGCAAAAGACAGAGCTGAGTAGCCAGATGGGAATGGGAATGGGAACAGAGGAACAAAGCATTGAGTTTAGAAGAGAGCAGATTTCTTTTCTGTGATTTTAGAAGAGGCAGGAGTTAAAGTAAAGATGTGAGAATGAAGTTGGGGAAGGGGAGGTGGAAGTGACCTGGTGGAGAACTCAAGGCTAATGTTCTGAACCCGGTGATGAAAGTGGTCAGCCATAGACTGGGCAGAAAGTAAAGATGGGGTTGGTAGTGAAGGGAATTTGAGGAGATAGCTGAGCATGGAAAAGAGATGGTGAGGGTTGAAAGCAAGAGAGTTTGCTGGATGAACACAGTACTTTTGTTTGGCAAGTGCTTGGAAGTAGGTTGACAAGAATTTGAAAATCATCATGGTAACAGAATTTTAGCTTAAGGCGCTCAGCAGAGTGGGTACAAGAACATACATAGTGGGGTCTGGAGGTCAGCTAAGGCTGAGGTATGATATGTTTTACAAGATGTACAAAGGGAGGAGCAAGAGTATCCAGAGCAGAGAAGAGTACAATGATGTAGGAAGACCCAGCAACAGACTCAGATAACATAGTGGATGAGAGGAGATGAGACAGCGATGAAGAAAGCATAAGAGTTAATAACCTGCAGATCCCTAAATGTGTTGGAAACTATTTTATTTATTTAACAGGTTTTATATACCGCTTTATCATTTCAATCAAAGTGGTTTACATTGAAACTTAAACTTGGTAATGTACACTAAACAGGGACATTGATAACTTGGACTTTTCTGAGGCAATGGAAGGTTAAGTGACTTGCCCATGGCCACAAGGAGTGCTAGCGGGAATTGAACCCTCTGGGTTCCCAAGCCAGTGTTCTTAACCATTAGGCTACTCCTCCACTCCTGGAAATTGGATGAGACTGTGGAAGGGGGGTGGTTAAGTGTGAAAGTTAACAGATGATCAGATAGGGGAAGAACTGAGATGGAGAAGTCAGAGTAAGAGGTTGAAGAAAAAGACAAGGTTGAGGCAGTGGCCATGTTTATGTTTGTCTTTATTTGATATACCACATGTATGTGCACAAGCAATGTGGTTTAGAAATGCTTATAGCTAAAAAACAGGAAGAAAATAACTCCATTTCAAATATAGCAGGCATGTCCAACAGGTAGATGGCGATCTCACTGCAGATCGTGGAGGGGTCAGAGGTAGATCACCAGCCCCACTTGGCTCCATCTCTCCAGCAGCTCACCCCATCGCTAGGAGAGAGCTCGTGCCGGCAGGTCATCTGCCGAGGGCTTGCCGCCGCTGCTGAACCTTTGCCTGTCTTTTTTCCCTACCTGTGGGAATCTTGCCTGCGGGTGTATTGGGGGCGCTTGTTGTTTTCATGCCAATAGTTTGTGGGTACCCCAGGGGGCCGCTGCCTGCGCCCTGCGACGAGATGCCACAGGCCCTGCGTCATACCTGGTCTCCTGCCTCTCAGAATCACCCATTCCTGCCCCCGCCTCAACACCCCTTAGAAGTGTGTTATATACCGGGCGATATCCATTCGCCCAGGCTTTACCTGAATGCACTTACCATATTAGTTGTGTCGTGTGCTAGTCGTTGGTTGCTTTATAGCTCGCTTTAATTAAATGTTTTCGGGCAGACACAACAAAGTGTCAAGAATTTGGTGATTTTGGCAGGCTTTTCCAATTTTGTTCTAACTTGCCTATGCCTTGCCTTTGAATTGGTTCAAACCACAGTGACTTTTGCTTGCCTCTGCAATTTTATTTTGCCTTGCCTTTGCGTTGATTCTACACTGTGTACAGAATTTATTAAATCACGTGTGCTGGTATTTGAACTTGTTTGGCGGTATTTGATTTTATCTGGTTTGCTGGACAGGTGTTTGAGGTTTTTTTGATGATTGTTTGGTGGTATTTGATTGGTGCCAGTATGATGAATTCTTATTTTTACTTTTAGAACTGCATGTGTGGTTTTGGCATCTCCAGTCCTTGTATTGCACATCATCCAGAGGTCTTCAGTTCCTGTTGATCTTTAATACTTTGGGACAGTGACAGTTTTGGACCAGATTTAGTCAGTGTTTATACTGACTTAGCAGATTTGGCCTTCTTACATCCAGCCATCCTAGTATAACAAAGATGAGTGTTCCAAAGAAGAGCAAAACCTACCACTTTCATGATGCATGGGAAATGGACTACTTCTTCATCATGGTGAAAGACAAGTGTTGTTGTCTAATTTGTAACACCCCAGTATCCTTGCCCAAAAAGGGTAATCTGGAATGTCATTATAAGGCTCTGCATAGCAATAAGTTTGATGCTGATTTTCCACCCCAAAGTGAAATTCATAAACTGATGCTCAAAGAACTTAAATTGAAATTGGCTACTCAGCAACAGTTGATGGCGAAGCCAAGGTCACATTCGGTTAATGCAACCATAGAATCCTTCAAGGTCAGCAACCTGATCGCAAAGAAATGCAAACCTTTCACTGAAGGGGAATTTGTAAAAGATTGTTTTCTTGAAGCAGCTGACAATCTTTTTGAAGGATTTAAAAATAAGAAAGAGATCATAGCTGCTATTCAAGATGTACAATTGTCAAGAAACACCATCATGCGGCAAATAGAAACGATTTGTGGAGAAACACCTGAACAATTGTTGGAGGATGTTTCAAATTGCGTTGCTTTCTCACTCCAACTGGATGAATCTACAGACATAAGAGACATAGCCCAGTTACTAGTCTTTATCCGGATGGTTTTTGAAGATTTCAGTGTTAAAGATGAACTACTTGGAATGATTTCTCTAAAAGGGAGAAGTACCGGTCAGGAAATATTCAGTTCTTTCCATTCTTTTGTGACAAAGTGTAATCTTCCATTGCATAGACTTGTTTCCATCACTACTGATGGAGCAAGAGCAATAACAGGTGAGGTTAACAGTTTCATAGCCCTCTGTAGACAGCATGACGACTTCCAGATTTCCTTTCTTACCACTGCATCATTCACCAGCAAGTTTTGGCAAGCAAGAGACTCAATACAAAGACTGTCATGGACATCACTATCAAAATTGTAAATTCGGTTCATGGAAGATCACTTCAAAGACGGCTTTTCAATCTTACTCGATGAAGGGGCAGCGGAAATCATTTTGCACACAGATGTAAGGTGGCTAAGTAGACACAAATTTCTGTAAAGATTTTGTGATTTGCTGAATGAAATAAGAAGATTTTTGAAGGAGAGGGGAGATGACCAAGCAGAGTTGGAAGATGAGGAGTGGTTATGTGATCTGGCATTTCTCGTTGACTTTACAGGTGAACTAAGTGATATGAACCTTGAACTACAAGGTAAAAACAAATGCATTGGTGAGATGATGAGTACAGTTTCATCCTACAAGAGCAAATTTGAGCTAATGACTGACCTTGCAAATAACTCTTTTGATCATGTTCCTAATATGCAGGACCATCTGAGACAATATCCAAATTTTGTTTTTCAGAACGAGAAGTATATGACAGAAATCTGTTCTGTTATCCAGGAATTTGAAAACAGATTCTGTGACTTCCAAAAAATCGGGACAGTTGTAGAATACTTGTCATACCCATTCAAAGTAGATGCGGACATTAAAGAAACTGCAGCTGCTATCAGTAAAAATTACTCATTGAACAAGCCATCTCTTGAAAATGAAATATTAACCCTTAAAAATGACATTTTTCTCAAGACCCATGCTGAGCAAGAATTGTTTTGGAAGCTAGTGCCTAGAAACAAATATTCCAACTTGAGAAGATGCAGTGAAGCTGAACACTCCTGTTTTGGTTCAACTTTTGTGTGAATCTGCATTTTCCCATCTGAAAATGACAAAGAGTACACAACATTCCAACATGACAGATGAACATCTCCATGATTCCCTGAGACTGGCCCTCACGCAATATTCACCCAACTTCAAAAAGCTGGTGGATGAAATGCAGGCTCAGACGTCTCACTAATGAACAAGAACGAAATATTAAAGATTGTGCAAGATCAGCCTGGATCAATACTCGACCTAAATTTAACACAGATTACTCAATAAAAGTTAAAGAAAGTTATTAAGACAGTTAAAGAAAGTTATTACTCAATAAAACTAAGAAAAAATGTACTTTCCATTTCCCCTCGCAGTTCTTACTGGATCTTCGTCTCTCTGTTTTGTTTTTGCTTAATTTGCTTAACAGCTGATCACATCCAAGTAAATGACAGAAGGTTAATTAAAAATGGGGGGGGGGGGAGAATCCTCCATCATTATTGGGTTAAAATTTAATTTGAAACTAATTTGAAACTTAATTTTCATGGTGGTAGATCACCGGCACTTTTGGCCGGAAAAAGTAGACCTGTTCGAAGTTGGACATGCCTGAAATATAGGAAAGAAAAAAATGGAAATAGTGTTGAGGGATGTAATTGACAGTGAATCCAGACACAACCCAGTGGTGCCCAAACGTAGGGGATTCAAAGGCTGACACAAACAAATACCGATGAGTACGGGGGTAGAACTTATCTAGAGGCAGAACAAAAAGTTTAAAGCAAGAAGATTATGCCAAGTCAAAAGAGTCATCAACATGAATATTAAAAATCCTAGAGAATGAGGAAAGGGGAAGATGGTTTATGAAAGAGAGAAAGTCAAGCATCAAAATCAACTGTGAACAGAAGGGGTTAATAGCTACTCAGAGAGGTAGTGGAGTAAATAGGTGGATGGACTTCAAAGGAAGAAAATGAGTGAAACTGAGGTGAAAAAGGGGGTTGAAATCTACAGGAAGGAGAGAGTAGCAGGCCTACACCACCACCAAAGACAGTTGTGTGAGGTATATGGGTAAAGTGACCAACCATCCCGTATTTTACGGGACAGTCCTGTATTTTAATGATTTGTCCCTGGAATCATATTACTTTGGTCAGGATGCCTAAATGTCCCCTACTTTAAAACAAGTGTCCCACTCCTACACTCCTCCACATTTGTACCAGCGGACTTTTCCACTACAGCTGACATTTTCAAAGGGAAACTATTTATATGAGACTACTTCCATCAGAGACATAGAAACATATACACATGCATACACTGTTATACTTCGGTCACACACACATGCATTCATTCACCGCACCCCCCAAATCAGGTACACACATGCACACAAACATTTTTCAGACAGACAGATTCTGTCTCCTACTGTCTACTGGTGCTGCACTGCTTCTGCAGTCCTCTACTTCAATGCCCCAAATTCTTGCTTTTGCTACCAGTTCTTTTTCTCAGCCTGCAACAGGCTCCTCACACTTTACCCCATTCCTCTTACAGTTCTACCCTTTTTCAGCAACCCCACTCACCCCTACCAAGAATTCCACTGACTTTCTCCCAGACCCTGTGCAGAAAATCAGCCTAGTCTTCCTGTGACTATGGCAGCCTTTCCAATGGCTGAACCCTACCACTTACTCTGCACAGTGAGAGAGGGGAGCACTGGCGAGCTGTAGATCTAAACTCTTTAAACAAAAATACCCAGACAAGTTCAACATCATTCTAAGGCAGCTACTTTACAAAGTTGTAGAATTCTAAAATAATTTAGATGGTTGGCAATCCTAATCTCCTGAGTCCTCAGCACATCTGACAAATCTGGCTCTTCTTCCTTACCAGGGCCCAGGCAAACATCAGCTAGACAAAGCCAGCCAATAGGCTGCAGCAGACACAGTTAGCCAATAGGGAGCAGGGAGAGGTGGGAGCAGTTGCTAGGATACAACTTGTCCTGCAGCTCTGGAGTATGCTTTTTTTTTTTTTTGCTACAGATATATAGACCTATAGGAGAAAATATAGGGGGTTCTCAAGCACCCACCGCACCCACAAAGTTGGCTCCTATGATCCTAGGGCCAACATCAGTATCACGGTCAGTGGTCAGCTGATTTAGTTGATTTTGTTGTCTGTGTAGGCTCTTAGACTAGGGTGCGTATTTCTATTTCATCTTTAAACTTTATTTTCATTTTAAAATGCTGAAAAGAAAGTGTGTTCATTAAGAAACATTCTAGTGTTAGCACGGTATTTTGTAACAAATGCACATGCAGGAAAGAGTGACATTGTTCAGCACCTAAGGATGGACAAACACAAGACAGCAGATGTAAGTGCTTCTTAATTTAGAACTGTGACTTCTTTTTTAAAAAGTCAAACTTTTGATGAGAAAGCTCAGTCGCTGGCTACAACTGAGGGTACATGGGCTTATCACTGTGTTGTCCACATCCATTCTTTTCGGTCATCATATTGCACTTCAGTTATTGAAAAAAATGTTTTTATGAAAAATACTGTTGTGCACGAACCAAAACAGAGGCAATCGTCTGTAATATTTTCAAACCTGACTCTATTGATTCCCTCAAGAGAGACCTTTCTGAGACAAGCTTATTTAACATTTTTTTGTGATTTCTCAAACCATGGAAGCATTAAAGTGTGCCCTATTTTAGTAAGGCACTTTCTTCCTGAGAAAGAGGTTCAGGTAAAAGTTCGTGAGGTCCATGAAGTTAAATGTGAAACCTCAGACATTCTTTCCAAGTACATTTTTTGATACAGTTGAGTCCAATGGTCTAAAATTCGAAGTTTTGGTATTGTGTGCTGACAAAGGGTGTTGAAAGAACTGAAATATGAGATTGCAGACCTGCTATTAGCAATCTGTGAACTATCATTAAAATAATCTGTAATACCTAAAGATTGGTGGATGGCCAACATAACGCCAATTTTTAAAAAGGGTTCCAGGGGTGATCCGGGAAACTACAGACCGGTGAGCCTCACGTCAGTACCGGGAAAAATGGTAGAAACCATCACAAAGAACAAAATTGATGAACATGTAGATAGTCATGGCTTAATGGGAGACAGCCAACATGACTTTAGACGAGGAAGATCTTGTCTTACTAATCTGTTATGTTTTTTTGAAGGTGTGAATAAACAGGTAGACAAAGGTGAGTTGGTTAATATAGTGTATCTGGACTTTCAGAAAGCCTTTGACACGGTCCCTCATCAGAGACTTTTGGCAAAACTAGAGAGTCATGGGATAGGAAGCAGTGTACTATTGTGAATCAGGAACTGGTTAAAAGATAGAAAGCAGAGGGTAGGGATAAATGGCCAATTTTCCCAAAGGAGAAAGGTGAATAGTGGTGCACCCCTGGGATCTGTGCTGGGTCCGCTGCTTTTTGACATATTCATAAATGACCTGGGAAAGGGAATAACAAGTGAGGTTATCAAATTTGCAGATGACAAAAAACTATTTAAAGTTGTTAAAAACCATGAGGATTGTGGAAAATTGCAAGGGGATCTTGATAAATTGGAAGACTGGGCATCAAAATGGCAGATGAAATTTAATGTGGACAAGTGCAAAGTTATGCACCTAGGGAAGAACAACCCAAACTATGGTTACACGATGCAAGGTTCCACATTAGGAACTACCACCCAGGAAAAAGATTTAGGCGTCATTATGGATAACATGTTAAAACCCTCCACCCAGTGTGCAGCGGCAGCCAAGAGAGCAAATAGAATGCTAGGTATCATAAGGAAAGGAATGGAAAATAAAACAAAGGACATTATAATGCCTCTGTATCGTTCCATGGTACGACCGCACCTTGAATATTGTGTGCAATTCTGGTCGCCGTATCTTAAAAAGGATATAGCGTTATTATAAAAGGTTCAGAGAAGAGGCACCAAAATGGTAAAGGGGATGGAAGGATACCCCTATGAAGAAAGGCTAAAAAGGTTAGGGCTCTTTAACCTGGAAAAGAGATGGCTGAGGGGAGATATGATAAAAGTCTATAAATTAATGAACAGAGTGGAACGGGTAAACGTAGATTGATTGTTTACGTTATCAGAATATAGAAAGACTAGGGGACATGCAATGAAGCTACAGGGTATACTATTTAAGACAAATAAGAGAAAATATTTTTTCACTCAACATGTAATCAAACTCTGGAATTTGTTACCGGAGGATGTAGTAAAGGCTGTTAGTGTAGCTGGGTTTAAAAAAGGTTTGGACAATTTCCTGGAGGAAAGGTCCATAAACCATTATTAAAAAGGGACCCAGGATATCAATGCTTGACCCATTACAAGCATTGTGGAACCTGTGTCTTTTGGGGAAACTGCTAGGTACGTATGACCTAGACTGGCCACTGTTGGAAACAGGATACTGGGCTTGATGGACCTTGGTTTGACCCAGTATGGCATATCTTATGTTCTTATGTACTCACCTGTAACAGCTGTTCTCCGGGGACAACAGGAATCAGTCCTCACCTATGGATGACATCAGCGCTGACAGAGCCTGTGTGGAAACATCTCCCCAGCTTTCAAAGAAAGCCATTGGGAGAGACACCACGCATGTGTGGTCCCCTTCCTGCCCAAGGGTGCCATCTTGCCTCAGTCTAATGACATAGCTAAGACAGAAAAAATAAGATACAGTAAAGAAGCAACTCCAAGGGGAGAAGGGAGAGTTGTGAGGACTGATTCCTGCTGTTCCCAGAGAACACCTGTTACAGGTGAGTTACTATGCTTTCTCCAGGAACAAGCAAGAAGTCAGTCCTCACATATGGGACTCCCCAGCTAAAGGCTACCGAGAACCTGTATAAAATGCCACAGCAACCAGAGAAGGTGAGCCGTGAGCTGCAGCAGTTGAGTCCCTACTGAGAGACTCTTGGAAGACCCAAGTGTCTGGTGGAAAACCAGCACTCCGGTAACCTGAACACAGAAGGGTCGGAGGGCAGAAGTTGCCTACACCCCAAAGAGATTATGGAGCACGGCCTGGCCGAAGGTGCTGTCCCATTGGGGCTCCCTCTCCAGGCAGCAGTGAGTTGCGAAGGTATGGACTGAAGACCAGGTAGCGGTCCGGCAGATTTCTGTGACAGGTACAGAGCGCAGATTTGCTACAGAGGTAGCCATGGTTCTGATGCAGTGTGCCATGAACCGTTGGTCTAATGAGATCCCAGCCTGCACATAGACAAGGGGAATGCAGTCCACCATCTAAGTGGACAGAGTTCACTTAGTTACTGGAAGCCCCATTCGACTAGGGTCATAGGAGAGAAAGAGCTGAGGCACTTTGTGGTGGCCCTGAATCCATTGCAGAGAGAAGAACATGGTCCTCTTACAATCTGGAGTATGGAGAATGGTCTCTGCCTTGCCAGCATGATGCCTTGGGAAGAAGGTAGGGAGCACTACCTCCTGATTGAGGGACGGGGGACCCCAAATTTGGCAGAAACTTGGGGTGTATGTGGAGCACCATCATGTTCTTGTAGAACCTCGTGTAGGGAAGCTCTGCCATCAGAGCCTGTAGCTTGCTGAACCTTCCAGGAGAGGTACTGCAAGTGGCAGATAGCCAGGTGCTCAAACGGTGATTTAGTGAGCTGTGAGAGCACCACATTGAGATCCAACTCCACCATTGGTGAGCGGACAGGGGGGCTTGGACAACATAAGGCCCCACAGGAAATGAGAGATAAGGGACTGAGCCAAGAAAGGCTTGCCCTAAACACAGTGGTGGTGTGCCACAATAGCGCTCAAGTGCACTCTGACAGACTTCGGTCCCACCTGCAACAGGTGGAGTAGGTACTGGAGCACCAGCTGCACCGTGCAGGAGAAAGGGTTTGCCTGCCTCTCGGTGTACCACTCCAAAAATTGATTGCATTTGAAGGTGTACGGCCTTCTCGTGGAGGCTTTACAGTGCCTTGCAAAAGTATTCATCCCCTCGGTTTTTGTCTTGTTTTGTTGCATTACGTACAACCTAGAATGAAATTGTGGCTTATTTGGATGTTAGGTAATGGACCTAACAATATAGACCAAATTGGTGAAGTGGAATGACAATAAAATACCTTGTACATATCATAAAAAAAGTCAAAACTGAAAAGTTGTGAGCGCATATGTATTCATCCCTTTTGCTATGAAACCTCTAAATAAGATCTGGTCCAACCAATTAACCAAAAAACTCACATAATTAGTTGATTAGGGTCCACCTGTGTTCAATCAGTTTCACATGATCAGTCACATGATGCCTGTATAAATATACCTGTTCTGAAAGTCCCCTGGCTCTGCAACACCACTAAGCAAGCAACATGAAGACCAAGGAGCACTCCAAACAGGTCAGAGACAAAGTTGTGGAGAAGTATAGATCAGGGTTGGGTTATGAAAATCATATCCCAAATTCTGACTACCCCACGGAGCAACATTAAATCCATTATGACAAAATGGAAAGAATATGGCACCACTACAAACCTGACAAGAGATGGCCACTCACCAAAACTCACAGACTGGGCAAGAAGGGCATTAATCAGAGATGCTACATAGATATCAAGGATAACACTGAAGGAGCTGCAAAGATCCACAGCGGAGATGGGAGTATCTATTCATAAGACTACTTTAAGCCATACACTCCACAGAGTGGGCCTTTATGGAAGAGTGGCCAGAAAAAAGCCATTGCTTAAAGAAAGAAATAAGAAAACATGTTTGGAATTTGCACAACAGCATGTGGCAGACCCCACAAACACATGGAAGAAGGTTCTCTGGTCAGATGTGACAAAAATTGACCTTTTGGACCAACATAGGAAATGCCCATGTGTGGCGCAAACCCAACACTTCCCATCACCCTGTGAACAACATTTAAACAGTGAAACATGGTGGTGCCAGCATCATGCTGTTTGGATGTTTTTCATCGGCATGGACAGGTAAACTGGTCAGGATTGAAGGAACAATGGATGGCACTAAATACAGAGCAATTCTTGAGGAAAACCTGTTTTAATTTGCCCGAGATTTGAGAATGGGATGGAGGTTCACCTTCTAGCAGGATAATGGCCCTAAACATACTGCTAAAGCTGGTTTTAATGGAAATATTTAAATGTCTTGGAATGGCCTAGTCAAAGCCCAGATCTCAATCCAATTGAGAATCTGTGCATGACTTGAAGATTGCTGTACACCAATAGAACCCATCTAACTTGAAGGAGTTGGAACAGTTTTGCTTTGAGAAATGGGTGAAAATCCCAGTAGCTAGATGTGCTAAGCTAATAGAGACATACCCCAAGAGACTTGCAGCTGTAATGGCAGCAAAGTGTGGCATATTGACTTTGGGGGGTGAATACCTATGCACACTCCTGATTTTTATTTTTATTTTTTTAATTATTGTTTGTGTCACAATAAAGAATATTTTGAACCTTCAAAGTCATAAACATGTTGTGCATATCATTTGGTGCTATCCCCCAAAACTCCATTTTAATTCCAGGTTGTAATGCTACAAAAACAGGATAAACACCGAGGGGATGAATACTTTCACAAGGCACTGTATGGGAGGTTAAAAGGAATTCCTCCACATCATGTGGGAGGCTGAAGGGAGCTATTACTACCCTTTCAGCAGCCAAGCCGTGAGAGACAGGGACCTTAGGTTAGGGTGCAGGAGAGAGCCCTCCTCCTGTGAGAGTAGTCCTTGTATGCAGCCCAGGGGAATCCGAAGCACCACCAACAGACAGAGAAGCAGTAGGAAACAGGGTTGCCTGGGTCACTGGGGGGCTATCAGAATCAATGGAGCACCATCGCGCTGGACCTCAAAGAGGGTCTTGACGACCAGTGGTGTCAGCAGGAAGGCGTAAAGGAGGCCTTCCATCCATGGGATGAGGAATGCATCCACCACCAACTGGGACAGGTGTGGCTAGCGGGAACAGAAGCGGGGCAACTGCGTGTTTGGGCTGGTGAACAGGTCCACTAGCGGGATGTCCCAGAGATGTAAAAGCCAGGATTCCACTCTGGGATCCAGGCGCCACTCATGAGGCTGGAGGACTCTGCTCAGTCTGTCCGGCTAGGTGTTGTCCAAGCCTGGGAGGTAGATCGCTGCAGGAGCATCCCATTGTGTACATCGCATATGAGGAGAGACCTACCACCACCTCCTGGCAAAGGGAGTACGACCCCGTGCCTCCTTATTTGATGACACAGAACATTGTTACCTGGTTGTCCATCTGGATCAGCACCAACTGGTACTGCAACTGGTGGCGAAAGGCTTGGAGAGCCAGAAATATTGCCTAGAGCTCCAGGTGGTTGATCTACAACTGGCACTCCACCTGGGACCACGTACCTTGGGTGTAGACGTCCTCGCAATGAGCTACCCATCCTCGTAGGGAGGCATCCATGGTGAGGACCCTCTGGAGGATGGCTGCCTGGAAGGACATCCAGGCCTGAAGGTAGTGGGGGTTCTGCCACCAGTGGAATGAGTCCGCCAGTTGGTGGGTCATTTTTACTCTGTCCCAAAGTCTGCCCGTGGCTTGTGTCCACTCGGAGTGGACGCACCACTGAACCGCCCTCATATGCAGGTGGGCATATGGGGTTACATGGACCGTGGAGGCCATGTGGCCCAGCAGGTGGAGAAGGTGAGCGGGCACCAACCGGCAGTGTTGCACGTCTGCGACTAGCGCCCTAAGGTGCTCTGTCCTCTCCGGAGGGAGGAAAGCCTTGACCTGAAGGGTGTCCAGCTAAGCCCCTATGAACTCCAGGCACTGTGCCACAGAGAGGTGGGACTTGGGTAAGAACATAAGATATGCCATATTGGGTCAGACCAAGGTCCATCAAGCCCAGTATCCAACAGTGGCTAATCTAGGTCAGAAGTACCTAGCAGTTTTCCCAAACGACAAACAGGTTCCACAATGCTTGTATTGGGCAAGCAGTGGATTTCCCAGGTCCCATGTAATAATAGTTTATAGACCTTTCCTCCAAGAACTTGTCCAAACCTTTTTTAAACCCAGCTACACTAACATCTTTTACTACAATCCTCCGGTAATGAATTCCAGAATTTGATTATGCGTTGAGTGAAAAAATAGTCAATGACAAACCCCAGATGCTGCAGGACATGTATGGTGCGCTTGGTGGTGTGGTGTACCTCTGTAGCTGTGCCTCCTCTTATGAGCCAGCCATCCAAGTAGGGAAAGACAAAGGCCCCTTGGAGATGAAAGAGGGCTGCGACCACTGTTAGGCACTTAGTGAAGACTCCTGGCGAAGACCCTTGACAATGATGCCAGACCGAAGGGTAGCATCCTGTATTGGTAGTGACCCCCTCCCACCACGAACCGGAGGTATTGTCGGTGGCTGGGATGCATCAGGATGCGTGTATAGCCAGTCTCCCTGTTGGGGGTAAGGCAGCAGTGTTCCAAGAGACAGCATATTGAACTTCTCCCTCACCAGAAATTTGTTCAAGTCCCATAGATCCAGGATGGGCCTGAGGCCCCCTGCTTGCTTGGAAATGAGGAAATATCTGGAGTAGAAGCCTTTGCCCCAAAGATGTTTGGGCACTGGCTCCACCGTCTTGTCCGTGAGGAGGCCTGCGAGCTCGGTGAGAAGCAGAGTCTGGTGAAGGGGAGGCCTTATAGTTCTCCTGGGAAGAACGAAGGTGGCCTCTGTTGTAGGTGGAGGAGGTATCCCTCCTTGACTACTTGCAGCACCCAGGAGTCAGTGGTGATGGAGGATTACCTGTGGGAAAATAGGGCCATATGCCCTCCTGTGGGCTGCTGAGGGCCTCCTGGGGAAGAGAAGGCAATACCCAAGGAATCAAAAACTCCCTCCAGGCTGGGCCAGGGCCAGTGCCTGGGTCTTAGGAGTCTTAAGGCTTGCGGGGGCCGTGCTCTTGCCCCTTGGATTGTTGCCCCTGCTGTGGGGCAGAGAAGGCCTGGTACTGTGGTACGCTACTGAACATTCCCTTCGTCCTCAGGAAGAAAGGCTTCTTCCCCGGGGCCTTTTTACAAGGGTGCACCGAGGTCTTCTTCAAAATTCTGGTCTGGTCAGGAACTCAGTTCTCTGTCTCAGCAGCCTTGTCTGACAAGGGTTTTCCGAAAAGATTCTCTCCAGTGCAAGGGACATCGATGAGTTTGTCCTGCACCCACTGCTTGAGGTCAGACGACTGCAGCCATGCCTGGCGTCGGGCCCCGATGCCCGTGGTGGCCACTATGGATGAGAATTCAAAGCTATTGTATGCTGTTCGAGATAGGAACTTCGAGCACTCCTTGACTGCCGAGGCCAGTGACTTGAACCACTGAAGGGGTTCCCCATCGAGGCCTGCAGAGAAACCGGCGAGCTCTCTCACCAATTCCTTTAGGTACATGCCAATGTACAAGTGGTAGGACTGGACTCGACAAACCAGTATCGAGCCCTGGTAGCATTTCTGGCCGAGGGCGTCCAAGGTCCAGGCTTCCCTACCCGGGGGCACCGATAAATGAGTCTTTTGGCTCTTGAGTTGCCGCATGGCCGACTCAACAACCATAAAATTGTGAGGGAGCTGGGTTTTCTAGAACCTCGGACCTCCGCGGACTCGGTACATGGTGTCAGGTATTTGCTCACAATGGGCACCGACACCGGTGTTTCCCCACATATGGAGGTGTTCGAGGATCAGAGGGACGGGCTCCATGAGGGTCTCATTCAGAGGGGCTTTGTACTGGAAGATCTCATGTTCCTCCGTGAGGGGGTCCTCCTCCACCTCGGTCTTGAATGTGAGTGCCTTTGCCATATCGCGCACAAAGATGAGGAAGGCAACATTATCGGGCAGGGACTAGCACTGGGATACTGGTGGAGACTGGTCTGAGGGCACGTCTCGGTGTCACTGGGTGTCCTTAGTCTCCCGGTCTGACCCGAAGTCCGAAGAAGAATCCAAGGCTCCGCAGCTCCTGTGGTTGAGCCCTCAGTCTGAAGGCCTTCAAACCTCAGGGGCTGTGGTATGAGTCGCATGCACTCGCCAGAGAGGACCGGTGTCCCGAGGAAGAGAACTGGAACCTCGTCCAATGCCGATGGGTCTCTCAAGGCGGTTAGCACTGAAGAATCGACTCGACGACTGGGGAAACCCTCGAGGTCGAGGATCTGGGCATTGGGGTGGATGAACTGAAAGAACCAGACATCAGTGCCTGCTACTGTGCCAGGAGGGCAGTGATACTGCACTCAAAGACTGCCATTCTGGTCTCCATGCCAGATGGCTCTGCAGCCTTCGACACAGGCATTGATGGCTTTAGGCCCAGCGTCTGCTCTGTCAAGGGGAAATCTTCGACCAGGATGGTCTCGGGGATCTGACGCCGGTTGCCCAACACTGATGACTTCTTCCGGGGCAGCTTGTGAGGCTGCTCCCGCTCTGACCCTTGTTGGGAACTGCAGGGCTTGGTGTGGGGGATTTACCCACTTTTCCAGACCCGTCCTCTGAAGTGGTCTTCGAGGGCTTCGAGCTCTTCTTGGTTTCAACCTCTAGGGAGTTCCTCTTGGAAAAGCCATGGCCACAGGACTCCAAGGCAACCCTGGCATCGTGGGGCACCAAGGTACCAAAGGAGGCCCTGGAGCGTGGCGTTACCGGGGACTCTGGCGCAGAGTCGGATCTATGAAAGAACTTTTCCTGCTGCAGCTGGTGGCTCTTGATGGCCTTTGCAGACATGAACTTACAAAGGTCACAGCCCGGGTTTTTGTGGTCTGGCCCGAGGCAATGGAGGCAGCAGTCATGTGGGTCCAGTGAGGGACATCATCTTACTGCACCGATCACATTACTTGAAGCCAACTAGAGGCCATGGGGAAAAACGGGTCCTTGAACCCAGGTGAGGGTCCGAGGCCTGCCGGCCAAAAAGGGCGCAAAGCACTGGTTGAAGGACACCTCGAGAAAAACCAAGGAAAATGAACCAGAGGAATGACACCGAGGTGAGCTGGCTTGGAGGCGGGAAGAGGAACCGGTGCGTGTACTGGAAAGGAAAAATTTTAAAACAAAAAGAAACACTTTTTCTGAGGAAACTGAACAGACATCCGGTGGGCTCCACAGAAAAAGGAAGATTGAGACAAGATGGCGCCCTTGGATGGGAAGGGGACCTCGCATGCCTGATGCATCTCCGAAAGGCTTTCTTTGAAAGTTGGGGAAATGTTTCCACACGGGTTTCATAGGCGCTGATGTCGCCCATATCTGAGGACTGACTTCCTGCTTGTTCCCGAAGAATACCAATTGCATTGGGGCGGATGAACTGCAGTTTTGGTGGGCCCGCTAAGAGGGGTAGTAACAATATTTTTTTACAAGTTGCAAAAATATTTAGGAAGTAATTTAATTGGTGCAAACAGTGCAGCTCACATTGCTCACAATTGTATCAGCACTGCTGCCGAATGCCTGCCATTTGACATTGAAATTACTTGACAAGATATTCAGACATTTTCACATTTATACAGTGAGAATAGAAGAACAGACTTTGTTGAGAGTGAGTATCAAAAGCTCCTCGGATACAGTAACATCAGGTGGCTGGCTTAACTACCAGCCATAGGGAGGTTAATTAAAATGTTCCAACCAGTGAAATCCTATTTTCTGAGCCAGGAAAAATGTCCAGTTATCATCAAAAACCCTTTTGAGAATGAATTAGTAGAAGTCTGGCTGTACTTTCTGCACACTCAGGCAATAATTTTCCAGAATGGGACTTTAAAAACTGAGTCTCAAAAAATCTCAATGATAGAGGTGGCTGGAGTAATCAGTGCCCTTAGAAACAAGTTAGTAACTAGAAAGAATGAAGTGTTTTTGCCTCTGACAATCAGAAAGAAAATAAAAGATCTTGAAAAAGAGGGCAGCATTGATGAAGCAGATTTCAAGCAATCTGTGTAATCTTTCTACACCACTTGCATTGATTACTTGGATCAGTGGACCATTCACTTCCAGGAGAATGGAAAACAACAGTGGACTCTCCTTCAAAAACAACTGGAGTGGTGTGAGCTAGAGTCATCTTTAGAATACAAGACCCGAGCTAGAGTCAGTAATAAATGATACTGAACTGTTTGGTGAGTTCTCTTGTCTTAGTCATTTGTTTCTGAAGAAAATGTTCAAAAATGGAAAAAAAACAGACACCATGGTTGGCAAAAAATGGAAGGTGGTGTTTGGACAACTCAAAAGTAATGAGGTACCATATAAAATTTATGCAAACTGGTTGAATTTTTTTTTGCTTGCCAGGTTCCAATGCTCCAACTGAAAGGTACTTTTCAGTCATGAACAGAGAGAGTGTGGTCTACAGAAAAATCCCAACTGCATGTAGAGACTCTCAAATGTCTAATGATTGTAAAATACAATTTTGAGTGGAGATGCCCAGCATTTGTTAATTATTTTAGTGAAAATGTTGCTATTTTGAAGAAAATTCACTCTGTAGAGAAGTACAAGAAGTAGGCCTGATTGGCACATTTGTAAGTAAAGTTATAAACCTAGCCTACTGATTAAAATTCTGGGTTAAAATTTAAATTGTAATTATAAACACATGTTTTATTTTCCTTAAACTTTGACACCCCCCCCCCCCCCCAGCTTGATTGAGTGTCCCGTATTTTATGTTAGTTATGGATGGGAGAAATGGTAGTCTCTGTGACAGAAGGGGGTCTTCCATTCCCCTTATCAGGAAGCAGTGGTATGCTACAGAGGCAATATTTATTGGCCCAGGGGGGTGGGAGGGAGTCATTGCCCTTGCTTAAGAGTGGCAGCTGGCGTTAGGGCTCAGGATTTCAGCTAAAAGATAATTTTTATGGTTTTTATGTGGCACTACTCATAACCGTCATCATTATGACAGTTGTATTTAGTGATTTATGTATTGATGTCTATTGACTGTAAACTGCTCAGATGCAGCCCTAGTTGGGTGCGATGGGCAGTATATAAATGTTTATAACTAAATAGATAAAAATAAATGTGGCCCCATGACAAGTAACACCTCCTTTACGAGCTGTTTATGTGATTATATTGTGCCACATTTGCTGTTGCAATGCTGTAAAGTTGCAGCAAAAGGAAAAAAAAAACAATTCCCCAGACATGTTAAAAACTGCAGAACTAGACTTCCGGTGACGTCACCTACTGAATGGCGGCGTAGTGGAGGAGCTCCGCCACCAACCCGCAATAATTGAAGCATTTTAGCCCCCACGGGCAATGGAGCGGTGAGCCGAGGGGCGACGGAGAGAGCGGGGAGTGCCGGCGAGCCGCGGCGGCGGCGAAAAAAGCGGGTGCGGAGGTGCAGAGAAGCTGGTGGGAGCGGACCGGACGAGGCAGCCTGACTTTCAGGGGGCTTCTGGGCCGGTGGCCGCGCTGAGCCGGACTTGTTGGGAGAGAGTCAGCAGGGCCAAAAGAGGCTTGCCGGTGAGCAGAGGCAGTGTGCTTCCCCGCGGAGGACGCCACGCCGCCGACCCCCACAGACCACGTGGTGGCAGAAGAGGGTGGCCAACAGAGAGGTGAATCCGGAGACAGAGGGGGCCGAGAAGGCCTAGCACGTGGCTGGGAGAAGCAGGAAGCAGGGACCTATGCTAAGCTGCAGCCCACAAGAAGCAGAGTGCAGAAGCAGCCAGCAGTGGTGAGTCTCATACCCCCCCAACTGCACTAAGAAAGGGAGCAGAGGCAGAGAACTACCAAACACCAGAATTGTTCCCAGCAGAAGCTATAGTGTGGTGAGTGGACGCCCTACCAGCTCTATAGGCCGGGGAGACCGGGGAGAGAGGGGCTAATCAGCCCAAAATGGAAAAAAATAATAAAAAAGAGACTCTGGCAAAAAAAAAGCTGGCCGAGTTCCGCTCCCCATATGCAACCACCAAAGGAGGGAAGGAGGCGGAAAAAAAAAAGCAGGGAAACCTGTGACAGAAACCCCACAGAGCCCGGAGGGGAGTGAAGGAGGAGAGGAGGGCCTGTCGACAGCAGAACAGATTAAACAATGGCTCCTAGAGTTAAAGGAGGAACTGAAGATGGAGATGTGTGGGGTTAAAAATGAAATTAAAGAAGCAATGCAGACTATGCGCCAAGACCTGCTGGAGCTGGGGGGACGTATGGAAGAGGTGGAGACCAAGTTGGAGAGTCAAGAGGAGACCCTGACGCAGGTCCAGAGCAGCTGGGAAGAGCTTCAGAGGACGCAGGAGACCCTGAAAGCCAAAACAGAGGACCTGGAGGACCCGCTCGCGCAGATGCAACCTCCGAGTGAGAGGGGTGCCGGAGGAACCACAATATAAGAAACTGTGAGGAGGTGGCCCCCAGCGGATCTTCCGGGACCTCCTCGCAGCTGCTGGCCCAGGGAGACCTGCAGAGGAGACCCGCCTCGAAATAGAAAGGGCGCACAGGGGTATGGGGCCCATCCGAGACAACAGGCCAAGAGACATTGTGGTCTGCCTGCACTCCTTTAAGAGTAAGGAACTTCTGCTGGGTGCCAGCCGCAAGCTGAAAAATTTCCGTTGGGAGGGGCATACGGTGGAGCTGTACCAAGACCTGTCCCAAGGCACGCTACAAAGACGGAGGGAGATAAGAGAGGTCACCGCATATCTCAGACATGCTGACCTGCGCTACAAGTGGCTCTTCCCCTTCGGCCTCTTTATTACGGTGAAAGGACGATCGAGGACGGTGAGATCCAGTGTGGAGGCGTGGAGAGCACTGAGAGAGCTCGGTGCTGAGAATCTACCAGAGCAAGCCGAGGGCTCTTTCACTCCGCCGAGAACGGGATCCAGGACCGGAGGAGCAGCACAGATGAAATGGCAGAGGGCAAGTGGACGTAGACTGGCAAGAACCACCAAGGACGTGCACCAGAACCGGACCACAGAACAAGAGACTGGCTGAGCTGAAGCATCTTTATAATGGACTGGTATTCTTGAATAAGTTGGGCTGTGGGCGGGGGGGGGGGAAGGAGAGATGGGCAGTGGGCTAAGGGGAGAGGGAGAGGGGAGGAGGCGGGGACTAGGCTGAGAGGGAGAGAGCCCAGGCTGGGTGGAGAGAGGAGGGGGTTTAGAGGGGGGAGAGTTGGCAGCGAGGGGGGCTTAGGCAGGGGAGTGGGGGGGGGGGCTGGGGAACAGTTGAGGTGGGTAGGTGGGGAGGGAGAGAAGGTCACCGAATTGGAAGTCGTATCTCCGCAGAGGAGAGTTACGAGGGGGGGAGAGGGAGGAGGGGAGGGAGTAGCGAGGGGGGGAGAGGGAGGACGGGAGGGAACAGCGGGAGGGGGAGTGGGGGGTGGGGGGAGGAGGGGGTGGGTAGGGGGGGGAAGAGGGGGCCAGAGTGGGAGGTGGGGGCG
Organism: Ichthyophis bannanicus; assembly: GCA_033557465.1. Lineage (NCBI taxonomy): Eukaryota > Metazoa > Chordata > Amphibia > Gymnophiona > Ichthyophiidae > Ichthyophis > Ichthyophis bannanicus. The sequence goes on along the minus strand of CM066031.1, from coordinate 792,048,161 downwards.
GAGGGACTTAGGGGGACGAGGCAGGGATCTGGGGGTAGGAAAGGAGTTAAAAATTCTCACGTTAAATGTGAAAGGTCTAAATTCACCAATGAAAAGACAGAAATTATATAAGGAGTTAACAAGACACAATGCAGACATAGTGCTGTTGCAGGAGACACATCTATTGAGACAACATGAGACATTGGTGCAACCCCGGGGGTACAAGCACCGTATGTTCGCTTCTAATCTTAAAGAGAAGAAGAAAGGCGGGGTGGGGGTCTTCATCAGGGAGACAGGCCCCATGGAGGTCCAGGTAGTGTCCCGGGATAGGGGGGGGGCGGTATCTCCTGCTGAGGGTAAAGATAGGTGAGGAGTGGTTTTGCGTGGTAAATGTGTATGCCCCTACGGGCCCGCAAACTGAATTCTGGGATGCTTTGAGTGCGCAAGTGGCGGCAATGGGGGATGGGGTCCTAATCTGTGGTGGGGATTTCAATGTGGCATGGGAGGTAGGGAGAGATACGACTGGGCGCAGGGAGGGGAGAGGCACAGATAGGAAACATTACCACAATTTTGTGCGGGAGAGAACGGCCTGATAGATGTATGGCGGACACTAAACCCGGGGCGGAGGCAATTTTCTTTCATTCTGCAGCACATGGCACTTACTCCCGGTTGGATGCCATATGGGTAGGGAAGGAGTTAACAGGGCGGCTCCTAGGGGGCGAGATGGAACCCATTACCTGGTCCGATCATGCTCCGGTGGTGGTGCGGGTGCGGGTGGAAGGGGAAGATAGAGGCCGCCAGTTCTGGAAGTTGAATGAGGGGCTCCTTGAGGACGAGAGGGTGGTGCGGGAGATTGAAAGGCTCATCCCGGAGTACTTTGACCAAAATGGCGGTGGGGAAGTGCTGGATGGAACAGTCTGGGACGCCTTCAAGGCTGTAATTAGGGGGTTATCATAAAGTGGGGAGCCCGCCTAAAGCGAGAGAGGGTGGAGAGGGAGGACCGGTTACGCCGGCAATTGCGGGAGATGGAGGAAAGAGACGGTCAGGACAGAACTGGACAGGTACGGGGTGAGGTGCTGGCACTACGAGCCCAGGTGAATGCTCTTGAAGCGGAGAAGATACAATTCCGCCTGCAGCTGTTAAAACAGAGGTTCTTTGAAGGGGGGAATAAAGCGGGGCAACTTCTCGCGAGACAATTGAAGAAGCGGAGGGAGTGGAATAGGATTACACAGATTAGGAGTACAGGGGGGGTAGTGCGAGAGGCTCCACGAATAAGGGAGGAATTTGTGTCCTTCTATAGCAACTTGTATGCAGCCCGAGCTGCAAGGTCGGGAGAGGACATTCGGGAATATGTGAGGGAAGCAGGGCTCCCGACTCTAACGGGAGACGAACAAGAGGGGCTCGACAGGGAAATACAAGCTGACGAAGTCAGCCAGGCTATCAAGGGCTTAAAAAATGGAAAGGCCCCAGGGCTCGATGGACTGACGGCAAAGTTTTACAAGCGCTTTGGGAGCCTCTTGCTGAACCCGTTGACCAGGGTATTTAATGGACCGGGAAGGGGGGAGGCACTGCCTGAATCAATGGGCTGGGCAGGTATTACGCTTATCCACAAAGAGGGGAAAGACCCGCAGGAGTGTGCGTCTTACCGTCCGATCTCGCTGCTGAACCTAGATGCGAAACTGCTGGCGAAAGTACTAGCGGTGCGCCTCAATGGAGTGTTAGGTAAATTGGTGCATGAGGACCAGGCTGGATTTGTACCAGGCCGGCAAGTGGCGGATCATATCCGCAAAGTGTTAAATGTGATGTGGTCGACACAGCGGCAGAGGACGGGGGCCTTGTTGGTATCACTGGATGCAGAGAAGGCCTTTGATCAGGTGTCCTGGGATTTCCTCTACGCGGTGTTGGAGGCCCAGGGGTTTGGACCGGGGTTCACACAGTGGATAAGGGCTCTCTATGCTAGGCCGAAGGCATGTGTTCGCGTGAATGGGGGGTACTCTGGTTTCTTCCCCCTAGAAAGAGGGACGCGGCAGGGATGTCCACTGTCCCCCCTACTTTTTGTGCTATCCTTAGAGCCATTGGCAGCGAAGTTGCGCGGCAGCCCTGATATCACGGGGGTTAGGGTGGGACGGCAGGAATGCCGAACGTCCCTCTTTGCAGACGATATACTGCTGACACTCACGAATCCCAGCGAATCTCTGAGGGCGGTGATGAGAGAGATTCAAGATTATGGTGAAAGGGCGGGCTTCCGGATTAATTGGGGGAAATCGGAGATCTTGAGTGTAGGGGGGGAGGGGGAGGGGCAGCATGACTGGCAGCAGAATTTCCCCTTCAAATGGGCAAAGACATCGATCCGGTACCTCGGGGTTCATCTCGGTAGAACCTTGGAGGAGTTGTATGATTTAAATTACAAGAAGTTGGTGGGGCAGGTGGAGGCGAAGCTACAAGGCTGGAGCAGGGGGTATTACTCGTGGTTTGGACGAATAGCGACGGTTAAGATGATGCTTCTCCCCCAGTTCCTCTTTCTGTTTCAGGCTTTGCCAGTCCCAATCCCCCCGAAAGTGCTAAAGAAGATCCAACAACAGGTCGAGCGGTTTATCTGGGGGTCGAGGCGTCCACGGGTGGCGGCAAGGACGCTACAAGTCTCGGTACGGGAAGGAGGGATGGGGGTTCCCAATTTCCGACTATATTATGCGGCAGCACAATTGCGAGCAGTCTACGCGTGGTTGCGGGAACCCCAGAAGCAGTGGGTTCAGCTGGAACTGGCCGAATACAGGCCGGGTGCACTTGAACGGTTAGTATGGGAGGGGAGGGGAGAGAAGGGGAGGAATCCCATTGTGGGGCATACTTTGAAAGTGTGGCAGCAGTATAGAAAGCGGCTGGTGGGTGACAAACGATGGTCGGCCACCATGTCATTACAAGCCTGCTGTGTGGAGAGCGGGGGACCGGGAGCCACAGTGCTCCGTAACTGGGCGGCGTTAGGATTGTCCCAGGTGTCCCAGATTGTGGTAGGAGGACATTGTAGAGGATTTGAGGGGGTCCGGGACCTCTATCGTTTGGGGGAGGTAGATAGATTCCGTATAGGCAGCTATGTTCGGTAGTGAGTACAAAGGGAAGGGAGCAAGGGGGATGGGGAGGAGGTGAATGGTTTGAGGGTGCCTGCCTGGGATCCCTGGGAAGCCAGGGGATGCTCTCCAGGATTTACAGAGGGTTGACAGCGAGGGGGGAAGACAAGTTGAAATACATGGAAGCGTGGGAGAAGGATTTAGGGGTAAGCTGGGGGGTGGAGGAGTGGGAGACAATGGCATTAGGTATAGCACGATTCTCCATTGCCACGACATTGCGGGAGAATGGGTTTAAGGTGCTGAGTCGCTGGTATCTCACACCGGAGCGGTTGTGTAAGGCAGGGGTGTTGCAAACGGATGAATGTTGGCGAAAGTGTGGGGAGCGTGGCTCCTGGCTGCATATGTGGTGGACGTGTCCGGTAGTGGGAGAGTACTGGCACCGCATAGGGGCAAACATCAACAAGATGATGGGGGCGAACCTTGAACTTGGCCCTGAGATGTGTCTCCTGCATAGACCAGATGGGAAATGGGAGGGGGATTGGAAAATTATTTGGTATTGTGTCACAGCGGCCCGCTGCGAAATTGCATGGTACTGGAATAGACCAGCTCTACCTCCATGGCGAGCTATGCACGCAGGGTGTCGCATCTTTATGCCATGTATAAATTGACTGGGGAGCGGGGAGGGAGAGGGGAGCAAATGGAGAAGCGGTGGGCAGGGGTTTGGAGGTGGTTGCGGGAAGAGGGGTGGAAGTAGGGAGGGGGTGGGGGGATGGCAAATAGGAGGAGAAATGATTAGACTGTGTGTTAGTTGAAGAGTTGTCTCTTATGCTGTTTGCTGAACCCTTGATGCCTTGGAGTTGTTGAGTATATGCTAATGTAACTGTTACAAATGTTAATAAAAATTTAAATTTAAAAAAAAAAAAAAAAAAACTGCAGAACTAGCCTTTGTGTACCCTTCCCCCCCCCCCCCTCCATGTTTTGAATGATCTATCAGGGTTGAAAAAAGACTGATTGCTCTTTCCAAAGGAAAGAAGGGAAGGACAGTTGAGAAGACAGAGAGCAGCTTTTGAATGATTGCTTCGACAAAAAGATATTGTTAAGGGGCATTTTCCTACTATGTTGGGTTTTTTCTTTTTTTGATTTGTATTTTACCCTGACAAAGGGTTGTTTGGCAGTTGTTGTATAACTTTTTGTAACCTGAACATGGCTTCAGACGTATTTGCCTATACAGAGGAACAGCTCATGAAATTACAGCAGGGACAATCGTTATTTGATGATTCCACTATTTCTAATCAAGTACTGTCTACCATTTTGGAGTTGAAAGATCTACATAAATGGTTGATTCGAGCACAGCTTCATGGCTTAGCCATGACACAGTATTTGACGTCAATGATAATTCCTCGGGGTTTGAGGATGTTCAAAGCTCCACGTCAGTTCACAGACGATTCGGTATTTTTGGCACGGTGGAATGTGATTTTAAATAAATGCAGTTTTGATTTAATTGCACTTTTGGTGGAGCGCTCAACTCAAGAGCAAGAAAAATTGACGGCACAAACGTTTGAACTTAAAGAAAAAATCTTGGAAACTCAGAAGAGCAAGCCATTCCAAACACAGTGGGTGGGCACAATGAAACAACTTGATGCATTTCGGGATCATGTCCGTGGTTTAAAGATCAGGAAGTTCAAACGTGATAAATCAGACTATGACAACAATTGTGTCTATAAATGGATGACAGAACAGTCAACTGCTAAACATGTGACTTTTGCAGCCAGTTCCGACGATTCAACTGACACTGAAGCTGTGGAGACGGTGTGGAGAGGGACTTATCGACCTCGGGTTTTATCTGACAATGACCAGGTTAATTCTCGTCGGAGTCGTAGATCCCGTCGTTAATACCAGCAGGATTTTTGGGAGGGCCCGGACACCCGGTCCAGAACCAAGAATCAGCCGTCATCAATTTATCAGGGCAATCACTGACACCAACTCAGTTACAAGTTCTTGAACTGGGTCTTTCATTTGTGCCAGTTCCTAAGTATGACAAATTTGAGGTTTGATTGGCTCTTTATCGCTTCTTTCGGAAATTACAGGTTATTCACTATTTTTCACAGCAAGATAAGGGGATTTCTGACGGTTCAATATTAGATGGCCCTTCTAAGTGGGTCCCTCTGGGTATCATTGATACATTATCAACTTATCAAGATTTGGTTTTACGTGAAATCAGCATCATCGAGGATACTATTTCTCGACCTTATTCTAACTTAACCAGACAACAATTTGAAGCGATAAAACAGTTATCACAGTCTGACTTGGTAATACGTAGAGCTGATAAAGGCGGTGCAGTAGTTGTACTGTCATCCGCTCAGTATCATCGAGAAATTGACATTCATTTACGCAATCGTCAGTACTATCAACCTCTGGTTGCTGAGCCTACACCTGCTCTGATGGTTCGAGTAAATAAATTGATGTCAGAGGCTTTTGACAAGCAATGGATTACTAAACGAAAATTTATTTTTCTGGTCAACAAAAACCCTAAGATTCCGGTTTTTTACTTGGTCCCTAAGGTGCATAAATCTTTGGAGAACCCACCTGGATGACCGATAGTATCATGCCGAGATTCCCTGTTAGAACCGTTATCTAAATATTGTGATATTTTTCTACAGCCAGCAGCGGCCAAAGTTTCCTCTTATATTCGGGATACAGGGGATTTTCTGGAGCAATTGTCTACATGTAGTAATTATACATCATATACATTTTTGGTCACTCTTGATGTACAAGCACTGTATACAAATATAAACCAGGCAGAAGTATTGACATGTTTAACTATGTTTCCACTGGCTCTCCCTCCACGGATCCCGCACACTTTTTTGCTCAACCTTTTAGATCTGGTGTTGAATAATAATTATTTTTTGTATCAACAGTGTTATTTTTTACAAATCTTTGGGATAGCTATGGGTGCCACTGTAGCTCCTTCCATTGCTACCATTTACATGTCTCTGAGGAGCAATACGTTTATACTGACCCTTTATTTTGCCATGTAGCATTCTGGCATCGTTTTCTGGATGACATTTTTTTCCTCTGGATGGGTTCGGCAAGTGATTTGGAAATTTTTATAGGATCATCAAACACTCATATGCCTAATATTCAGTTTACGGCTCAAACTGAGCAATCTCAAATTCAGTTTCTTGACATTACCATCCAACTTACCCCAGAGGGTTTTAAGTACAACTTTATATCATAAACCGGTGCAACGTAACACATTGTTGAATTTTTTAAGTTACCACCCTACTCCACTTAAACGGGGGTTACCATATGGGCAATTCCTTAGGCTCTGCCGCAACTGTTCAACATTGCGAGAATTTAATCGACATGCGGAGGATTTGCAGCATCGATTGTTACTCCGAGGTTATCTTTATCTTTATTTGCCATATTTGATATACCGCCTTTAACAATAATATCCTCATTCTTTGATTAAAACTGCTTATAAGCGAGCTCGATTCACCCACAGAGAATGGCTCCTTATGCCTTCTCGATCATCTCAGGATGAGCAATCATCAGAGGATAAGATCACAGGTATTTTTCCATATGTAGGTGGTATTTCTAAAGTCACAAAAATATTACATCAATTTTGGCCGGTTTTAGGTTTACATTCATGTTTTTTGAATAAGCATTTGATGATCGTATATTCAAGAGGATCCAATTTACGTGACAAGGTGGTTAAGACCACATCTCCAATGGATCGGCCTTCATCGTTTCATTCGCACCTTGGCCATTTTGTGTGCGGCTCATGCCGCTATTGCTCGTCGGCCACTGTGGGGCCCATTTGGATGGATGTTCACACTTCGGTTGTTTATAAATCTAAATGGCACACTACTTGTGATTCTACTATGTAGTGTATTTAATCCAATATCTTTGCTCTCTTTATTATGTTGGGCGCACTACAAGAAGTATAAAAACCCGGCTTGGAGAACATGCTTCTCGACTTCGTACGAGAACTCTAACAGCACCTTTGGTAGAGCATTGCTTACTAAAAACACATGCTTTTGATCAACTTCCATGGCGGATCTTGGATAGCGTTCCACTTGACCCTAGGGGAGGAGATCGGACTTTCAGACTGCAGAAGCTGGAACAACAATAGATTTATACATTAAGGACAGTTTCCCCTTCTGGCTTAAATGCATTTTTGGAATGGCATAGCATTGTTTAGTTTGTCAAATTTTCAATTTCAACATTTTTGCCTTCAAGGTTCTGTCATGAGCTTTTCAACCAATGGGAATGAGGGATTCCTTTAGTCATAGGGCTTCCCTCGTTTTACTGGATGTAGCTGGCCTCACCGATTTATGAACGTGTCCCTTGATAAATGCCGTTATTTCGTCAACATCTACGTCACACACTGGTTCTTATAAAGAAATTGAATGCCCTGTTTTTGGACATTGAAGCTTTCATTACTGCAGGACTTGTTACCAACCTGATGCAGAGTCAAGGCATTTCTGACCCGAAACGTGCCACGTCGTTCATCACTGACTCTGTGGTATTTTCAAACTCGTGGTAAAATTCATATAGTTAAGTGTTTTAAATTAGTTACACTGCTTTTTGAAATGAATAAAAGGAGCAATCACAGCGAGGGGAAGGTTTTGATTCCTCCCTCTTTTGAATGATTGCTCCAACAAAAAGATATTGTTAAGGGCATTTTCCTACCCCTCTTCTCAAATCACTTTAATGGCTCCCTATCCGTTTCCGCATCCAGTTCAAACTTCTACTACTAGTCTAAAGGGCTGTGGTGTGTATTGCCTGGGCCAATTAACATAAGGACTCTGGTCCCCTTGGGAGGCAGCCTTGTCATTCCTCCACCTGGAAACCTAGAGTGATCCATCTGGCCCTGGAGGGGTTCTAGACTCTCCTAGTGGACAAAGCTGTCTGGGTGTTCCCATACGATGCCACAATAGTGGCATGTGTCAACAAACGGAGCACAACTCACAGGGCTGGAGAGTCTCTCAAAGTCACAAAGCAGCATTCAGCAGAGAAGCATCTGATTACACTGCCTGCAGTGCACATTGTAGGTGCAGACAACATGCAGGACTTCCAGAGTCGGATTTGGGCAAGCAGGAGGTCAGCACATGTGACTTCATAATACAGAGATGGCGTCTTCCAGAATTCACAGCTATGTGACGGATTGGTGGACAGCAGGCTCAGGTGTCTTTCTTCAGGAGGGGCCTCAGGAGGAGGTTTCCCTCCTTCACCCCTGGTGAGCTGTCTTTCATGCAGAATTTGGGCTCAAGCCTGGTGATCCTATTGATCTGAACTGGCCTCACAGGTGCATGATTCTCTTGAACCTGTTGGCTGGGTCCCCTCCCTTACTCTCTCAAAAGAAGGACTCCCTATAGCAGGGACTTCTGGTAATGGACTATTCTGGCTTGGTTCTTGTGAGGCATAGGCTCTCCTAGAAAGGCTACTGTGGGGCAGTAGTAGACACCCTACTTAAGACCCAATGAGCCTCTGTGTCTAGCTTATGTGAAAATCTGGAGTTTCAGAGTTGGGGTTTCCTTCGATCTATGGAGACCAGAAAGATGGGCATTGTCCCTGTTGGGTCCTTCTTGCAGTCCAGCCTGGATCAGTGCTTGGCCAAAACTTGCAAGGTTCAGTTAGCAATACTGATGTACATTACAGGAGTCACATCCAAGGTATTTCACTGGCAGCGCACCCCCAATGTCTCCCACTTCCTTTCAGAAGTGAAGTATTTCCATCCACCTGTGTGTCCAGTTTGCTTCAGTGGAGTCTCCTTCTGATGTTGAAGGCAAGGAATGAAGCTTCCCTTTGAGCCCATTCACAAGGCCTCCCTCAAGGAGGGTGGACCTTTAAGATGTTTTTTCTGGTGGCTCTGGCATCCATCAGGTGGGGGGGTCTGAGCTACAGGCCTGGGTTAGCAGGGGGCCTTTCTTGGTTATCTACAATTTCATCTCCTTGTGCACAATTGCTGTTCTCCCAAAGTTGAGGTACTCTTTTCATCATAATTAGACTGCTGTTCTGCCCTCCTTCTCTGGGGAGGATTTTCAGAAGGACCCATTGCTGCATCTAGTGGCTGTTTATAATTTAATACTGGAGAAACAGGCCAACCTCCTGGATGGGAGATCAGAATGATATATTTGCCTCCCTGCAGGAGTGTAGAGTGACTGCTTAGCTGACAGACTATCGAGAGTCAATCGTACAAGACTGGAAGGCTCCACAGAAACCATGCATCTTCCTGTGTGTTTTTAAACATTATTGGTATTGTAGCCGCGGTTCTGTAAGATGCAGGAGCTGCGGCCTGGCTGGGCCACAGTGTGTGAGTGTGTGTGTGTCAGAAAGGCCGATGGGGGAGGAGGATTGAGGGAAAGAGAGCTATGGATAGTGGTAGCAGCAGATTTGTGGTGCATGCCACACTGTGGCTTCAGGTTGGTGGTTTCCGTGCACCACCCAAGAACACTATGCAAGGAGATTCTGCAGATGATAGGCTTGGGGGCCTTTCCTTAGGAGTGGCCTGGGGGAGTTATACTGTGTGGCTACCTCTCTGAACCTGGTTGAACAATCTTCTGCACAGATTATGGGCCCATCTGTACCTGGTGATCCTAGAGGCCCCAGATTGACCTCATGCACCGTATTACATAGACTCATGAGCCCAGCAGTGTGGTTTCTTTTGCTCTTCAAGATACAGACCTGCAATGAAAGACATGGTAAGGCTACTGGTAAGGCAGTTTCCTGATGCCTTATCACTTGTGGTGTGGATCTTGCAGATGCACGCTGGTTGGTATGGGCTGCTTGGGAAAGCGTAGTCACCTGTAACAGATGATCTCTGGGAACAGCAGTGATTTAGTCTTCACATATGGGTGACGCCGGTACTGATGGAGTCCACGCAGGAATGCTCCCCAGTGTCCAACTGGAAAACTTTTGGGAGCACTCTACTGTGCGCGACTGCCTTCCCGCCTTCCCAACTCCCTCTCTTCAGTTGAGTTTGTAGCTGAGAAAACAGAGTAATTGAAACCCTATAAATCCTAGGGGAGGAGGGCAGGTTGTGAAGACTAAATTCGTGCTGTTCCCGGAGATCACCTGTTACAGGTGAGTAACTTCGCTATCTCCAGGAACAAGCAAGAATGTAGTCCTCACATATGGGACTCCCTAGCTCCTAGATGAAGTGATCCCAGAACTGGTTGAGGCTCACCTCGGAGCAGGTATTTTGAGGTCATGGATCCCACATGGATTTCTGGTATCTTCATAGTCTGGGACAGAGGGTAGAAGTTGCATCTAAGTCTGAAAGAGGTGCTGGAGTACAGACTGACCAAATATGGCATCCCGACGGGAGTCCTTGTTCAGACTATAATGGGCAGCAAAGGTATGGACAGAAGACCAAGTTGCTGCTTTTCAAATTTTATCGATGGCTACTGAGCGTAGGTTTGCCATCAAGATGGCCATGGCACAAACATTGTGAGCAGTGACATGCCCTTCCAGGGAGAGTCCTGCTTTGTCATAAGCAAATGAAATACAGTCAGCTACCCATCTGGAGAGCATATGTTTAAGAGACTGGGGTCAACAGAGATAAACAACTATGAGGCTTTATGATGACCCTGAGTCCTTTGGAGGTAAAAAGCCAATGCACGCTTGCAGTCAAAAGTATGCAGAGTTACTTCAGCTCTAGATGCATGTGGCTTAGGAAACAAAACTGGAAGGTAAGTTGACTGGTTTAGATGGAAGGGAGATACCACCTTTGGCATAAAGTGTGGGTGAGCCCGAAGGACTACTTTGAGATGGTGGAAGTGGGTATAGGGAGGATCCGCCACCAAAACCTGAAGCTCACTAATGCGTCCAGCTAAAGTGCTGGCAATTAGGAAGATCATCTTCCATGACAGGAACTTGTGAGGTCGTGGCTAATGGTTCAAAGGGTGACTTGAGGAGCTGTGCTAGAACAACATTGAGGTCCCAAGCTACCAGAGGTGGCTTAATGGGAGATTTGGAGAGCAGAAGACCTCGCATCAAATGTGCCACTAGAGGTTGTGAGGAGATGGGCTGTCCATCAAGCAGATGATGAGAGGCCACAATGGCTTGAAGGTGGACGCTTACTGAATTTGTCTTTAGACCTGTTGAGGACAGGTGGAGGAGATACTACTGAAGGAGCGACTCCAATGGAGCAGAAAAAGGATTGAGATCCTTCTGGGAACACCAGACTGAAAATCTTTGTCACTTAAAAGCGTATGAACATCTGGTGGAGAGCTTTCTAGAAGCTAAGAGGATCTCCTTAACCCTCTTGAGTAACATCAAAGTCCTGTAAAGTTATGCTTTCGGCAGCCAAGCTGTGAGGCAGAGCGACTGTGGATTGGGATGGAGTAGGAGTTGTCCTGGGAGTCCAGGAGTTGTCCTGGGAGGGGAGATCTGGCGCATATCCCAATCGGAGAGGATGAGTTTGAGTCAGACGTAGTAGCAGCACAAACCACAGTTGCTGTGGCCAGTGAGGGCTATGAGAATCATGGAGCCACTGTCGAAATGAAGCTTGGGAATAAGGGGTAAGGGAGGGAATGCAAAAAGCAGACCCTGACCCCAGTGCAAGTGGAAAGCATCCACCTGTTAGTTAGTGGATGTCAAAATGATATCCACCAACCAACAGATGGATGCCTTGTGCAGAAACGAGGAAGCTTGGCATTCTGCAGAATCGCAAACAGATCTATGTCTGGAGTTCCCCAGGTCTGGAAAATGTAGGACACTGAGTCCAGATGGAAAGACCATTCATGGGGAAGAAGGATGCGACTCAGGCTGTCTGCCAAGACACTGGATTCTCCCAGTAGGTTTACCGCTTGGAGGTATATCTGATGTGCAGTGGCAAAGGACCAGAGGTGTATCATCTCCTCGCAGAGGGCCCAAGAGCCTGTTCCCCCCTGTTCACATAGAACATGGCAACTTGATTGTGCGTCCTGATGAGGATCTGTTGCGCTGTGAGATGGTGTTGGATCACCTGGAGAATCATTGAAGATAGTCCGAAGCTCCAGGAGATTGATCTGGAGTTGTGACTCCTGCACTGTCCAGAGTCCTTTTGTAGTCAAGGTTGCCCAGATGGGCTCCCCAATGCCACTTGGAGGCATCTGTCATCAGGGTCCATTGACATGGAGGCATCTGAAAAGATGACCCTACGAGCAGATTTTCTGGAGAGCACCACCACTGAAGGGATGCTGTTAGGCAGGCAGTGACTTGGATCCTGTCCCTGAGACGGCCTGAGGCCTGCTTCTACTGGGAGACCAGAGTCCACTGGGCTATCCGCATATATAGACGGGCATGTGGTATGACATGTACTGTAGAGGCCATGTGCCCAAGGAGCTGCAGCATCTCTCAGGCTGTCAGATGGTCTCTTAGGAGCATCAGGGATGCTAGTTCTACTAGACAAGTTCAATGGAGCTGGGGCAGAAATGCCTTGGACTGTTGGGTGTCTAGCAGGGCTCTGATGAACTCTAGTCTTTGTGTTGGAGTGAGATGGGATTTTGAGAAGTTTATGACAAATCTCAAGTGCTGTAAGCATACTTACTTACCTGTAACAGGTGTTCTCCAGGGACAGCAGGAATCAGTCCTCACTTATGGGTGACGTCGGCATCAATGGAGCCCATGCAGAGCAATTCCCCAGCTTTTAAAGAAAGCCTTTGGGATTGCTGCCACGCATGCGTGGTCCTCTTCCTGCCCAAAGGTGCCATCTTGCTCAGTCAGGTCCCCTAGCTACAGCCCTACTAAGCAGATGGCAAGGAAAGGACAAAAATAGCAACTCTTCAGGGGAGGTGGGTGGGTAGTGAGGACTGATTCCTGCTGTCGCTGGAGAACACCTGTTACAGGTGAGTAACTACGCTTTCTCCAGGAACAAGCAGGAAGTCAGTCCTCACTTATGGGACTCCCCAGCAACAGGCTACCAAGCCTGTAACCCAAAAATGCCTCCACGAGGCTGTGAGCAGAAGTCGATGCCCGAAGAAGCCCGAGTCTTTGGGTCCCCGGGGCGAAGCTCTCGGTAGCAGTCGAAGAAGGGTCGGAGGGCAGGAGTTGCTTATACCCCGAACAGATTACGGAATACAGCCTGGCCGAAGGCGCTGTCCTAACGGGACTCCCTCTCCAGGCAGTAGTGACAGTGAAAGTGTTCGCTGAAGACCAGGTCGCAGCCCGGCAGATGTCCGTTAGAGGCACTGAGTGCAGCGAAACCACTGACGCTGCCTTGGCTCAGATGCCGTGAGCGGTGACCTGCCGATCCAGTGGGGCGCCCACCTTTGCTTGGGCGAAGGCGATGCAGTCTGCCACCCAGACGGAGATGGTGCATTTGGTGACTGCCTGCCCCAGGTGACTGGGGTCGTAGGCAATAAAGAGCCGGTCAGACTTGCGATGACCCTGGGTATGCTGCAGGTAGAAGGCAATAGCCCTCTTGCAGTCAAGTGTATGCAACACCGCCAATGCCTGGTCGGCATGCGGTGTCGGGAAGAAGGTCGGCAGGACTATCTCCTGGTTGAGATGAAAGTCTGAGACCACCTTCGGTAGGAACTTGGGATGGGTGCGGAGGACCACTCTTTTCCCGTAGAACCTGGTGTAAGGAGCCTCAGCCATGAGGGCCTGAAGTTCGCCGACTCGGTGAGCCAAGGTCAAAGCCACCTGGAAGACCACTTTCCAGGAGAGATGCCAAAGCGTGCATGTCACCATCAGCTCGAAGGGCGCCCGTGTGAGCTGCATCAGCACCACGTTGAGGTCCCACTCTGCCGGCGGAGGCTGGATGGGAGGCTTGGAAAGCAATAGACTTCGCATGAAGCGAGAGACCAAGGACTGCCCCGAGAGAGGTTTTTCCCTCGACAGGGAAGTGGCTCACCGAAATGGTGCTCAGGTGTACCCTGACCGAATTGGACTTCAACCCTGCCTTCGAGAGGTGGAGAAGGAACTGGAGGATCCACCGGGTAGAGCAGGAGAACGGATTGATCTGAAGCTCGGAGCACCAGGTTGAGAAACATCACCACTTAAAGGCATACGCCCATCTCATTGAGTCTTTCCTCGACGCGAGGAGAATCTCCTCAACATCCTCCGGGAGACGCAGCGGAGCTAAGGCAACCCGTTCAGCCGCCAGGCTGCAAGCATTAGTGAGGCCAGGTTCTGGTGGCGCACCCAACCCTCCTCCTGCATCAACAGACCTGGGGCCTGCGCAGCCCAGGGGGACTGGGGGCTCGGACATGAGTCAGAGCAGAAGCGGGAACCAGGGCTATCAAGGCCAAGAGGGGGCCATGAGGATCATCGAAGCTTGGTCCCGCTGAACCTTGTGGAGGATCCTCGCAATGAGAGGAGTGGGAAGGAATGCGTAAAGAAGGCCAGAGGTCCAGCTCAAAAGGAACGCATCTGGGGCCACCCTGCTTGGGTGCGGAACTGGGCCGCAAAAGCGGGAAAGCTGTACATTCACCGGGCTGGCAAACAGGTCCATCGATGGGGTCCCCCACCGATGGAACAAGACGCCGGCGACCTCCGGATCCAAGCACCACTTGTGTGGGCAGAGGATCCTGCTGAGTTTGTCTGTGAGGGCATTCTCCTGGCCTGGGAGGTAGACTGCTCACAGGGTCATCCCCCAGCGAGATGCAAAGGAACAAAGGAGGATCGCCTCTCAGCAGAAGCAGCATAATCCTGTTCCCCTCTCCTTGTTGATATAAAACATGACTACCCTATTGTCAGCCTGCACGAGCACCGACTTCCCCCTCAGGTAGCCCTCGAAGGCCCTCGGAGCCCATCGGACCACCTGAAGCTCGAGCAGGTTGATCTGCTGCCGAGACTCTTCAGGCAACCACTGCCCATGGGTGCGCAATGCGCCGCAGTGGACTCCCCACCCCAGCAGGGATGCATCCGTTGTTAGGATGAGCTCATGCTGCGGGGTCTGGAAGGGCATTCCCTGAAGGAGAATTCGGGGGTATAGGGACTCTGATGTGGCCGGAGGCTTGGCTCCATTGTGTCCTGAGGCACCACTGGGCTGTCCGCATGTGCATGCGGGCATGGGAGACTACATGGACGGTGGAGGCCATGTGCCTGAGGAGGCACAGCATCATCCGTGCTGTAACCCAAGCCCTGTTTTGGACCTGGGATGCCACGGCCAAAAGGCAGCCTGCACGGTCCATGGGAAGGACGGCGGTCTCCCACACCGTGTCGAGGTGTGCACCGATGAACTCCAGGGTCTGCATCAGTTCGAGGTGGGACTTGGAGTAGTTGACCAGGAAGCAGAGGCGCTCGAGGAGGAGGATTGTGCGCGATGGTGCCAGGCAGGCTTCACCAATCGAGGACCCTGTGACGAGCCAGTCATCAAGGTAGGGGAAGACGGGTATGCCCTGCTGCCTGAGGGAGGCGGCGGCCATAGAAAGGCACTTTGTGAAAACCCGCGGAGCAGATGTGAGCCCAAAGGGGAGCACTTTGTACTGGTAGTGTTCGCCCTGCACCCTGAAGCGCAGGTATTGCCTGTGCTGGGCGTGAACTAGGATGCGGGTGTAAGCGTCCTGAAGGTCCAAGGAGCATAGCCAGTCGCCCTGCTGAAGGAAGGGCAGCAGGATGCCAAGCGATAACATTTTGAACTTCTCCCGCACCAGGAATTTGTTGAGGTTTCTGAGGTTGAAGATGGGGCCAAGCCCCCTGTCTTTTTCGGGATGAGAAAGTAGCGGGAATAGAACCCCTGACCACGAAGGTGCCATGGTACCTTCAACTGCCCGCTGGGCGAGGAGGTTGGATAGTTTCTGCTGCAAGAAGGTCTGGTGAGCGAAGAACTGAGTAGGCTATGCCAGGGAGAAGGGAGGAGGGTGCCTGTCCAGGCGGAGATGGTATCCGTCTTGGATTACCCAGAGGACCCAGGTATCTGACGTGATCAACGCCCACTCTGGGACGAACAGGGACAGGTGTCCCCCCACCGGCGGAAGAGCTGCCGGGGGGCGAGTGGCTATGCCAATGGCGTCAGAACGCCTGCGTAGACTGGGACGGCGCCGGTGGTTGGGCCTTAGGCCCTTTAGGCTTATGGTGGCCATATGCACCTCCCTTCCCCTGCGTGCTGGGAGCCAGTGCAGAGGTGGGCGGGAAGGGCGGGCAACCCCTGTAAGGGAGCCCCTTCCTTTGGAAGAATGGCTTCTTGATTTGCTGTTTCTTCCTAGGGAGGGAGGTGGTTTTGCGGGAGAGATGAGTTCGGGTCACAAACTCTGTTTCTATCTCAGCGGCCTTATCCTCCATAGGTTTACCAAACAGTTGCTCACCAAGGAAAGGGACGTCCAGGAGCTTTTTTTGGACCCACTGCTCTAGGTCCAAAGACTGGAGCCATGCCTAGTGCCGGGCCCTGATGCCGGCTGCCGCCACTCGGGCGGAGGACTCAAACCCGTCATATGCGGCACAGGAATGGTACTTCGAACACTACGTGATGGGTTTCAGGAGGTTTTGAAACCTTAAAAGGGGTTCCCTCCCGAGGCCCATGGCGAAACCGCTGAGCTCCTTGGCGAGCTCATGCAGGAACATGCCCATATATAGTTGGTATGCCTGGATATGGCAAGCGAACATGGAGCCCTGATAGGCCTTATGCCCCAGGGTATCGAGGGCTCTCGACTCCCTACCTGGGGA
Source organism: Ichthyophis bannanicus (assembly GCA_033557465.1). NCBI lineage: Eukaryota > Metazoa > Chordata > Amphibia > Gymnophiona > Ichthyophiidae > Ichthyophis > Ichthyophis bannanicus. Next base: position 792,031,521 of record CM066031.1, on the reverse strand, counting down.
GACCGAAGAGTGAGACTTTGAGCTTTTTTGCTTCCGCATCACTGACTCCACAACCATGGAAGTGTGCGGAAGCTGGGTCTTTCGGAACCCCGGGCCACGCTTAATTCTATACATGGTGTCGAGGCGCTTGCTCACAATGGGGACCGAAGCAGATGTTTCCCACATGCAGAGGAGTAGCCTGGACAATATTGGGGGAACTGGGACAGTAAGAGACTCCCGATGCGGGGACACATACTGTAGAATATCGAGCTCCTCAGCTCACAGCTCCTCTTCAGTCTGCTTAGCCAGGCTGAGGGCCTGTGCCATGTCCTGCACGAATGCCAGGAATGATGTTCCTCGGGAAGCAGGCGGGCGGGGACGGGTCTGAAGGGAGGTCTCAGTGGGCACGGGTTTCCGGGGAAGTATCCCCATCCGACTCCCAGCCTGAGAGTTCCGAGGAGGAGTCCAACTCGGACAGGTCGCCCCATCTAGAGGCCGAAGTCCACTTGGAGCCATAGGCCTTGGAGGATCATGCTCCTGAGGACTAAGAAGGCAAGTGAGACCAATGCCGAGGACCCTCACAAGGCCTGTGGCTCTCGGGGGTTTCCAGGACAGATTTTGGTGTCCCTCTTGAAGGAACCTCGGCCTCAAGGCGCAGGCCAGCCATACTGGGCGTGAGCACCTGCTGAGCAGCTAAGGCAGAAACATTGCGCTCTAGTACCAGCATTCGGGACTCCCACGCGGGCGTGGGACCCTGTGATGCAGACACCGGGGTTGCCGGGTCTGGCAAGGAGGAGGAGAGGGGTCCTCACCAGGACGACCCTCAGGAGACCAGGTGCCATCACTGGAGGCCTCTGTATCTGTACAAAATACCTTTCGAGGCCACTCCTTCTCCTACTCTCGGGAACACCATGGGGGGCTGAGCAACCGAGCCCGGGAGTGCTCGTGCTTATCTGGAGCCCCCGACAGTGACTTTGAGGCCTTCTTCTTCTTACGCTGCTCCACATCAAGGGGACCCCTGGTCAGAGTGCTGCCGAGAACATGGAGCCGAAGAGGGGATCCCACCATCAGAGGGACGACCAAGTGTGCCACCAACGATTCCGGGGCCACCTTCCATCAAATGTCATTGGACTTCTGCTTACGGGCCTTAGAGGGCATTTTCTTGCAAAGATAGCAGAGCTCTGGATCATGGTTGGCCCCAAGAAATCAAAGGCAACAGTCATGGGTGTCCGTGAGCGAAATGTTCTTGGAGCATCTGTCACATTTTTTAAAACCGGTGGCCATAGAGGCAAAAAGGGCCCCTGCTAGGTCGAAGACCTTTGCGGCCAGCCGTTGGGGAAGAAAAAAGGGCACAAAGCCCACAACAGGGAAAAAATGTTTAACAAAGAATATCCCCTCGCTTGAGGAGAAAAGGAGAGCGAGGACGACGGAAGAGGACCAGTTCAACCGGAAAAGACACAGCCCAGAGGCCGAAAACGAAACATTTTTTCCAAGGGACGAGGACGTGCATCCAAAGGGCTCCACGGAAAAAGGGAGACTGAGCAAAATGGCACCTTTGGGCGGGAAGAGGACCACGCATGCGCGGCAGCAATCCCAAAGGCTTTCTTTGAAAGCTGGAGAATTGCTTCTCAGGGGCTCTGTCGGTGCCAACGTCACCCATAAGTGAGTACTGACTTCCTGCTTGTTTCTGGAGAAATATACTGTTATGGTATGATGCAAGGACAGCAACACTCTTGGGAGGTGTCTGCCTTTATTAGCCACTCGTCTAAGTAGGGGAAGACAAATATCCCGAGTTCTTAGATATGCTGCTATGACCGCCAGGCGGTCAGGACTTTTCCATGCACTTTGTGAAGACTTTTGGGTCAGAAGTAAGTCCAAAAGGAAGGACTCTGTATTGATAATATTTTTCCTGAACGGTGAAGATACTGCCTGTCCCCTGGATGGATGAGGATATGTGTGTACACTTCTTTTAGATCTAGAGAATAGAACCAATCCTGACTCTGGAGATTAGGGAAGAGTCCCAAGAGAGATCATCTTAAACTTTTCGTGGACTAGAAACTTGAGGTTTCTGAGGTGTAGAATGGGTCTGTACCTTCTGGTTTTCTTTGGAATGAGACAGTAGGGAAAGTAGCAGCCTAATCTCTGCTGGGATGTTGGGACCTCTTCTATGGTGCCCTGAGATAGAAGAGAGGACACCTTGTCTTGCAGGAGAACAGTGAGAGGGGATTGTGTTTGATATTCCCCTTGAATGTGGAAGGGGGTAATGCTTGTAAGGTGAAGTCTGTATCCCTCCTGAACTATAGTGAGTGCCTACTGCTCTGAGGCGACAAGGTGCCATCTGTCGGCGTAGTGACAGAGTCTGCCTGCCATGTGGAGAGGTCGGGGATCCTCCAGAGGCAGGGAGACAATATTCTCTAGAAAAGAGTACAAAGCCAGGTGCAGCCTGTGGTTGCGGGACTGGTTGAGATTTAGCCACCTGTGGCTTCTTCTGCTGCTTAGGAGGCTGTTGCCTCTTCTGTGGGGCCTGGCCCTGATACTGAGAAGCAGGGGGATAGGAAGAAAAGAATTTATTCTTATTATTGCAAAAAAACTTCTTTGCAGGAGTCTCTTTTTCTAGCAGGGTCAGATGTTACTCTGGACAGTCTCTTTATAGTAATATTTTCTGACTCTAATTGAGAGGTTTTATCTTGCCAGTCTTTGCCAAAGAGATTTTCTCCTGTGCAAAGTATGTTGCCCAGCTTATCCTGAACCCACTGTTCAAGATCTGAGGCCTGAAGCCATGCAATGTGACGTGCACCGATGCAAATTGCCGAAGCCCTGCTCATGCGCTCAAAAGCATCAAAGGTAGCTCTATTAATGAACTTTGATACATTTTGGCTATGTTTAACTAGAGCAAGATAGTCTACCTGTTTGTCATCTGGGAGGAGAAGAGCAAATGCTTTGAGATCCCTGGAGACCTCCTATAAGAACATTCCTATATAAAGTATATAGGAATTGATCCTAGCTAAGAGCATGGAGGCCTGGAAGCATCAACGCCCAAAGGCATCGAGGGTTCACGATTCTTTTCCAGGTAGGTTAGAGGAATAAGGCTTTGAGCTTTTGATTCCGTTTTGAGTGGTGGGGAAGTTGTGCCTTTTGAAAGCTGAGACACTCTGGTATTTGATACATGGTATCGAGACATCTACCTTGGGGTGAGATCGTGAGAGGCATCTCCCACATATGGAGCACAGGATCATGAAGAATGTGGTATACCAGTAAGGTAGAGGCTTTCTTGGGTGCTGGAGGATCTCCATTTCCTCTGCCCTCAGTTCCTTCTCCAATGTCACTGTGATAGAGAGACTGGCTAGTTCTCAAATAAATTCCTGAAAGGAGATGTCCTCTAGCGGTGGCATGCGCTACCGTTGAGGTGGGGAAAGAGTCCGAAGGAAGGTCCTGGGAGCCCCGTGAATCGAGTGACTCTGCATCCAAATCATGGGAATTGGACTCGGAGGACTTGAAGTATCGACAGGTATGGTGCATACCGGAAGATAGATACCAGTACCAATGTTCCGATGTATTGGCTTCATTGAGCCATTTGGGCCTTGCACTGGTATCGGTAAGGGATTCCAGGGAAGGCATGAATGGGAGCAATGTTGCACCTGGAACTGGTATCGATGTCGGCACTGGAACCGGTACCGATTGCCCGGTACGTGTAGCAAAGGGTTTTATGGTTGCTGAGGCTGCAAGTAGGGCTGCCAAACTACGCTCGATGGCCAGTATGCGCTGGTCTATTGAGGTTGCCAATGCTTGGGTATCGGTGATGGGTATTTGCTCCACTGTACCCGAGCATGGCACCAGTAGCTAGCCCTCCGGAGTTCAAGGCCTCAGGAGCATCCTGGAACCCCTCGATGGCTTTGGAGGGCAGGGCCTCCCGGCGTTGCTGTTTGGCAGACTGATCCACCTCCGAGGCGACCCCCGAGGGATCTCAATGTTTAGAGCTAGATCTTTCCCTGGAGGTGCCCGTATACTTTGATGCAGCCTTGTGCTTGGACTTCAAGTATACCTGAGACCCAGGAGAGGATGAAGAGGCCCTCAATGAAGTGGACCCATCGATACCACGTCCTAGGCGAAGAGTGTACCTAATTTAGAAGCCCAGTTCTGTAGGCTTCTCCAGGTCATTTCTGTAGGCTTCTCCAGGTCATTTTCTTGCAAAGGGGACAGTCCTTTGGCTGGTGGTCTGGGCCGAAGCATTATAGACACCAGTCATGTGTCAGAGATGGCGTCACAAAGATGGTGCTGGCATATTAGGTGCATTTTTTGAAACCATAAGTTGGTTTCTCCATACTCACAAGGATGGAAGACTTAAGGCCTAAAAGGGTATTGACGCCCAAGTAGTTATTTTTTTTTTTAGTTAAATAAGAAAGGAAAAGAGAAAGAAAAACTAATAAAGGAACCAGCGATGTCTTGACAGTGCCGGTGTCGATGGGAAGGCAGAAGCTAGCCACAAAAAGAAGTTTTTTCTGCGGTGACAGAATTTGCTTCGTGCTAGCTCCGCGGAAAATGAAGAACTGAAGAGATGGAGTTGGGAAGGTGAGAAGACAGTCACGCAGGTGCAGTGGAGTGCTCCCAAAGGCTTTCTAATTGGATGCTGGGGAACGTTCCCGCGTGGAATCCATCAGTACCAACGTCACCCATATGTGAAGACTACATTCCTGCTTTTTCCTGGAGATTGTTAGTAACCTCCCTCCTTTGGATCTGGTGGAATTTTTTAGCAGTTCGACCTGATCTGGGGCTTGACCCTAAATTCTCAGGGTTTACAACATGGTGGTCATGTTTTGCTATAGGAGTTGCCTCCATGGTGTTTAGCTCAGCAGGGTGAAGCAGTTCTGGCTGCCTCTCTGTCCTGTTGGGTTTTAGTGGACTTCTGTGATAGAGGGCTCTGGAAGGACCCTTCTTTGGGTCCATGTGTAAGGCCTCCATGGTGGCTTGGTTTCTTATGATCCATTCCGGGGGAGTCTAGCTTCTGCTGAATGGGTCCGTGTTGGAGCTCTTGGCTTGAGGTACATTCTAGTTCTTTTGACAGCTTCTTTTTCTGTGAAGCCTATGCCGTCCTTCCTTCAAGGGGACTTCCCCCTCCTTTATCATCCTGACCAAATTGTGGTCCTGCCTTCCTTTGTAGGGAAGGCTTTTAAATGGACACATTGCTGGTGGATGGGTGGAAAATGCTACCTGAGTTCGTAGCAATTGCTCATAACTCCTGCTAACTGGGCTTGCTCAGACCTGCTCAGCAGTTCAAGGGAAGTGCTGTCAGAAGTCAAGCCCTTTTTTGCCTGTTGACCTCTGGTGGCTGTTGGAAGTAAGGTGCACCTTATCCTGTAAGTGCATTCAGAAGTGAGTCACAATTCACTCCACCTGGGTGTCCTCAGAGGACATATCTAAGGCTTCCTGGTATTTGCCGATTGCTTTTGTGAAGCTCTCTATAGGATGCTTGTTGAGATTGTTTGGTGTTATAGGAATCAAGTTCTGTCCGCTAAGAGGTATTACTATTCCTCACTGATCACCTCCTCTGCCAGTATTCCCAAAACTCTTTTCTCTATAGCTGTTTGCCTTTCCACGCCACATACCTCTTCTACCCTTGCTAGCTCTCAGAGAGGCCCATCCTTGGACACCCTTGCAGACACCTTCATTACCAAGATTTATGCAACTAGGTCTGATCTCGCGGCCTCTTCCCTTTTTGTGCCTCTGAAGCCACCCGACTCGCCACACTTTCATACCACCCATACCTGAAATAACTTCAAACTAATCGACCTTTCCGCCCTGACGAGATCAATCGCATCCACAAAGAAGTATTTTTGTCCCCTAGACCCCATTCCTTCCGACTGGTTGGCAAAACCTTCTCTGGGACTTGTCCCTGTCATGTTAAACTCCAGCCTATCAACTGGTCATGTCCCCCAAACTTGGAAGAAAGCCATCATCCGCCTCTAGCTGAAGGATCCTAAACTGGACCCTGCTGACCCAGGACACTACCGCCTTATTTCCAATCTCCAAAACTTTGCTAAGCTTACAGAATGCATCATTTTACCTCAGCTATTGGATCACTTGGAACACACACTCGCTCTGCACCCCCACCAGTCTGGATTTTGTAATTTTCATAGTATTAAAACAGCAGTCACTTCTGTTCACAATGACATTCACTTCATCCTGGACCAAGGCTCCTATGCCCTGACTATATCCCTCGACCTCACTGCTGCCTTCAAACTGGTGGACTACAATATCCTTCTTGATCAACTCTACAACATTGGTCTCCATGGCATGATTGTCACCTGTTTGCCTCTTTTCTCAGTAATCACACCTACCAGGTTTACATGCAAAATGCCCCCTTCCACCGCTTACTCACTTCCTGGTGGTGTCCCGCAAGGGTCAACTTATCTCCCATTTTGTTCAATATCTTTCTTAGCTCTTTGGCCACTCATAAAATCTCTTGGTATTACATTTTACATGTATGCTGACGATATCCTCCTCCTTGCGCACATTGATAATGTGACACCCGACCTTTCCATAATTAATTCCAAGCTTGACAATATTTCCATCTGGCTCCATGACAATGCTTTAAAACTTAATCCTTAAAAAAAATACTGCCACTTGGATCGCAGGCTCGAAGTTCGCACCATACCTGGCTCCATCTCTGGGTTCCTTCACCATTGCCTTACATCCTTCATTTAAATACCTTTGAATCCATACTGACACAGAGCTTACCTTCTCTCCCTACATCAGCCAGCTTACTCATTCGGCTTTCGCCATACTACACCAGTTTCCCTAGTTGACCAAACAGCTCAGACCACTCTCCTTTTCAGTACCATTATCATGTGCCTCAACTATTGTAACGTAATCTTTACAGGCGTCCTGCTCTCTCAATAGAAGAGACTAAAAACCATACAGAACACAGCCATCCATGCCCTCGCTCATGCCAGAAAATTTGACCATATCACACAACTCCTCATCCAGTAGCAATGACTCCCCATCCCTCAATAAATCTAATTTAAAATCCTCAACCTTATCCACAAAGCGTAGTTATTCACCTGTAGCAGGTGTTCTCCAGGAACAACAGGACTCAGTCTTCACATATGGGTGACGTCAGCACAGACGGAGCCTGTGCGATAATCTCTCCCCAGCTTTCAAAGAAAGCCTTTGGGAGATCAACCACGCATGGGTGATCACCTTCCTGTGCAAGGGAGCCATTTTCCCTCAATAGAATGACATAACTTAAGAAAGAACAAAAAGAAAAACAACTTCACAGGGAGGAAGGAGGGTTGCGAGGGCTGATTCCTGCTGTTCCCGGAAAACACCTGCTATAGGTGAGTAACTACGCTTTCTCTGGGAACAAGCAGGAACTCAGTCCTCATATATGGGACTCCTCAGTAACAGGCTACTGAAAGACCTGAAAAAAGGCATGGGCGACTCAAAAAATCAAACAGTGAGTGGCAACTGAAAGATGCTGATGAGCCTCAAGTATTGGGGTTCAAACCCAGCATCTGCAAAGGAAATGACTCTCCGGTAGCCTTGAAATACAGAAGGGCCAGAGAGAAGGAGTTGCATTAGTCTTCAAAGAGGTACTGAAGAACGGCCTGGCCAAAGGCGTGGTCATGCCAGGAGGCCTCCTCGAAGCAGTAAGCAAGCAGCGAGGGTATTGACTGAGGACCAGATGACTGCTCAACAAATCTCGGGCAGGCAGACTAAGCGCAGGGTAGCCACAGAGACTGCCATAGCCCAAACGTTATGGATCATCACATGACACTCCAGAGAAAGGCCAGCCTGTCTCTAGACAAAGGAAATGTAGTCAACTACTTTGGTGGCAAGGATGCACTTAGAAACTGCCACGCCTATTCTGTTGGGGTCAATAAGAAACAGTTGAGAGGAGCCACGATGAGCCTTCATCCGCTAAAGGTAGAAAGCCAAAGCCCATTTACAATCCAAGGTATGAAGAGAGGCTTCCGCCCTGCTTGTGTGCAACTTTGGAAAGAAGGTGGGAGGAATCACCTTCTGGGTGAGGTTGAAGGGAGAAATCACCTTGGGAAGAAACTTGGGGTGCATGTGGAGAACCACCCTGCTCCTATAAAACCTAATGTAAGGGGTGTGAGCCACCAGTGCTTGCAGCTTGCTGACCCTGCACACTGAAGTGAGAGTCACCAGGAAGATGACTTTCCGCGAAAGCCAGTGGTTCAAAAGGAGGGTCAATGAGCTTGCCCAGAACCACGTTGAGGTCATGAGAGCAAGAGGGCGTGCATGAAGCGACCAACAAGAGGATGAACTGACAGGGAGCGCCCGTCAACCACATGATGGTAGGCAGCCAGGACACTCAGACGCACCCTGACAGAACTGGACTTTAATCTAGCCCGGGAGAGGTGCAGGAGGTACTGTAGGATCACCTGAATAGGACAAGAAAATGAGTTGAAACCTCTATCCACACACTAGACTGAGAACCTGTGCCATTTGAAGGTGTACACTCGCCTGGTGGAATCCTTGCGGGACGCGAGGACGATATCTTTTATGTCCCTAGGCAAGTGATGTTGAGCGACAGATATCCTTTCAGTATCCACACTGTCAGAGAAAATGACTGGAGGTTGGGATGCAGGAGGGTTCTGTCGTTCTGAGATCGGATCTTGGGCGAAACCCAGGGTAATAGGTGGCGCCTGTGAAAGGCGGAGTAGCAGTGGGTACCCACAGCTGCCAGAGCCAGCGCAGGGCGAAAACAATCATTGTGGCCCTGTCTGTCTCGACCCTGAAGAGGGTCTTGGTCTGCAGAGATGTGGGCAGGTATGCGTACTTCAGGCCTTCGCCCCAGTGGAGGAGAAATGCATTGATTGTGAGGCAGTTCTCACAAGAATCCTGGAGCAGAACCTCGGCAGCTGAACACTGTGTGAGCTGGCGAAGAGGACCACTGCTGGGGTGCCCCATTTTTGGAAAATATCCCATGCCACTGAGAGGCTGAGGGTCCATTCGTGAAGCTGCAGTACCCTGCTGAGCCTGTCCACCAGGATATTTTCCTGTCCTGGGAGGTAGATGTCCATGAGAAGCATACCCTGCCGGTTCACAAAATTCCAGAGTCTGATCGCCTCCCAGAAGAGGAGGTAGGACCCTCTGCCGCCCAGTTTGTTGATGTAAAACATCACCACCTGATTGTCCATTCGAATCAGAACAACCTCATTTGTCAGGCAATGCTGGAAGATGCGCAGGGGATTCACGACCGCTCAGAGCTTGAGGAAGTTGATATGGAGCGGACTCTCCTCCTACGACCCAAGACTTTGGGACTGAAAACCATTCCAATGGGCTCCTCAGCCGAGTTTGGAGGCATCTGTGGTGAGGATATGCTGATGTGGGGGATCCTGAAAGGGGAGTCCTGCAATAAGATTGTGCGACCGTCGCCACCAGGTGAGGGAGTGGGAAAGCAGTGGGGTGACCCGTATCTTGTCCAACAGATGTCCTGTCGCCTGCTTCTACTGAGCGCAGAGAGTCCACTGGGCCCAATGCATGTGGAGACAGGCTGAAGGTGTGACATGGACCGTCAGAGGCCATTTGCCCCAGGAGGTAGAGCAACTGCCAAGCTGAAATAATAAGAGAGGATTGGACATCCTCAACCAAGACAGAGAGGTGCTGAGTCCTGTCAGGTGGAAGAAAGGCCCAGGCCTGAGTGGTACTGAGGAGAGCCCTGATGAACTCCAGGCACTGGATGGGCTGTAGGTGGAATTTAGGGTAGTTTACCATGAGACCCAAGGTAGACAGTGCAACGTAAAGACTGTCATATCTCGTCTGGTGACCCTCCGCTTATCAGTCAGTCATCCTGGTAAGGGAAGATGAACATGAACATGCCCTGCAGCCTTAAGAAGGCAGTGACCACCACCAAGTACTTTGTGAGTACCCTGGGAGTGGGCACTAGGCCGAATGGGAGGACCCGGTACTGGTAATGACACCCTCATAAGAACATAGGATATGCCATACTGGATCAGACCAAGATCCATCAAAGCCCAGTATCCTGTTTCCAACAGTGGCCAATCTAGGTCACAAGTATCAAGCAGTTTCCCCAAAGGACCTAGGTTCCATAATGCTTGTATTGTGTTAAGCAGTGGATTTTCTGGGCCCCTTTAATAATGGTTTATAGACCTTTCCTCCAGAAACTTGTCCAAACCTTTTTTAAATCCAGCTACACTAACAGCTTTTACTACATCTTCCGGTAACGAATTCCAGAGTTTGATCACACGTTAAGTGAAAAAATATTTTTTCTTATTAGTCTTCAATAGGTTACACTGTAGCTTCATTGCATTTCCCCTAGTCATTCTATATTTTGATGGCGTAAACAATCGATCTACGTTTATCTGTTCCACTCCATTCATTAATTTATAGACCTCTATCATATCTCCCCTCAGCCGTCTCTCTACCAGGTTGAAGAACCCTAACCTTTTTAGCCTCTCCTCATATGGATATCCTTCCAGCCTCTTTACCATTTTGGTGTTTCCTGATACCATTTTGGTGGCTCTTCTCTGTACCTTTTCTAATAACACTATATCCTTTTTAAGATACAGCAACCAGAATTGCCCACAATATTCAAGGTGCGGTAGCACCATGGAACGATACAGAGGTATTATAATATTCTTTGTTTTATTTTCCATTTCTTTCCTTATGATTCCTAGCATTCTATTTGTTTTCTTGGCCGCCGCTGCACACTGGGCGGAGGGTTTCAGCATGCTATTCACGATGACACCTAAATCTTTTTCCTGGGTGGTGGTTCCTAATATGGAACCTTGCATCATGTAACCATAGTTTGGGTTGTTCTTTCCTAGGTGCATAACTTTGCACTTTTCCACATTAAATTTCATCTGCCATTTGAACATCTAGTCTTCCAATTTATCAAGGTCTTCTTGCAATTTTTCACAATCCTCTTGGGTTTTAACAACTTTGAATAGTTTTGTGTCATCTGCAAATTTGATTACCTCACTCGTTATTCCCATTATTACCTCAATAACAAAAAGGAGGCAAGGATCAGGATGTGGGTATAGGCATCTTTGAGATCCAAGGAGCATAGCCAGTCTCTCCAGTGGAGGTAAGGCAGCAACATTCAAAGGGATACCATCTTGAACTTCTCCTTCACTAAGAAGCAGTTGAGTTCTTATAGGTCCAGAATGGGTCGCAAACCACCTGTCTTCTTGGGAACCAGGAAGTAGCAGAAGTAGAACCCTATGCCCCTTTGAGGCAATGGTACAAGCTCGACCGACTTGTCAGTGAGAAGAGCTGTGGCTCCTTTTGAGGGAGGTCACAATGGATGAGATCCAGAGGAAGTTCCCCTGAGAAGAATGAGGGGGGCTTCTGGTGGAAATGAAGGAGGTAGTCCTCCTTTACCACCTGAAGTGCCCAGGAGTCAGTGGTAATGCTGGGCCACCAGTGGGCAAAGAATGTGACGCCCCCCTATGTGCTGTGGTTCGTGACCTCCTGTGGGAAGAGGGACTCTGCCCTGGGAGTCAACCCTCCCCAGGCTGCAGCACAGGTGCTATTTGGGATTTCGGGGTTTTAGGCCTATGGGGGCTCTGCCCCTGACCCTTCACCAGCTGCCCCTGTGGAGGAGCTTGATAGGCATAATGTTAAGAGTAAGATGTGTAGGCCTTCTTCTTTTTCAGGTAGTAGGACTTTTTCCCAGGCCCTGAAAGTGCTGAAGGTGGTCATCAAACAGCCCAGCTGAGAATCCAGCAAACTCCTTTGCCAGGTCTCTCAGGTACATGTCCATGTACAGCTGGTAAGCCTGGATACAGGCCACGAGCATTGAGCCCTGGAGACATCTCTTACCAAACTCATCCATAGGTCGGGCCTCCCGACCCAAGGGCACTGAGGAGTGCATCTTTTGGCTCTTGATTAGGCGCATGGCCAACTCCACTACCATGGAGCTGTGTAATAGTTGTTTTTTTTTCAAAGCCGGGGATCTTGCGGACTCGACGTGTGGAATTGAGCCACTTGCTCACAATGGGAAGCATAACCGGGGATTCCCTCATCCTGAAAAGGAGGAGTTCCAAGATAGGAGACACAGACACTGTTATGGCTTCATTGGGAGGAGAGTCAAACCGAAGGATGTCCAGGTCTTTTGCCCGAGTCTCCTCTTTGGTCTTGAATGTGAAGGTGAGGGCCTTGCCCATGTCGCAGATGAAGAAAAGGTCCTCTGGTTGAGACCTCCGATGCTCCTGAAGAAGAGAGGGGTCCAAAGAATGTCCTAATGCTGAGCGGTATCGGGGGGCTCATCGTCAGTCTCCCATTTTGAATTGGAATTAGATGGGAGCTCAAAGTGCAGTCGGGGGCGAGAATGGCAGCTAGGGTTCCTGACGGTCTGACCCAGATTCACTGGGTGGAGAAACCCTAGGATCAGAATGAGATCAGGATTGGTCATCGGAATCATCCCATAGGGCATGCCATTCCAGGACAAACTTCCTGGACCATGGGATGCTGTTCCAAGGGTTGGCGTCCATCTGTCCAAGAAAGGTCAACATGTCTTCAGTAGCAGATTGGCTAATCTACTGAAGAGGGCTTTAAACTAGATTCGCTGGGGATGGGTAAAGAAAGCCCTCAGGTAAGTGAAAGCCCCCAGGTAAGTGAAACATTAAATACTTTTATGGAAATGGGAAAAAGGAACAACATATGGAAAGTGGTGTGTATAAATGGCCGTAGCATGGGAAATAAGATCCCAGATGTTGAAGCTTTAATGGGAGAGGCTGACTTGGATTTAGTGACAGTTACAGAAACATGGTTCACAGAAAACCATGAATGGGATGTAACTATACCAGGCTATATTTTATTTAGAAAGGAAGGGTAAGATGAAGGGGAGGAGGAGCGGCACTATATGTAAAAATATAATATTAATGCTTTGGAACTACAGAGCTTAAAAGGGAGAGAGGAGGCACTGTGGTTTAAACTAGAAAGAGGGAAAGAGAAATCTATTTGCATTGGTGTGATATACAGACCTCCCTCACAGGAGGAAGAGGTGGATGGAGAATTAATTGAAGACATACGCAGCATTGATAGGAAAGGGGAAGTGCTACTGATGGGGGATTTCAATATGCCAGATGTTGACTGGTACATTCCTGCTGCAGTATCATCTAGAAGTAAGGAGATCCTGGGCTCTCTAAAGGGAGAACTATTCAGGCAACTGGTAACAGAACCCACATGTGAAGGGGCCATACTGGACTTGGTGCTTACCAATAGTGAAAGTGTTTCTGATGTTACAGTGGGAGATCATTTTGCATCCAGTGATCTCACCAGATGGTGTGGTTCCGTATTAGGATGAGGGCTGTTAAAATCAATTCAAAAGCAAGGGTCTTAGACTTTAGAAAAACTAACTTTGCCAAGATGGACCAATACCTCAGGGAGTCGTTAGCGGGATGGGAACAGCAGGGGGATGTAGAAAAACAGTGAGCAAAACTGAAAGGGGATATTTTAAGGGCAACCAACATTTTTGTTAAAATTGTAAATAAAGGTAAAAGAAAAAGGAGACCGCTATGATTTTTGAAAGAAGTAGCTGAAAAAGTGAAGAAAAAGAGGGAGGCCTTCCTAAAATATAAGAGATCATGGAGAGAGGAAGACAGGCATCTATATTTGGAAAAACTTAGAGAAGCTAGTAAAGTAGTCAGGAAAGCAAAGATTCAAAAAGAGGAGGAAATAGCCAATGCAGTTAAATGGGGGGATAAGACATTTTTCAGATATGTTAGCGAGAAGAGGAAGGGCAAAAGTGGTACTGTCAGACTCAAGGGTGGAGGGGAGGAATATGTAGAAGCTGATGAGGATAAAGCAGAATTGCTAAACAAATATTTCTGTTCTGTGTTCACAGATGAAGAACCAGGAGCAGGACCTCAGAAGACATCCCCATACAGAAACAGAAGCGAGGGGCATCTTGAACAATTTTCAGAAGACTGTGTTTGTGAGAAACTAGCTAAACAAAGTAGACAAAACAATGGGACCGGATGGGATACACCCTAGAATACTGAGGGAACTTGGGGACGTTCTAGCAGCTCCACTGACTGAACTTTTCAATGCCTCGTTGGAGTCGGGAGTGGTGCCAAAGGACTGGAGAGAGGCACATGTGATCCCTTTACACAAAAGCGTAAGTAAAGATGTGATTGAAAACTACAGGCCAGTTAGTTTAACTTCAGTGGTGAGTAAATTATTGGAAGCGCTGCTGAAAGAGAAAATAGTGAGGTTTCTGGAGTCCAGCGGAACACAGGATCCGAGGCAGCATGGATTCACTAGAGGCAGGTCTTGTCAGACAAATCTAATTGATTTCTTTGATTGGGTGACCAGGGAGTTGGACCAAGGGAGAGCCCTAGATGTGGTGTATTTAGATTTCAGTAAAGCCTTTGACGCCATTCTTCACAGGCGACTTATAAACAAATTGAACACTTTAGGGAAAGACTCTAAAGTTACTGCTTGGGTTAGAAATTGGTTGAGTGAGAGGCGACAAAGGATAGAGGTAAATGGAGTTCACTCTGAGGAGGTGGTTGCCAGTGTTGTGCCCCAGGGATCTGTCCTTGGTCTGATTCTTTTTAAAATCTTTGTTAGTGATATAGTGGAAGGGCTGTCAGGTAAGGTTTGCCTCTTTGCGGATGATACCAAAATCTGCAATAGAATAGACACCCAGGAACATATAGATAACATGAGGAGGGATCTAGCTAAGCTTGAAGAATAGTCTAGAATTTGGCAGCTGAGATTTAATGTTAAAAAATGCAAGGTCATGCATTTGGGCTGCAGCAATCCAAGGGAGCAATATAGTATAGAGGGTGAAGTACTTTTGTCCACTAAAGAGAGGGACCTAGGCGTGATTGTGTCTGATGATCTTAAAGTAGCTAAACAGGTAGAAAAGGCAACGGCAAAAGTTAGAAGGATGCTTGGGTGCATAGGGAGAGGAATGGTCAGCAGAAAAAAGGAAGTGATTGTACCTTTCTATAAGTCTTTGGTGCGATCTCATTTTGAGATTAGTGTGCAATTCTGGAGACCGCACCTTCAAAAGAATATAAATAGGCTGGAGTCTGTTCAGAGGGTGACTACTAAAATGGTTAGTGGTCTTCATTATAAAGCATATGAGCTCAGACTTAAGGATCTTAATATGTACACCTTAGAAGAAAGGCGGGAGAGAGGTGATATGACAGATGTTTAAATACCTCTGTGGCATAAATGCACAGGAGGAGAGCCTCTTTCAATTGAAAGCAAGCTCTGCTATGAGGGGACATGGGGTGAGGGTGAAAGGGGATAGTTTCAGGAATGATATGCAGAAATATTTCTTTACGGAAAGAGTGGTGGATCCATGGAATAGTCTTCCAGTGGAAGTGGTAGAGATGAGGACAGTATCTGAATTCAAAGAAGCATGGGACAAACACAGAGGATCTCTAAAGGAAAAAAAGGGAACATTGTAGTGGTTGATATGGAAGGACAGACTAGATAGGCCATGTGGTCTTTTTCTGTCATCGTGTTTCTATGTATCTGTGTTTCTATGTTTCCTCCGGTGAGGCCCTCACAGTGAAAGGGCCTGTTGCCAGCCCCGAGGAATCCAGAGGTAACTGGCACCAGGGTCTTCTGGCATGCCAGGAATGCAGCCAGACTGCATTCCAGGGACACCATTCTGGCCTTGACAACCAAAGGCTCCATAGCTACCGATGCAGGCACAGAGGGTATTGCTTTCAACACCAGTTCCCTTGGTGGGAACTCACTAATGCTGATTGCCTCTGCAGTCCAAAGGCAATGCTCCGAAGGGGTGGGAATGGCTTCCCGCCAAGGCAGCTTTGAGGGCTGCTCCTGGCCTTCACCCTCAGAATCCCATCAAGGACTGTGGTGCTGCTGCTCCCGGGCCTTACCCACGGTACTGATGTCACCCCGCAACGAAGACTTAGATGAAGAAGGATCCTTCCGAGGACTGCACTCCATCGACAGTCACCGATCCAATGCTCCGTGACATCTGAGCTCAGAGAGAGCTCAACAGCTACCAGGGTCTGAGTTCTCTGCACCCCCCCCCCCCCCCCGCCGAGGGCACCAATTCTGAAGCCGATGATGTGGCAGAGGCTGGGGACTTGGGACAAAAGTGTCTCCTTCTGCCTTTCACGGTTCTTACATCCCTTGCTTGTCATCTGCAGACAGAGTGGAGAAAAGGAGGCATCGTGATCAACCCTGAGGCATTGAAGGCAGCAATTGTAGTGGTCCATGATGGACATGGTCCTGCCACAAAATGTGCACATCTTAAAACCACTAATCGAGGACATAGTGGGAAAGATGGCCCTAGCAAGGTCAAACTCCAATGTCCTGATTATTAGGGCATGGGAAAAATCCTGTGTACCAAAAAAGAAAGCATAGTTAGTCACCTGTAACAACTGATCTCTGGGAGCAGCAGGAATTTAGTCTTCATATATGGATGACATTAGTATCGACGGAGCCCGCATGGGAGCGCTCCTCAGCATCCAATTGAAAAGCTTTTGGGAACAGTCCACTGCGCCTACATGACTTCCTTCCCGCCTTCCCAACTCCCCTCTTCAGTTGAGTTTATAGCTGAAAAAAAGAGTAAAGGAAACCCTATAACTCCTAGGGGAGGAGGGCAGGTTGTGAAGACTAAATTCCTGCTGTTACCGGAGATCACCTGTTACAGGTGAGTAACAATGCTATCTCCAGAAACAAATAGGAATGTAGTCTTCACATATGGGACTCCCTAGCTCCCAGATGCCAGATGAAATGACCTCAGAACCAGTAGAGGTTTGCCTTAGAATAGGCATGATGAGATCATGGATCCTACGTGGATTTTTCTTTCTTCAAAGTCCAGGATGGAGGGTAGGAGTTGCATCTAAGTCTAAAGAGGTGCTGGAGTACAGCCTGCACAAACATGGCATCCCAGCAGGAGTCCTTGTCCAGACAATAATGGGCAGCAAAGTATGGACAGAAGACCAAGTTACTGCTTTGCAAATTTCATCGATGGCTACTGAGTGTAGGTTTGCCATCAAGGTGGCCATGGCGCGAATGTTGTGAGCAGCGACATGCCCCTCCAGAGAGAGTCCTGCTTTGTCATAGGTAAATGAAATACAGTCTGTTGTCCATCTGGAAAGTGTATGCTTAGAAACAGGTAATCCCAGGTGACTGGGGTCAAATGAGATGAACAACTGCAAGGCTTTACGATGACCCTGGGTCCTTTGGAGGTAAAAAGCCAATACATGCTTGCAGTCAAGAGTGTGCAGAGCTGCAGCTGCTTTAGACACATGCAGTTTAGAAAAGAAAACTGGAAGGTAAGTTGACTGATTTAGATGGAAGGGAGATACCACATTTGGCATAAAGTGTGGGTAAATCCGAAGGACTACATTGTCATGGTGGAAGCGGGTATAGGGTGGATCCGCCACCAAAGTCTGAAGCTCACTAATGTGTCTAGCTGAAGTGACAGCAATTAGGAAGATCACCTTCTACAACAGGAATTGAAGTGAGGTCGTGGCTAATGGTTCTAAGGGCAGCTTGAGTAGCTGCGCTAGAATGATATTGAGGTCCCAAGCTACCAGGGGTGGCTTAATGGTGGTTTGGACATCAGAAGTCCTCTCATAAAACTGCCACTAGTGGTTGTGTGGAGATGGTCTGCCCATCAAGGAAATGAGGACAGGCCGCAATGGCACTAAGGTAGACTCTCACCAAGTTTGTCTTTAGACCCGTTGAGGACAGGTGGAGGAGTGACGCCACTGGAGCAGAAAAGGGATTGAGATCTTTCTGGGAGCACCAGAAAGAGAACCTACACCACTTAAAAGTGTATGAGCAACTGGTGGAGAGCTTTCTAGAAGCCAAAAGGATCTCCTTAACCTCTTGAGTAAGGTCAAAGCCTTGTAAAGCTATGCTCTCAGCAGCCAAGTTGTGAGATGAAGAGACTGTGGATTGGGATGGAGTAATAATGAGCCGTTGTTTTGGGAGAGGAGATCCGGAGCATATCCCAATCGCAAAGGATGAGTCTGAATTAGACGTAGTAGCAGCGGAAACCATGGTTGCTGCGGCCAGTGAGGGGCTATCAGAATCATGGCGCCCCTGTCGGACTGAAGCTTGAAAAGCATCTTGGGAATGAGGGGTATGGGAGGGAACGCATAAAGCAGACCCTGACCCTAGTGTAGGTGGATGGTTGGTTGGTGGATGTTGGAGTTCTTGTGCAGAACCAAGAGAGCTTGGCATTTTGCAGAGTCGCAAGCAGATCTATATCTGGAGTTCTCTAGGTCTTGAAGATGTAGGACACCATATCCGGATGCATAGACCATTTGTGGGGAAAAAGAATGCGACTCAGTCTGTCTGTCAAGACATTGGACTCCCCCGGGAGATACACCACTTGGAGGTGTATCTGATGAGCAATGGCAAAGGACCAGAGGTGTATTGCCTCCTCACAGAGATCACAAGAGCCTGTTCATCCCTGCTTGTTCACATAGAATATGTCAATCTGGTTGTCTGTCCTGAATAGGACCTGTTGTGCTCTGAGGTGGGTTTGGAACACCTGGAGGGCATTGGAGATGGCCCGAAGTTCCAGGAGATTGATTTGGATTTGTGACTCCTGCGCCCCTGAGTAGTCAGGTTGCACAGATGGGCTCCCCAGCCCAGTTTGGAGGCATCTGTCCTCAGGGTGCATTGACATGGAGGCATCTGAAAAGGTGACCCTAAGAGCAGGGATGTGGTTAGATGGGTAGCGACCTGAATTTTGTCCTGGAGACAGCCTGAGGCCTTCTTCCACTGGGAGGCAAGAGTTCATTGGGCTGTCTGCATATGTAGTCTGGCATATGGAATGATGTGAACTGTAGAGGCTATGTGCCGCAGGAGCTGCAGCATCTCTCAGGCTGTCAGATGGTGTCGTAGAAGCATCTGGGACGCTAGTTTGACTAGATGGGCATAAAATAGAGCTGGGGTAGAAATGCCCTAGACTCTTGGGTTTCTAGTAGTGCTCCAATAAACTCAAGTCTTTGAGTTGGAATGAGCTGGGATTTTGGGAAGTTTATCACAAATCCCAAGTGTTGTAGTACCATGATGGTATAATGCAGCAAAAGCAGGACCTCATGGGAGGTGTCTGCCTTTATTTGCCAATCGTCTAAGTAAGGGAAGACTAATATCCCTAAAGTTCCTAGATATGCAATCACGACCGCCATGCACTTTATGAAGACTCGGGGCAGAGGCGAATCTGAAGGACTCTATTGATAATGTTTCCCCTGAAAGGTGAAGCATAGATACTGCCTGTATCCTGGATAGATGAGAAAATGTGTGTACGCTTCTTTTAGATCTAGAGAATAGAACTGTCTTGACTCTGGAGGTAGGAAAGAAGGGTCCCGAGAGAGGTCATCTTGAACGTTTCGTGGACCAGAAACCTGTTGAAATATCTGAGGTCCAGAATGGGCTTGTACCCTCCGGTTTTCTTTGGAATGAGTAAAATAGGGAGAATAGAAACCCACTCCCTGTTGGGATGTTGGGACATCTTCTATGACACCCTGAGAAAGAAGAGAGGACACCTCATCCTGTAGGAGAGCAGTGAGTCAGGGTTGCGTTTGTTATTCCCCCTTGAATGTGGAGGGGGGCAGAGTTAGCAGGTGAAGTCTGTACACTTCCTGAACTATGGTGAGTGTCCATTGCTCTGAGGTGATGAGATGCCATCTGTCGGCGTAGTGACACAGTCTGTCTGCTATGTGAAGGGGGTGATGGTTCTCCAGAGGCAGGATGGCAATGTTCTCTAGGAAACGAGGTGTAGACTGTGGCTGCAGGGCTTCCTCTTTTGTGGGGCCTCAACCTGATATTGAGAAGCAGGAGGATAGGAAGAGAAGAATTTCTTGTTATTATTGTAGAAAGACTTCTTTGCAGGAGTCTTTTTCCTAGTAGGGTCAGCTGTTACTCTGGACAGTCTCTTTACAGTAGTATTTTCTGACTCTAATTGAGAGGCCTTATCTTGCCAGTCCTTGCCAAAGAGGATTTCCCCTGTACAAGGTATGTTGCCCAGCTTATCTTCAACCCACTGTTCAAAATCTGAGGCCTGAAGTCATGCAATGTGACCTGCCCCAATTCAAATTGCTGAGGCTCTGCTTGTGCACTCAAAAGCATCAAAGGTAGCTCTATTAACAAACTTTGATACATTTTGGTTATGCTTAACTAGGGTGAGATAAACTGCCCGTTTGTCATCTGGGAGCAGAGGGGCAAAGGCCTCGAGATCCCTGGAAACCTCCTTGAGGAACATTCCAATATAGAGTATATAGGAGGTAATCCTGTCAGAGAGCATCAATGCTTGGAAGTATTGATGCCCAAAAGGTGTTGAGGGTTCTCGATTCCCTACCATGGAGTGGTGGGGAAGCTGTGGCTTTTGGAAGCCGAGGCACTCCGGTACATAATACATGGTATCGAGATGTCTACTTTGTATTTATTTATTTATTTATTTAAGCTGTATTTATATCCCGCTTTTCACCGGGTCAAAGCGGTCAATTGGGAGATACATTTAACACGAGGGGATATGACACACATACGCTAATACTTACAGGGAACATGGGCAATGGAGGGTTAAGTGGCTTGCCCAAGACCACAAGGAGTGCCTATAGGACTAGAAATCCCAGTCCCTCCGGCCTGAGATTGCTGTCCCCAGGTGGGACTTGAACCCCCGGCCCTCCGGCCTGAAGTACCTTGTCCTAACCACTAGGCCAGTCCTCCCCCATGAGAGGCCATGAGAGGCATCTCCCCCATGAGAGGCCATGAGAGGCATCTCCCACATATAGAGCATAAGATCATGAAGGATGCGATGCACCAGCAAGGTGGCTGCTTCTTAGGTGCTGTTGGGTATTGGAGGATCTCCAATTCCTCCGCTCTTGGTTCCTTCTCTGATGTCGCTGTGATAGAGAGACCTTTGGCCAGATCTCGAATGAATTCCTGGAAAGACAGGTCATCCAGCGGTGACATGCGCTGCTGTTGAGGCACCTTGTCAAAGGATTTCTTAAAATCCAGATAAACTATATCAACTGGCTCACCTTGGTTACCTGTTTATTCACATCTTCAAAAAAATATAACAAATTAGCAAGACAAGACTTTCCTTGGCTAAATCAGTGTTGGTTTTCTTCCATTAAACCATGACTATCTACATGTTCAGTAATTTTATTCTTTATGATGGTTTCTACCATTTTGCCTGATACCGATGTCAGGCTCATCGCTCTATAGTTTCCCAGATCACCCCTAGAACCCTTTTTACAAATTGGTGTTACATTGGCCATTCTCAAAGTAGGATGAGTTTAATGATAGTTCACAGATTACTAAAAATAGGTCTGCAATCTCATCTTTCAGTTCTTTCAACACCCTCAGATGTATACCATCCAGTCCAGGTGATTTGCTACTCTTTAGTTTATCAAATTGTTTTAATACATCTTCCAGGTTTATTGATATTTCTTTCAATTCTTCCAATGCATCACCTTTAAATGCCATTTTAGGCATAAGTAACTTCCCTACATCTTCTTCAGTAAAGACTGAAGCAAAGAATTCATTCAATCTCTCCGTTATGGCCTTGTCCTTAATAAATGCCCTTTTTACCCCTCCATCTTCCAATGATCCAACTGACTCTCACAGGTTTTTTTGCTATGAATATACTTGAGAAAGGTTTTATTATGTGCTTTTGCTTCCATGGCAAGCTTTTATTCAAATTCTCTCTTTGCCTGCCTTATTAGTGCCTTGCACCTAACATGCCAGTGCTTATGCCGTTTCCCATTTTTGTCATTTGGTACCTTTTTCCATTTCCTGAAAGATGTTTTTTGTTTTTTTGCTACAACAGCCTCTCTGACCTCACCTTTAAACCATGCTGGCAGTTTTTTGGCCTTCCTACTAGTTTTCATAAAGCATGGAATGCATCTGGTCTGGGCTTCTAAGATAGTATTTTTAAATAACGCCCATGCTTGATGTAAATCTTTAACCTTTTCAGCTACTTCTCTTAGTTTTTCCTCATTTTATCATAGTTTCCCTTCTGAATGTTAAAAAGTAGTACTGTGGATTTCCTTGCTGTCCTTCCATTTATTAAATCAAATGTGATCATGTTATGATCACTATTGCCAAGTGGCCCCAACACTCTTATCACTTGCACTAGATCCTGTGTTCCACTGAAGACTAGGTCCAAAATAGCTTCCCCTCTTGTCAGTTCATGAACCAACTGCTCCAAGAAACAGTCATTTATTTCATCTAGAAACTTTATCTCCCTAGCATGTTCTGCTGTGATACTGACCCAGTCGATACCAGGGTAAGCATAGTTACTCACCTGTAACTGGTGTTCTCCAGGGGCAACAGGAAATCAGTCCTTACATATGGGTGACATCAGCATCGACGGAGCCCTCACGGTAACCTCTCCCCAGCTTTCAAAGAAAGCCTTTGGGAGATGAACCACGATGTGTGGTCCCCTTCTTGCCTAATGGTGCCATCTTGCCTGTCTGATAACATAGCACAAGATGGCAAAAAGAGAGCAGCTCCACGGGAAGGAGGGAGGGTTGTGAGGACTAATTCCTGCTGTCCCTGTTATAGGTGAGTAACTACGCTTTCTCCAGGAACAAGCAGGAAGTCAGTCCTCACATATGGGACTCCCAAGCTACAAGCTACTGAAAAAAAACCTGTAAAAACTATGGGTAACCATAAAAAAGTGAGCCATGAGAAGCAGCAACTGAGTCTAGAGACAACAGACCCAAGAGCGGCCCAAGTGTCAAGCGAGGGACCAGTTCTCCGGTAGCCTGTATACCCCGAAGGGCTGGAGTTGCCTTACACTCCAAACAAATGATGGAGTACTGCCTGACCAAAGGCACTTTCCTGGCAGGACTCCCTTTCCAGTCAGTAATGAGTTGCAAAGGTATGAACAGAGGACCAGATGATGGCCCGGCAGATCTCCGCCATGGGAATGGAATGCAAGTTTGCTACAGATGCAGTCATGGCCCAGATGCTGTGCACCATGAACTGATGCTCCAACAAAAGACCAGCCTGCCTGTAAGTGAAGGCAATGCAGTCCACCACCCAAGTGGACAGGGTCTGCATGGAGACCACTGTCCCCAGCCGACCTGGGTCGTAGGAGACAAAGAGCTAAGAGAAACAGTGGTGGGCCTGAGTACATTCCAGATAGAAGAACAGGGCCCACTTACAGTCCAGAGTGTGGAGAGTGGCCTCAGTCCTACTGGCATGGGGCTAAGGAAAGAATGCGGGAAGTACCACCTCCTCGTTGAGGTGGAATGGCGACAATCTTTTGTAGAAACTTGGGGTGCATGCGGAGTATGACCCTGTTATTGTAGAACCTTGTGTAAGGTAGATGGGCCACCAAGGCCTGGAGCTTGCTGACCCTGTGAACTGAAGTGAGCACCATGAGGAAGACCACCTTCCAGGAAAGATACTTGAGAAGACAAGTGCTGAGAGGCTCAAAGGGTGGTGCAGCGAGTTCCAAAAGGACTACATTGAGGTGCCATTCTGCTGCCAAGGGGCAGACAGGTGGCTTAGGAAGTAGTAGGCCCTTCAGGAATTGAGTTATGAGAGGCTGGGTGGAGAGAGGCTTGCCCTCAACAAGATGATAGTGTGCTGACAGCGCGCAGAGGTGAACTCTGACAGAATTGGACTTAAGTCCCACCTGGGACAGGGGGAGCAGGTACTGGAGTACCAGCTGGACTGAACAGAAGGGGTTAATCCACTTTTCCACACACCAGACAGAGAACCTTCGCCACTTAAAGGAGGAAGGTTTGCAGGAATCCAGGAGAACTGCTTCCACCTCTCTGGAGAGATCAAAGTGGGCTAAGGCTACTCTTTCAACAGCCAGGCTGTCAGAGATAGGGACCCTAGATTGGGGTGCAGGAAGGAGACACCCTCCTGTGAGAGCAGCACAGGTCGCATCCCAGAGGGTCTGGGGGTGCCTGGGACAGGTGGAGGAGCAGCGGGAATCATGGCTGCTGGGCCCACAGAGGAGCCACCAGTATCAATGTGGCTCTGTCGAGCTGGACTTGAACAGGGTCTTGGCAATCAGCAGTGTGGGCAGGAAGGCGTAGAAAAGGCCCCCCATCCACTGGATGAGGACTGTATTCACCACCACCCGCAAGGGGTACGGCTTCCTGAAGTAAAACTGGGCCAGCTGAGTGTTAGTTGGGCTGACGAAGAGGTCCATCTGCAGAAGCTCCCAGAAATGAAACAGTTGACTGGCCACCTTGGGGTCCAGCCACCACTTGTGCAGTAGAAGGACTCGGCTGAGCCAGTCTGCCAAGATGATGTCCTAGTCCAGGAGGTAAACACAAAGGAGGGCAACCACTCTTGCAGTAGGAGCCAGGAAACACAAAAAAGCAAGAGATGTGTGAAGGTCACAGGAGCATTTATTTGATGAAACCCCAACGTGTTTCGGCAACGCCTTCCTCAAGGGGTATGCAGCTTATAAAATAAAGTAAAAATAAACAATTTAAAACAATATGTATATATGCCATAAATACATTAAAACATCGAAAATTGATACATGAATACATCATTTTAAAACCATAGAGAAGAAGAAAACAAAATGCAGGGCAGTAAAAGGGGAACATATATAAATGCTGAATGTAAGAATGTAGAAGAAATATTGACAAGGCGATGAGGAGGACATAAGGAATGAATTATATAAAGAAACATAAAATTATAAATCTACAAGACGGTACTCACTGAAGCACCCTGTGGTGAATCTCACATAGAGGATAATCTTTAGCGTTCTACTCTAGCTATAAAATAGATAACAAAACAGAGTAATAATTATACATAACATTTCAGAAAGCCGGAGTTTATCTTTTTATAAAGGATAATGTTGAAATTAAAACCACCTTAGCCGTTTGTAGAAGATTCACATAAACATCCTAACAAAGAATAAGTTACAAAGTTTAAAAATGAGCCAAGTAAACGAGTAATTTGTTTTTATAGTCATTTTGGAAAAAGTTATAACTTAAATTCTTAGTACAATCATAAAAGACAGGGTTTGCCTTTTCTTGTGAAGGGTAATGTTTACCCCACCTCAACCGTGTTAATTAATCGTATAAAGCTGACTTATGCAATAAAGAAACTGGACTCAGCATACAATGTTTTTATCCAAATATCCCCAATGTAGCAGAGAAATAGGAAAACCAAGCATGAAAAGTAATTGTGAGGATAAGCAGAGTATGCACTTGACTGTACCAAATTTCGAGTCGTGTGTGGGGAAACCGTTTGTTTTCTAAAAGAAAGCGTGAGAACTATAATGAAATTAAATGATAAAAAGCAATAAGCTTCAGTAATTTGTCGGCTCTAGCCCCGCTATAATCTAAAGTTGCTGAAGCAAAGTACCGTTGGTGTTTTTTGTGAAAAAAATCTAGATGAGAAAAATGTATTGAAAACAGTTTCAGATGGAAGTTACAAATCTTTGAGTATGCGGATAAAAATTCTAAGTCTTTTGACAAATATATCTGAGGTGAAAAACTTGCGGGTAAGCAAGGTCCTTAATAAGGACGCTCAAGTATGCGTCATATTGAAAGTAAAAACTGTCCTTATGTGAGAAATCGCACGGACTCAGTGCACTGTTGAAACCTGGCATATGCAATATTATATGAAGGTGACTATCTGGAAATGAGGAATGATTTTAAACTAAGTTGTAACCTCCTTCCACTATAAAATACTGTACGGCATTATAATGTTGCCCATGTACAGAAACCGAAGATATAAAAATTTTTAACTGAGCAGGGTCCACACTAGACTGACAAGACCCGAAGCCTTATGTGATGAAATTCATGGTTTTATAAAACAAGAAAAGAAAACGAGTGGAATTCAATATCAAGCAAAGTATTGCTTTAAGAACATAAGAACATAAGATATGCCATACTGGGTCAGACCAAGGTCCATCAAGCCCAGTATTCTGTTTCCAACAGTGGCCAATCTAGGTCATATGTACCTAGCAGTTTCCCCAAGGGACACAGGTTCCATAATGCTTGTATTGGTTCAAGCATTGATATCCTGGGTCCCTTCTTAATAATGGTTTATGGACCTTTCCTCCAGGAACTTGTCCAAACCTTTTTTAAACCCAGCTACACTAACAGCCTTTACTACATCCTCCGGTAACAAATTCCAGAGTTTGATTACACGTTGAGTGAAAAAATATTTTATTTTATTAGTCTTAAATAGTTTACCCTGTAGCTTTAGTAATTTGTCAACTTAAAATCTAAAAGTAACTAAATACACAGTGAGATGCAACCTTTCAAGAACACATCTGAAACGGAAAAAACTGAGAGCGTTATCAAATGAAGATTACTGACAGAGTATATATGTAAAGATTCCAAGACTTTTGACGACTATATGCAAAATGAAAACCTTGCGGATAAACTGAATCCTTTTTATAGACGCCCAAATGCGCGCCAAAATGCAAACGAAAGATGATCTTGTGAGTGGAGTTATAGTGCCGCACAGACTCAGTCCTGTGTTGCACTCTAGCTCAAGCAATCCTATGGGATGATGTGGCTTGCTATATTAATGGCTATTTGGAATTGGGAATGATTTAAAACAGATTAAAAACTCCTTCAACCACTGAATGATGTGTAACATTATAATGTTACCCTTATGTAGAATCCTTGTGTAGAATTTAACGTGAAAGTTACATTGTGTCGTGCTAACCTACTAATGTAAATGAAACCGGGTATCATATAAAACAAAAAGAACATTAATGAGTACAGTGGTTAAGGAGGATAGCTAACCTTAAATTATAACAGTACCGAATATTTGGCCAGATTGATTTTAAAATTTTGATTCCGTAAAGGGGACAAAGTCTATAGTGTAAATGTCCAACAAAAATGAAAATGAAGATAATTCTGGGGGCAGAATTGCAGTGCCATGTTGGAACCTGACATATAGGTATAAACAAATGTATCTTAAAATGATGATTTTATAAATAAGGGGAACTTATTATATAAATGCTCTCTTGTATTTTGAAATAAAATTACTAGCTTTGTCTTAGATGTAGATTAAAAATCCCATGTTTGAATATAGTGGAGGAGTGGAGGAGTGGAGGAGTGGCCCAGTGGTTGGGGCAAGGTACTTCAGGCCGGAAGGTCGGGGGTTCAAATCCCACTAGAGGACAGCAACCTTGGGCCGGAAGGACTGGGGTTTCTAGTCCCACAGGTGCTCCTTGTGGTCTTGGGCAAGCCACTTAACCCTCCATTGCCCATGTTCCCTGTAAAATAGTTATCTCCAAGTTATAATGCCCTGTTCAATGTAATTTCAGTTTGTTCAATGTAAACCACACTGATGCAGAATAGTGCGGTATATAAGAGAATGTAAATAAATAAAAATAAATAAAATAAACTTAAATCAAAATGTATATACTCATTATGCAAAAAGATTATTCTATGTAAAATTACAATATGAAGAAAGGACTATTGTGGAAACTAAATGATGTCAATTGTAGTACCAGAGGAACTCTATCCTGGGTTAAAACTGTAAAATTCCTATACGTTGAGCATTTAATCTAAAAGAAACCAAAGCAGGTGTATTGAGCTAGTAATCTAATTGTGAATGTTTAATGCCAAATATAATTAATAGATATACAGAGATGCTCATCAGTCTATAAAAAAATCGAGACTATAAAGGACTGTTATAAGAACTAAAAAATATATATCAAATGTAATAATCATTCAATCACAAAAACACTGAAAGGTCACTTTCCTGGTTCAAACCATGGGGTTCTAGGCTGTTGAACTCATAGATATTACATTGTTCTAATTTAAGTAAGATTTTGTCAATATTGCCTCCTCTCCAGTTTGGTGTTACTGCCTTCAAAACCAGATATTTTAAATCACTAATTAAATTTAACAACAACAGCAACAATTAAATGTCCTGCTTGTGTCCAGTGAGAGACTAGGGGCTTGTCTGGAACATTTCTTTGGATACAACTTCTGTGCTCTATGATCCGGGTACGAGCTTGTCTTTTAGTTTTGCCTATGTAAACAAGATTACACGGACATAGTATAAGGTAAATGACATTTTCTGTCTTGCAATTGGAGTAATGGTGTATGTATGTCTTCTGACCTGACACTGGGTGTATAAAACTGTCTTTCACGGAGATAGTGTGAGAGCAAACTGAACAATTGCCACACTTAAAGTGGCCTTTCATTTTTGACTGAGATATAGGACGCGTGAGAGCCGATGGAACTAAGATGTTGGCAAGATTGGGACTACGTTTATAAGCTACAGTAAGTTTTTTTTGAAGCAAATGAAGGTAATGAGGTTAAAAGATACCATTCTTGTTTTAAAATGCTAACAATTTCTTTTGAATAATTTGAAAAAGTAAGCGCACAGACTATCCTGTCTGTGTGTGGGCCGTCCTTGGTCTGCAAAAGAGATGATATTTCATCCTTTTAAATCTCATATTCTACTCTGGAAACGATATATAGATGACGTTCTAATGATATGGGATGGTACAGAGGCCTTATTACAATCTTTTTTTACCTGACTCAACTCCCTTGATTCAAATTTACAATTTGAAGGAATGTTTAGTCCGGATCGTATTGCATACTTAGACATTATGATAAAGAAAGATAATGATGGTTTTGCCACAGATCTTTACCGTAAAGCTACAGATAGGAACACCTTATTGAAATATGATAGCTTTCATAACACATCCCTCAAAAATAATTTACCTATTAGCCAATTCTTGAGGATTAAAAGACTATGTACTTCAGAAACAGATTTTGAACACATTGCAGTCAATATGCATCAAAGATTTACATAACGAGGTTACCCACAGAAATGCATCAAGAAAGCTTATCTCAAAGCTTGTACTACAGAACGATCATCTCTTTTGCAGACCAAGGACCGCCCACACACAGACAGGAAAATCTGTGTGCTTACTTTTTCAAATTATTCAAAAGGTAAGATGGCTGGCTCCTTTGGGCAGAAAGAATGGCACGCATGTGTAGTCGACCTCCCAAAGGCTTTCTTTGAAAGCTAGGGAGTGTTTCCCACATGGGTTCCGTTCATAACATCACCCATATGTGAGGACTGACTTTCTGCTTGGTCCTAGAGAACTCATTTTATAAATCTCAGAAAGTTGCAAGGCTAACTTAACATTGCCAAGTTTTGAACACGAGAGCCAAAGTTTTAGACAGGTTTACACCAGAAGTAAAGACGTTTTGGATAACATTTTACATGGATCCATCTATGTTAGATATTTCCGTTTTTAAGAGCCAATTTTATACAAAATGATTTACTGACTTGCCATATTGCAGGCTCCATCTTATATCTCCTCCATGTAACATGGCGAGAGACAGGATCTGGCATTTTTTCGTGTGTAGAATCTGGTGGTGACATTTTTGGTGGTAGTTTAGTATCCCAGGAAACATCTTCATAATTTCTGCAACATTAAAATTAATAGTGAGTCTGCTGGTAACCCCATAGCACAATATAATATGAATGATTCTCTAAGAAACAGACCTATTTGAAAATCGAACTATGCATCAGGAAATAGTCAAATAATATTCCACATCAAAACATATCTACTAAAGTATTTACAAGGTCTACATAAATCATCATCCTAAAGGTCTTAATACCTTAGAGAAAAGAACAGAAAGGATTTCAGGTCAATTATAGAACCCCAAAATAATTTTTCTTAGAGAATAATATATTATTTGATTGTTCTATACTGCAATAAACTGAATACAATGAATCACACAACACATTTGTATTTCAAAATACCTCCATTTTTTAATCAAGAGGAAAATATAAAACACTTAAAATTACAAACATTACTTTCTATAAGAACAATGCAGTAGCATAAACTCTACCTAAGCAATCCCTGAAGTGTGTGTGGGGGAGGAGGCTGCACCACTACAGCAGTGGAGAGAGAGTGCAGCAAACATTACTTGTTTTGTTTTAAAAGTTGCCATGTTGCTCCATCAGCTTTCACCAATGAAATTAAAGTCAGAAACAGGTGGCCAGACACTGTCGTAAGACAGAACGAAAAAGGGAACAGTAATAACTAACAAATAAAAACACATTTGAAAGAAAATAAATTGAATTAAATAAATAAAATGTATTACATAAATATAAAAATCATTAAAATAATATGAAACCTGATATGGCCATATTTTAGCAAATAGCCTGCATCAGGAATATCAGATGATAATATAGATAAAATGACAATGATTGACACCAACAAAAAATGCACAACCACAATCTTTTAATCTATATCACAAAATAGATGTACTTTAAAATCTATGTGTCTGATATTCAAAGGCATTTACACAATTTTCAGATCTGCAAACCTAAATGCTGCTAAGCAAGAGATTCAGTTTGTTTAACACTGAATATCTGGGGGTACTGCTACTGCATGCCCCAGTGCTAACCTGTTAGCATCGGGCATGCCAGGGGTATTCTTGGGGCGGCACCAGGCCATAACCAGGCAGTGGTGATATTGAGCCGCTGCCCGATTATGGCTATGCAGCAAAGGCTTCCCTTACTTTCGCTGCAGAAGCTAACCAAGCAGTGGCTCAATATCACCGCTGCCTGGTTAGCTTACAGGTTCTATGGCTGACCCAGATATTCTATGCTGGTGGCAGAATATGGCCCGGCATTGAATATCCAGGTGTAATGTTTAGCATTGGTGGCTTGCTGCTGTATGAGCACTATCTGCTGGCGCTAAATATCGGGCCCTATAGATATTAATTTTTTCTTCATAAAACTATGGATACATACCTTTAACATATCTCACCCAAAATAATTTATATGAACCAACCAACCTAAAAAATATAAAAGGTAATTAGCATGGTGTCTTCTAAATATTGAGTAAGGTTGGCTCTATAATGTAAATTGTTACCATAAAAATGGTATATTCTCATGAGGTTTAAGATGATGTGAGATCACTTTTTTTTTTATTAGTGCCATGAAGTCTATGCAGACTCTTGGTGACCCAGCAGCCCTTGGGTTTTCTTGGCAACATATGACCGGAAGTAGATTGCCAGGCCTTTTCTTCCGAGGCAATGGAGAGTAAAGTGACTTGCCCAAGGTCACAAGGAATGCCAGTGGAAATTTAATCCAGATCTCTTGGGTTGTAGGCTGTTACTCTAACCACTAGGCTACTCCTCCACGTGTGAGATGACTACTGAGTGCCAATATATGCACTAAAGGAGAGCCCTTTAATTTCAGTGAGGACTGGAACAAATGTACATATAAACCAACAGACCCGAAGTAAATATTGATATAGTTTAGTAAAATTTCTATACCTCCCTTCAGAGTCAGCAGAGCGGTTTACATAAGATCAAGCTAGTTTAAAAGAAAAGGAAAGGAACTCTTTAACCAGATAGGAAAGCAGAAACCACGTATATATCAGGGAAGTGAAAAAAGAGAGGCAGGTTAACTTAAACTGCTCTTAGGGGCAGTAGGTGTTATCAACGAAAACCTTTTGAAAAAATATGTCTTAAAGCTGGGTCTTACATTTGGTGAATGAAGGTTCTTGTCGGAGATCAGGAGAAAGGTTATTCCAGAGGTTGGGGGCACAAAAGAAAAATGCTGAGTGTCTGATGGATTCACAGTGAGCTCGGGAGGGAGGGGGGAGATGAAGATGATTTGCATGGAGAGACCAAAGAGCCAGATATGGAATGTGAAGGATTAGTGATGATAAACAGGAGGGGGAACCAATATGTAAGACTTTGTGGACCATCAGGGGCAGCCTGAGGGGCATACAGGGACATGTGTGGAAACTAACAGTGGGGCCTCATTTGCATAACCACAGTGCCTTGTTTGCATAAATATTGCTGTTGTTGTTGTTAAGTGCCATTGAGTTGGTGTCAACTCATGGCGACCCTCTGGATAGTTGTCCTAAATTGTCTCCTATCTTCAGTCAGGTGGCTCATTGTTGACAGACTGGCACCCATAGCTGCTGTTATTGTATCGATCCATCTCATTGCTGGTCTTCCTCTTTTGCATTGACCTTCTAGCTTGCCAAACATGATGTCTTTCTCTAATGATCTCTCTTTTCGCATGATGTGTCCAAAGTATGAAAGTCAAAGTCTTGTCATCTGAGCTTCTAAAGAAAGCTTAGGTTTGATCTCCTCTAGTACTGACTGGTTTGTTCTTCGGGCAGTCCATGGTATACACAGCATTCGCCACCAGCACCATAATTCAAATGCATCAATTTTCTTCCTGTCTATCTTATTCACTGTCCAACTTTCACATCTATATGACGTTATTGAAAATGCCATGGCTTGAACAAATCAAATCTTTGTATGGAGAGAGACATCTCTGCTCTTGAGAATCTTGTCTAGGTCCTTCATAGCCATTCTGCCAAGAGCAATGCATCGTCTGATTTCTTGGCTGCTTGTTGCTTCTTTATTGATAGTTGATCCAAGTAGGTTAAAGTTGTCCACTATTTCAATTTCTTCTTCATCGATGATGAACTTATTGATTTTGCCAGTTGTCATGATATTTGTCTTCTTTACATTAAGATGCAGGCCCATTTTAAGACTATGTTCGTTGATCTTGAGAAGCAAATGTTTCAGATCGTCTTCACTTTCAGCCAGTAATATGGTATCAGCATAGCAAACGTTGTTGATGAGTCTTCCACCAGGCTTCACACCTCTGTTGTCTTCATATAATCCTGCTTCTCTGATGATTTGTTCTGCATATAAATTAAACAGGTAGGGGGAAAGTATGCAGCCTTGTCAGAACACCTGATAGTTCTCTTGTACAACCTTTACATTGATCAAGAAGCAACACTTTGAATGGAACAAGGAGAAACAATGTCAACACACCTTAGTTGGCATTGTTTCTCCTTGTTCCATTCAAAGTGTTGCTTCTTGATCAATGTAAAGGTTGTGCAAGAGAACTATCAGGTGTTCTGGTATACCCATGCTTCTTAATGTGGCCCAGAGTTTCTCATGGTTTACACAATTGAAAGCCTTTCTGTAGTCAATAAAGCACAAATAGATATCCTTTTGGTATTCTTTAGCCTTTTCAAGGATCCATCTCACATCCGCGATGATGTCTCATGTTCTTCGCCCTTTCCTGAATCCTGTTTTCACTTCAGGTAGTTCTTATTTCAGGTATAGTTGTAGTCTCTGCTAAACAATTTTCAGTAGAATCTTGCTGGCATGTGGGATCAGAGTGATTCTGCGATAATTTCCACAGTCAGTTGGATCATCTTTCTTTAGTATTCGTATAAACACAGATCTTTTCCAGTCAGTTGGCCATGATGTTGTCTTACAAATTTCCTGGAAGAGCCTTGTAAGTATGGTAACAGCTGTATCAGATTGCTGTAATACTTCTTTCTGTGGGAATGCCATCAATGCATGGTGCTTTGTTCTTTGATAAGGCTTTCAATGCTACTTCGACTTCTTCTTTCATCACCAATGGTTTCGGATCATAAGGTACAGGTTGAAACAGCTGTTGGTCCACTTGATTTTTATCATATAAAAACTATGTATATTCTTTCCACCTTTTCCTGATCTTCTCAGCATCATTCAACATGGATCCTTGAGCATCTTGTAACATTCCAATTCGAGACTGTAATTTTTTTTTTTTAACTCTCATAGCTATAGGAAAGCCGATCTTGTTCTTCCTCTAATAGTTTCTGCTTCTATTTCCTTGCATGCATCATTGTAGTATTTCTCCTTGTCTTGGTGCACATTGGAAATATCTGCTGAGTTCTGCAATTGTCTCTCTTTCTCCTCTGCCTTTAGTTTCTCTGCGTTTATGGGCAATTTTCAGAGTTCTTTGGCCATCCATTTTGGCTGGTTTTGTTTTTTTACTTTTTTGTAGAGGCTTCTCGCTTTCTTCCAATGCAACCTTCTTGATGTCATCCCATAACTCTTCCGGAGCTCTGTCATCTGTATTTAAAGCAGCAAATTGATTTTTCAGGCAGTCTTTAAATTCCGGTGGCATATTGTCAAGGTCATATTTTGCTACATTCATGAGTGGCTTTCTCTTTTTCAACTTTAGCTTGAGTTTCCATGCTAGCAGTTGGTGGTCTGTATCACAGTCAGCTCCAGGTTTTGTCTTTGTCGATGTTATAGAGCTTTTCCATCGTTGACTTCCACAGATGTCGTCAATTTGGTTTTTGTACAATCCATTGGGTGAAGTCCATGTGTACAGTCACCACTTGTGTTGCTGGAAGAAAATATTTGAGATGAATAGATCGTTGATCTTGCAGAATTCTATCAGTCTTTCTCCAGCTTCATTTCTGTTGCTGTCCAAAGTTTCCAACCATTTTACCACCTTCTTTGTTGCCAATCTTTGCGTTTCAGTCACCCATGACTATCAGGATATCTTGTTTGCATGTTCTGTCAGTTTCAGCTTGTACTTGTTCATAGAACTCATCAATTTCATCCTCTTCTGCAGCTGTTATTGGAGCATATACTTAAATTATAGTTGTGTTGATAGGCATTCCTTGTAGACTAATAGAAATTAAGCATTCACCGACTGCAACGTATTTCATTACAGTTCTTGAAAGTTTCTTCTTAATTATAAATGCAACACCATTTCTTCTTTGTCTTTCATTTCCAGCATAGGCAATGTGATCATCTGCACCTCGGGCTCAGCTTTAAAAGAGCCGTGTTTAAGGGAAACACTGTCCCTTCGCTGCGGCTCTGCAAAGCGGAGCCGGGGAAACCAGTAGGCTCTCCGGGGGAGGTGGGGGGGCCACGGGGCTCCTCATTCTGCCGCCGCTGGAGCAGCAGTTGCAGCTGCTTCTTGCGCCGGAGTTTTGTTTTTTTCTTTTATTTTGAAGGCTGAGTGAGGCGTTGATGGCGGTCTTTTTTGGGGACAATTTTACCGCCCCCAAAAAGCTGCCGCCTGAGGCCACTGCCTCACTTGGCCTCATTATAGAGCCGCCTATGCCCTCCGCCCAGTGTGCAGCAGCGGCCAAGAGAGCAAATAGAATGCTAGGTATCATAAGGAAAAGAATGGAAAATAAAACAAAGGATATTATAATGCCTCTGTATCGTTCCATGGTGCGACTGCACCTTGAATATTGTGTGCAATTCTGGTTGCCGTATCTTAAAAATGATATAGCGTTATTAGAAAAGGTACAGAGAAGAGCCACCAAAATGGTAAAGGGGATGGAAGGATACCCCTATGAAGAAAGGCTAAAAAGGTTAGGACTCTTTAATCTGGAAAAGAGATGGCTGAGGGGAGATATGATAAAAGTCTATAAATTAATGAACGGAGTGGAACGGGTAAACGTAGATCGATTGTTTACGTTATCAGAGTATAGAAAGACTAGGGGACATGCAATGAAGCTACAGGGTAAACTATTTAAGACTAATAAGAGAAAATATTTTTTCACTCAACATGTAATCAAACTCTGGAATTTGTTACCGGAGGATGTAGTAAAGGCTGTTAGTGTAGCTGGGTTTAAAAAAGGTTTGGACAATTTCCTGGAGGAAAGGTCCATAAACCATTATTAAAAAGGGACCCAGGATATCAATGCTTGACCCAATACAAGCATTGTGGAACCTGTGTCTTTTGGGGAAACTGCTTGGTACGTATGACCTAGATTGGCCACTGTTAGAAACAGGATACTGGGCTTGATGGACCTTGGTCTGACCCAGTATGGCATATCTTATGTTCTTAACTTAAAGCCATGGTGGCTTATCACACTGCCTCTGCTCCAGGCCCAGCAGCTGTTCTCTCCTGGGCCAAAGTCCACAGAGGCAGTGTGGCAAGCCACCCATGGCTTTAAATTAAGTTTGCTGCACTGGCTCCACTGTGTGCACTTCCCTCCTGGTTGGTGCCCGGGGTGGACTGCACCCACCACCCTGCCCTTGTTATGCCACTGTGTGGCTGGATAGCTTCATTGTTGCTGATTTTCGGGCTTTTCCAGCTTTGGCAATGTCCAGTACAGTCCAGCCCAGCCAGGGGCGGCCCAAGGGGGGTGCGGGGCCATGTGCGGAGACTCGGTGCGGGGCCTCATTTGCATAAGTGGCCTTATTTGCATAAATATTTGCATAATGTTACCATACACTAACTTTTAGTAAACATGTCTCTTAATGAGTGTATGGATAAAGAAAGACTAAAAGATTTCTACATTACTATAATCCAGTGCCAACCGCCAGGCACATTAGGAACTACTACAAACGCTGCCCATTTAGAACCCATAGCAAACCCGCTGTATCCTGACAGCATTACCAGGACTCACAAAGCACCAGACCCTACCTATCAAAAGGAAACACTGCAAATATTAAACCAGTACATTTCAGAGAATACTGGGGAAAGAGAACAAGTGGCAATGTCAAATAGGAATTACATAAACAGAATACCTCAGCTCAGTTACACATGCAGAACATAGACCATCACCAAACAAGGAATCGCAATTTAGAAACAGGAAGGCAATAATTAAACTGGGAACCCCAAAAGCCAAACTTGGAATGTACAACAACACTGTAGAAATAAAACTATAAATCAATTTCCTCTTGTACCAAACAAAGCGCAGACGTTAATGATGCACATTTCCCAGAGCTTTCATATTCCAGTTAATAAATTCAAAATAAAGAGATATATTTCTACCTTTTGTGCATTTTTTTTCAGTTGCAATTGCTCCAGCCAATTTCTTCTGGTTTCTTCATGTTTTCTGCTAACTCTCCATCGTCTGCTGTCCATTTGTCCTTTCTTCTCTCTTCTAGTTTTCTTTCCATCCTCTCTCTCTACATCTGCTTTAACATACTAATCTTTATCCTTTTGCTCTTTCCTCATTCTTATTTCATCCACACAAATTTTACCCCTCCATCCTCAATCCCCACTTACTCTCCCAATACCCGGCCAATTGTAGATTTTTCATCCCTCCCACACAAAATATTTTTCCCCTCTCCATTTTACTCTCCCAGCCCCATCCCATTCTAATCCTCCCCCAACATCAGCTCCCTTCTAGTTCCAGTCTCACCCAGCATCCATTCCCTTCTAGTCCCTGCATCAGCCCATTTCCAGTCCTAGCCCCCCATCAACCCATTTCCAGTCCTAGCTCCCCCATCCATTTTCAGTCTGAGTCCCTTCATCAGCTCATTTCCAATCCTAGCCCCCCATCAGCCCATTTCTAGTCATTTCCTAGCCCCACCATCAGCCCATGTCAAATCCTAGCTCCCCTCCACTCAGCCCAATTCCAGTCCAAGCCCCCCCATGAGCCTACTTCCAGTTCTAGCCCCTCCATGAGTCCATTTCAATTCAAGCCCCCACCACAGCCCATTTCCAATCTTAGCTCCCCCCAACAGCCCATTTCCAGTCCTATCCTAGCTGCTCCATCAGCCCATTTTCAGTTCTAGCTCCCTTCCCTCACAGCCCATTTCCATTCCAAGCTCCCTCCCCATCAGCTATTTGCAGTTCAAGCCTCCCCGTCCACTCAGTCCATTTCCAGTCATAGCAATCCCCCAACCCATTACCAGTCCTAGCCCCCCATCAACCCATTTTCAGTTTAAGCCCCCCCTATAACCCATTACCAGTCCTAACCCCCCATCAGCCCACTTCCAGTCTTAACCCCATCAGCCCATTTCCAGTCAGCCCCCCATAGCCCATTGCCAGTCCTAACCCCCCCCATCAGCCCACAGCCCATTACTAGTCCTAACCACATCAGCCCACCTCAAGTCCTAACCCCTCCCCATCAGCCCTTTTCCTGTCCTAGCGCCCCCATAGCCCATTAGCAGTCCTAACCCCCCCCCCATAGCCCATTAGCAATCCTAACCCCCATCACCCTATTTCCAGACAGCCCCCATCAGCCCACAGCCCATTACATCTTAACCCCCCAGCCCATTTCAAGTCCTAACCCCCATCACCCCATTTCCTGTCATGATCCATCAACCCCCTTGCCATTTCGAGTTTTTACCCCCCCAGCCCATTTCCAGTCCTAACCCCCCCATCACCCCATTTCCAGACAGCCTCCATCAGCCCCCAGCCCATTACCAGTCTTAACCCCCCCAGCCCATTTCCAGTCCTAACCCCCCCCAGCACATTTCCAGTCAGCATCCATCAGCCCCAGCCCATTAGCAGTCTTAACCCCCCCTAGCCCATTTCCAGTCCTAACCCCCCCAGCCCATTTCCAGTCCTAACCCCCCCTCACCCCATTTCCAGTCAGCCTCCATCAGCCCCAGCCCATTAGCAGTCTTAACCCCCCCTAGCCCCTTTCCAGTCCTAACCCCCCCTCCAGCCCATTTCCAGTCCTAACCCCCCCTTGCACATTTCCAGTCCTAACCCCCCCCCCTTGCACATTTCCCTTCCTCACCCCCCCCCCTAGCACATTTCCAGACAGCCTCCATCAGCCCCCCCCCCTTCCCTTCCCTTTCGGCAAATTAAAAAAAAAAACAAAAACCTGGCTCTAGTTGCTGCCGCTGCCGCGTCCGTCGCAGCAGCGGCAGAATGGCGTGTCCCGCGGGGCCCCCTCTCCTCGTCGAGCCCTCTGCAAGGGCTTTCAGATTCGCGAAGGGAGAGTGCTCCCTCGCGTCTCTGTAAAGCCCGCAGGGGCTAATGGGAAATTTCCCATCAGCCCCTCGCGTCTAAAGGGGCAGATGGGAAATTTCCCATTAGCCCCTGCGGGCTTTACAGAGACGCGAGGGAGCACTCTCCCTTCGCGAATCTGAAAGCCCTTGCAGAGGGCTCGACGAGGAGAGGGGGCCCGCGGGACACGCCATTCTGCCGCTGCTGCGACGGACGCGGCAGCAGCCAGAGACAGGTTTTTTTTTTAAATTTAATTTTAAAAAAAAGCAGAATGTTCTTTGCGCGGGGCCCCCTGAAACGCGGGGCCCTGTGCAAAAAACATTCTTGCTCAATGGACGGGCCGGCCCTGAGCCCAGCCTGGACACATGATCATGAATTCACAGCTACCAGGATTTTGTGTTTCATTTTATAATTTTCCCTCCTCATTATTAACATAATCATGATATTGACTAAATAAATTCAGTATGTTAATATTTGGTTTGCAGCTTGTCGTGCTGTGAGAGATTGTGTGCATCAGTGATGCTGAGGGCTAAACTATCCGTAGTTTAACCACTGGCAGGGTCTCCCAAGATGGACATGTCTCAGCTGAGGTGCTAGACCAAGACATACCACCCATCTGGGCAGCAGCAGAATGGGACATTGTTGGCGGCGGAGGATCACATTTCTGTGACAATGGCAACAAACTAAGAAGAAAGGCCTGGCAATCTACTTCCGTATCTTGCCACGAAAACCCGAGGTGCTGATGGGAAATAGGATTTCCTGTTTCCCATCAGTGCCGTGGGCTCAGCTTTAACAGAGCCGCAGTTAAGGGAAACACTGTCCCTTCGCCACGGCTCTGCAAAGCGGAGCCAGGGAAACCAGCAGGCTCTCCGGTGGGGTGGGCGGGCAGCCATGGGGCTCCTCATTCTGCCGCCACCACCACTAGAACAGCAACAGCAGCTGATTCTTACGCCGGAGTTTTGTTTTGTTTTTTCATTTTCCCTTGTTTGGGGGGGGAGGGGTCTAGGACTGGAACTGAGCTGATAGGGGGGTGTAGGACAGGAACTGGACTGATTGGGGGGTTTAGAACTGGAAATGGGCTGACGGGAGGGTTAGGAAGGGTAATGGGCTATGGGGGGGTTAGAACTGGAAATCGACTGATGGGGGTTTAGAACTGGAAATGGACTGATCAGGGGGAGGGCTAGGACTGGTAATGGGCTATGGGGGGGTAGAAATGGAAATGGGCTGATGGGGGAGTTAGGACTGGAAATCGACTGATGGGGGTTGAGAACTGGAAATGGACTGATCAGGAGGGTGGTTAGGACTGATAATGGGCTATTGGGGGGGTTAGAACTGGAAATGGACATGGGGGTTGAGAACTGGAAATGGACTGATCAGGAGGGTGGTTAGGACTGATAATGGGCTATCGGGGGGGTTAGAACTGGAAATGGACTGATGGGGGCTTAGGACTGGAAATGGGCTGATCGGAGGGGGTTACGATTGGTAATGGGCTGTCGGGGGAGGGCTAGGACTGGAAATGGACTGATGGGGGTTTAGAACTGGAAATGGGCTGATGGGGGGTTAGGACTGGAAATGGGCTATGGGGGGAGACTAGGGCAGGAAATGGGCTGATTGGGGTGCTAGGACTGAAAATGGACTTATTGGAGGGTTACGACTGGTAATGGCCTGATTGGGGGGCTAGGACTGGGGTGGGCGATAAAGGGGATAGGACTAGAAATGGGCTGGGACAGGAAATGGGCTAATAGGGGAGGGGAGGAGAGTGCTGCTGGCCCTGGAAGAAAACTAAGGGCTAGGGCTACAAATGGGCTGATGTGGGGGGGGGGAGGATGGTAGAATAGGACTGGAAGGGAACGGATACTGAGAGGGTCTGCCAGGGGAAGGATGGGGTAGGAAGGGAAGGAGGGGGCTGGATAGGAGCTGACACCTAGAATGTACCGAAGGGGGACTGGAAGGGAGCTGACACTTAGGGATGGGAGTGGTAGGTAGCTGGGTAATAGGGAGGAGGCTGGAAGGGAGCTGACATGTGAATGGCACTGGAAGAGAAATGGACAGAGGGTAGGGTGGCTGCACTGTTCCCTCTAAGCTGTGCGCATGTGCGTGCGCACACACCTCGTCGAGCGAGCGCACATACTTTAAAACTGAGCGCACAAAAATTACGGCTGATTCTGATAGAAAACACAGATGTCTTAAAATTTAAAAGTTATGATTGTAATTACTAGAAATTTCCCGCTTCATTTAGTAATCGTCTATTTTCATTTAATTTGATTAAAATCAATGTGGTGTGCATACTGTATTCTGACGTGTGGTCAAATTTTAAAATATATACTCCGAGTGTCATTATGTGGCGCACAAAAATTTAACCTTCCTTCAAAAGCTGCACACAGCTGATATTTTATGCGCACACAGCCTACAGAAAATTAGAGGGAACTTTGGGTGGCTGGAAGGGAGCTCACTGGGGGGTGGCACTGAGAGTGAACCTGAGCTGATACCTGGGATGGTATTTGGACTAGAAGGGGCTGGACAGTGGGAAAGGAGGGGGGCTTGAAGGGAATGGACACAAGTGGCAGTGATGGGAATGCAAGGTGGTTGACATTGGAA
Organism: Ichthyophis bannanicus; assembly: GCA_033557465.1. Taxonomy (NCBI): domain Eukaryota; kingdom Metazoa; phylum Chordata; class Amphibia; order Gymnophiona; family Ichthyophiidae; genus Ichthyophis; species Ichthyophis bannanicus. The sequence continues at coordinate 791,990,538 of CM066031.1, read as the reverse complement.
GGTACTGGGAGGGGAGGACTGGAAAGGGGACTGATACTGGGGAGTGTTACTGAAACTGGAAATGGGCTGATGGAAGGAAATGAAGAAAACAAAAGAAAAGATAAGAAATGGCAGATGGACCATGGACCATGGACCATAGACCACAGAAAGAGAGCTAAGAAAAGACAGGAAAGCAGAAGCCTCAGATCGGGACCAGCATAATCAGAGAATAAAATGGTCAGACAACAAAGTAGAAAAAATAATTTTATTTAATTTTGGTGATTGGACTTTGTGCTATTTTTATATTTTACACAGTATTGGGGAACTGCATCTCTTATTTATCTGATGTTGCACTGCATGTGGACTCTGGCTTCTTGGGGTTTCAGTTTAAATTTTCTCTACATATTTTTATTTTTACTTTAGATTGTGGTTACTTATTCTGTACTTGGTGAAGGTCGAAGTTGTGCGTGTGTGACTGAGGTCAGGTGTTCTGTTAACATGGAGTTTGTACATAAAGATCTATACTATACTGTAGTAATTTGACTTGTTCAGCTTTTCAAATAGGTGTATGGATGTTCCAGGGCTCACTGTAGTATTTACAGTGACGCTTTTTTTGGATGGGCTCCTTATGTGACTTTTGGAAGTTTGTGCTAATATGGTATGGTATGATAGGTTTGCTTTTTGTTGTAAGGTTTTTTTATTAGTTCACAATATGCCTGGTACTGGAGAATAGTGGTGGTGGTTGTTGTTGTTGTTATTAGTGAGATGATCAGAATCAGATTTTTTTTTTTTAATATTGAGTTCTGTGGGTGAATGTCCTGGTTCTGCTCTGCACCTACTGTGGATGCAAAATATATGTTGAAAAAGAAAAAGGGAGAACCATAACGCAGTTTATAACAAAAAAAATAAAAATGGGTTATAATTTAGTTTTATAAACTGTGCTATTGATTCTTGCTGTCTTTTAGTTCCTTGGTGTGCAAAGAGGACCATACCTAGCCCTGTGCAAGCAGTGCAGCCGCACAGGCACAAAGGCTTGGGGGGCACATTTCGGCTCTCTGCTGTTGCCCTGCTGCCGCTGGCAGGACAATAGCAGGCAGTTAAAATGCGTCCCAAAGCCTTTTTGCAGCACTTTAAGCAGGTCTGGTCCCTCCCTCCTCTGACACGATGTCAGAGCAGGGAGGGACAGATCTGCTTAGAGTGCCGGCGCCTTTCAGATTGGGTGCATGCCCCCCCCCCTCCTCCTCCCCATACCTCCGTCCAGTGCTGCCTGCTCTTTCCCTGCTGCCGGCGCCGCCGTGAAAAAAACAGAGGGCAGCAGCAGCAGGGAAAGAGCAGGCTACGCTGGATGGAGGTATGGGGGGGAGAGGGGGGCGTGCGCCCGAGTTGCAAGTTGCATAAGGCGCGATTGCAGTTTGATACGGCCCTGTGTGCAAACATCTTGCATTTCCTCCATAAAATCTAATCGGCTTTTTGATTTGGTTCAGTCTCTGATTGGATTTCTGAAAAAGCCCCGCCCCCCTCTAAGGTGATGGCGGGGGGGGGGGGCACCATCTATTTCTTCGCCTCAGGCATCATGTAACCATAGTTTGGGTTGTTCTTCCCTAGGTGCATAACTTAAGTTTAACGCCCTGACTCTACCGTGTGGGCCTCGTGGGGTTGGGGGAGCTGGGGCCAGCGCCCCTTGTGGCCATTTCCTTGAATCTTAACTGATAAAATATTTTAAGTTTCAGATTGGCAGCATCAAGATCCCAAAACTGCAAATCTCAGACAATCTATATTCCACTACTCCCTTCCAATACCCTACAGATGACTCCATTTTCAGAGCTCCCACAAATACAAAAACCTCAGCTAGCTATGTTCCCATTTGCTTAATGGTATCTTGCAGATGTATTAAACTATTTTCCTTAAATACCATAGTACATCTGGCCGATAGTATGTCCACTGTCCTATCAGCATGAGTCTTCAAACCTGTCATTATCTTAGTCATAGCCCCGCATTCTCCATAGGCCACCCAACATTCAGACACTCTCACCAGGGCCTGTGCAACCATCAAGCAAACTAGGTGGTCACCTAGAGCAGCAGTTTCTCAGAGGGGACAGCAAAGAGCAGGGCATTCATAGTTAAACAATAGATTCTGACAGCCAGAAAGGGCATAAGGCTTGCCTAGGGTGCCTAGGGTGCCAACACCCACAAATAAGAACAGAAGTGAGGGACATCTTGAACAATTTTCAGAAGACTGTGTTCGTGAGAAACTAGCTCAACTTAAAGTAGACAAAGCGATGGGACCGGATGGGATACACCCTAGAATACTGAGGGAACTTGGGGACGTTCTAGCAACTCCACTGACTGACCTTTTCAATGCCTCATTGGAGACGGGAGTGGTGCCAAAGGACTGGAGAGAGGCTCATGTGGTGCCTTTACACAAAAGCGGTAGTAAGGATGTGGTTGAAAACTACAGGCCGGTTAGTTTAACTTCAGTGGTAAGTAAATTAATGGAAACGCTGTTGAAAGAGAAAATAGTGAGGTTTCTGGAGTCCAGCGAATTACAGGATCCGAGGCAGCATGGATTCACCAGAGGCAGGTCTTGTCAGACAAATCTGATTGATTTCTTTGACTGGGTGACCAGGGAGTTGGACCGCGGGAGAGCTCTAGATGTGGTGTATTTAGATTTCAGTAAAGCCTTTGACACTGTTCCTCACAGGCGACTTATAAACAAACTGAGCACCCTAGGGATGGACCCTAAAGTTACTACTTGGGTTAGAAACTGGTTGGGTGGGAGGCGACAAAGAGTACAAGTAAATGGAGCTCACTCTGAGGAGAAGGATGTTACCAGTGGTGTGCCCCAGGGATCTGTCCTTGGTCCGATTCTTTTTAACATCTTTGTTAGTGATATAGCGGAAGGGCTGTCGGGTAAGGTTTGCCTCTTTGCGGATGATACCAAAATCTGCAATAGAGTAGACACCCAGGAAGGTGTAGATAACATGAGGAGGGATCTAGCTAAGCTTGAAGAATGGTCTAGAATTGAAAGCAAGTTCTGCGACGAGGGGACATGGGATGAGGGTGAAGGGAGATAGATTCAGGAGTGATATGCGGAAATATTTCTTTACGGAAAGAGTAGTGGATCCGTGGAATAGTCTCCCAGTGGAGGTGGTAGAGATGAGGACAGTAACTGAATTCAAAAAAGCATGGGACCAACACAGAGGATCTCTAAAGGTAAAAAGTGGACTGTTGTAGTTGTTATGGAAGGACAGACTAGATGGGCCTTGTGGTCTTTTTCTGTCATCATGTTTCTATGTTTCTATGTTTCTAAGACCTTGAACCAACTCTGGGGCCAGCCCTGACTCTCACTTATGGCTATACCAGTTTCAAATAATAAAAAAAATAGGCACCATTGCAATTTTCTTAGCAAAAAGGGTACTGGTACCCATATGCAGGGACAATTTTAGCAGACTATGAAAAAGGTGCCGGTACTCAATACCAGCGAGTACCCCTTCAAAAAAAGCCCTTATAGGCACTAACTTAAAGACTGGTTTCCTGTTGGTCAGTTTTTGCCCCTTGCATTGCAATTCCATCATTGTTGTGCTCTAGCAATCACCCACAAAATATTTGTAGTAGCCCCAGCATACAATCCTCTGCCACAATCTGGCCCAGGACCTTTGTCTTCTTACCCCTTTCTCTCTTTCTCTCTCTGTCACCCCTATCCCCCTTCTCTCTTTCCTTCCTCCATGCAAACTACTCCTTCCCTCTCCCACCAAGCCCCCCCCTTTCCCCACTCCTTTGCCCCTCCATAGGCATTCTCTCCCCTACAGCTCTCCTGCTTTCTGCTATGCCTAGTATTTACAGTAGTGCTATATCACATATGTATACAACATAGCAAACTAAAGGAATTGCCCTATAATGGGAAAACAAGCAGTGGCAGCTGGTGTGAGCCTTAACTTAGTCGGCAAATAGTTAGAGATATACATGTCCCTTGTTGATGCTTTCTATGAATCCATTTCTCTTTTGCACACCAAAAAAAACCAAAGTCAGATAAATTAGTAGTAGATTATCCTGGTCTGTTCCAATAGTGGTGCCAGAAAGCAGCATACCAGTTTTGGTTGTACTCTTTTCCCTCCCACTCCCAACTCCAGTCCACCAACTACTCTTTCATCTCTATGAGCCAAACCACAACACAGTAACATAATAATGGCAGGTAATGACTAGTATGGTACATCTAGTTTGCCCAGTAAAGTAACTAGTAGTTGTACCCACCGTGCAGTGCATGTCACCCCAAGCCAAAATTAAAATTAACTGTTTTCCATACTTTGAAGCCTCTTCACAGCATGTAAGACACTAGTCCAGTGGTTTAGGGTCTTGCTAGTTTCACCTACACCATGGTTACTCACCAGTAACAGGTGTTCTCCGGGAGCAGCAGGAATCAGTTCTCACTTATGGATGACATCACCAATGGAGCCCACACAAAAACACTTCCCAGCTTCCAAAGGAAGCCTTTGGAAGTGCATCACGCATGTGTGCCGATCTTCCCGCCCAAAGGAGCCATCTTTATCTCAATATTATGACAAAGCTTAATCAAGCACAAAAAGAAACAACTCCAAAGGGTGGCAGGAGGGTAGTGAGGACTAATTCTTGCTGCTCCCGGAGAAAGGAAAGTTTCTATAACAGGTGATCTCCAGAAAAGCAGGAATCAGTCTTCGAATATGGGTGACGTCAGCACCAATGGAGCCCGCACGGGAATGCTCCCTAGCGTCCAATAGGAAAGCTTTGAGAGCACTCCACTGCACCTCCGTGCTTGCCTTCCCACCTTCCCAACTCCTCTCCTCAGTTGATTTTGTAGCTGAAAGGAAGAGAAAACATAAACGAACCCTATAACTCCTAGTGGAGGAGGGCAGGTTGTGAAAATTGATTCCTGATGTTCTTGGAGATCCCTGTTACAGGTGAATAACTACGCTATCTCCAGGAACAAGCTGGAATGCAGTCTTCACATAACGGATTCACTAGCTCCCAGGTACCAGACTGGTATGTGGGGGGGGGGGGGGGGGAGACAGCAGTGATCCCTGAGGCCAATAGCTTGTAGCCAAAGAGTCTGGAAGACATCTGAGTCACTGGACTCGATTCAATGAGGCAATACTCCCCAAGTGATAGTCTGGTCTCTTGTAGAAATCCGGGACAGAGGGTAGGAGTCGAGTTTAAGTCCCCAAGAGGTGCTGGTCAAAGACTGTCATGATGGGAATCTCTGTCCAGACAACAATGTGCAGCAAAAGGATGAATGGAGAACCAGGTAGCTGCATGACAGATCTCCTGAATGGATACTGAACGGATACTGGCTACATAAGCAAAAGAAATGCAATCTGCTATCCATTTGGATAAAGTATTCTTCGTCACCGGTAGGCCTAGGTGATTAAGATCAAAGACGATGAATAATTGAGAGGATCTTCTGTGATCCTTCATTCTATCCAAGTAGTAAGCCAGTGCTCACTTGTAGTCTAAGGTGTGTGGCGCTGCTTCAGTCAGAGATGCATGCAGTCTCGGGAAGAAAATCGGTAGGATTACCAACTGGTTTAGATGGAAGCAGGAGACTATCTTCGGAAGGAAATGTGGATGGGTACACAGAACCACCTTGTCATGGTGGAAATGGGTCTAGGGCAGATCTGCCATCAGAGCCTGCAGTTCACTGATGCGGTGAGCTGACGTGAGGGCAATGAGGAAGATTACCTTCTAAGATAGGAACTTCAGTGAAGTTGTGACTAAAAGCTCAAAAGGAGGCTTTAAAAGTTGAGCTAGTTTCACACTGAGATCCCATGACACCAGAGGCGGTTTAATGGGTGGCTTGGACAGCAGCAGCCCCCAGATGAAACAGGCTACTAAGTGGTGTGAGGAGACAGGCTGTCCATCCAGAAGTCTGTGACAGGCCGCAATGACACAGAGTTAGTCTTAAGACCTGTTAAGCATTGTAAATATGCTATACCCCCCTGGGCAATGGTATCCCCCTCCCCCCCTTGTATCTGTTCATTGTATCCTCCCGCTGTTTGTTGTAACCGCTTTGACCCAGTGAAAAGCGGTATATAAATATGGCTAAATAAATAAATAAAGTAGAGAAGATATTGTAGAAGGGACTCCACCAAGAAAGAAAAGGGGTCAATGTCCTTTGGAGAGTACCAGAGGGCAAACCTATGCCACTTGAAGATAGAAGATCGCCTAGTGGAATCTTTGCGTGATGCAAGGAAGACATCTTTGACCACCTGTGGCAGGTCGGGGTCAGCGAGCACTATCCCTTCAGCAGCCATGCTGTCAGGTGTAGCGAATGAAGATTAGGATGAAGGAGCATTCCATTATCCTGAGAGAGGAGTTTGGGCCCAAATCCTAGGCTGAGAGGTTGAGTCTGCGCAAGTTGAAGTAGCAGAGGAAACCTCGGTTGACGGGGCTAACAGGGGGCTATGATTCAACAGTTCCTGTGTGGTTAGGTCGTACAGATGCGCTCCTCAACCCAGCTTGAAAGCATTTGAAAAGGTGACCCAACAAGAAGGTTTTGTGGAGAACACCACCATTGAAGGAATCTAATCAATTGAGGGGTGATGTGGATGTTGTCTTTGAGATGCCCCTTTGCTTGCATCCATTGAGAAGACCGAGTCCATTGAGTTTTTCGTGTGTGTAATCGAGCATCGGGGACGACATGTTCCATGGAAGCCATGTCTCCTTATAGCCATAGCATCTCTCGAGTTGATCTCCAGGAACAAGCAGGAATGAGTCTTCACATATGGGTATCGTCAGTATCGACGGAGCCTGCGCGGGAACGCTCCCCAGCGTCCAAAAGGAAAGCTTTTGGGAGCATCCCACAGCGCCTGCACGCTGCCTTCCCGCCTTTCCTAACCGCCTCTCTCCAGTTCTTCTTTTTCCGCGGAGCCAGCAGGTCGTGTTTCCTGTCACCACTGAAGAATTTCTTATTTTTTCTTTTATTTCTTTAGTCGCGTGTCTGCCTTCTCGACTCTGGACCGGTACCGCCGGGTTTTTCTTTCTTTCTAAAAAACCAAAAAACAAAACTACTCTTTTCTACTTCAGTGCATTTTTTCTTTCTGTGGCCTTAGGCCTGCAGAAAATTTTTCCTCATGGAAAAGCCTGCCTCCGGGTTCAAAAAGTGCATGAAGTGCAGTAGCACTATTTCTGTCACCGACACCCACGACTGGTGTCTTAAATGTTTAGGTCCTGACCATTCCATCGCGGACTGTGAGTTCTGTTCCATGATGTCTAAAAGAGGTTTACAGAATCGAGCAGCCAAGCTCAGTACCCTGTTTCCCTCTGATGCAGTTTCTGTGGCATCGACGTCTTCCAGGGCTTCTTCTTCCTCCCATGGATCTCAGGTAACCAAACTTAAATCTGGCCGGTCCTCGAAGAGTACATCTCCCTCTAAGTATCGAGATGCCCCCGGGCTTGCTCTCCAGGAATCCACACCGGCAAAATTACCCCAGCGGGAGGCTCCAGCTTCCAAAGCTTTATCTATGGGGTCACAGGTTGACATCGATGGCTCGGCCTTGACCGATCACCTCTTACAATGTTCTGGGGTACCGGCGGTTCACACCAGTACCGACATCCAGACATTAGTGGCGTCGATGGATCAGAATATTCTGACCATGCAGCGTGCCATCACGGCATTCATACAAGCTGCGACGCCTTCAGTACCGCAACAAACTCCATTGTCGGTACCGATTCTGGTACCGGACCCGATACCAGTTCCACTGTCGGTACCGATTGCATCGACGTCGACGGCAGCGGTACACTATCCTGTGATGCCCATTGGTACCGATCCGGTACCGAGTACTCCCGATGTCGATACCCCCCGGTATGCGTATCGGGCTCTGCGAGAGCATCCAGACAGGCGATACTTCGATTTCTCTGAGGACTCTGATGAATCGGAGGCCTCTATCGAAGCATCGGGGATCCTTCCTCAGGAACCTTCTTCTCCAAAAAGGAGAATGTCTCCTCCAGAGGACTTGTCTTTTCAAGACTATCAGGGAGGTGGCCAGGGGCCTTTCCATCTCAGTGGCCTCTGAGACAGAGCCTAGAGCCAAAAAATTAGATATTTTACAATATCCTAAGGCTCCCAAAGAGGCAGCCACTTTACCAATACATGAGATTCTCTATGATCACATGTTGGGCATATGGGAGACTCCTCTTACCACCTCCCCTCATTCTCGTAGGTTGGACACCATGTATCGTGTTCCTCCTTCTCCTGGTTTTCATAAGACTCAGCTTCCTCACCACTCCATTGTGGTGGAGTCTGCTATGAAAAAGATCAAAAGTACAAAGAGGCACTCTTCTACTCCTCCAGGAAGAGAATGCAGAACCTTAGATGCCTTTGGCAGGAGAATTTTCCAGGCCAGTATGCTTGTAGCCAGAATCAACTCCTATAGTCTCTATATGGGGATGTTTCTAAAGGAAGTTACAGATCATCTGCAAACCTTATCTCCTTTTATGTCAGAAAATAAAAGGGAAGAGTTTCTCACCTGGTTTAAATATGCCCAGGATATTTCCAAGTTTTCCAACCGTGCAGCCTTTGACTCTTTTGAAGGTGCCAGCAGAGCCTCGGCTATTGCCATAGGTGCACGCAGAGTTGCTTGGTTACAAGCCTCTGATTTGGAATCCTGGGTTCAGAATGGACTAGGTAACCTTCCTTGTACAGGTGAAAACTTGTTTGGCAAAGATTGGCAAGCAAAGGCCAACCAGATGGATGCTGAAAAATCTGCTTTAGATAGACTTTCAAAGTCTACTTCTGCTCCTTTTAAAAAGAGATTGTTCAAAAAAGGATTTTTCCCAAAAAAAGGGAAATATTCTTCTGTTTATGGTCAGGCCTCTTCTGCAGGTCGTTTTGCTACAAAGAGGCAACAACAACCAAAACAGGCCAAGCCTAAGGCTGCGAGGACTGCTACAGCCCAACAGCCTCAGCTTCCTCAGGGCCTTTGACTTACCACTAGAGAACTTAGCCTTTCTGGCTCTAGAACATCCAGAGCCTCTCACCATCCCAGGAAGGTTAGCTCATTTTGCTCCCAGATGGGAACAAATCACAGCAGAGCAATGGACCCTCTCTATCATAAGAGAAGGGTACAAGCTTCACTTCTTAAACCTTCCTCCTCACACTATGGTGAAACAGTTCAATTCTCCAACATCTCTCCTCAACCTTCTAGGTCAAGAGATTGCCACCCTTCTTGCCCAAGGGGCAATAGAAGAAGTACCCCTTCTTCAACAGGGCTCAGGGTTCTACTCCCCCTATTTTCTCATTCCAAAGAAAACAGGGGGCTACAGACCCATTTTAGATCTCAGAGAATTGAACAAGTTTCTATGCAAGGAGAAATTCAAGATGACTTCTCTCGGAACTCTCCTTCCATACCTCCAGAGTCAAGACTGGTTTTGTTCTCTAGATCTCAAGGATGCGTACACCCATGTCCTCATCCATCCAACACACAGAAGGTTCCTTCGGTTCCTTTACCAAGGAAAGCACTACCAATACAAAGTGCTTCCTTTCGGTCTGGCCTCTGCACCAAGAGTGTTCACCAAATGCATGGCAATAGTAGCTGCATTTCTACGCACTCTAGGGATATTCGTATTCCCATATCTGGACGACTGGCTCATCCGAGCTTCATCCCAGTCAGAGGCCCAGGTTTCCCTGGCCTGCACAAGGCGTGTTCTTCAGTATCTGAGAGTGGTAATAAACATTCCAAAATCCCATCTCACCCCTACTCAATCTCTAGTTCATAGGGGCCTTGCTGGATACCACAACTGCAAGGGCCTATCTCCCCCAGGCCCGTTGCCTACGCTTGGTGCAGTTAGCTTCACAGATTCCGTTAAAATCCCATTTAACTGCTCGAGAGATCTTACAACTCTTAGGCCACATGGCATCCACCGTGCATGTGGTTCCTTATGCTCGCCTTCACATGAGAGCAGCTCAATGGACTTTGTCCACCCAATGGACCCAGGCATCAGGGTGCCTGTCAGACAAGGTAGCGACCTCCAGTCGCCTTTTTTCCTCGCTCCATTGGTGGAAGTCCACTCAAAATCTGTTGCTGGGGTCCCCCTTTCAACAGGTGTTACCCCAAGCAACCCTTACCACAGTTGCCTCTCCAAAGAGTTGGGGAGCTCATCTACAAGATCTCTCCACCCAAAGCATCTGGTCTCCACAGGAGACATCTCTACATATCAACCTCTTAGAGCTCAGAGCAATCTTTCTGGCTCTCAGAGTCTTCCACACCCTGCTCAGCTACAAGACAGTCCTCATCCACACAGACAACCAAGTAGCCATGTTCTACATGAAGAAGCAGGGGGGGACTGGCTCTCTGTCGCTTTGCAACGAAGCTCTGAGATTGTGGGCCTTCGCCAGAGAGCATCAAATCCATCTCATGGCAGTGTATCTTCCAGGGGTTCAAAACTCTTGGGCAGGCAGACTCAGTCGAGTTCTGCTTCCACATGAATGGTCCCTCCATGGGGAACAGATAGCCAGGATCTTTCGAATTTGGGGAACCCCAGACATAGACCTGTTTGCAAGTCCGTGGAATGCCAAACTTCCCCGGTTCTGTTCCAGGATTCCGTGTCAGGGAGTTCAGGCCAGGGATGCCTTCCTCCTTCATTGAGGGAAAGACACTGCTTTTCCTCATTCCCAAGACACTGTTCAAGCTTCAGAGAGACAAGGGGTCTATGATCCTCATAGCACCACGTTGGCCACGCCAAGTGTGGTACCCTCTACTTCTGCATCTCTCTCAAGCTCCCTCCCTGGACTTGGGGTCTGCTCCAGATCTCCTCTCCCAGGAGGAAGGAACATTGTGGCACCCAAATCCCCAGTCTCTTCATCTCAGGGCCTGGTTGCTGAAGGCCTAGACCTTCAAGATTTACCTCTTTCTCAGAAGGTGAAGGATATCCTTCATGCTTCCAGAAAGCCTTCCACCAGACGTTCCTATGCTTTTAAATGGAAGAGGTTTACCATTTGGTGTGCAGAGAAGGGTCTTAATCCTCTTGCAATACCTCTGAATTCTTTACTGGAGTATTTGCTGCATTTATCCCATGCAGGCCTTAAGACGAATTCAATCAGAGTCCATTTGAGTGCTATTGCCGTATCCCTTAAACCCCTCAATGGACAGCAAGATTCATGAGAGGCCTTCTTTTGACTAAACCTCCCATTAGACCACCTCCAGTGGCATGGGACTTGAATCTGGTTCTTGGCCAGCTTATGAAGCCACCCTTTGAACCCTTAGCCACTACCTCCTTGAAATTCCTTTCCTGGAAGGTTATTTTTCTCATTGCAGTCACCTCAGCTTGCCGTATCAGTGAGTTGCAAGCCTTAGTGGCTAATCCTCCTTATACAAGGTTCCATCTTGACAAGGTAGTCCTCAGAACTAATCCACACTTTATGCCTAAAGTGGTCTCACCTTTTCATCTGAACCAGGAGGTGTATTTACCTGTCTTTTTTCCAGGACCTCACGCATCAAGTGCAGAGAGGAATCTTCATACCCTGGATTGTAAAAGAGCACTTGCTTTCTACTTACAAAGAACACAGCAACATAGAAAGTCCTCTCAACTTTTTGTTGCTTTTGATCTCTCTCATTTAGGACTTCCAGTCTCTAAGAGAACTCTGTCTAATTGAATTACTCAATGTATTTCTTTCGCCTACCAGAGTAAGAACCTTTCTCTGGAGGGCCATGTCACAGCTCACAATGTGAGAGCCATGGCAGCCTCTATGGCTCATCTAAACTCTGTGTCCATCAACCAAATCTGTCGAGCGGCCACCTGGGCCTCGGTTCATACCTTTACAGCCCATTACTGCTTGGACAAGGACTCCCGCCGGGATGCCTTGTTTGGTAAGGCTGTTCTCAAACACCTGTTCCATACCTAATCAACTCCTACCCTCCATCCCTGACTGGATGCCTGAGATTCATAGGTGGAGGTAGAGCCCTTCCCAGGGACTCACAACCTGGGTGATCTCCCAGGCATCTCTAGCTGGGGAGTCCCCATATGTGAAGACTCATTCCTGCTTGTTCCTGGAGATAGCACAGTTACTTACCTGTAACAGGTGATCTCTGGGAACAGCAGGAATAAGTCTTCACAACCCACCCACCTCCCCTAGGACAGCGATGGCGAACCTATGGCACGCGTGCCAGCTGTGGCACGCGAAGACCTTGCAGCTGGCACGCGGGAAGGTCCGCATTTAAAAAAATAAAAAAAAGCTGTCTTCTGCCACTTCCGGGGCCGCCGCGGCAGAATCGAGTGTGCCGCGGGGCCCCCCCTGTGCCTGGCAGAGCCTGCCCTCCAGATCCTGCCTTCCCCGGTATCAGTCCCTGTTTCCAGCTTGTCACACGCGCCGGCTTTCAGAGCGCGAGGGGAGAGTTTCTCCCTCGCTGCTCTGTTAAGCCCGCGGGGGCTGATGGGAAGTTCCCATCAGCCCCCGCGGGCTTAACAGAGCCGCGAAAGGGAAACTAGTTCCCTTCGCGCTCTGAAAGCCGGCGCGTGTGACAAGCTGGAAACAGGGACTGATACCGGGGAAGGCAGGATCTGGAGGGCAGGCTCTGCCAGGCACAGGGGGGGCCCCGCGGCACACTCGAATCTGCCGCGGCGGCCCCGGAAGCGGCAGAAGACAGCTTTTTTTATTTTAAATTTTGGCTGGGCTGGGCTGGGCTGGGGGGGTTAGGAGTGGTGATGGGCGCTGCGGGGGGATTAGGAGTGGTGATGGGCGCTGGGGGGTTAGGAGTGGTGATGGGCACTGGGGGGGTAGGAGTGGTGATGGGTGCTGGGGGGGGTTTAGGAGTGGTGATGGACTATGGGGGGGGCTTAAACTAAAAATTGGGTGATGGATTAGGACTGGAAATGGGCTGGTGGGATTAGGACTGGAAGTGGGTTGATGGGGGTTAGGACTGATAATGGGCTATGGGGGCTTAAACTAAAAACTGGGTGATGGGGGATTAGGACTGGAAATGGGCTGGTGGGATTAGGACTGGGAGTGGGCTGATGGGGAGGTTAGGACTGGTAATGGGCTATGGGGGGCTTAAACTAAAAATTGGGTGATGGGGGATTAGGACTGGAAATGGGCTGGTGGGATTAGGACTGGGAGTGGGCTGATGGGGAGGTTAAGACTGGTAATGGGCTATGAGGGGGCTTAAACTGAAAATGGGGTGATGGGGATTAGGACTGGAAATGGGCTGGTGGGATTAGGACTGGGAGTGGGCTATGGGGGGCTAGGACTGGTAATGGGTTGGGGGGGTTGCTAGGACTGGAAATGGGCTGAGTGGAAGGGGGCTTGAATTGCAAATAGCTGATGGGGGACGGGGCTTGGAATGGAAATGGGCTGAGGGGAAGTTGGGGGCTTGAACTGCAAATAGCTGATGGGGACGGGGCTTGGAATGGAAATGGGCTGAGGGGAAGTGGGGGGCTTGAACTGCAAATAGCTGATGGGGAGGGGGACTTGGAATGGAAATGGGCTGAGTGGAAGGGGGCTTGAACTGCAAATAGCTGATGGGAAGGGGGGCTTGGAATGGGCTCTTAGGGGAGGGAGCTAGGACAGGAAATGGGCTGATGGAGGGGCTAGGATAGGACTGGGAATTGGGTGTTGGGGGAGCTAAGTTTGGAAATGGGCTGTGGTGGGGGCTTGGATTGAAATGAACTCATGGAGGGGCTAGAACTGGAAGTAGGCTCATGGGGGGCTTGGATTAGAAATGGGCTGAGTGATGGTGGGGCTAGGAAAGGACTAGAAATGGGCTGATGGGAGGCTGGTATTGGAAATGAGCTGATGAAGGGACTCGGATAGGATTGGAAATGGACTGATGGGGGGCCAGGACTGAAAATGGGCTGATCTGGGGACTAGAAGGGAGCGGATACTGGGTGGGGCTGGAATTAAAAGGGAGCTGATGTTGGGGGAGATTAGAAGGGGATGGGGCTGGGAGAGTGAAATGGAGAGGGGAAAAATATTTTGTGTGGGAGGGAAGAAAAATGTACAATTGGCCGGGTATTGGGAAACTAAAAAAGGAGAAAGATTATTATGTTAAAGCAGATGAAGAGAGAGAATGGAAAAAAACTAGAAGAGAAGAAAGGAGAAATGGACAGCAGACGATGGAGAGATAGCAGAAGACACAAATAAACCAGAAGAAAGTGGCTGGAACAATTGCAACTGAAAAAAATGCACAAAAGGTACAAAGATATCTCTTTATTTTGAATTTATTAACTGGAATATGTCAGCTCTGGGAAATGTGCATCATTAGTGTCTGTGCTTTGTTTAGTACAAGAGGAAATTAATTTATAGTTTTATTTCTACAGTGTTGTTGTACATTCCAAGTTTGGCTTTTGGGGTTCCCAGTTTAATTATTGCCTTCCTGTTTCTAAATTGAATGAAATCATTAAAACATTATAAATTGCCAATAATTTGAAATGAAAACCAAAGGATTGTGAATCAAATTGATTCTCTGACAATACAAAGATTCCAAACTTTACAAATGATGTTACATAGTTCAGGCAACTTTATAAAGAGTTTTTAGATACTAAAATCTTGTTGTTAAGGTTTAATTGACGTGCTGGCACTTTGAGGAAATTCTTTGGTTTTGTGCGGCAGTTTGGGCACTCGGGCTCAAAAAGGTTAGCCATCACTGCCCTAGGAGTTGTATCTCTCTATCTATCTTTCCTTTCCTCTCTCTCTCAGCTTTAAAACTCGAACTGGAGAGAGGCGGTTAGGAAAGGTGGGAAGGCAGCGCGCAGACACTGTGGGATGCTCCCAAACACTGTTCCTTCTAAGCTGTGCGCGCGTGCGCTCGCACACACCTCGCCGAGCGAGCGCACATACTTTACAACAGAGCGCACAAAAATTACAGCTCTGATTCGGATAGAAAACAACACAGACGTTTTAAAATGTAAAAGTTAATGATTGTAATTACTAGAAATTTCCTGCTTCATTTAGTAATCGTCTATTTTCATTTAATTTGATTAAAATCAATGTGGTGTACATACTGTATTCTGACGTGTAGTCAAATTTTAAAGTATATAACTCCGAGTGTCGTTATGTGGCGCACAAAAACTTAACCTTCCTTCAAAAGCTGCACACAGCTGATATTTTATGTGCACACAGCCTACAGAAAATTAAAGGGAACATTGCTCCCAAAAGCTTTCCTTTTGGACGCTGGGGAGCGTTCCCGCGCAGGCTCCGTCGGTACCGACGATACCCATATGTGAAGACTTATTCCTGCTGTTCCCAGAGATCACCTGTTACAGGTAAGTAACTGTGCTTTACCTGACTTTGCTTTTGCACCCTCTTTGCCAGCTCGGTAGGCACAGCGATCCTGTGGAAGGAAAGCTCGGGCCTTTTGAGTGATTAAGAGGCTTAGATGAACTCCAGTCATTAGATTGGAGCAAGTTGAGGCTTTGGGAAGTTTATGACAAAGCCCAGGTGTTGATGCACCATGATGGTGCGATGAAAGGAGGGTCTTAATCTTGAGGGGAGTCTCCCCTGATCAGCCAATCATCTAATTAAGGGAAGATGAATACACCCAAGGTGCATAAGTAGGCAGCAATTACTGCCATTTATTTTGTGAAGACTCTTGGGGAAGAGGTAAGACCGAAGGGAAGAACTCTGTATTGCTAGTGGTCTCCATGAATCATGAAGCGCGCAGATACTGTCTGTGCGAGGGATGGATCAGTAAATGCATGTATGCCTCCTTTAGGTCTAGAGAACGTAGCTAATCCTGTCTCTGGAGATATGGTAGAAGAGTTCCTAGAGAAATCATTTTGAGGAGAAGGGGAGGGGAGGACATGGTGGGAGAGGAAAGGGAGTGGTTTGCATAGAGGAAGGAAAGGGGGGAGAGAGAGGGGCTTGAGGGGAAAGTGAATAGAAATATTTTTTGGGAAGAGCCTTACTCTTGGATGGGTCAGCTGTTTTCCTGGAAAGGCATTTTAGAGTGAGACATCCGTCTCAATCTCTCCTGCTTTTTCCTTCCAATCCTTGCCAAAAATGTTTTCTCCAGTACATGGGATATTGGCCAGTTTATCTTGGACTCATTGCTTGATGTCTGTGACCAGTACATTCTATGAGCCCCAATGCAGAATGCTGAAGCTTTGCTTGTTGATTTGAAGGCATCAAAAGAGGCCCTGGTAAGAAACTTAGAAGTATTTTGGCCTTGCTTGATGAGCATCTGGAAAGCACTGTACTTATCTCAGGCAACATGGGGCTGAAAGTCTCCAGATCCATGGTGACATCCTTCAGAAACATGCCCATCTCACAGCATGTAAGAGTTTATTCTGGAGGCCAGCATACATGCTTGGAAGCATTGACACCCAAAGACATTGAGTGTCCTTGAATCTCTGCCAGGTGGCATACATAAATGGTTCTTAGAGCTCTTTATGCAGCACATCGCTGATTCCACCACCATGGAGTGGTGGGAGAGCTGAGGTTTTTGGAAGCCTGGGCACTCTGGTACTCAGTACATGGTATCGAGCCTCTTACTGACAGGTGGAACCGTGAGTGGGGCTTTGCATGTGCGGCGCATAAGATCCTGTAGGATCTGATGCACTGGTAAGGTAGCTGCCTCCTTGGGTGTGGGAGGGTATTTGAGTATCTCCAATTCCTCTGCCCTCAGTTCCTTTTCTGAGGCTACTGTGATGGTGAGCCCTGCTGCCATGTCACGTATGAAGCCCTGAAAAGACATTCTCTGGTGGGAACTGACGCCGTTCCTGAGGAGATCAAGGGTCCGAAGGGATGTCTGGAAGTTCCTGTAAATCGAGTGATCCTTCATAAGAATCTGAAGAACTGGAATAAGAGTCTGGCAAGAAGTCAAAGGATCGGTGGTTCTGAATTCGACCTCGATGCTTCATGGATGTCGAAGGTTGATGCCGATACCAATGCTCAGAAGTATCGGAACTGAGAGCTATGTCAGTTCGATGGCTGGCATTGGGGTCGATACATCTGGCTGTAGGCTCAGTGCCGAAGTCTACACTTCTGGAGCTCTTGATGTTATCAGTATCGAGGCTTCCAGGGGTGCCGCCAAACTGCTCTTAAGAGTCAGCATGCGCTGGTCTAGGGAGATGGCCGATGTCTAGGTGGAATCACCCAAAGGGCTCTGAGCCATCATCTCAGAACATGGAACTGGTAGCTCTCTGGAGGTCAATGCCTCAGGAGCATCCTGAAGCCTCTCTTGTGCTTTAGAGGACAGATCCTCCCACCCAGCTGTTTGACTGGCCAGTCTGTATTGGAAGCACCCCTAAGGGAGTCACGATGTTTATGCTGGGACTGATCACTGGTCCTGGTATCGGTGTTCGATGCTGATGCCAATGGCTTGGGAGCAGCCAGAGACTTTGACTTGCTTTTATGTTTGGGCTTTGAAGAAACCTGAGACCCATGAGAGGACGTCAATGCCCTCAATGAAGAGGAAACCACTGAAAGCGAGTCCGAGGCAAACAATGATCCGTACTGTCTGGCTCGGTTCTTTAGGCCTTTCTTTGTCATTTGCTGGCACAAAGGACAAAATCTGGGTTGATATTCAGAGCCCAGTCATGTTTATCAGTGACTGATAAGGTACCAGCACACTTGGTACATTTTTTTAAAGCCACAAGTTGGCTTTTCCATGTCTCAAAAAGTTGTCTTCGGGATTGAAGATAAGGCAATGGAGGCCTAGAGGCCTAGGTTAGCGATGAAAACAGAGTTGAAAATGAAAAGGAAAGGTGAAGAAAAAGAGGGAGGCCTTCATGAAAAACAAGAGATCACAGAGAGAGGAAGACAGCCATCTATATTTGGAAAAACTTAGAGAAGCTAGCAAAGTAGGCGGGAAGCAAAGATTCAAAAAGAGGAGGAAATAACTAATTCAATAAAATGGGGGGGGGGGATAAGACATTTTACAGATACTGAGAAAAGGAAGGGCAAAGGTGATATCATCAGACTCAAGGGTGAAGGGGAGGAATATGTAGAAGCTGATGAGGATAGTGCAGAATTGCTTAACAAATATTTTTGTTCTGTGTTCACAGATGAAAAACCAGAGCAGAACCTCAGAAAACACCCACAAAAAGGAACAGAAGTGAGGGGCATCATGAGCAATTTTCAGAAGACTGTGTTTGTGAGAAACTAGCTAAACTTAAAGTAGACAAAGCGATGGGACCAGATGGCATACACCCGAGAATACTGAGGGAACTTGGGGACGTTCTAGCAGCTCCACTGACTGACCTTTTCAATGCCTCGATGGAGTCAGGAGTGGCGCCAGAGAACTGGAGAGAGGCACGTGTGGTCCCTTTACACAAAAGTGGAAGTAAGATTGTGGTTGAAAACTACAGGCAAGTTAGTTTAACCTCAGTGGTGAGTAAATTATTGGAAACACTGCTGAAAGAGAAAATAGTGAGATTTCTGGGATCCAAAGGATTACCAGATCTGAGGCAGCATGGATTCACCAGAGGCTAGTCTTGTCAGACAAATCTGATTGATTTCTTTGACTAGGTGACCAGTGAGTTGGACCAGGGGAGAGCCTTAGATGTGGTGTATTTAGATTTCAGTAAAGCCTTTGACACAGTTAAGCACAGGTGACTTATAAACAAACTGAGCACCCTAGGGATGGACCCTAAAGTTACTGCTTGGGTTAGAAATTGGTTACGTGGGAGGTGACAATGGAGCTCACAACAAAGACATGGGGAGAGGTGGCCTGCACGGAGCGGCAGGTGCACCTACTCTTACCACCTTACTGGTCAGACTAGATGGACCATACTGGTCTTTATCTGCCATCATTTACTATGTTACTATGTTACTCTGAGGAGGAGATTACCAGTGGTGTGCCTCAAGGATCTGTCCTTGGTCCAATTCTTTTTAACAATTTTGTTAGCGATATTGTGGAAGAGCTGTCGGGTAAGGTTTGCCTCTTTGCAGATGATACCAAAATCTGCAATAGTGTAGACACCCAGGAAGGTGTAGATAACATGAGGAGGGATCTAGCTAATCTTGAAGAATGGTCTAGAATTTGGCAACTGAGATTTAATGTTAAAAAATGAAAGGTCATACATTTGGGCTGCAGCAATACAAGGGAGCGATATAGTATGGGGGGTGAAGTACTTATGTCCACAGAAGATGAGCAGGACCTAGGTGTGTTTGTGTCTGATGATCTTAAAGGATGCTTGGGTGCAAAGGGAGAGGAATGGCCAGCAGAAGAAAGGAGGTGATAATGCCTCTGTATAAGTTTGGTGCAACCTCATTTGGAGTATTGTGTGAAATTCTGGAGACCACACCTTCAAAAGGATATAAACAGGTTGGAGTCAGTACAGATGGTGGCTACTAAAATGGTTAGTGGTCTTCATTATAAAGCATATGAGGACAGACTTAAGGATCTTAATATGTACACCTTAGAGGAAAGGCGGGATAGAGGCGATATGATTGAAATGGTTAAATACCTCCGTGGCATAAATGCACAGGGGGAGAGCCTCTTTCGATTGAAAGCAAGCTCTGCTACGAGGGGACATGGGATGAGGGTGAAAAGTGATAGACTCAGGAGTAATATGTGTAAATATTTTTTTACAGGAAGAGTGGTAGATGAGTGGAATAATCTCCCAGTGGAGGTGGTAGAGATGAGGACAGCGTCTGAATTCTAAAAGGAATGGTACAAACACAGAAGATCTCTAAAGGAAAAAAGTGGACTTTTGTAGTGGTTGATATGGAAGGGCAGACTACATAGGCCATATGGTATTTTTTGCTGTTATGTTTCTGTGTTTCTAAACAGAAAAATTTGTAAAAGAAAAAATAATCTATCGGGACCGGTATTATTCATTTACATTCTCTTATATACCGCGCTATTCTGCATCAGTGCGGTTTACATTGAACAAACTGAAATTACATTGAACAGGGCATTATAACTTGGAGATAACTATCTTACAGGGAACATGGGCTATGGAGGGTTAAGTGGCTTGCCCAAGACCACAAGGAGCACCTGTGGGACTAAAAACCCCAGTCCTTCCAGCCCAAGGTTGCTGTCCTCTAGTGGGATTTGAACTCCCGACCTTCCGGCCTGAAGTACCTTGCCCCAACCACTAGGCCACTCCTATTGGCTTTGATGGGAAGGCAGAAGCACAATGTTCCACAAAAAAAGACGTTTTTCGGCAGTGACAGAATGATATGTCCTGCTGGCTCTGTAGAAAACGAAGAACCGAGGAGAGGAGTTGGGAAGGTGGGAAGACAGGCACAGTGGAGTCCTCCCAAAGGCTTTCCTATTGGACACTGGGGAGCATTCCTGAGCAGCTCCATCAGTGCAGTCACCCATATGTGAAGACTGCATTCCTGCTTGTTCCTGGAGATGGGGGAATTGACCCTAAACATAATAGGGAATTTGAGAAAAAACAAAGTATATCAACAGTTTGAAGCTCATATCTAATATTGTAGCAAAGGGCTCATTCTGAGCTACTAATTTATAATCATAGCAACCATTGACACCAGAAAGTAAGTATGTATCTTTATTATGTATGAACTTTTGGTCTCATGGTAAAGAGGAATTCCAGGGGGTGTTTCAGAGGCCTGTGTGTGGACATTTGTTGTTATGGCTAGTGCTGAATGTTTGTGTATATATATATAAATGCTGTGCTCATAATTGGCATGGCACATGACAGTCTGATATTCAAACACAATGGGAGCTATTTGAACAGCATCTTTATGTGTAAATAGCAGCAGTTACATGTGGAGATTGGAATACACATGCAAATGTGATTTTAGAAATTTGCTATTTACATGTGGAGAGCCACATCTTGTAGAATTTCCAAGAGGGCATGGTTTGGGTGAGCCAAAACTCTGTTTTTATTTCCTTATCAAAATTAATATAATAAGGACAAATTGTGGGCTCAGTACTTAATTGGCAGCACTTGTATGTGTAGGTATGTAAAATGGCCCTGATACACATGGAAGTTGCAAAAGCACCATCACTTGGAAGCTGCTATGTTCCCTTTATCTTTATTAAAAACTTTTTATACCGCCTAAACCAGAAGGCATACAGCGGTGTACAATAAAAATGAGGCTACTGAAGAAACAGAAAAGAACGCCAAATTAAATTATAAAGAGATAGCAAAGAATAGGATAGGTAAAAGGAAAAAGAGAGATGGGAACCAATCAGCTGTGGGAAGGAGGGGAGGGGAGATCAAAAGCAGTACAAAAGAGGTGAGTTTTAAGAGAAGTCTTAAAAGAACTAAAAGACGATTCCAGGCGTAGAGCAAGAGGGAGAGAATTCCAAAGACGGGGACCGAGAAAGAAAAAGGCAGAAGAGCGAGTTGATTCAAGATGAGCTCTAGAGGGTGGTGGAAGAAAAAGACGATTAGCGTGAATTGCCCGAAGTGCTCTAGAGGGACAATGAAAGTGCACCAGATCAGAAAGATAAAGAGGGACACCAGTGTGCAGAGCCCTGTGAACAAAAATCAAAACCTTATACTGAATACGAAAAGGAATAGGCAGCTAGTGCAGACGAATAAGAAGAGGAGTGATATGAGCAGAACGAGAAGAATTGGTCAGAAGACGAGCAGCAGTATGGTGAACTAGTTGAAGACGACGAAGCTGAGAAAGAGGAAGGCCAGCCAAGGAAGCGTTGCAATAGTCTAACCGAGAAACCACAAGAGAAAGAAGAAGTGTTGTCAGAGAAGAGAAAGAAAGGAAAGGCCGGATAGCACGAAGCCGACGTAGTGTATAGAATGAACGCTGAACAATAGAAGAAACGTGCTCCTTGAAAGTTAAAGCCGAATCCAAGGTGACACCAAGATAACGCATAGAAGAAACAAGAGGAATAGGCCCAGCAGACAAGGAAGGGACAAGTGTAGGAGGAGGGGCACCAGCAGAGAACCAAATAGCAGAAGTCTTAGACAGATTAACATGCAAAAAATTTACAGAAAGCCAGGAAGAAACAGCGGAGAGACAGACATTGAGGGGACCAATATCAGGAGAAGAAGGGCAGGTGTGATGAAGAAGAATGATGTCATCTGCGTAATAATACGCAGAAATACCGTGCTGTTGGATGAGTAAAGCAAGAGGGGCCAGAAAAATGTTAAACAGCAAGGGAGCCAATACAGAACCCTGGGGGACACCACAGGGCAGGGGTGAAGGAGAGGACGAGGTGGTACCTGACAAAACCGAGAAAGACCGGTTGGAGAGAAAGGAGTGAAACCAATGAAGAACTGAACCAGAAAGACCAATAGAATGAAGCCGTGAGAGAAGAGTACGGTGATCAACAACATCGAAAGCAGCAGAAAGATCAAGTGAAACAGCCAAAGAGATAGAACCATGGTCATGAGCAACATGTAACTCGTTGAGAAATGAAATAAGAATAGTTTCAGTACTGTGCCCAAGACGAAAACCAGATTGACGGGGGTGAAGAACCAAAGAATCCTCCAAGTGAGAAGATAGCTGAGAGAAAACCACCCGCTCAAGAAGTTTAGAGAGGAAAGAAAGATTAGAGATAGGACGCCAATTAGACGGAGAGGAAGGATCCAGAGAGGGTTTCTTCAGGAGGGGACGTATAAGAGCATGCTTCCAGTGAGAGGGGAAAGTACCAGATGAGAGGCTAGTGTTAAAGATAGAGAGAATGAAGGGGAGGAGAGCCAGAGAGGGTTCAGCCAGCCAGTGAGAGGGGATAGGATCAGACGGACAAGTGGTTTTCCGAGTGGAGGAAAGAACAGCAGAAAGTCCAGAAAGTGTGATAGGTTGAAATACAGACCAACAATGAGAAAGAGGAGGGATAGTAGGGGAAGCTGATGCAGAAAAAGGAACTGGGGAGAGAGGAGGAGGGGGCGAGAGAGGGGGGGGGCAGGAAGGGAAAAGCTGCCGGATAGAAAGAACTTTACCAGCAAAGAATGAGGCCAAAGCATCAGGTGTGGGGCTATTAGAGGAAGATATAGCGGGGAGAGAAGCGGTTGAGGACGAAGAAGGTGCAGAGAGGGAGTGAAGAATACGGTATAACTGGCGAGAGGAGTTTGCCGAGGAGGAAATAAGCCTGGAGAAGTAATCCCGCTTAGCGGAGTGCAAAAGGGAGCGATAGTGACAGTGACAGTAGCGGAATCGGGAAAGAGTAGCAGGTGAGGGGGACTTACGCCAATGGCGGAGCGCCCGACGTAGGTAAGAACGATGAAGGCGAAAACCAGGAAGATACCAAGGAGAATTGGGACGGTGGTGGGGGGTGGAGGAAGTGCGTAGGGGAGCAATTTTATCTAAAGCAGAGGAAAGAGAGGAGTCCCAACAGTAAGCTTGCAGATCAACAGAGAGCGAAAAGAAATCATTGGGGAAAAGAGCGTCCGAGGACGGAAAAAGCTGAAGGGAATCAGGGGTGAGATGACGAGCCGAATGAGCAGAGGGGAGTGGGAAGGACGAAGGAGGAGAAGAGGAAAGAGAGCAGGGAAGGACAAAACATAGACAAAAGTGATCTGACCAGGGAAGGGGCTGGGAGGAGAAAGAGGAGGGAACAAAGGGAGAGGAATGACGGGAGATGACTAGGTCCAGGGTATGACCAGCTGCATGAGTGGGAAGCTGGACATGCTGGGAAAGGGAAAGATCAGAAAGTAAAGAGAGAAAAGAAAGATCACGTTGAGAGACCGGCAGATCTACATGAACATTAAAATGTGCCCCACAAATCGATTTGTAAAATGTCTCCTCCAGCTGTATGTGGAAGCAAATCCACATTGCATTCCTGTACATCCTTACATGCCTTTTGTAAAAGGTTCCATGCTCACCAGAGCTTTTGTAAATTACTGCCAAAATTCAGCATATCTCAACCTTGACGTTCCAATTCTGATCTCAATGTACCATCTAAAAATGGGCCTTCATGTGCAGACGTATGTGTTTGAAATATACTACTACCACTACCAATACTATTTTTCATTTCTGTAGCTCCATTAAACATATACAGTGCCATACACATGCATATAAGATATAGTCCCTTCTCTGTAGAGCTTACAATTTAGTACATCATAATATATAGTACAAATAAGCACCTACTGAAAACATTCCCCTAGGTGGTGGCAGAAGCGAAGAATGAGAATATGATTCTAGCATTATATAAGGTGTTTGTGGAGTCACATTTGGTGTATCAGATTAAGTTAAGAGCAACCATCCTCAAAAACAATACACAAATATCTAAATGGATACCAAGAGACTCCAAAGCTAAGAAAGTGAAAACGTGGTTATTCACCTGTAACAGACGTTCTCCAGGGACAGCAGGAATCAGTCCTCACATATGGGATGATGTCAGCGCCGACGGAGCCCGCACGGAGCATTTCCCCAGCTTTTAAAGAAAGCCTTTGAGACATGCTACCTCACATGCATTGTCCCCTCCCTGACCAAGGGTGCCATCTTGTTCAGTCAGATGACATAGCAAGAAAGGGACTTAAACAATGTAGGGAGGCAACTCCAAAGGGAGGAGGGAGGGTTGTGAGGATTGATTCCTGCTGTCCCTGAAAAACAACTGTTACAAGTGAGTAACTACGCATTCTCCAGGAACAAGCAGGAACTCAGTCCTCACATATGGGATTCCCTAGCTCCAGACTGCTGAGGGCCGAACCCAGGGGCAGCCCAAGAGGGGTGCGGGGCCATGTGCGGAGACTCGGTGCGGGGCCTCATTTGCATAAGGGAACTCATTTGCATAAACATTTGCATAATGTTACCTTACACTAACTTTTAGTAAACATGCCTCTTAATGAGTGTATGGATAAAGAAAGACTAAAAGATTTCTACATTACTATAATCCAGTGCCAACTGCCAGGCACATTAGGAACTACTACAAACACTGCCCATTTAGAACCCATAGCAAACCCGCCGTATCATAACAGCACTACCAGGACTCACAAAGCACAAGACCCTACCTATCAAAAGGCTACACTGAAAATATTAAACCAATACATTTCAGAGAATAACAATGCATGACCTACTGGGGAAAGAGAACAAGTGGCAATGTCAAATAGGAATTACATAAACAGAATACCTCAGCTCAGTTACACATGCAGAACACAGACCATCACCAAACAAGGAATCACAATTTAGAAACAGGAAGACAATAATTAAACTGGGAACCCCAAAAGCCCAACAACACTGTAGAAATAAAACTATAAATTAATTTCCTCTTGTACTAAACAAAGCGCAGACGTTAATGATGCACATTTCCCAGAGCTGGCATATTTCAGTTAATAAATTCAATAAAGAGATATTTTTCTACCTTTTGTGCATTTTTTTCAGTTGCAATTGCTCCAGCCACTTTCTTCTGGTTTCTTCGTGTCTTCTGCTAACTCTCCATCGTCTGCTGTCCATTTGTCTTTTCTTCACGCTTCTAGTTTTTTTCCCATTCTCTCTCTACATCTGCTTTAACATACTAATCTTTCTCCTTTTGCTCTTTCCTCATTCCTATTTCATCCACTCAAATTTTACCCCTCCATCCTCAATCCCCACTTACTCTCCCAATATCCGGCCAATTGTAGATTTGTCTTCCCTCCCACACAAAATAGTTTTTCACTTTCCCAGCTCTATCCCATTCTAATCCTCCCCCAACATCAACTCCCCTTCTAGTTCCAGCCCCACCCAGCATCCGCTCCCTTCTAGTCCACGCATCAGCCCATTTCCAGTCCTAGCCCCCCATAAGCCCATTTCTAGTCCTATCCTAGCCCCACCATCAGCCCATTTCCAGTCCTAGCTCCCCCATCAGAGTCCCTCCATCAGCTCATTTCCAATCCCAGCCCCCCATCAGCCCATTTCTACTCCTTTCCTAGCCCCACCACCAGCCCATGTCAAATCCTAGCTCCCCTCCATTCAGCCCATTTCCATTCCAAGCCCCCCATGAGCCTACTTCCAGTTCTAACCCCTCCATGAGTCCATTTCAATCCAAGTCCCCCCAACAGCCCATTTCCAGTCCTATCCTAGCCCTCCATCAGCCCATTTCCTGTCCTAGCCCCCCCCCACTCATCCCATTACCAGTCCTAGCCCCCCCCATAGCCCATTACCAGTCCTAAGCCCCCATCACCCCATTTTGTCTTAGCCCCCCCCATAGCCCATTACCAGTCCTAACCCCCATCAGCCCATTTCCAGTTGTAGCCTCCCCACAGCCCATTCCAGTCCTAACCCGCCCATTAGCCCATTTCCAGTCCTAGCCCCCCCCCCATAGCCAATTACGTCCTAACCCCCTATCAGCCCATTTCCAGTCTTAGCAAGCCCATAGCCCATTACCAGTCCTAACCCCCCCCATCAGCACATTTCCAGTCCTAGCCCCCCCCCCCGTATAGCCCATTACCAGTCCTACCCCCCCATCAGCCCACTTCCAGTATTATTCCCCCCCCGTAGCCCATTAGTAGTCCTATCCCCCCATAGCCCATTACCAGTCCTAACCCCCTCCCCCATCAGCCCACTTCCAGTATTATTCCCCCCCGTAGCCCATTAGTAGTCCTATCCCCCCATAGCCCATTACCAGTCCTAACCCCCTCCCCCATCAGCCCACTTCCAGTATTATTGCCCCCCCCCCGTAGCCCATTAGTAGTCCTAACACCCATAGCCCATTACCAGTCCTAACTCCCTCCCCCATCAGCCCACTTCCAGTCTTAGTCCCCCCATAGCTTATTAGCAGTTCTAACCCCCCCATAGCCCATTACCAGTCCTAACCCCCTCCCCCATCAGCCCACTTCCAGTCTTAGTCCCCCCCCCTTAGCTCATTAGTAGTACTTATCCCCCATTTGATCATTTGTAGTCATAACCCCCCCATAGCCCATTACCAGTCCTACCCCCCTCCCCCATCAGCCCACTTCCAGTCTTAGTCCCCCCATAGCTCATTATTAGTCATAAACCCCCCCTAGCCCATTACCAGTCCTAACCCCCTCCCCCCATAAGCCCACTTCCAGTCTTAGTCCCCCCCCCCGTAGCCCATTAGTAATCCTAACCCCCCATAGCCCATTACCAGTCCTAACCCCCTCCCCCATCAGCCCACTTCCAGTATTATTCTCCCCGTAGCCCATTAGTAGTCATAACCCCCCATAGCCCATTACCAGTCCTAACCCCTCCCCCCATCAGCCCACTTCCAGTCTTAGTCCCCCCCATAGCTCATTAGTATTCCTAACCCCACCCCCCCACCCCCGATAGATTAAAAAAAAATACCGGCTGCTGCTGCTGCCGCCGTGGCAGTGGCAGAATCAAACGTCAACGCCGCGGGGCCCCGACTGCCTGGCAGAACCTCCCTCGAGCATCAGCTCCCGAGTCCCTCCCAAAGCGCGGGCTTTCAGAGACGCGAGAGTTTCCCTTCTTCACGTGGCTCTGTTAATCTCGCCAGGGCTGATGGATTTCCCATCAGCCCCGGCGGGATTAACAGAGCCGCGAGAGGTCAGAGAAGCTCTCGCGGCTCTGAAAGCCCGTGCTTTGGGAGGGATTCGGGAGCTGATGCTCGAGGGAGGTTCTGCCGGGCAGTCGGGGCCCCGCGGCATTGACGTTTGATTCTGCTGCTGCCACGGCGGCAGCAGCAGTCGGTATTTTTTTTTAAATGTACTTGGGTTAATGAATGTTTTTTGCGCGGGGCCCCCTGAAACAAGGGGCCCTGTGCAAAAAACATTCTTTCTCAATGGACGGGCCGGCCCTGGCCGAACCACAACAGTACCACCGGTGATCCATCGGGTAGCCGTGAGTTGCAGAAGATGAGTCCCTACTGCGAGACTCAGCATGACCCCAGCGTCCAACGACACTATCACTCCAGTAACCCGAACACAGAAGGGTCGGAGGGCAGGAGTTGCCTACACCCCAAAATTATTACAGAGTACTGCCTGCACGAAGGCACTGTCCCTGTGGGACTCGCTCTCCAGGCATAAGAACATAAGATATGCCATACTGGGTCACACCAAGTTCCATCAAGCCCAGTATCCTGTTTCCAACAGTGGCCAATATAAGTCATAAGTACCTAGCAGTCTCCCCAAAAGACACAGGTTCCTCAATGCTTGTATTGGGTCAAGCAGTGATATCCTAGGTCCCTTTTAATAATGGTTTATGGACCTTTCCTCCAGGAATTGTCCAAACCTTTTTTAAACCCAGCTACACTAACAGCTTTTACTACATCCTCCCGTAACAAATTCCAGAGTTTTATTACAGGTTGAATGAAAAAATATTTTCTCTTCTTAGTCTTAAAAAGGTTACCCTGTAGCTTCATTGCATGTCCCCTAGTCTTTTTATATTCTGATGACGTAAACAATCGATCTGTGTTTACCCGTTCCACTCCATTCAAAAATTTATAACCTTCTATCATATCTCCCCTCAGCCGTCTCTTTTCCAGGTTGAAGAGCCCTAATCTTTTTAGCCTCTCTTCACAGGAGTATCCTTTCATCCCCTTTACCATTTTGGTGGCTTTTCTCTGTAACTTTTCTAATAACGCTATATCCTTTTTAAGATATGGCAACCAGAATTGTACACAATATTCAAGGTGCAGTCGCACCATGGAACGATACAGAGGCATTATAATATCCTTTGTTTTATTTTCCATTCCTTTCCATATGATACCTAGCATTCTGTTTGCTCTCTTGGCTGCCACTGCACACTGGGCAGAGGGATTTAACATGTTATCCACGATAACGCCTAAATCTTTTTCCTGGGATGTGTTTCCCAATCTGGAACCTTGCTTGCATCGTGTAACTATAGTTTGGGTTGTTCTTTCCTAGTTGCATAACTTTGCACTTGCCCACATTAAATTTCATCTGCCATTTGAATGCCCAGTCTTTCAATTTATCAAGATCCTCTTGCAATTTTCCACAATCCTCTTGGGTTTTACAACTTTAAATAGTGTTGTGTCATCTGCGAATTTGATAACCTCTCTCGTTATTCCCTTTTCCAGGTCATTTATGAATATGCCAAAAAGCAGAAGACCCAGCACAGATCGCTGGGGTACTCCACTATTCACCTTTTTTCCATTGGGAAAATTGGCCATTTAGTCCTACCCTCTGCTTTCTATCATTTAACCAGTTCCTGATCCACAATAGTACACAGCCTCCTATCCCATGACTTTTTAGTTTTGCCAAAAGTCTCTGATGAGGGACCTTGTCAAAGGCTTTCTGAAAGTCCAGATACACTACAGTATATCAACTGACTCACCTTTGTCTACCTGTTTATTCACACCTTCAAAAAAAACATAACAGATTAGGAAGACAAGATCATCCTTGTCTAAAGCCATGTTGGCTGTCTCCCATTAAGCCATGACTATCTCTACATGTTGAATAATTTTGTTCTTTATGATTGTTTCTACCATTTTTCCCGGTACTGACATAGAGTTCACCGGTCTGTAGTTTCCTGGATCACCCCTGGAACCCTTTTTAAAAATTGGCATTACATTGGCAATCCTCCAATCTTCAGTATTACAGATGATTTTAATGATAGTTCACAGATTACTAATAGCAGGTCTGCAATCTCATATTTCAGTTCTTTCAACAACCTTGGATATATATCATCCGGTTCAGGTGATTTGCTACTCTTCAGTTTATCAAATAGTTGTAATACATCTTCCCAGTGTATCAATATTTCTTTCAATTCTTCCACAGTATCACCTTTAAATACCACTTCAGTCAAAGGTAGCATCCCTACATCTTCCTCAATAAAGACGAAGCAAAGAATTCATTCAGTCTCTCTGCTATATCCTTGTCCCCTCTTGAGCTACAAACATATGGATTGAAGACCATGTGACAGCCCTGCAGATTTCCGTCACCGGCACTGAGCGGAGGATGGATACTGACATGGCCATAACCCACATGCGATGTGCAGTAATCCGGTGCTCAAGGGAGAGGCCCAATTGCTCATAGGTGAGGGCAATGCAGTCTCCCAACAAGTGGACAGGGTCCGCTTTGTTACCGGGAGCCCCAGTCTGCTGTGGTTATATGATACAAAGAGCTGAGAATCTTTGCAGATAGAAGGACAGAGCCTGCTTGCAGTCTAGCATGTGCAAGATCAGTACCTCCCTGCCGGCATGGGGCCATGGGAAATAGTTGGGGAGGACCACCTCCTGATTAAGGTGGAAAGGAGATACCACCTTGGGAAGGAATTTAGGGTGTGTGAGGAACACTACCCTGTTCTTATTGAACCTTGTATATGGCGGATCTGCCACCAAGGCCTGCAGTTCACTCACTATCCGAGCGGACGTGATGGCCACCAGGAAGATCACTTTCCAGGTGATGTATCCCAGATGGCATATGGCCAGGGGTTCGAACGGAGGCCTGGTGAGTTGGGAGAGCACTACATTAAGGTCCCATTCTGCCACCAGAGGGTGGAGGAGGGGCTTTGAGAGCAAGAGGCCCCGGAGGAATCAGGAGACCAGGGGCTCACTTGAGAGGGATTTCCCCTCTACAGGGTGAAGGTAAGCAGCTATGGTGTACCCTCACCGAATTAGACTTTAGGCTGGTGTACGAGAGGTGCAGCAAGTATTGTAGCACTAGTTGCACTCGGCAGGAGAAAGGGTTCTCTCTTCTCTCCGTATACCAGATGGAGAATCTTCTCCATGTGAAGGCATATGCCCATCTGGTGAAGGATTTCCGGGAGACCAACAGGATCTCCTCGACTTCCCCTGGGAGATTGAATGGGGTCAGGGCTATCCTTTCAGCAGCCACGCTGTCAACAATAGTGACCCCAGGTTGGGGTGCAGGAGGGAGCCCTCCTCCTGGAACAGAGGTTCTGGGTCCCAACCCAGCGGGACCGGGAGTGCCACTGACAGGGAGAGCAACAGAGGGAACCAGGGTTGCCGGGCCCATCTGAGGGCGATCAGGATCACTGATACTCGCTCACTCTGGACCTTGATGAGGGTCTTAGCCACCAGAGGAGTCGGTGGGAAGGCATAGAGGAGGCCTTCAGACCATGGGATCAGGAAGGCATCTGACGCTACTCGCCCTCGGTGCGGCTGGCATAAGCAGAAGCAGGGCAGCTGTGTTTTATTACTACTACTACTGAGCATTTGTAAAGCGCTACAAGACATATGCAGTGCTGCACAGACATGTAAGAGACAGTCCCTGCTCATCAGAGCTTACAATCTAGTCAAGACAGACAACACAGGAGTAGAAAGGGATAAAACAAGGGGAAATGGTAAAGAAACAAGCAGATCAGGTGAGTCAAGATCCAAAAGCAGCAGTGAAGAGGTGAGTTTTCAGCCTGGATTTGAAAAGGGTCAGAGAAGGTGCCTGTCGTACAGACACAGGTAGTTTGTTCCAGGCGTAAGATGCAGCAAGGTGAAAGGAGTGAAGTCTGGAGTTAGCAATAGAAGAGAAGGGCACAGATAGAACCAATTTGCCAGAAGAGCGGAGTTCTCGAAGGTGGAGGGGGTGTAAGGAGAGATAAGAGAAGAAAGGTAGTGAGGAGCTGCAGAGTGAATATACTTATAGGTCAGCAGGAAAAGTTTGAAATGGATGCAGAAACGGATGGGGAGACAATAAAGTGACTTGAGAAGAGGGGTAATATGGGCACGATGAGGCTGGCGAAAGATTAGCCACGCAGCAGAGTGTTGAACAGATTGAAGGGGAGAGAGCAGATTCAAAGGGAGACCAGCAAGGAGTAGGTTCAGTAGTCAAGACGGGGAGGTGAACAGGTCCATCTTGGGCCTGCCCCAGAGACAGAAGAGAAAGCAAACAGATCAACAAAGTACCTGCAGCAAGTAACTAGGAACAAAAGAGCTGGTACCAAGACTGGCGGATTTTCAGGTATTGACAACCCCTTCCTTCATTGACCCCAACGTGTTTCGGCCATGGGCATGTGGGTATTTCCTATCTTAATTTTAAATTATGATTTTATTAATTTCTTATTGTAATATCTATGCTATTAATGTATTTTTTTATTATTTAATTATAATTTTTTTCATGACTTTTAATTTACATATTTATTTATTGTTTTTTTAACTTACATATTATTATATAATCTTATTTTTAAACTGTATCTTTTTGAGGTCTGTCTCCCAAAATCCCCCTGAGGAAGGCCCATGGTCAGGGCCGGATTTACGTATACGCCATGTACGCCATGGCGTAGGGCCCACAACCGGCAGGGGCCCACAAAAAATAGAACCAGTTTTGGTTTTTTTTCAACTCGATTAAAAAAAAAAACCTGGTGGCTGCCGCCGCGGGGCCCCCTCTGCTGCCGCGGGGGCCCCGTCTACAAGCTGGTCGGGTCGGGTCGGGTCGGGTCTCGTCTCGTCTCCCTCCCTCCCGGCTGCGAGAGACGCGAAGATAGAGCGTCTCCTCGCGTCTGTGTTAAGCCCGCAGGGGCTGATGGGATTTCCCATCAGCCCCTGCGGGCTTAACACAGACGCGAGGAGACGCTCTCCCTTCGCGTCTCTCGCAGCCTGCAGCGAGGGAGGGAGAGAGACCCGACCGCACCCGACCCGCCCCGCTTGTCGACGGGGCCCCCGCGGCACCAGGGGGGGCCCCGCGGCGGCACCCACCCGTTTTTTTTTTTAAATTAAATTTTACTTTTGGCCGGGGGGGGGGTAGGAGTCCTACCCCCCCCCCCCGGCCTAAAGTAAAATTTAATTTAAAAAAAAAACCTGGTGGCTGCCGCCGCGGGGCCCCCTCTGCTGCCGCGGGGGCCCCGTCTACAAGCTGGTCGGGTCCGGTCGGGTCGGGTCCGGTCGGGTCCGGTCGGGTCTCTCTCCCTCCCTCCCTCGCTGCAGGCTGCGAGAGACGCGAAGATGCGTCTCTCGCAGCCTGCAGCCTGCAGCGAGGGAGGGAGAGAGACCCGACCGGACCCGACCCGACCCGACCCGACCGGACCCGACCAGCGTGTAGACGGGGCCCCCGCGGCAGCAGAGGGGGCCCCGCGGCGGCAGCCACCAGGGTTTGTTTTTAGATTAAATTTTTCGTTATGCCGGGGGGGGGTAGGACTGGTAATGGGCTATGGGGGGGTAGGACTGGTAATGGGCTATGGGGGGGGTAGGACTGGTAATGGACTATGGGGGGGGGGTAGGACTGGTAATGGGCTATTGGGGGGGCTGGGGCTGGAAATGGACTGGGGGGGGTAGGGCTTGTAATGGGCTATTGGGGGGCTGGGGCTGGAAAAGGGATGGGCTGGGGGGGGTTAAGGCTAGAGGTGGGCTGATGGGGTTAGGACTGGTAATGGACTGTGGGCTGTTGGGGGGGGGCTTAGAACAGGCAATGGGCTTTGGGGGGGGTTAAGACTGGTAATGGGCTGTGGGCTGATGGGGGCTGTCTGGTAATGGGCTATGGGGGGGGCTAGGACTGGAAATGGGCTGGGGGGTTAAGACTGGAGGTGGGCTGATGCGGTTAGGACTGGTAATGGGCTGTTGGGGGGGGGTTAGAACTGGTAATGGGCTTTGGGGGGGTTAAGACTGGTAATGGGCTTTGGGCAGAAGGGGGTTGTCTGGTAATGGGCTATGGGGGGCTAGGACAGGAAATGGGCTTGGGGGTTAAAACTGGAGGTGTGATGATGGGGTTAGAACTCGTAATGGGCTGTGGGCTGATGGGGGGGGGTAGGACTGGCAATGGGCTATGGGGGGCTGACTGGAAATGGGTTGATGGGGTTAGGACTGGAAGTGGGCTGATGGGGGGTTAGGACTGGTAATGGGTTATAGGGGGGGCTTAAACTGAAAATGGGGTGATGGGGGGTTAAGGACTGAAAATGGGGTGATGGGGGGTTAAGGACTGTAAGTGGGGTGATGGGGGGGCTAGGACTGGAAATGGGCTGATGGATGGCTAGGACTGGAAATGGGCTGATGCAGGGACTAGAAGGGAATGGATGCTGGGTGAGGCTGGAACTAGAAGGGAGCTGATGTTGGGGGAGGATTAGAATGGGATGGGGCTGGAAGAGTAAAATGGAGAAGGGAAAAATATTTTGTGTGGGAGGGATAAAAAATCTACAATTGGCCGGGTATTGGGAGAGTAAGTGGGGATTGAGGATGGAGGGGTAAAATTTGAGTGGATGAAATAGGAATGAGGAAAGAGCAAAAGGAGAAAGATTAGTATGTTAAAGCAGATGTAGAGAGAGAATGGAAAAAAATCTAGAAGAGAGAAGAAAGGACAAATGGACAGCAGACGATGGAGAGTTAGCAGAAGACACGAAGAAACCAGAAGAAAGTGGCTGGAGCAATTGCAGCTGAAAAAAATGCACAAAAGGTAGAAAAATATCTCTTTATTTTGAATTTATTAATTGGAATATGTCAGCTCTGGTAAATGTGCATCATTAACATCTGTGCTTTGTTTAGTACAAGAGCAAATTAATGTATTGTTTTATTTCTACAGTGTTGTACATTCCAAGTTTGGCTTTTGGGATTCCCAGTTTAATTATTGTCTTCCTATTTCTAAATTGTGATTACTTGTTTGGTGATGGTCTATGTTCTGCATGTGTAACTGAGCTGAGGTGTTCTGTTTATATAATTCCTATTTGACATTGCCACTTGTTCTCTTTCCCCAGTAGGTCATGTATTGTTGTTCTCTGAAATGTATTGGTTTAATATTTGCAGTGTTGCCTTTTGATTGGTAGAGTATGGTGCTTTGTGAGTCCTGGTAGTGCTGTTAGGATACGGCGGGTTTACTATGGGCAGTGTTTGTAGTAGTTCCTAATGTGTCTGGCAGTTGGCACTGGATTATAGTAATGTAGAAATCTTTTAGTCTTTCTTTATCCATACACTCATTAAGAGGCACGTTTACTAAAAGTTAGTATATGGTAACATTATGCAAATATTTATGCAAATGAGGCCCCTTATGCAAATGAGGTCCGCACCCCCCTTGGGCCGCCCCTGCTGGGGGCCCACAATTTTTGTTGGCGTAGGGCCTCACTCAAGGTAAATCCGGCCCTGCCCATGGTCGAAACACGTTGGGGTCAATAAAGGAAGGGGTTGTCAATACCTGAAAATCCGCCAGTCTTGGTACCAACTCATTTGTTCCAGAGGCAGAAGAGGCCATTCGTGTGGGCGGAGGACTCTGCTGAGCTTGTCCATTAGGCAATTGTCCTGGCCTAGAAGGTATACCGCTCATAGGAGCATATCATTTGTAGAAGCATTCTGTGGCATACTGCAAAGGAGAGGAGAGCCACCGCTTCCTGGCAGAGAGAGTACGAACCTGTGCCCTCTTGCTTGTTCACATAGAACATGGCGACCTGGTTGTCCGTCTGGATCAGCACAGAACGGTTGCACAGGAGGTGACGGAACGTTCACGGCCAGGAAAATGGCCCTGAGTTCCAGAAGATTGATCTGCAGAAACAACTCCTCTTGCGACCCGCTGCCTTATGTGCAGAGGTCTCTGCAGTGGGCTCCCCACCCCAGAAGAGAGGTGTCCGTGGTTAGGACCATCTGAGGTGCAGGTGCCTGGAACGGCATCCCCTCCCGGAAGTGGCATAGGGACTGCCACTGGGCCAACCGCATGTGTAAGTGGGCTAGGGGCATGACATCAACTGTTGAAGCCCTGTGGCCCAGTAACCGGAAGAGGCGGCGAGCTGGTACCGACTGGTGTGTCTGCATCTCTACTGCCAGCTGCATGGGAAGAAGGCCTTGCCCAGCAGTGCATCCAGCTGGGCACCTATGAACTCCAGGTTTTGAGCTGAAGAGAAGTGAGATTTGGGGTAGTTGATGATGATCCCCAGGTGCTGCTGGAGGCAGATTGTTCGCTCTGCAGCCTGGCCAGCCTCGAGTGCCGTGCTACCTCTGGTGAGCCAGTCATCCAGATAGGGGAAGACGAAGGCCCCTTGTATGCGCATGTGGGTGGTCATGACCACCAGGCACTTTGTAAAGACTCTTGGATGCCAGGACGAATGGAAGCACCCTACACTGGTAGTGCTCTCCTCCCACCACGAACCTTAGGTACTGTCTGTGGGAGGGGTGGATCAGGATGTGGGTATACAGGGGCGGTCCAAGGGGGGTGCGGGGCCATGTGCGGAGACTCGGTGCGGGGCCTCATTTGCATAAGTGGCCTTATTTACATAAATATTTGCATAATGGTACCATACACTAACTTTTAGTAAACACGTCTCTCCCAATACCCGGCCAATTGTAGATTTTTCATCCCTCCCACACAAAATATTTTTCCCCTCTCCATTTCACTCTCCCAGCCCCCTCCCATTCTAATCCTCCCCCAACATCAGCTCCCTTCTAGTTCCAGCCTCACCCAGCATCCGCTCCCTTCTAGTCCCTGCATCAGCCCATTTCCAGTCCTAGCCCCCCATCAGCCCATTTCCAGTCCTAGCTCCCCACCCATTTCCAGTCCTATCCGAGTCCCTCCATCAGCTCATTTCCAATCCCAGCCCCCCATCAGCCCATTTCTAGTCCTTTCCTAGCCTATCAGCCCATGTCAAAACCTAGCTCCCCTCCACTCAGCCCAATTCCAATCCAAGCCCCCCATGAGCCTACTTTCAGTTCTAGCCCCTACATGAGCACATTTCAATCCAAGCCCCCACCACAGCCCATTTCCAATCTTAGCTCCCCCAACAGCCCATTCCAGTCCTATCCTAGCTGCTCCATCAGCCCATTTCCTGTCCTAGCTCCCTCCCCTCACAGCCCATTTCCATTCCAAGTCCCCGTCCCCATCAGCTATTTGCAGTTCAAGCCTCCCCTTCCATTCAGCCCATTTCCAGTCCTAGCAACCCCCCAACCCATTACCAGTCCTAGCCCCCATCACCCCATTTTCAGTTTAAGCCCCCCATAGCACATTACCACCTAACCCCCATCACCCCATTTTCAGTTTAAGCCCCCCCCCATAGCCCATTACCAGTCCTAACCCCCCATCAGCCCACTTCCAGTCCTAACCCCATCAGCCCATTTCCAGTCTTAGCCCCCCCATAGCCCATTACCAGTCCTAACCCCCCCATCACCCCATTTCCAGACTTAGGCCCCCCATAGCCCATTACCAGTCCTAACCCCCCATCAGCGCACAGCCCATTACCAGTCCTAACCACATCAGCCCACCTCCCGTCCTAACCCCCCATCAGCCCATTTCCAGTCCCAGCCCCCCCATAGCCCATTTCCAGTCCTAACCCCCCCATCAGCCCACAGCCCATTACCAGTCCTAATCCCCCCCCCCCCCATTGGCCCAGGGAAATTTTTTTTTAAAAAAAGCTGGCTGCTGCCGCCACAGCCGCCGCAGCAGAGGCAGAATAGACTGTCCCGCGGGGCCCCCCCTGCCCGGCTGAGCTCTCTCCCTGCCTGGATGAGCCTCACCACGACGGCTTTCAGATCCATGAAGGGAGAGTGTCTCCTCGCGGCTCTGTTAAGCCTGCAAGGGCTGATGGGAAATTTCCCATCAGCCCCTGCGGGCTTAACAGAGCCGCGAGGGAGACAGTGAGACACACTCCCTTCGCGGATCTGAAAGCTGTCGTGGGCAGGGAGAGCTCAGCTGGGCAGGGGGTGCCCCGCGGGACAGTCGATTCTGCTGCTGCTGCGGCGGCAGCGGCAGCATCCAGCTTTTTTTAAAATTTAATTTATTTTTAAAGCAGAATGTTCTTTGCGCGGGGCCCCCTGAAACGCGGGGCCCTGTGCAAAAAACATTCTTGCTCAATGGACGGGCCGGCCCTGTGGGTATATGCATCATTTTGGTCTGAGGAGCACAGCCGATCTCCTGGTGGAGGTAGGGCAGCAGAGTTCCAGGGGAGAGCATCTTGAACTTCTCTCTCACCAGAAACTTGTTCAGGTTTTGCAGGTCTAGTATGGGCCTGAGGCCTCCAGTTCTTTTGGGGACAAGGAAATACCTTGAATAGAAACCTTTTCCCCACATCTATCTGGGTACAGGCTCTACTGACTTAGTCCTGTGCAACCCCGCCAGCTCCAAAAGGAGCAAGATCTGGTGAAGGAGAGTCCACACCGGCTCTTCTGGGAAGAACCCCGGAGGAGTTTGTTGGAACTTGAGGAGATAGCCCTCCTTTACCACTTGTAGGACCCACTGATCCGTATTGACCCCAGCTCACCCATGGGTAAAAAGCGCCAGGCTGCCCCCTGTGGGCTGGGGAGGGTCTCCCAGGGGAGAGGAGGCCATGCCCGGAGAGTCAAAAGCTCCCCCAGGCTGGGCGGGAGCTGGGTCTGAGGCTTCTAATCCTTAGGCTTCCTCGGTCCATGGCCCTGGTTCTTGGGCTGTTGGCCCTGTTGTTGTTGTCCCAAGAAGGGTTGGTAGTGGCCCTGGTGGAAAGACCCCTTCTTCCTGGGGAAGGATGGTCTCTTCCCTGACAGCTTCTTCCGGGGAAAGGTCAAGGTTTTCCTCCAGAGCCTTTGCCTTGTCACAACCTCAGCCTCTATTTCGGTCGCCTTTTTGGCCATGGGCTTGATAAACAAGTTCTCCCCGGTGCAGGGGACATCAAGCAATTTCTCTTGCACCCATTGCTCGAGGTTGGTGGTTTGCAATCAGGCCTGATGCCAAGCACCGATGCCCACTACTGCCACCCGTGCTGAAGACTCAAAGCCGTCGTAGGCAGCACGGGAGAGGAACTTTCAGCAGTCTCAGATCCCAGCAGTCAGGGCTTGCACCCTCTGAAGGGGTTCCCTGGTGAAGCCCACAGAGAACTCTGCCAGCTCTTGGATGAGGCCCTTGAGATACATACTGATTTACAACTCATAGGCCTGTATTCGGCATTCTGGGATGGATTCCTGGAAGCACTTGCACTCAAGAGCTCTGACTTCCCTGCAAGGCGGGACAGAAGAGTAATTCATCTGGCTTTTGAGCTTCTGCATTGATGACCCTACAACCATGGAGTTGTGCGGGAGTTACAACTTCTAGAAGCCCGGACCCTTCTTGACATGGTATATTGTGTTGAGGCACCGACTGACCACGTGCACCGAGGCCACATCCACAGGAGCAGCCTCTCGAGGATGGGTTGCATCGGCACCATCAGAGTCTCCTTTGCCGAGGGGGACTCATACTGGAGGATCTCCAGTTCTTCGATGCATGGGTCCTCCTCTGACTCGGTCGGGACCGAGAGGGCTCGAGCCATATCCCATATGAAGTCGTGGAAGGCCATGTCCTCGGGCGGGGTGTGGCACCGGAGTTCCAGAGGAGATGGCTCCGAGGAAATGTTCCGGTGTCGAGAGGTCTCAGGGGAGGCCTCAATGTCGGTCTCTCAGTTGGAGCCAGAGGGCGTTAAGGATTCCGAGGCTATGGGCTCCCATGCCTCGAGGCCAGCCCCGAGGAACCAGGATCCCCTGATGGGTCTCGGGTCAGACTCCCAGAACTAGCCAGGGAGGACCGGACACCCGAAGACCGGGACCGTGACCTCGATCGGTGCCGAGGGCTCACCCGAGGCCAGTGGTGCTCGGGGCCTGACTTGACGCTCGGGGTCTCCCCCGCAGTCGGGGGTCTGGTCATCGGGGCAGATGATGCAGATGAACTGGACATCATTGCCTGCTGGAAGGCCAGGATGGCACATATATTCTGCTCCAAGGCCACCATTCTGATCTCAATACCAGGTGGCTCTGCAGCTTTCAGCGTGTGCACCGAAGGTCTCGGGC
Source organism: Ichthyophis bannanicus (assembly GCA_033557465.1). Lineage (NCBI taxonomy): Eukaryota > Metazoa > Chordata > Amphibia > Gymnophiona > Ichthyophiidae > Ichthyophis > Ichthyophis bannanicus. The sequence continues at coordinate 791,951,206 of CM066031.1, read as the reverse complement.
GCAACGCCAGCACTCTTGCGACTGCATCCAAGACCTTCAGGAGGTGTTGCTCGGAGTCACCTGAGTCCCTCTGTGGGACCTTAACAGGTTTCACTGGTGGAACCTTGACTGGCTTCGATGATTTTTTCTTTTTCTTTACAGGGGCCGACGCCTTTACGGAGGAACTGCCGCTGTGGGACTCCAAAAATGCTTGGGACTCATGGGATGTTCTCAACTTGGGGCTCAGCATCGGGGAAGCCAGTGCTGAGTTGGACTGCAGGAACAGCTTCTACTGCAACTCTGACCCTTTCTTATTGGTTTTCGAAGTCATGGCCTGGCAAAGGTCGCAGGCACTGTCATGGTCCGGTCCAAGGCAATGCAAGCAACAGTCATGGGTGTCTGTAATAGACATGGTCTGACTGCAGCGGTCACACTTTTTGAACCCACTGGGGAACATGGTGGGAGACCCCCAGGTGAAAAAGGACGCAAACACCAGTCAAGGCAAGCCTCGTCAAAAAAGAAGGGAGCGCTGAGAATGGCATTGAGGACGGCGCCAGCTTGAGACAGGAAGAGGAACCGGTACGCAAACCAGGAAAAAATGTTTTAAGTATAATTTTTAGAGGATTTTTCCAGGGAAACATGTGTCCGTTGTGATCCATGGAAAAAAGGAGACTGAGCAAGATGGTACCCTTGGGCATGCGTGGTAGCATGTCCTAAAGGCTTTCTTTGAAAGCTGGGGAAATACTCTTCGTGGGCTCCATCAGTGCAGACATCATCCCATATGTGAGGACTGACTTCCTGCTTGTTCCTGGAGAACATGGGACTTATACATGCTGACTAGAGCCATTTACATTTGGAAGAAAACATATTGAAGTAGTTATTTCATTATACTATGGTGTCAAGATAACTAAGAGGTAACAAGGATGATCAGAGAAAAAGCGTAGTTACTCACCTGTAACAGGTGATCTCCGGGAACAGCAGGAATAAGTATTCATATATGGGTACCGTCGGCACCGACGGAGCCTGCGCGGGAACGCTCCCCAGCGTCCCAAAAAGAAAGGTTTTGGGAGCATCCACCATGCATGCATGCTGCCTTCCCGCCCAACTACCTCTCTCACTTCAGTTGAGTTAAAAGCTGAGACCAAAGGAGAGAAGTAGAAGAAAAAATAGAGGATAGAGAAAGACAACTCCTAGGGGAGGTGGGTGGTTTGTGAAGACTAATCCCTGCTGTTCCTGGAGATCACCTGTTACAGGTGAGTAACTACGCTATCTCCAGGAACAAGCAGGAATGTAACCTTCACATATGGGGACTCCCCAGCTAAAAATGCCTAGGGATGAACCCAGCATGTTGTGGCTCTAAGTAAGATGGGCCATGCTTCCTCCCAGGGACCTCAGGCATCCAAGAGTGGATGGTGGGAAGGAGTTGATCTAGGAATGGAAGAGATGCTGTAGAACAGCCTGACCGAACAAGGCATCCCAACGGGAGTCCTTGTCCAAACAATAGTGGGCAGTATTGAACAGAAGCCCAAGTTGCTTTGCAGATCTCATCAATAACAACTGACCGAAGATTAGCTGTTGAGGCTGCCATGGTTCTAACATTGTGAGCCGTGACATGGCCTTCAAGAGGGATTCCTTTACTCTGATAGGTAAAGGAAATACAGTCTGCAATCCACTTAGAGAGAGAGTTCTTTTAGTGACTGGGAGTCCTAAATGACTGGAGTCAAAAGCCAGAAAAAGCCGAGAAGACTTTCTAAATGGCTGAGTTCCGTGAAGATAAAAAGCCAGAGCTCGTTTACAATCTAAGGTATGAAGATTTCTTTACGCACATTAAATTTCATCTGCCATTTGAACATCCAGTCTTCCAGTTTATCAAGGTCCTCTTGCAATTTTCCACAATCCTCATGGGTTTTAAAAACTTTAAATAGTTTCATGTCATCTGCAAATTTGATAACCTCACTTGTTATTCCCTTTTCCAGGTCATTTATGAATATGTCAAAAAGCAGCGGCCCAGCCCAGATCCCTAGGGTACTCCACTATTCACCTTTCTCCATTGGGAAAATTAGCCATTTAGCCCTTCCCTCTATGTTCTATCTTTTAATCTGTTGCTGATCCACAATAGTACACTGCCTCCTATCCCATGACTTTTTAGTTTTGCCAAAAGTCTCTAATGAGGGACCTTGTCAAAGGCTTTCTGAAAGTCCAGATACACTATATCAACTGACTCACCTTTGTCTACCTGCTTATTCACACCTTCAAAAAGCAACAGATTATTAAGACTGTATACTGTTACAAGTATCATTGCTAATCTGCTATACTGTATTCTGCTAAACTGCATACTGTTACAAGTATCATTGCTATTCTGATACATTGATTCATTTTCAACTTGAATACTGCTAAGACTACCCTAGTTACGCTGCTATACACAAACAGAACAACACGTCCAGATAGGCACCATGTTCTCACCATCACTACATACCCCACTAGCATGTTTCTTGCTACTTGCCCTCACTCATCTTTCCCAAGCCCTTACCTATAACCCAATCCCGGTCCTACATGCCTCAGGTAGGAGACATTACTTGCCTCCCCGCCCACATCCCGATAAACAGGGACAAGCCTTACACACCCATCTAATCTACGTCGCCATCCAACAAACTCAGCCTCTGAAACCAGCGACTCACGCCCCCCCCCCCCAACAACCTGAAATGTGCACTCATCAACGCACGATCCATACGCAAGAAATGGCCTGCAATCACCAACTTACTAGCTGAACATGATCTTGACATCCTATGCATCACAGAGACATGGATTTCCACATCAGACTCTGTCCTCCTCCATCAACACGTCCTCCCTAACTTTGCCATACACTCATGTCACAGGACTGACCGAACTGGAGGTGGAGTAATCATCCTCACTAAGGAGAGCTTACAATTTAAACCAATCAATTCCAACAGTACCCCCTTCTCGATTACCTTTCCATAGCCAACAAATACCACACTATCAATCTGGTATATAGAACACCTTCCCCAATGCCAGATGACCTATCAGCAATTGTTGACCTTGCATGCAACCCATGCAAAACTCGTACGGCAAACTGGGTGTTAGGAGACTTCAACCTCCCTGCTCTGCAAGACACCCAAGCCAATGCCTTCCTCGATGCCCTCAAAGCCCTGGGATACACCCAACTAGTTAACTCCCCCACACACATCAAGGGAAACACATTAGACTTGGTATTTGCCCCTCAAATAGCCAACTACCCCTCCCAAAAGTTCGATCTTTCACTGAGCTCAGTACCATGGTCTGACCACAGTCTGATCAGATTCCTACTGCCGTCCCTTCATGGAACAAACTATCCCACAACCCCAACCAACGAACCCATCCCTACCCATATACGCTACCGTCCATTCAACGAGCAAGAGATCATTGAGCGAGCGCACCCCCTCCTTGATCCACCCGAACTCAGCCTCGACGACATGATAACATTATGGAACGAGTGCCTCAATGCAAAAATCGATGCTCCTCCTACCAAAAAGAATTACAGCGGTAGAAAGAAAGCACCCTGGTATTCGCCTGAACTTACTGAGTCTCTTCGACGGTTGCGTCAACTTGAAAAACGATGGCGCAGATCAAGAACAACAGAGAGCCTGGAGGCATACAACGTCCACCTCGATGAACATAGAACAGCAGTCTCCGCAAGAATGAAACACCACCACTCAGAAGTATTAATGAGAGCCATAAACAAACCGCGAGAGCTTTTCAGTATAGTTAAAAATTTAGCTCACGATCCTTCCCCGAACCAAACAAACCTACCCGACCCCCAAGAATACACAGATTATCTACGCTCAAAGTCGAGCCAACCCGTTACCCCTGAAAACAATCACCACCCAGAAGAACTAACATTGCTATCATTCTACTCCTCCCCGCAAAATGAGACAGTAGATGATCATGGCATTCTCACCTCCTTCTCCCCTCCAACAGCAAGGGAGATCCAAAATATCATCACAGGCATAAACACCACTACGGCACCAAGTGACCCATGCCCCGCACACTGGGTAAAAGCGCTAAAATCAGATCTCAGCCCATTTCTCTCCAACCTAATAGAAAAATCTTTCACGTCTGGGACATTTCCACTTGACCTGAAGCAGACCTCTATAAAACCGCTACTGAAGAATAAAAAGCTCGACCCTACAAAAATGGATTCATACAGGCCAATATCGAGCATTCCGCTCCTAGCTAAAATTATGGAAAAAAACAGTCCAACAGCAACTGACCCATCACATTGAAAACAATGCTCCCCTCGATTACTCTCAGCATGGATTCAGATCATCTCATGGAGTGGATACCCTACTTACTACGCTCTTCAACACCCTTACCACCGGTCTCGATAACATCAGAAAGGGTTTTGCTCTCATCTTTCTGGACATCGCAGCCGCCTTTGACTCGGTTGACCACAGAATACTCCTATCCCGCCTTGCCGAGAAGGGAGTCCGAGGCAATGCTCTAGCGTGGTGCGCCTCATACCTGAGTAACAGATGGCAGCATGTCCGCTCCGGCCTCTCTCTATCGGAACCTTTCCAGCAAGAAAAAGGCGTCCCACAAGGGTCATCCCTCTCAGCCCTATTATTCAATGTCTACATGCAGCCCATCTGCAGCCTCATTCGGTCATTTAACATAAACTGCCTAGTATATGCTGACGATGTACTAATGTTCACCCCAATAGATACTGACCATCCAAATCTCGACCAGCTCTCCTCCTGCTTTAACGCTGTCTCTGACTGGCTATGCACTCAAATGCTCCGAATAAATCTAAAAAAAAACAGACGTCCTATTCATTGGAAGAGATCATTCATTCACCCCCCCTCCTTCAATCAAGGTGGGCAACGCTGACATCATCTCCAAGACAACGATCAGATATCTTGGAGTAACTTTGGACCAGCGCCTTGACATGCATGCCCACATAGATAATACCATCAGGACAATCTACCATAAAATACGAACGCTACGCCTCTTGAAGGACACCCTAGAACCAAATGACTTTCGAACAGTTTTCCAGGCCATCATAATGCCCCACTTCGATTACGCCAATTCTATCCTACTTGGCCTCCCAAAAAGCTCGACGAATCCTTTACAGCTAGCTATGAACACCGCAGCAAGAACCCTATACGGAGCAGCTCGCAAAGACCACATTACCCCTATCCTGAAGAGCCTGCACTGGCTCCCCATACAACACCGGATCACATTCAAGATCTTAACCATGACATTTAAAGCAGTTCATAGAATCACCTCAACCACCTTGTCAGACCTGATACAACCCACCCCAGACAACAGACTCAGAAGAACCAATTCCTACAATATCATTCTGCTCCCAAAAGCTATCACTAAATGTAACAAATCAACAAGTAGAAGGGCCTTTGCCTTGTTTGCACCCTCCAGCTGGAATTCTCTCCCAGCAGAAATCCGGGCCATAAACAACCTCACCCAATTCAGAAAGGCCGTCAAACACTATCTATTTCAACAGCACTTCTGTAACTCTGACAACATTACCTAGACAGCAGTACACGACCCAACAGTCCCTCATCCCATAGCCACCGAACTAATCTCTAATCTAACCTTCAATTACACAGAACCACCCCTTGCAGGGCTGGTACTACAAATCCATCTATGATCAACCCTCTTTATGTAAATAGTGTATAAAGTTCACCTGTTATCCAAGTTGAAATTCCCTGTTATATGTAAGTTCAATGTCTGATTGTTCCACATTGTACAAACCTGTTCATTGTAAACCGCGCTGATTCCGAATAGTGCGGTATAGAAAAACTAATAAATAAATAAATAAAATAAATAAAGACAAGACCTTCCTTGGCTAAAGCCATGTTTGCTGTCTCCCATTAAGTGTTGACTATCGACATGTTCAGTAATTTTGTTCTTTATAATAGCTTCTACCATTTTTCCGGGTACAGATCTCAGGCTCACTGGTCTGTAGTTTCCCGGATAACCCCTGGAAGCCTTTTTAAAAATTGGCGTTATTGGCCATCCTCCAGTCTTCAGGTATTACAGATGATTTTAATGATAGTTCACAGATTACTAATAGTAGGTCTGCAATCTCATATTTCAATTCTTTCAACACCTTTGGATGTATACCATCCGGTCCAGGTGATTTGCAATTCTTAAATTTATCAAATAGTTGTAATACATCTTCCTGGTTTATCGATATTCCTTTCAATTCTTCTGCGGTATCACCTTTAAATACCATTTTAGTAATGGGTAGCATCCCTACATCTTCCTCAGTAAAGGCTGAAGGAAAGAATTCATTCAGTCTCTTCGCTATGGCCCTGTTCCCTCTTAGTGCTCTTTTACTCCTCTATCGTCTAATGGTCCAACTGACTCTCTCACAGTTTTTTTTAGCTACAAAAGTACTTGAAAAGTTTTTATTATGTGTTTTTGCTTTGGCAGCAAACCTTTATTCAAATTCTTTCTTTGCCTGCCTTATCAATGCCTTGCATCTAACTTGCCAGGGCTTATGTTGTTTCCAGTTTTCCTCATATGGGAATCCCTAGCTACAGGCTACCGAAAGCCCATAGAGAAAAAAACACCATAGTCCTCAAGGGGAACCGTGAGCAGCAGCAATTGAGTCTGCAGATACAGACTGCAGGACTGTAGGACCTGTATGCCTGATGGGAACCAATGCTCCGGTAGCCTGAACACAGAAAGGTCAGAGGTTAGGAATTTCCTAGACCCTGAAAAGATTACGAAGCCCGGCCTAGCCAAAGGTGCTGTCCCATTGGGACTCCCTTTCCAGGCAGTAATGAGCTGCGAAGGTATGGGCTGAAGACCAAGTTGCAGCCCAGCAGGTTTGCCACAGAGGCCACTATGGCCCTTACACTATGTGCCGTGACCCAGCCATCTAGTGTGCACCCAGCCTTCTCATAGGCAAGGACGATGCAGTCCACCACCCAGGTGGACAGGGTTCACTTGATCACTGCCTCCCCCAGATGACTGGGATGATAGGAAACGAAGAGCTGAGAAGCTTTTTGGTGGCCCTGAGTACATTGAATGTAGAACGACGGGGCCCTCTTGCAGTCCAAAGTGTGAAGGACAGTCTCCACCCTTTAAGAGTGACTTGTTGGGAAGAACCATCTCCTGGTTGAGGTGAAAAGACAGCACCACCTTCGGGAGGAATTTGGTATGCGGGCGTAGCACGACCCTGTTCTTGTAGAACCTGGTATACGGTGCCTCTGCCACCAGGGCTTGGAGCTTGCTGATCTTGCTAGCGGAGGTGAGCATCACCAGGAACATGACTTTCCACAAGAGATACCTCAGGTGACAGGTAGCCAGGAGCTCAAAGAGCAGGCAGGTGAGCTGTGCCAGCACTACATTGAGATACCATTCCATCGCAGGAGCGCCCCCCCCCCTCAGGAAGCGGGTTACCAGAGGCTGGGCCAAAAGGGGCTTGCCTTCAACAGGGTGGTGGTGCACTGCCAGGGCACTGAGGTGGACCCCGACAGAGTTTGATTTGAGCCCAGATTGCGAGAGATGAAGGTACTGCAGCACCAGTTGCACCGGGCATGAGAACGTGTTCACCTGTTGCTCCACACACCACACAGAGAAGCTGCTCCATTTAAAGGCGTAAGGCCTCCTGGTGGAGGTTTTACAGGAGGCCAGCAGGATCTCTTCCACTTCTCCTAAGAGGTGAAAAGGGGCTAAGGTTACCCATTAATCAGCAATGCTGTCAGTGACAGAAACCCCAGATTGGGGTGCAGGAGAGAGCCCTCTTCTTGAGACAAGAACCCCAGGGAACTCCCCAGGGGGATCGGTGCCTCCACTGACAAGTGGAGGAGCAGCAGGAACCATGGCTGCCAGGGCCACCGTGGAGCCACCAGGATCATTGACGCTCAGTCGCAAAGAGCCTTGAAGAGAATCTTGACAATCAATGGCGTGGGTGGGAAGGTGTACATGAGACCTTCTGACCATGGGATGAGGAACGCATTTGCCGCTACCCAGCCCGGGTGGGGCCGACGGGAATAGAAGTGGGGCAACAGGTAGTTGTCTGGGTTGGCAAAGAGGCCCACCCATGGAGTCCCCCAGAGACAGATGGCCACTCTGGGGTCCAGCTGCCACTTATGTGGCTGAAGGACCCTGCTCAGTTTGTCCACCAAGGGCATTGTCCTGGTCTGGTAAGTATACAGCCCATAGGAGAATTCCTTGATGAACCGCATAGGAGCAGAGTGTCATTGCCTCGCAGCAAAGTGTGTGAGACCCCGTACCCCCTTGCTTGTTCATGTAGAACACCGCCACTTGGTTGTCCTACTGGATCAGCACCAGCTAGTGCCTCAAATGGTGGTGAAAGGCTCGGAGGAATAGATATATTGCCTGAAGCTCCAGAAGGTTGATCTTCTGGTTGCCCTCGGCCTGTGACCATCTGTTCTGTGTGTGAAGTTCCTCGCAGTGGGCTTCTTTCCCATTGTGAGGACCCTTAGAGGGCTTGGGACTTGGAAGGACATACCTGCCTAAAGGTGTTGCGGATTTGGCTACCATGTCAGGGATTCTGCCAACTGGTGGGTCACTGAGACTATCTTGGAGGTGACCCATGGCCTGTGTCCACTGGTCCCGAAGGCACCACTGGGCAGCCCTCATATGCAGATGTGCATCCGGGTGACATGGACCGTGAAGGCCATATGGCCTAGTAGGCAAAGCAGAAGCCGAGAAAATGCCGAGGGATGGTGCTGCATGTTTGTGGCCAATTCCCTAATATGGTTGGCCTTATCCAGGGGGAGAAAGGCCTTTTCCTGAACAGTGACCAGCTTTGCCCCTATGAACTCTAGATACTGTGTCGGGAAGCAGTGGGACTTGGGGTGGTTTATCACGAATTACAGATGTAGGATATGGATGGTGTGTGCCATAGCTTGCTGCACCTTGACGGCTGTGCCTCCTTTTATAAGCCAGTCATCAAAGGTAGGGGAAGAGGAATACCTCTTGGGGATGGGTGAAGAAAGCCCCCAGGTAGGTGATGCATTAAATACCTTTATAGAAATGGGTACCATATGGAAAGCAGTGTGTAATAATGCCCGTAGAATGGGAAATAAGATCCCTGAAGTTGAAGCTTTGGTGGGAGTGGCTGACTTGGATTTAGTGGCAGTTACAGAAACATGGTTCACAGAAAACCATGACTGGGATGTAACTATACCTGGCTATACTTTATTCAGAAAGGACAGGGTAGGAAGAAGGGGAGGAGGAGTGGCACTATTTGTAAAAACTACTATTAAAGCTTTGGAATTACAGAGCTTAAAAGGGAGAGAGGAGGCATTGTGGGTCAAACTAGAAAGAGGGAAAGAGAAATCTATTGCATTGGTGTGATATACAGACCTCCCTCACAAGAGGAAGAGGTGGACAGAGAGTTAATTGAAGACATACGCAGCATTGCTAGGAAAGGGGAAGTGCTACTGATAGGAGATTTCAATATGCCAGATGTTGATTGGCATATTCCTGCTGCAGTATCATCTAGAAGTAAGGAGATCCTGGATTCTCTACAGGGAGAACTATTCAGGCAATTGGTAACAGACCCCACACGTGAAGGGGCCATACTGGACTTGGTGCTTACCAATGGTGAAAGTGTTTCTGATGTTGTAGTGGGAGATCATTTTGCATCCAGTGATCACCAGATGGTGTGGTTCAGTATTAGGACTAGGGCTGTTAGAATCCATTCCAAGGTGAGGATCTTAGACTTTAGGAAGACTAACTTTGCGAAGATGGGCCAATACCTCAGGGAGTCGTTAGTGGGATGGGAACAGCTGGGGGATGTAGACAAACAGTGGGCAAAACTGAAAGGGGGTATTTTAAAGGCAACCAACCTTTTTGTTAAAATGGTAAATAAAGGCAAAAGGAACAGGAGACCGCTATGGTTTTCGAAGGAAGTAGCTGAAAAAGTGAAGAAAAAGAGGGAGGCCTTCATGAAATACAAGAGATCACAGAGAGAGGAAGACAGGCATCTGTATTTGGAAAAACTTAGAGAAGCTAGCAAAGTAGTCAAGAAGGCAAAGATTCACAAGGAGGAGGAAATAGCCAATGCAATAAAATGGGGGGATAAGACATTTTTCAGATATATTAGTGAGAAGAGGAAGGGCAAAAGTGGTATTGTCAGACTCAAGGGTGCAGGGGGGGAATATGTAGAAGCTGATAAGGATAAAGCAGAATTGCTTAACAAATATTTTTGTTCTGTGTTCACAGATGAAGAACCAGGAGCAGGACCTCAGAAAACACCCACAAATAAGAACAGAAGCGAGGGACATCTTGAACAATTTTCAGAAGACTGTGTTCGTGAGAAACTAGCTCAACTTAAAGTAGACAAAGCGATGGGACCGGATGGGATACACCCTAGAATACTGAGGGAACTTGGGGACGTTCTAGCAACTCCATTGACTGACCTTTTTAATGCCTCGTTGGAGTCGGGAGTGGTGCCAAAGGACTGGAGAGAGGCTCATGTGGTGCCTTTACACAAAAGCGGAAGTAAGGATGTGGTTGAAAACTACAGGCCGGTTAGTTTAACTTCGGTGGTGAGTAAATTATTGGAAACGCTGCTGAAAGAGAAAATAGTGAGGTTTCTGGAGTCCAGCGGATTACAGGATCCGAGGCAGCATGGATTCACCAGAGGCAGGTCTTGTCAGACAAATCTGATTGATTTCTTTGACTGGGTAACACAGGGAGTTGGACCGAGGGAGAGCTCTAGATGTGGTGTATTTAGATTTCAGTAAAGCCTTTGACACTGTTCCTCACAGGCGACTTATAAACAAACTGAGCACCCTAGGGATGGACCCTAAAGTTACTGCTTGGGTTAGAAATTGGTTGGGTGGGAGGCGACAAAGAGTACAAGTAAATGGAGCTCACTCTGAGGAGAAGGATGTTACCAGTGGTGTGCCCCAGGGATCTGTCCTTGGTCCGATTCTTTTTAACATCTTTGTTAGTGATATAGCAGAAGGGCTGTCGGGTAAGGTTTGCCTCTTTGCAGATGATACCAAAATCTGCACTAGAGTAGACACCCAGGAAGGTGTAGATAACATGAGGAGGGATCTAGCTAAGCTTGAAGAATGGTCTAGAATTTGGCAGCTGGGATTTAATGTTAAAAAATGTAAGGTCATGCATTTGGGCTGCAGCAATTCAAGGGAGCAATACAGTATAGGAGTTGAAGTACTTTTGTCCACTCAAGAAGAGCGGGACCTAGGCGTGGTTGTGTCTGATGATCTTAAAGTAGCTTAAGAGGTAGAAAAGGCGACAGCAAAAGCTAGGATGCTTGGGTGCATACGGAGAGGAATGGCTAGCAGAAAAAAGGAGGTGATAATGCCTCTGCATAAGTCTTTGGTGCGACCTCATTTGGAGTATGGTGTGCAATTGTGGAGACCGCACCTTCAAAAGGATGTGAACAGGATGGAGTCGGTGCAGAGGGTTGCTACTAAAATGATTAATGGGCTTCATTATAAAGCATATGAGGACAGACTTAAGGATCTTAATATGTACACCTTAGAGGAAAGGCGGGATAGAGGTGATATGATTGAGATGTTTAAATACCTCCGTGGCATAAATGTTCAGGGAGAGAGCCTCTTTCAATTGAAAGCAAGTTCTGCTACGAGGGGACATGGGATGAGGGTGAAGGGAGATAGATTCAGGAGTGATATGCGGAAATATTTCTTTACAGAAAGAGTAGTGGATCCATGGAATAGTCTCCCAGTGGAGGTGGTAGAGATGAGGACAGTAACTGAATTCAAAAAAGCATGGGACCAACACAGAGGATCTCTAAAGGTAAAAAGTGGACTGTTGTAGTTGTTGTTATGGAAGGACAGACTAGATAGGCCATGTGGTCTTTTTCTGTCATCATGTTTCTATGTTTCTATGAGACAGAGATAGGCAGCAACTATTGCCAGGCATTTGGTGAAGACCTGGGGACAGACACCAGGCCAAAGGGTAGTACCCTGTACTGATAGTGGCCTCCCCCCACCATGAAGCGAAGATACTGTCTATGGCTGGGGTGAATGAGGATATTGGCATAAGCATCCTTCAGATCCAAGGAGCATAGCCGATCTCCGTGCTGGAGGTAAGGCAGCAATGTTTCAAAGGAGAGCATCTTGAACTTCTCCCTCACCAGGAACTTGTTCAGGTTCTGCAGGTCTAGGATGGGCCATAGGCCCCCATCCTTTTTGGCATGAGGAAATACCTGGAGTAGAACCCCTTTTCCCTTGAGATGTTGGGGTACTGGCTCCACTGCCTTGTCCTCAAGAAGGCCTGCGAGATCCTGCAGTAGGAGACCCTGGTGAAGGGGAGACCTGGGGGGCTCTTCTGGGAAGAAAAGAGGAGGTGTCTGTGCCAAGTGGAGGAGGTAGCACTCCCGGACCACCTAGAGGGCTACCTCAGTGGTGATGGTTGGCCACCTGTTGGCATAGTAGATCAGATGTCTCCCTGTGGGTTGCTGTCCTCTTTGGGGTAGAAGGGCTATGCCCAAGGAGTGAAAAACTCCCCCCCCCCCCCCCAGGCTGGGCCGGAGCCTATGCCTGGAATTTGGGAGCCTTCTGTTTATGGAGGGAGGAGTGGCCTAGTGGTTAGGACAGGGTACTTCAGGCCGGAGGGCCAGGGGTTCAATTCCCACCTGGGGACAGCAATCTCAGGCCGGAGGGACTGGGGTTTCTAGTCCTATAGGCACTCCTTGTGGCCTTGGGCAAGCAAGCCACTTAACCCTCCGTTGCCTCAGGTACACATAGATTGTGAGCCCTTTCGTGACGAGGGACTGTATCCGGTACCTGCTTATAGTGATTGTAAACCGCTCTGATGCCCTTCAGCCTGGGCGGTATATCAAGAAATTGCATAAATTGCATTGCATAAACATAATATATAAACATATATGAGGGCCAGGCCCCTGTCCCTTAGCCTGCTGACCCAGCTGGGGAGGCTTGGAAATGTGAGTAGTTTTTGTAAGCAGCCCCTTTCCTCAGGTAAAAGGCCTTCTCCATTATGCGTTTTGCCAAAGAGGTTCTCCCCCTGGCATGGAACATCCACCAATTTGTCCTGAACCACTGCTCAATGTTGGAAGACTGAAGCTAGGCTTGGCGTTGGGCACCGATGCCCGCCGCAGCTACTCTAGCTGCCGACTCAAAGTCGTCATAGGCTGCTCAACTTATGAACTTGAAGCACTCATGGACGGCTTTGGACAGGTTCCTGAACCACTGCAGGGGTTCCTCAGAGAGACCAGCTGAGAACCCGATGAGCTCCTTCACCAGGTCTCTCAGATACATTTCCATGTACAGCTGGTAGGCCTGGATTCTGTCGATGAGCATCGAGCACTGGTAGTACTTTTTGCTGAGGGTATCCAAGGTGCAAGCCTCCCTACCCAGGGGTACTGAGGAGTGCATCTTCTGGCTGTTCAGCCGACGCATGGTTGACTGCACCACCATGGAGTTATGCAGCAGTTGTGCTTTTTGAAAGTCCAGACTCCAGCGGGCCCGATACATCAAGTTGAACCGCTTGCTCCCGATGGGCACCGACACTGGTGTTTCCCACATGCGGAGCATGAGCTGTTACAGGATGGGTGGGATGGGTACCATCAACGATTCCCTTGATAGAGTCTTGTACTGGAGGATAACTAGTTCCTCCATCCGAGAGTCCTCCTCCGTTTCCTTTGCGAATGCCAGTGCTTTTGACATGTCCCGCATGAAGTCGAGGAATACCAGGTCCTTGGGCGGAGACCGGTGTTGAGACTTGGAGGGGGAGAGGTCCGAGGGGATGTCACGGTGGTGATGATGTCGGGGACTCCTCATCCTCAGTTTCCCATTCTAAGTAGTCGGTGGAAGACTCCAGGAGAGGGCGGCCTGGCCCGAAACCCTCAGAGGCCCTGTGGCTGGTGTCATGCATGCTAGCTGGGGAAGACCTCGGTCCCATAGAACGGAACCCAGAATGAGACCTCGGCCGAGGATCAACTCGGGGCCATATGGCATTGAGGATCAGCTCAGCCTCCAGGAACATCCTCAATGTCAAGGGCCTGGTGATCTGATTGGAGGAACTGGCCATGGCAGACATCAGTACCCGCTTCTGGTTCATGAAGGCAGACAAGCTGTGCTCCAGGGCTGCCATTCTAGTCAATCCAGATGGCTCCACAGCCTTCGGTGTGGGAATCAAGGAACTCGGGCCCTGCGCCAGTTCCCCCAAAGGGGAATCCTCGAGGATGGCCTCAGGTGTCTAGAGCCGATCTCCGGGCGACTCCTTCCAGGCGACCTTGGTAGACCGCTCCCACTCCGAGCCCTTGGATGAGCGGTGTGGACTGCGGGCCTTGGCCCAGGGCTTACCTGGCCTGCCAAAACCATATAGGGACACTGCCTTCGAGGGTTTCTTCTTCTTCTTCTTGTGTTCCCCCTCAGGGGAAACTACCTTTCTGAAGACCCACGGCAGTGCCATGGGAGTCCGAGGCTTCAGACAGGGTCTTGGCCTTTGGGAGTGCCGGGGACTCTGGGAAAAACTTATCGTGCTGCTGTGATGGCTCATGAGAGGTCATGGTCCAGCCCAAGGCAGCGCACGCAGCAGTTGTGTGTATCTGTAAGGGACATAATTTTCGTGCACCGATCACACTTCTTGAAGCCACTGGTAGCCATGGGGGAAAAAGGTACCCCAGCGAGGTGAAAGACCCGCAGTGCTCCCAGTTGGAAAAAGGGTGCTAAGGAGCCAAAAGGGAAAAAACAGATATGGACCCAAGACTCGATGCTGGAGCAGTAGGCTCGGGTGGCGGGAAGAGTACCGGTGCACTACCAGAGGAAAGAGTATGAAACTCGGTTAAAGAAATCAACTTTTTCCTGGGGAAAGCAGACAGACGTATGAAGGGCTCCGTGGAAAAAAGGAGACTGAGTAAGATGGCACCCTTAGGTGGGAAGGGGACCACACATGCGTGGTGGCATCTCCCAGAGGCTTTCTTTGAAAGCAGGGGAGATGCTTCCGTGAGGACTCCATCAGTGTTTTCGTTACCTTATGTGAGAACCAACTTCCTGCTTGTTCCTGGAGAATTTCTGATTTAACCTGAAATTATGCATTGGCCACTTTAATGTGTGTTAGAGGAAGGAAGTCTGTGTCTTTAGTGATGAAGAGGATAGAGAAATTAGGCCTTACCCGCTAATTGACGTTCTTTGAGTGACCAGTTCAGTCTGACACCTGTGGGTAGTGTCATCTCACCAACAGCTTGGAAACTGAGCATATCATGTTCTAATGACATCAAGATATACATACCAGTGGCACCTCCCACCAGATCCAGTATCCTACTGACAAAGACGAATCACAACAGCAACAATTAAGAAAGCATAGTTACTCACCTGTAACAGGTGTTCTCTGGGGACAGCACGAATCAGTCCTCACATATGGGTGACATCAGCAATGACAGAGCCTGCACGAAAGCATCTCCCCAGCTTTTTAAAGAAAGCCTTTGGGAGATGAACCACAGCATGTGTGGTCCACTTCCCGTCCAAGGGTGCCATCTTACCTCAGTCAAATGACATAGCTAAGATGGCAAAAATTTAAAAGATGGTAAAAAAGCAGCTCCAAGGGGAGGAGGGAGGGTTGTGAGGACTGATTCCTGCTTTCCCAACAGAACATCTATTACAGATGAGTAACTACGCTTTCTCCAGGAACAAGCAGGAAGTCAGTCCTCACATATAGGACTCCCCAGCTACAGGCTACTGAGAACCCTGTAACAAAAAAAAAACCCCACGACGACCTACAAAGGGTGAGCCATGAGAGCCAGCTGAGTCCCTACTGACTCTCGTGAGACTCGAGTGCCTGCAAAGAACGAACACTCCAGTAGTCTGAACACAGAAGGGTCGGAAGGCAGGAGTTGCCTACACCCCAAAGAGATTACGGAGTATGGCCTGGCCGAAGGCGTTGTCCCATTGGGACGCCCTCTCCAGGTAGTAATGAGCTACGAAGTCATGGACCGAAGACCAGGTGGCGGCCTAGCAGATTTCAATCATGGGGACGGAATGCAGATTGACCACGGAAGTAGCCATGGCCCTGACGTGGTGCGCCACGGCCCTCTGGTCCAGTGAGATCCCTGCTTGCTCGTAGGCAAGGGTAATGCAGTTCGCCACCCAAGTGGACAGTCACTGGAAACCCCAGTCAGCTGGGGTCATAGGATACCAAAAGCTGCTGCACTTTTTGGTGGCCCTGGATCCGTTGCATATAGAAGGACAGGGCTCTCTTCAAATCCAGAGTATAGAGAATGGTCTCCGAACAGAGGCTTAGTGAGCTGTGAGAGCACCACATTAAGATCCCACTTCACCGCCAGGGGGCGGATGGGGGATTTTGACAACATGAGGCCCTACAGGAAACGAGACACCAGGGGCTGGGCCGAGAGGGATTTTCTCTTGATGGAGTGTGATATGTTGCGATGGCGCTCAGGTGTACTCTGACCGTGTTAGACGAGAAGCGGTTCGCCCGCTTTCCTGTGCACCATACCAAGAACCAGTGCTACTTGAAGGCAAACGCCCTTCTTGTGGAGCCTTTACAAGAGGCCAGGAGAATCTCTTCCATATCTCATGGGAGATTGAAGGGGGCTAGAGCTACCCTTTCAGCAGCAAAGCCGTGAGCGAGAGGGACCCAAGATTAGGTTGTAGGAGAGATCCCTACTCCTGTGAGAGTAGCCCTGGGCTCAGCCCAGGGGGATCAACGGTACTATCAATAGAGAAAGGAGCAGGGGGAACCAGAGTTGTCTGGGCCACCGAGGGGCTATCAGCACCAGTGATGCTCTGTCGTGCTCAGCTTTGAATAAGGTCTTGCCTATCAGCACCAGCAATGCTCTGTCATGCTGAGCCTTGAATAAGATCTTGGCTATCTGCAGTGTTGGGAGGAAGGCGTACAGGAGGCCATCTGTCCAGGGGATGAGGAATGAATCGGCTGCTACCCTCAAGGGGTGTGGTCTGTGGAAGCAGAAACGGGGAAACTATGTGTTGTCCAGGCTGATAAACAGGTCCATCACTGGAGCACCTCAGAACCAGAACAGCCGTGAAGCTACTGCTGGGCTCGTGTGGCTGGAGAACTCTGCGCAGTTTGTCTGCCAGGGCATTGTCCTGGCCTGGGAGGTAGACCGTCCTTAAGAGCATCCCTCTGCATATAGTGTAGAAGCAGAGGACTGCTGCCCCCTGGGAGAGGGGGTATGACCCTGTCCCGCTGTTTGTTCACGTAGAACATCACGACCTGATTGTCGATCTGGATCAGCACCATGCGGTGCTGTAGGTGGTGACAAAATGCTCAAATGGCTAGAAATATTGCACTGAGTCCCAGCAGGTTGATCTGCATCTCTGACTCCCTCTGGGACCAGCAGCCTTGTGTCTGGAGGTTCTTGCAATGCACTCCCCAGCCCATCAGTGAGGCATCCGTGGTGAGGATCTTAGGGGGGGGGGGGTATGGGTGCTTGGAAGGGTATCCCAGCTTGAAGGTGACCTAGGTTCTGCCACCATCTGAGGGAGCCTGCCAGCTGGCAGGCCATTTGCACTGTCCCCGAGTTTGCCTGTGGCTTGGATCCACTGGGAGCTGAGGCACCACTGAGCTGCTCTCATGTGCAGCCGGGCATTTGGAGTCATGTGGACCGTGGAGGCCATGTATCCTAGGAGGCGGAGGAGAAGCTGGGTGGGAAGCGTCCTGTGCTGCTGCACCTCTGCGGCTAATTCCCTGAGGCGCTCTGACTTCTCCTGAGGGAGGAAGGCTTTTGCCTGGAGGGTATCCAGCTGTGCCCCTATGAACTCTAGGCATTGTGCCAGAATGAGGTGGGACTTGGGCTAGTTTATGGTGAACCCCAGGTGCTGCAGGGTGGTTATGGTGTACCCAGTGGCACATTGTGCCTCTGTAGCCGTGTCCTCTTTTATGAGCCAGTCATCCAAGGTAGGGGAAGACGAAGGCCCCTTGAAGCCTGGGGTGAGCTGCGACTACCGCAAGGCACTTCGTGAAGACTCTTGGTGATGAGGCCAGTCCAAAAGGCAGTAACCTATATTGGTAGTGCTGCCCCTCCAACATGAACTGAGGTATTTTCTGTGGCTGGGGTGGATTAAGATGTAAGTGTAGGCATCCCTTAGGTCCAAGAAACAGAGCCAGTCTCCCTGCTTGGAGGAATGGCAGAAGTGTTCCAAGGGAGAACATCTTGAATTTCTCCCTGACCAGAAGCCTATTGAGTTCTCGCTTGTCCAGGATGGGCCTGAAGCCCTCAATCCTCTTGGGGACGAGGAAATACTTGGAGTAGAAGCCAGTACCCCAGGGGTGTTTTGGCACTGGTTTCATTGCTTTGTCCCAAAGTAGTCCTGCTAACTCGGTGAGGAACAGGGTCTGGTGAAGGAGAGGTCTGGTGGGCTCTCCTGGGAAGAACGGGGGTAGTGCCTGAAGTAGGTGGAGGAGGTAACCCTCCTTGGCCACCTATAACATCCAGGTATCTGTGGTAATAGCTGTCCACCTGTGGGCAAACAGGGCTAGGCGCCCCCCTGTGGGCAGCAGAGGACCCTCTGGGGATGTGGGCGTCACGCCCAGGCAGTCAAAAACTTCCGCCAGGCTGGACCTGAGCCGGTGCCTAGGGCTTCGGGGCTTTTTTTGCTTTCTGGGAATATGTCCCTAGGCTTTTTGTTGATGAGCCTGCTGAGGGCCCAAGAAGGCTTGGAAATGCGGAGAACTACTGAAGCCCTCTTTCTTCCTCGGGAAGAAGCACTTTTTCCCCAGGGTTTTCTTTCGGGGTTGCACCAAGGTCTTTTTCGAGAGCCTGCTTCTTGTCAAATATTCTGTTTCTATCTCCGCTGCTTTGTTTGCCATGGGGTTTCTGAACAGGTTTTCACTTGTGCAAGGGACATCGATCACTTTGTCCTGCACCCAATGTTCCAGATCAGAAGACTGCAGCAATGCTTGGTGTCGTGCCCCCATGCCTGCCACCTTAACCGATGACTCGAAGCTATTGTTGGCTGCTCGGGACAGAAACTTCGAACATTCCTTTACCGCCGAGGTTAGGGTCTTGAACCTCTGTAGGGGTTCTCCATCGAGGCCTGCCAAGAATCCTCTGAGCTCCCTCGACAGTTCCTTCAGATACATGCCGATGTAGAGCTGGTATGAGTGGATTTGGTATGCTAGCATCGAGCCCTGAATGGGCTTCTGACTGAGGGCATTGAGGGCTCGGGCCTCCCTGCCGTGTGATACCGATGAGTGTGTTTTTTGGCTCTTAAGCCTGCAGACGCCAGTCTCCACGAACATTGAGTTGTGGGGAAGCTGAATCTTTTGGAACCCAGGGCTTCGACATACCCGGTAGATGGTGTCGAGGCACCTACTGACAATGGGTACCAACGCTGGTGTTTCGCACATACGGAGGAGGAGGCGGTCGAGGATTGGGACTGTAAGAGTTTCCTTTATTTATTTATTTATTTATTTATTTACATTCTCTTATATACCGCGCTATTCTGCATCAGTGCGGTTTACATTGAACAAACTGAAATTACATTGAACAGGGCATTATAACTTGGAGATAACTATTTTACAGGGAACATGGGCTATGGAGGGTTAAGTGGCTTGCCCAAGACCACAAGGAGCACCTGTGGGACTAGAAACCCCAGTCCTTCCGGCCCAAGGTTGCTGTCCTCTAGTGGGATTTGAACCCCCGACCTTCCGGCCCGAAGTACCTTGCCCCAACCACTAGGCCACTCCTCCACTCCTTTGGGGGGGTGCCTTGTATTGGAGTATCTCCAATTCCTCGGTTTGCAGGTCCTCCTCGGCCTTAGTCTCTATTGTGATAGCCTTGGACACATCCCTCACAAAATCAAGGAATGGAACATCCTCGGGTGGGGTGCATCATCGGGTCGCATGGGGAGATGGGTCCGAGGGCATGTCACTGTGTCACCTTGTTTCAGCGGACTCTTCATCCTTGGTCTCGCATTCGGACTCGAAGTCAGAGTACGAGTCTGACACAGCACCGCACTTCGGTCGAGGATCGCTCTTTGCAGTGCAAGACCTCCAGAGGATTGTTGGTCTGAGCCGCTGCACTCGAAGGGGAGGACCGGTGTCCCAAGGAACGGGACTGGGACATCAACCGGGGCTGGGGCTCTCTCGAGGCCAGTGTCTCCACCTCTGAGATGGCAAAATTAAAAAGCCACTGAGACCTAAAGCTCACAACTCAGGGAATTTAAACAGTGGGTAAGATAAACCATTCACAGCCCGTGTCCAACTGACAGAGCCCCCAGTCAACCCCAGAAAGTTTGCAGTCAACTGAGCTCTGCTCTGTGCATTTCCTTGTTGTGTGTGTGTGTGTTTTATATAGATATATATTAATATATACACACACACATATATATATATATATATATAATCAAGGCTGTCCACAAGCTAGCCCTCTTTGATCTAGGAGACAAACATAGCAGAAGATCTCGTAGAGTCCCGTACCTAACCAGAAAGCAACCTTTCAAGTATCACCAAACATGATTTCCATTGCAACAGGCCTTGTAACAAATATTCATGGCCAAGCTTGTTTAAGAATAACTTCCAGACAAACTCATACAAAGGAACTTGTGCTACCATAGCCAGCAATGACAAAATAATCCCAGAAAGTAAGTTAGGAGCATTACTTATCTCTCCACAATCAGGGAACCACCCCAGGAGGGCATCCAGGGAGGCCAAGAGAAGCTTATACATCAGAGCTGCAACACAAGCAGAAGAGCAGGTTCTATTACTATTGTGCACTACAATCCCCCAAATAGAGAGAGAGAGAAAACCAAAGAAATTGCACTGGAATTACACCCCTATCTTAATAACTGGGAATGCAATATGCATTCTGTCATAATTCTAATGCAGAGATCAACTCTCCTGCCTATTTAAACTAATATGGATATTCCTTCCGGTTAATATTGTTACCATGCAGTTAAACTAAATTTTATTTATTTATTTAACATTTTTTTTATATACCGCCTTTCAGATTCTCAAGGCGGTTTACATAGAACAGAACTTTGTTTACATAAAACGCTTTTTCAGAACTATATACTAGAGATGTTAACTGTGTTTACATTTAACAATTTAACTATTTACATGGAGTTTGAGCTCTGCAGGGTGCCTGAGAATTTCAGGTCTATCTGGTGTGGTAGTCAAAACGTTACACTGTTGGTGAGATATGGAAGTGTTCGGTAAATAGGTGAGTCTTCAAGAGCTTCCGGAAGTCAGTGACGTCTGTGGTGGCTCTCAGGTGGTGTGGGAGAGAGTTCCAAAATGATGGGATATAGCGTTTGAATGCTCTCCTTAGGGTATTCTGAGAGATTCCAGTATGGGATGTGGAGCTTGCAAGGGAGCTTTGATACTGTGCTCTTCTTGATCTGTTGTCAGGGGCTCTTCGGATTAGGTCTATTAGGCAGATTGGTTGTGTTGAATTTTGAAAGCCATCATTATGGCTTTATATTTTATTCGGGAATTGATGGGAAGCCAATGGAGGGATTCAAGAATGGGGGTGATGTGAGCATGTTTGCTGAATCTTGTGATTAGTCGGGCTGCTGCGTTCTGGGCTAGCTGTAAGGTCTGGGTTGCATTTTTGGGTAAGCCATGAAGGATTAGGTTGCAATAATCGAGATGCGGTGTGATTAGCACTTGACACACGGTTAGCGCTGCTCATGTAGAGGACGTAGGTTTTGCAGGAATTTCATTTTATAATATACTTTGGAGGTGGCCTTGCTGATGTGGGTCTGGAAGTTGGGCCTCTGGTTGAGGAAAATTCCTAAGTATTTTACTTCGTTTTTTACAGGGATTGATCTGCTTCCTATTGTTATGTTGTCTGGGGGTTTGAATGTGGAGTCCTTTGTGACTATAAGATCTTCCGATTTTTTGTAGTTGATCTTGAGGTTTCGTAATGTTAACCATTCTGTTATTGCTGTCATGCAGGATCAGATGGTGGAGTAGCCGAGGTTCTTTATGTCTAGGGTAGTGTAAATCATTAGGTCGTCTGCATATATGTGGTAGTGAATGTTGTAGGCTTGTAGTATTTTGCAAACTGGTTGTAAGTAAAGGTTGAAGAGTAGAGCTGAGAGAGATGATCCTTGAGGTAGACCTTGTTTTAGCGAGAAAGGTCTCGATACATTGCTTCTTGACTTGAGATTTTCTGTCTGTGAGGTAGGAATGAAAACATGCCAGGGGTGTGCCACTTACTCCTATTTCGCTTAGCCTGTCCAGTAGTATGGGGTGGATTATTGCTTTCCTCCAAGTTTCTGTGCAGGACAGAACCAACAGACAAATCATGCTATAAAACAGGTTAAGTGCATGCCTAGTTGCTGAACTTTGGTACATCATATAAGCTACAAAATAGTTTTAAAAAAAAAAAAGTTAATGTAGTTTTCTATCAGCAGTTGACCTCAAACCACTGATCTCCGAGTTATAAGGCAGGCATCTTGCAGAAAGAACTATTACCTTTTTGAAAACCTGACAGGTACTTATGACCAGGATTGGCTACTGTTGGAAACAGGATACTGGGTTTGATGGACCCTTGGTCTGACCCAGTATGGAATATCTTATGTTCTGATTTTCTAACCATACCACCCAACAGACATTGGCCAACCATATGATTAGAACAACACTAAGCCTGCACTATATATCATATTTGATGGCCCTAAAAAGACAATGAACCTCAGAGCTTCTGCCTAAACCTCAGATGTTGGGCCAAGCCAACTGTCTCTAAAGGCTAGCTAACCAGCTTCTTTCCTTCCTGATATCCTAGATCTTCTCTTCTGCCTCTGAAAGGATGCAATGATAATATGCCTAGTCAATATTGGTAGTGGTACTGGAAACCTGAGATTTTACTCTTTCTGCATGAAGGGAAACCCCTACTTTAGATTCAGCAGATGCAAAGGCAGAGGATTGATCTTTACTACCTCATATCTGTTCACTAGCTCAGGGATGCGAGTATGCAACAGCCCGTTGGAATCAAATAAGCACCATTCATACCAAATTACAGGAAGTGCTAACCACGAGCAGTGCCATACACATCGGGCTAATCAATCTAGCCACAGATGAAGCCTAGCAAACAAAATGGTGCAAATACCACTATCCTCTGCTTAACTTTTTTTTTCTTTTTTTTTTAAACTACGCATCTTGTCCTGCCTCAGGCATGCCAACCCAAACGGCTCTCTCTTTCTTTTTTATTTCAATATGCTGTACTTAGGCTCGTCAAAGGCAAAAGGAGGTCATTCCTGATTAAAGAACTTCCATTACACAATCCAAAGGAACAAACAAATCCAGGCAGCTAAAATAATGGAATTAATAGCCGTCTGATGCTCTGCTGGCTCTACACTTCCAAATGTCGACTCTGCCTCCGAAGAAACAGACAGCTTTCATCACTGATGTTGAGGCTAGGTAGTCTTTCTCATCTGGCCAGCCATGAAATTCCAGCTGGCCCCATGTGCCGCGTCAGTCTTGCACTCTGACAGATTCATGCGCTTGACGGTGCATCATGCCATTCTTATTGCCTCAAGAAAATGTTGTAAGCTGTGCTGGCTGCACCAAAATTGGGAGGTCCCAAGTGCCCCACTCAAGCCGGGAGTCCCTCCCCCATGGTGGTTGCGGTCCAGCTGGGAGATCCCTTGCTTTGACCACATTCAAGCCGGAAGGCCCTTTGCGCCGGCCGTGTTGAAGTGTGCTGCCTGGCTGTACTCCAGATGTGCTGTACAGCACTTTTTTTTCCAGGTCAAACTCCTCTCACGGCCCCAGGACATCCGTGGGAGAGGGACCTGATATCACTGGGTCTGCATCCTAAATTCTTCTGGGTGCAATAGAAATCTATGCACGCCTAGCCGGCACCACTGCTAGCTCTGCCACAACCAGTTCCCCAACATTAGCATTGAGTGGAGGAGTGACCTAGTGGTTGGGGCAAGGTACTTCAGGCCGGAAGGCCGGGGGTTCAAATCCCACTAGAGGACACCAACCTTGGGCCAGAAGGACTGGGGTTTCTAATCCCACAGGTGCTCCTTGTGGTCTTGGGCAAGCCACTTAACCCTCCATAGCCCATGTTCCCTGTAAAATAGTTATCTCCAAGTGATAATGCCCTGTTCAATGTAATTTCAGTTTGTTCAGTTTGTAAACCGCACTGATGCAGAATAGCGCGGTATATAAGAGAATATAAATAAATAAATTAATTAATTAAGGCCATCTGCATACTGTTCCTCCAATCTGAGGAAGGGTGGGAGGGGAGGAGGGGACCTGTAATCATCAAGTTCTGCACCCTGGAGTCTGTTGCCAGCAATGGCCGACATACACTCCCAAACTCCTTATCTTCAATCCAGCTCAGACTGCACAGCTAAGACATCCTCCATCTGCTGGAGACTGAGAAATACTGGAAAGAGGAGGGCTGCACAGGACAGTTATAGAATGACATCAGCAAATCAGTGGTTCTCAGTTTCCGTCTGCTGGTAGGAGTACATAACTCAAGCTTCTGGACTGGACTTGCGGGACGATGAGGAAGTCTCTTTAAATATTAGACCATTTGTTACTATGTTTTAAAACAGGGCTCAACAAATCCAGAACCATGGCAACTATAAATTGAACCCTGGTGCCCTGGATTTCATTGCCCCCGCCCCTCCCCCAGTCATCAGCCAATATATTTTAGCCTTCCTGCTGCATTGTTCACTGCTCCAACACGATCAGCTCTGCATGTAGCTTGAGCCCCGCAGTAGAGGAAGTTTGCTGATCTTGTGATTTCAATTCTCGCAACATCAACAAACTTCCTGCACTGCGTGGCTCAGGCTTCATGCGGAGTCGATCGCAGTGGAGCAGCTAACACAGCAGGAAGGGTAAGATATACCAGGTGATGGCTGGGGGAGGGGACAACAATAGTGAGAGACTGGATGGTGGCGGGGGACTCTGAGAGACACTGGGATGATGGTGGGGAGCTGTGAGAGAGATAGAGACTGGAATGATGGGGAAGGGGGGAGGCAATGAGAGACACTGGGTGGCTGGAGCTATGAGACAGAGAAAGTATGTGAAGTCAGTTTGTTGGAGATTTTTTTCTTCTTTACATATTACCAGCCCATGGTGATATGTGAAGGACAAAAGGAAGTTTCCTTGGGTATAGCTGACACCATACTCACTGGGGTTGGTGGGAGGGGAAAAGGGAGAAGGGTCACTACCTTCTGTTGGCAATGTCTAATGGCATGTTAAGGGCCTGATATATTAAGCTTTCTTTGCCCACAGAAAATGGGAAAACAGTAAATCAGGCTTTTACCTTTTGGGGAATATACATAGTAACATAGTAAATGATGGTAGATAAAGACCAGTATGGTCCATCTAGTCTGCCTGAATTGAGGGCACTGAATTCCGGCCTGAATTGAGGGCACTGTGACCAAGGTCTTGGTGGCCGGGTCCTAAATGTTTAATCTGGCTCCTAGATGTCAAAAAATATTGTCAAGGCTTGTTTTAGAATTTCTGCCTTAACAATTTGCAAACACATAGATCAAATTTGTGAAATATATCTGATCCTATGAAGTACAAAGCTAAGGGCTCATTATTTAATAGCTAACTGGCTAAATGCTGCTTAGCACCTTTATCCATATAATCATTGCAGACCACCCCAGCACTATCCAGACCGTGCTGGAACAATCCAGGGGTGGAGTAAGGGCAGAGTAAAACTTATCCAGGCAGAAGCGATTATAGTGCCGCTATCTGGATAACTATCCGCATAACTTAAGACATAAAAATAACTCTCCTAAGTTATGCAGATAGCTATCCAGATAGCGTAGTTACTCACCTGTAACAGGTGTTCTCCAGGGACAGCAGGAATCAGTTCTCACATATGGGTGACATTGGTGCCGATGGAGCCCGCATGGAGCCTTTCCCCATCTTTCAAAGAAAGCCTTTGGGATATGCTACCACACATGCATGGTCCCCTTCCCACCCAAGGGTGCCATCTTGTTCAGTCAGATGACATAGCTAGGATGGCAGTAAAAATAACACAAGGTAGGAAGGCAACTCCTAGGGGAGCAGGGAGGGGTGTGAGGACTGATTCCTGCTGTCCCTGAAGAACACCTGTTACAGGTGAGTAACTACGCTTTCTCCAGGAACAAGCAGGAAGTCAGTGCTCACATATGGGACTCTCTAGCTCCAGGCTAACGAAGATCGAACCACGACAGTACCAATGGTGACCAACTGGATAGCCGTGAGTTGCAGAAGGTGAGTTCCCACTGAGAGACTCTGCAAGACCCTAGCGTCCAGCAACACTATCACTTCAGTAGCCTGAACACAGAAGGGTCGGAGGGAAGGAGTTGCCTATACCCCAAGAATATTACGGAGTACTGCCTGGCCAAAGGCACTATCCCTGCAGGACTCGCTCTCCAGGCAGTAGTGAGCTGCAAATGGATGAATTGAAGACCATGTGGTGGCCTTGCAGATTTCCATTACTGGCACTGAGCAGAGGTTGGCCACTGATTGGGCCTTTGCCCTCACGCGATGCGCTCTGATCTGGTGCTCGAGGGAGAGGCCAGCTCGCTCATAGGCAAGGACAATACAGTCCGCCACCCAAGTGGACAGAGTTCACTTAGTCACGAGGACTCCCAATCTGCTGGGGTCATAAAACATTAAAAGCTGAGGAAATTTTCGATGGGCCTGAGTCTGCTGTAAGTAGAAGGACAGGGCCCATTTGCAATTTAGTGTATGAAGTACTAGTTCCTCCTTGCCGGCGTGAGGCCACAGAAAGAAGATGGGGAGGACCACCTCTTGGTTGAGGTGGAAAGGAAACACCACCTTTGGAAGGAATTTGAAGTGTGTGCAGAGCACTACTCTGTTCTTGTAGAACCTTGTATATGGTGGATCTGCCACCAGGCCCTGGAGTTCACTCACTCTTCAAGTGGATGTAAGGGCCACCAGAAAAGCCACTTTCCAAAATGAGTACTGCAGGTGGAAGTGGCCAGGGGCTCGAATGAAGTTTGGTGAGCTTTGAGAGCACCATATTGAGGTCCCACTCTGCCACAGGAGGGCGGAGAGGGGGCTTGGATAACAGGAGGCCCTGGAGGAACCTAGAGACCAGGGGCTGGCTTTAAAGGGGTTTTCCCTCGATAGAGTGGTGGTGAGTGGCTATGGCACTCAGATGTACCCTCACCAAGTTAGATTTTAGCCCGATGTGTGACAGGTGCAGTAGGTACTGAAGTACTAGTTGCATATAGCAGGAGAAGGGATTCTCCTCCCTTTCCGCACACCAGGTAGAGATCCTTCTCCACTTAAAGGCATAAGCCTGTCTGGTAGAGGGTTTTCAGGAGGCCAGTAGGATCTCCTCGACTTTTCCTGGAAGACTGAAAAGGGCCAACACTACCCTTTCAGCAGCCATGCTGTTAACATTAGCGACCCCTAATTGGGATACAGGAGGGAGTGCCACTGCCAGGGAAAGCAGCAGAAGGAACCAAGGTTGCCTGGGCCACCTGGGAGCAATCAGTATAGCTGATTCCCTTTCACTCTGGACCTTGAAGGTCCTGGTGGCCAGGATGGTTGGTGGGAACACAGAGTAGGACTTTGGACCATGAGATCTGGAAGGCATCTGCCGCCACTCTCTCCGGGTGTGGCTGACGGGAGCTTCTAGTTTAAATTTAATACTCAGTCAGGGCCTAGTACGAGCAAAGAACTTTCAGTTTAAATCAACTCAGAGTATAAGTTAGCATAAAAGGAAAAACAGGGTCAGTATTTCCCGAACAATAAATTGTTTCTAGAGACCTTTACAGAGAGGTCTTCTAGATAGGGGCAAGAGACCTCTGAAATTGTATTAAATAGGTGTTAAAGCCAAGGGACAGATCAAAGGAGCATTTTGAAAGACTCCCTCTATCCAAGGGCTGTGTGAATCACCCAGGAAATTGGTCACAGATTACCTTAGAAGCACAGGACAAGGTACTGTGTAGCAGCCAACTTTTAATAAGTCTTCTTTTCTTCCCTCTCTCCCTCACTCCCACCCACCCCTGGGATAATCGTAGCTTTATAGGTGCTTAAACTTCTTAAAGGAAAGGAGGTACCATATTCACTCTCAGGTGCAGTTGTTTATCCGCATCAGGCATACATTAAACTTGAGATGAACAAAGTCCATTAAACATATTAGGTGTAGTTTTATTAGTATCCCCAGCAAACCTTAGTAAGTAAACAACTTAAAATACCTAAACACAACCCTAAAACTAAGATGCAGACAGACGTCCAGAAGTGAGATGGGGGCTTTCCAGTTTTTTTGCATTGAGTGTCACATGTATGATTTTCTCCCAGATGGTGAGGGATCATACGTGTGCACTAGATGCAAGGATCTCTTTGCCCTCAGGGAACAAATCCAATCTCTGGAGGCTAGAGTACAGGATTGGAGGACATATGGAAGACATGGAGGAGAGAGGTCAAGTGACAGGACAGCATCATCCTGGTGTGGCAGAAAGTAATCCTGTAGCTAGGACCTGCCCTACAGGTGATGTAAAACCCTCTCACACCAAGGTGATTTCTCCAGGGCCATGTGCCCACGAGGGAAGGGTTAGGGCAGCCATTATAAATGGTGATTCGAACATTAGGCATGAGATAGATGGGTGGCTGGTGGGCATAAGGATTGCCTGGTAACATGCCTGCCTGGTGTGGACCTCACGCACCACCTAGACAAGGTCTTAGATAATCCTGGGGATGAGTCTGCTGTCTTGGTACATGTCGGTACCAATGACATAGGAAAGTGTGGTAGGGAGTTCTGGAGGCTAAATTTAGAATTTTAGGTAGGAAATTGAAATCCAGAACTTCCAGGGTAGCATCTCTGAAATTCTTCCTGTTCAACGCGAGACACACAAAAGGCAGGCAGAGCTCCGGAATCTCAATGCGTGGATGAGACAATGGTGCAAGGAAGAAGGTTTTGGATTTGTTAGGAAATGGGGAACATTCTGGGGAAAGGAGGGGTTTTTCCAAAGGGATGGGCTCCACCTTAACTGGGATGGAACCAGGCTGCTGGCATTAACCTTTAAAAAGGAGATAGAGCAGTTTTTAAACTAGATAATAGGGGAAAGCCGACAGTTGCCCAGGAGAGTATGGTTCGGAACAATGTATCCTTGAAGGATACTAGAAAAAGATTGAAGTTAGGGCATATCAGCAGAGAGGTTCCAGTAAAAACAAAAGTATCCCAAATGCCCTTGAGTACAGAGCTTCAAGATTCCAAATTACCCCTGCCTATCGATAGATGAATATGAATAAAATACAGCCTAAAAAATGCTTGTATGCAAATGCCAGAAGTCTAAAAAATAAACTGGGAGAGTTAGAATATATAACACTAAATGAAAGGTTAGATATGATTGGTATCTCAAAGACATGGTGGAAGGAGGACAACCAGTGGGATATTGCGATACCTGGAACGATAGAGCAGACCAAATTGGTGGTGGGATAGCACTGTGTTAGAGAGAGCATTGAGTCAGAAAGATTTAAAGTTTTGCAGGAAACAAAATTCACTGTAGAATCTCTTTGGATTGAAATTCATGTAAAAAGGGGAAGGGGAAGGCGATGGCAGTGGGGGTTTACTATCAACCTCCTGGCCAGAGTGAACAAATGGATGATGAAATGCTCAAAGAGATCAGGGAAGCTAACAAAAGTTATAGTTTACCCCAGTATCGAGTGGGTCATTGTCACGGCAGGACATGCTAGAGAGATAAAGTTACTAGATGAAATAAATGACTGCTTCTTGGAGCAGCTGGTTCATGAACCGACCAAAGGAGAAGCAATTTTGGACCTAGTCCTTAGTGGAACACAATATCTGGTGCAAGAGATAAGAGTGTTGGGGCCACTTGGCAATAGTGATCTTAGCATAATCATGTTTGATTTAATAAATGGAGGAAGGATGGTAAGGAAATCCACAGTACTACCTTCTAACTTTCAAAAGGGAGACAATGTTAAAATGAAGAAAATAGTTAAGAAAAGCTAAAAGGAGCAGTTGCAAAGGTTAAAGATTTACATCAAGCATGGGTGTTGTTTAAAAATACTATCTTGGAAGCCCAAACCAGCTGTAATCCACGCTTTAAGAAAAGTGGAAGGAAGTCCAAAAAACTGCCAGCATGGTTTAAAGGTGAGGTCAGAAAGGCTGCTGTTGCCAAAAAAGCATCTTTCAGGAAATGGAAAAAGGAGCCAAATGATGTTGTTGTTGTTAAGTGCCGTCGAGTCGGAGTCGACTCATGGCGACCCTCTGGATAGCTATCCTAAATTGTGTTCGGTCTTCAGTCAGGCGGCTCATTGTTGACAGGCTGGTACCCGTAGCTGCTGTTATTGTAGCGATCCATCTCATTGCTGGCCTTCCTCTTTTGCGTTGACCTTCTATCTTGCCAAGCATGATGTCTTTCTCTAATGATCTCTCTCTTCGCATGATGTGTCCGAAGTATGAAAGTCGAAGTCTTGTCATCTGAGCTTCTAAAGAAAGCTTAGGTTTGATCTCCTCTAGTACCGACTGGTTTGTTCTTCGGGCAGTCCATGGTATACACAGTATTCGCCGCCAGCACCATAATTCAAAGGCATCAATTTTCTTCCTGTCTGTCTTTTTCACTGTCCAGCTTTCACATCCATATGATGTTATTGAAAATACCATGGCTTGAACAAGTCGAATCTTTGTATGGAGAGAGACATCTGGAAAAAACATAAGCACTGGCAAGTTAGATGCAAGGCACTGGATAAGGCAAGCAAAGAGAGAATTTGATAAGAAGCTTGCTGTGGAAGCAAAAACACATAATAAAGACTTCAAGTACATTTGTAGCAAAAAACCTGGGAGAGAGTCAGCTGGACCATTAGATGATAGAGGGGTGAAAGGGGCACTAAGAAGGGACAAGGCCATAGCGGAGAGACTGAATGAATTCTTTGCTTTGGTCTTTACTGAGGAAGATGTAGGTAACCTATGACAGAAATGGTATTTAAAGGTGATACCACAGAAGAATTGAAAGAAATACTGATACACCAGGAAAATGTATTACAACTATTTGATAAACTGAACAGTAGCAAATCACCTGGATCAGATGGTATACATCCAAGGATGTTGAAAGAACTGAAATATGAGATTGCAGACCTGCTATTAGTAATCTGTCAACAATCATTAAAATCATCTATAATACCTGAAGATTGGAGGATGGCCCATGTAATGCCAATTTTTAAAAAGGGCTCCAGGGGTGATCTGGGAAACTACAGACTGGTGAGAATGACGTCAGTTCTGGGAAAAATGGTAGAAACCATTATAAAGAACAAAATTACTGAACATGTAGATAGTCATGGCTTAATGGGAGACGGCCAACATGGCTTTAGCCAAGGAATTTCCTGTCTTACTAATCTGTTATGTTTTTTGAAGATGTGAATAAACAGGTAGACAAAGGTGAGTCGGTTGATATATCTGGATTTTCAGAAAGCCTTTGACAAGGTCCTTCATGAGAGACTTTTGGCGAAATTAAAAAGTCATGGGATAGGAGGCAGTGTACTATTGTGGATCAGGAACTGGTTAAAAGCTAGAAAGCAGAAGGTAGAGTTAAATGACCTATTTTCCCAATGGAGAAAGGTGAATAGTGGAGTACTCCAGGGATCTGGGCTGGGTCCACTGCTTTTTGGCATATTCATAAATGACCTGGAAAAGGGACTAACAAGTGAAGTTATCAAATTTGCAGATGACACGAAACTATAAAGTTGTTAAAATGCATGAGGATTGTGGAAAATTGCAAGAAGATCTTGATAAATTGGAAGACTGGGCATCCAAATGGCAGATGAAATTTAATGTGGACAAGTGCAAAGATATGCACCTAGGAAAGAACAACCCAAACTATGGTTACAATATGCAAGGTTCCACATTAGGAACCACCACCCAGGAAAAAGATTTAGGCGTCATTGTGCATAACACGTTGAAACCCTCCACCCAGTGTGCAGCAGTGGCCAAGAGAGGAAATAGAATGCTAGGTATAATAAAGAAAGGCATGGAGAATAAAACAAAGGATATTATAATGTCTCTGTATCGTTCCATGGTGTGACCACACCTTGAATATTGTGTGCAATTCTGGTAGTCATATCTTAATAAGAATATAGCGTTATTAGAAAAGGTACAGAGAAGAACCACCAAAATGGTAAAGGGGAAGGAAGGATACCCCTATGAAGAGAAGCTAAAAAGGTTAGGGTTCTTCAACCTGGAAAAGAGATGGCTGAGGGGAGATATGATAGAGGTCTATAAATATGAATGGAGTGGAACAGGTAAACGTAGATCGATTGTTTACGCCATCTAAATATAGAAAGACTAGGGGACATGTAATGAAGCTGCAGTTTAACCTATTTGAGACTAATAAGAGAAAATATTTTTTCACTCAACGTGTAATCACACCACTCATACATACAGATAACTGTGATCTGTCACATTTAAAATAATTTATGCATCACAATTGATCTATGATATAATTTGTAAATACCTACAATGTAAATATGTTCTAATAGTTTACTGTTCAAACCTTATATTGTTACTTGTAAATAGTTCCACCTGTTCTATGTAAAATGACTAGGTATGCTATTTCACATACCATATAACTTACTGTTCATTGTAAACCGCACTTGATACTTGGGAAAGAGCGGTATAGAAAAAATTGTTAAATAAATAAATAAATAAATAAAATAAATAAATAAATAAATAATCAAACTCTGGCATCGATTACCGGAGAATGTAGTGAAAGCTGTTAGTGTAGCCGGGTTTAAAAATAGTTTTAGATAAGTTCCTGGAGGAAAGGTCCATAAATCATTATTATAGAGGACCCGTGATATCCACTGCTTGCCCCTATACAAGCATTGTGGAACTTGTGTTTTTTAGGGAAACTGCTAGGTAGTTGGACCTAGATTGACCACTGTAGGAAACAGGATACTGGGCTTGATTAACCTTTGTCTGACCCAGTATGGCATTTCTTATGTTCCCTTCTCTAGTCCCTGGATAATTGAATGTGGTAAACTGATCCAGAATACAGGAACAATTTCTGCTCCATAAAATATATCCCCACCTTTGAGTGCATGATGTATACATATATTTCCTTGCAGCTTCTTCTCTCCAGTTTGCAGAAGTCGCATCGTCTGAATGCTAAGATCACAAATATGAAATATTAGGAACGATACACCTTACAAACCACATTAACCTTTGCATTAATATATTGTTTTAGAATAATTTTTCTACCCTTACAAACTCTCCCAGACAATTTCTGCACGATATACATTTGCTTGTTTATCAGACTGAATGAGATCTTCTTCCTTGGAAGTGAATCCAACTCTACTGTACACTTGAAAAGGGATGTGTCCACTCCTTCAGAAGACAATTCTCCTCAAATCCATCAACTGAATGAATCATCTCTGAGATTAACCACACAGTCCACCAGACAGAAGCTGGAACTGGGCCGTCTGTACAAAGGTACACAGCACCAACAGGAAGAAAAAGGGTCAATCCTCAGTAATTTTTTTACATCCATTTTCCAGACACCTAATCCCATTTATTTTATGCAATGAGGGAAGGTCAAGGCAGAAGAACAACCATGCAGCATTCAGCACACTTCATTTTTCTAGACACATATAAAAGAAATTGTAGTATGAAGTTGTCCTCCAACATTAAGATAAGCTCTCAAAAATCACTACCTCATCTGGTTTTGTTTTTTTAAGTGCCTTCAAGTCAGTGCTGATTCCTGGCAACACAGCAGCCTATGGGTTTTCTTGGCAATGTATGACCAGAGGTAGAGTTGTCAGGTCTTTTTACCAAGACAATGGATAGTAAAGTGATTCGCCTAAGGTTACAAGGAGTGCCCGTGGGAATTGAACCCTTAGGTAGTAGGCAGTTACTTTAACCACTAGCTACTCCTCTACTCAGGTCATTTGTATTTCCTTCATATATTTGGCTTCTGCTTTGATTAAATTAGTACAGTTATCTGAATGGCCTTGTGATATGGCATTTTTTCTATTAGAGTAGACACCCAGGAAGGCGTAGATAACATGAGGAGGGATCTAGCTAAGCTTGAAGAATGGTCTAGAATTTGGCAGCTGGGATTTAATGTTAAAAAATGTAAGGTCATGCATTTGGGCTGCAGGAATCCAAGGGAGCAATATATTATAGGGGGTGAAATACTTTTGTCCAATAAAGAAGAGCAGGACCTAGGCGTGGTTGTGTCTGATGATCTTAAAGTAGCTAAACAGGTAGAAAAGGTGATGGCAAAAGCTAGAAGGATGCTTGGGTGCATACGGAGAGGAATGGCTAGCAGAAAAAAGGAGGTGATAGTGCCTCTGCATAAGTCTTTGGTGCGACCTCATTTGGAGTATAGTGTGCAATTATGGAGACCACACCTTCAAAAGGATGTGAACAGGATGGAGTCGGTGCAGAGAGTGGCTACTAAAATGGTTAGTGGTCTTCATTATAAAGCATATGAGGACAGACTGAAGGATCTTAATATGTACACCTTAGAGGAAAGGCGGGATAGAGGTGATATGATTGAGATGTTTAAATAGCTCTGTGGCATAAATGTTCAGGGAGAGCGCCTCTTTTGATTGACAGCAAGTTCTTCTATGAGGGGACATGGGATGAGGGTGAAAGCGGGATAGATTCAGGAGTGATATGCAGAAATATTTCTTTACAGAAAGAGTAGTGGATCCGTGGAATAGTCTCCCAGTGGAGGTGGTAGAGATGAGGACAGTAACTGAATTCAAAAAAGCATGGGACAAACACAGAGGATCTCTAAAGGAAAAAAGGGGATTGTTGTAGTTGTTGATATGGAAGGACAGACTAGATAGGCCATGTGGTCTTTTTCTGTCGTCATGTTTCTATTCATACCCTGCTTTCTTATCTTTAGGATACCTGCTTGGAACCCAAGCAAACTTTCTTACTGGGTTTAATTAGAGTCTTGCAGGATTTCAGTACTTTATGCTGAATATATCTTTCCAGTTAGGTTTTGGTCATTCAAAATAGCATGTGTAAATCAAATAGAAATGCCAAGTACATTACCTGGAATGCAGGGTCTACTCTGAAAGCAAATGTCTGTGTTAGATTAGGTTTATGACCTCGAATTGGTGTAGCAGGGATGACTTTGACTGGGCTTGTCCAACCTGGAAGTAAAGAAACTATTGTTCATTTTCTCAGACACACTTTCCAAATAGAAGGAAATCATCTATTAAAGCTGCTGATATCTTCAGTTCATTTGAAAGCAAAATGATTTAATTGTTTTGCCACTGCAAATCACAGAACTGATTCAGATATTAATTTCTTGTCTCCACATTCCTTTATACATAGTTTTATTTGTCCTAGTCCTCCTTTCCCCAATGCTGTCTCTCTACCCATTTCCAATCCATCTGGGAACTTTTAGATGGAAGGGTACTGCAATGAGATTATTGCAGTACCCTTCCACCTTGCTCTTTGTGCAGTCTGGCACATATTTTTGTACCAGAACACCTGCAGCCCTTCTTCACAACTGCCTCAGCATGTCATTTCATGGGATTGCACTATGCCCCTGATTCCATGACACAGCCAAATGGAGTGCAGAGAGAAATTTATTCAATCAAAATCTGGAAAGGACCAAAAAAAATTAAAATCAGTCAGAGCTTTGGAGTTCAGAGACAGAAAAAGTAAGAGAAGGGGTGGCTTTATCATTAGGCAAAGTGAAGCGGATGCTTCAGGAAGTAAATTTTCGGGGAAGCAATAAATGCCCCAAAATACCTCAGTGGCGGTTGACTCACATTGTTTCCTGTTAGCAGGCAGCAGTGTCTCCCCTATGGCCTCCCTATGACTGTTGCTGCATCTCCCAGCCTTTCAGTGGTGGCAACAATAACAGAAATTGTAAACACATGGCCTCTGAGACCTATGTGTGCCTCCACCCCTTTGGCCACATTTCCTCAGATGCATACCTTTTGTGTCAGAGGGGCTTGATCTTGACTGGCAGGACTTTGAAGATGCACACAGGTCTCAGATGGTCCATGCTTATACCACTATTGTTGCCACCACAGCCGCTGCATGGCTAAGAGATGAGGCAGTGGTGGCAGCTGTGTCAACAGAGTTTGCAGAAGATTAGGTTGTGGGGGGAGGGATTGAAAGAAAAGTGCTATACTGGGAGAGGAGGGAGTTGAAGGTAAAATGTTGGACCATGTAGCAAGGGGAGGAAGAGACAGGAGATACTGAACACCAAGTAGGGAGGAGGGAGGAGAGAGAGAGGAGATGCTGGACACAAGAAGTCATAGGGATAAAAAGGGAAGATTCTAGACACAGGGAAGTGGAGAATAAAGAGATGGGGGATATGTTGGGACACAGAGAAGTGGCGAATAGAGAGACAGAAGGATGTCTGGAAGGAACATGCTAAACACAGGGGAAGGGGCATAGGGAGACGGAAGTGAGATGCTAGATTCAGGGGGCATAGAAAAACAGAGGGAAAGATGCTGGACACAGAGAAGGGAGGAACAGGGAGATGCAGAGGAGAAGCTGGACATAGGAGAGGGGATATATGGAGACAGAGGATAGATGCTAGACACAGGGGAATATAGAGAGATGGATGGGAGATGCCGTACATAGGGGGACAGAAGGAGACCGAAGGGAGATGCTAGCTGTCCCTGTGCAGAAAGAGTGGTGCTGCCTTTGACTCTGTCCAATTAGGCCTGCTGTCCCTTATAGAGGAATCCCACTGTGAATACTCCAAATGGGTAACAGGAGATAAACAGATGGGCTGAGAAGAAACTAAGGGGGCCTTTTACTAAACAGTGCTAGCTGGCAGTGTGTGTTCTGGTGCATGCTAAAGGCATGCTGGGATGCATGTTGCCAGTTAGCACAGGGTTATGACAGCACAGAACGGTTCCTGTGCTAACTGTGCAAACCGCATTAGTGTCACAAGTGGGTGGATTAGGAGTGAAGAGTGGGCATGGTGAGCTCAGCACAGTTAGCGCTGTGTTCACACTGCACGATAACTGCATTAGCAGTTTCACATAATGCCACCTCAATAGGTGGCGTTAAGTGCACCCACGCTAATGCAGCACATGCTAGGGGATAGGACTCTGCGTTAACTGCCAGGAAAAATGCTTTCCACACCCCTGACAGCTAAACTGTTGGCATTGCACCTTACTCAACAGAGTTTCAATGCTACTGGCATGTTAGGTGCAACACTTTACTTCTCATTAGTAAAATACCCTCTAAGTGTAACACTAGGGGGTCATATAATATACTCTAAATATGGGGAAAAGGGCAATTCTTTGGATTAAAGCTGCTAAATCTGTGTATTTTAGAATTCAGTATTTTTGCCGAGTCAGTCGGGTCTTAGTAGCACCAAAACGTTTTTCATTTAAATAAAATCAGAGTATAGAATAAATAGTCTCTGCGTACAAAGAAATAAACTTGTTTCTAGTGACCTTTACAAAGAGGTCCTCCTTCTAGTTAGGAGGCAAAAAATCTGTGAAGTTGTCTTAAATAGGTGTTAAAGGCAAGTGACAGATCAAAGGGGCAATTTGGAAGGCCCCCCTCTATCAAACCCAGGGCTATGTGAATCACACAAGAAATTGGTAAGACTATACCTTAGAAGCATAGGTCAGGGCACTGTGTAGCAAGCCAGTTTTTCTTAAGTCTTCTTCCCCCCCCCCCCCCCACCCCAGGGATAATCTTAACTTTATAGGCTCAAGCCTATTAAAGGAAAGGAGGTGCACAATTTCATTTTCAGGTGAGGCTGGTTTTCCTCATCAGGAATACATTAATTAAGGACCTGAGATTAATTAACCTTGAGGTGAACAAAGTTCATTAAAAGTATTAGGTATAGTTGTATTAATACAAGTATCCCCAACAAACCTAAGTAAACAACTTAAATAACCAAACAAAACCTTAAAACTAAGATGCAGATAGCAGTCTAGCAGCAAAATGGGGGCTTGCCAGTCTTTTACATGGCGTGTCACACATATGATTTTCTCCGAGTTGGTGAGGGGTCTTATGTGTGCAGGCCCCCCCCCCCCCTTGTCTTATTCGGGATGAGAAAGTAGCTGGAGTAGAACTCCTTACCTCGAAAGTTCCACGGTACCTTCTCGACCACCTGTTGGGCGAGGAGATTGGACATTGCCCGCTGCAAGAAGGTCTGGTGTGCGAGGAGCCGAGCAGGCTCTGCTGAAGAAAAGAGAGGATAGCACCTGTCCAGGAGGAGACAGTATCCATCCCGGATCACCCAGAGGACCCAGGTATCCGACGTAATCCGGGGGTGATGTGATCGGGGCGAACAGGGACAGGTGTCCCCCCACCAGAGGAAGAGCTGCTGGGGGGCGAGAGGCTATACCGACGGCATCAAAACTCCTGTGTAGGCTGGAACAGCGTTGGTGGTTGGGTTTTAGGCCCTTTAGGTTTACGGTGGCCATGTGCACCTCCCTTTCCCTGCGTACTGGGAGCTGGTGCAGAGGTGGGCGGGAAAGGTGGGTAACCCCTGTACAGGAGCCACTTCCTTTGGAAGGACGGCTTCTTAGGCTGCTGCTTCTTCCTAGGGAGGGAGGAGGTCTTGCACGAGAGACGAGTTTGAGTCACGAACTCAGTTTCTTTCTTTATGGTTTACCAAGGCAAGGGACATCCAGGAGCTTCTCTTGGACCCACTGCTCCAGGTCCAAAGACTGGAGCCATGCCTGGTGCTGGGCCCCGATGCCGGCCGCCGCCACTCAGGCGGAGGACTCAAACCTGTCATATGTGGTACTGGAGAGGTACTTCGAACACGCCGCAATAGATTTCAGGAGGGTTTGGAACCTTAGGAGGGGTTCACCCCGGAGACCTGAGGCAAAACCACTGAGTTCCTTGGCAAGGTAATGCAGGAACATGGTCATATAGAGTTAGTATGTCAGGATACAGCAAGCGAGCATGGAACCCTGATAGGACTTACGCCCCAGGGTGTCAAGGGCTCTCAATTCCCTACCTGGGGGGACCGAAGAGTGGGACTTCAGGCTCTTTTGCTTCCACATTGCGGACTCCACAACCATGGAAGTGTGCGGGAGCTGGGTCTTCCGGAACCCTGGGCCACGCTGAACGCTATACATGGTGTTGAGGCGCTTGCTCACAATGGGGACCGAAGCAGGTGTCTCCCACATGCGGAGAAACAGCCTTGAAAATATGGAGAGAACCAGGACAGTAAGAGATTCCTGCGGTGGGGACTCATACTGTAGAATATCGAGCTTCTCAGCTTGCGACTTCTCTTCATTCTGCGTAGCCAGGCTGAGGGCCCATGCCATGTCTCACATGAATGCCAGGAATGTGTCGTACTCGGGCTCGGGTCTCCAAGGAAGTATCCCCATCCAACTCCCAGCCAGAGAGGTCCAAGGAGAAGTCCGACTCAGACAGGTCGCCATGTCCAGAGGCCGAGGTCCACTTGGAGCCAGAGGCCTTGGAAGATCACGCTTCCGAGGATCGGGAAGGCGAGCGAGACTGATGTCGAAGACCTTCACGAGGCCTGTGGCTCTCGGGGGTTTCCAGGGCAGATTTTTGCATCCCTCTCAAGGGATCCTCCGTCTCAAGGTGCGGGCCAGCCGTGCTGTGCACGAGCACCTGCTGGGCAGCTAAGGTGGCATAAATGCTGTGCTATAGTGCCAGAAGTTTGGACTCCCATGTGGGTTTGGGACCCTGCAATGCCGACACCAGAGTTACCGGGTCAGGCGTGGAGGGGGTCCTCACCAGGACGACCCTCGGGATACTGGAC
This sequence comes from Ichthyophis bannanicus, assembly GCA_033557465.1. Classification (NCBI taxonomy): domain Eukaryota; kingdom Metazoa; phylum Chordata; class Amphibia; order Gymnophiona; family Ichthyophiidae; genus Ichthyophis; species Ichthyophis bannanicus. The sequence goes on along the minus strand of CM066031.1, from coordinate 791,911,595 downwards.
GCCATCGCCGGAGGCCTCTGTATCTGTATGAGGTACCTTTCAAGGCTGCTCTTGTCTGACTCTCAGGAACGCCGTGGGGGACTGAGCGACTGAGCTCGGGAACGCCTGCGCTTATCCGGAGCCCCTGACAGTGAATTTGAGGTCATATTCTTCTTACGCCGCTTCACGTCAGGGGACCCCTGGTCGGAGTGCCACCAAGAATGTGGAACCGAAGTGGGGGATCCCACCAGCGGAGGGACAACCAAGGGTGTCGCTGAGGATTCCGGGGCCACCTGCTGAAAAATGTTATCAGACGTCTGCTTATGGCTGAGCAGGGCCTTGGAGGACATTTTCTTGCAAAGAGAGCAGAGCTCCGGGTCATGGTCAGCCCCAAGACACAAGAGTCATGAGTATCCGTGAGCAAATTGTTCTTGGAGCATGTGTCGCATTTCTTAAAACTGGTGGCCATAGGGGCAAAAAGGACTCCTGCTAGGTCGAAGACCTTTGTGGCCAGTGGTTGGAAGAAAAAAGGCCGCGAAGCCCGTAACAGGGAAAAAGCTTTTAATGAAGAATATCCCCTCGCTCGAGGAAAAAAGGACAGCAGGGGAGGATGGAAGAGACTGGTGCAACCGGAAAAACCACGGCCCAAAGGCCGAAAACTAAACACTTTTTCCAAGGGACAAGGACTTGAGTCTGAAGGGCTCCATGGAAAAAGGGAGACTGAGCAAGATGGTAACTTTGGGTGGGAAGAGGACCACGTATGCGTAACAGCAATCCCAAAGGCTTTCTTTGAAAGCTGGGGAATTGCTCCACGTGGGCTCAGTCGGTGCTGATGTCACCCATATGACTTCCTGCTAGTTCCTGGAGAAATCTCTATACAGAAAGGCAGAATAAGGGGGCACGTGTCATCCACTTGAAACTTTGTAAACATAACATCACTTTAATGAAAAAGCATTGGGTCATGATCCTAAGAGAATTCTAGAGAATGAAGATGTTATGAAGCAAGAAAAATGAACATTGTGGCGAAGAACACTCCCAACTTCCCCCCCCCCCCCCCACCTCTGCTACCCTCTCTTCCTTTCCTGTGATCTCTGTAGAGGAAACTGCACACCTTCTTTCTTCCTCCAAACTCACCTGCTCCTCTGATCCTATCCCCACCCGTCTCCTAAGCCTCATCTCCTCCACTGTTGTCCCTTCCATCTTTCATATTCTCAACCTATCGCTCTCCACTGCAACTGTCCTGCAGCCTTCAAGCATGCTGTGGTCACACCTCTCCTCAAGAAACCCTCACTTGATCCCATCTGTCCTAATTATTGACCCATTTCCCTCCTTCCCTTTATTTCTAAACTACTTGAACTCGTGGTTCTCCGCCGCTGCCTCAACTTCCTTTCCTCTCATGCGCGCTTGGATCCTTTACAGTCTGGCTTTCATTTTTTACACTCTACTGAAACGACTCTTGCCAAAGTCTCCAGTGACTTGTTCCTGGCAAAATCCAAAGGCCTTTACTCTGTCCTCATCCTTGTTGACTTCTCTGCTGCTTTTGACACTGTTGACCACAATCTTCTCCTTGATACCATCCTTGGTTTTAAGGGTTCTGTACTATCTTGGTTCTCCTATCATCTCCCCCATCGCTCTTTCAGTGTTAGTTCTTGTGGCTCCTCCTCTTCTGCTATCCCACTTCCAGTTGGTATACCCCAAGGATTTGTCTTGGGTCCGCTCCTTTCCTCTCTCTATACCGAGTCCCTTGGTTCGCTCATCTCTTCCCATGGTTTTCAGTACTATTTTTATGCTGACTACTCCCAGATCTACCTCTCTATTCACAAAATCTCTCTGGCAATCCAGACCCAGATCTCTGCCTGCCTTTCTGACATTGCTACTTGGATGTCTCACCGCCGCTTGAAATTGAATATGGCCAAAACTGAACAACTTATCTTTCCCCCTAAAACCTCCTCTCCTCTTCTCTTCCTCCTCAGTCTCTGTGGATAACTCTCTATTCCTTCCTGTTTCTTCGACTCGCAATCTTGGGGTTGTCTTTGATGCCTCTCTCTCCTTCTCCACACACATTAATCTGATAGCTAAGACCTGACGTTTCTTTCTCTATAACAACAACAACAAAATTCGCCCATTCCTTTCTGAACACACTACTAAGATGCTTATCCACTCCTTAATCACCTCCCATCTTGACTACTGTAACCTACCCCTTGCTGGTCTCCCTTTGGATCATCTCTCTCCCCTTCAATCTGTTCAACACTCTGCTGCGCGGCTAATCTTCCACCAGCCTTGTCATGCCCATATTACCCTTCTTCTCAAGTCACTTCATTGGCTCCCTATCCATTTCCACATCCAGTTCAAACTTCTCCTGCTGACCTATAAATGCATTCACTCTGCAGCTCCTCACTAGCTTTCTTCTCTTATCTCTCCTTACACCCCCCCCCCCTCGGGAACTCTGCTCTTCTGGCAAACGTCTTCTATCTGTACCCTTCTCTTCTATTGCTAACTCCAGACTTCGCTCCTTTCATCTTGCAGCACCTTACGCCTCAAACAAATTACCTGTGCCTGTACGCCAGGCGCCTTCTCTGACCCTTTTCAAATCCAGGCTGAAAACTCACCTCTTTCCTGCTGCTTTTGGACCTTCACAAACCTGATCTTCTTGTTTCTTTACCTTTCCCCCTTGTTTTATCCCTGTCTACACCTTCTGTGTTATCTGTCTTAACCAGATTGTAAGCTCTGATGAACAGGGACTGTCTCTTACATGTCTGTGCAGCACTGCGTATAACTTGTAGTGCTATACAAATGCTCAGTAGTAGTAGATGATAATAGAAATGTCAGTGCCAAATAATTATTCTCTACATCAAAGTGAAGAAAGAAATCTTTATATACCAAACAATGCAATCAGAGACCAAGAAAAGTGGCAAAGATACAGAAATAGTTCCAATCATACTGGGTGTCTCAGACTTGATTAAAAAATTTCAAGCACACTTCGATAAGTTGTTCATACATGCTACATCTTATGAACTCCAGATAAAAGCTCGCTTTGGCACAATGAAAGTACAGTGGATGTTCTCGGTAAATTTGAATAAGATCATACTTCACAAACCCTGACTTAGGAATGAGGTTCATTACTGTCATGATATGTGCAAAACACACCACTATGGAGACACTGCGCTGAAGGAAACCCTTATCAACAGAATTTTAAAAAGGAGCACCGGCTACTTGGCCAAGCTCTTTGAAACAAAAAAGAGGCCATCCTCTTTCAGGATGAGGAGAGGATCCCTGCTCCTGGCCTTCAAATAAAACTGAGGACAATGAAGTGAGCATACTGTGGATCATGGCCTGTGGGTGAGAAATGATCCTATAACAAAGTAAGGCTATACAACTAAACTACCCTACTATTGCATAATCATCCCCATGGCAAAAGCCTAAAATATTCCCAAGGAATGAGTGGATTCGGTAGCAGGGATGCAACATTAGGACCAGTGTTCTGGGTGGGTGGTCTCTCACCCTCTGTTCATGTCCCTCTAATAACACTATACTACAGCCAAAATGCTTCCGAAATAAATTCAGTCACATTTTACTAAGTCTGGTTTGCTGAGAATTAAAATGATGCTTAAAATTGTTTATTGGCTCTAGTTTTTAATTTACACTACTCAGTCAGTGCATACGACCTTGACTTCGGAAGTGCTAAGGATATCCAAACTATAATGGGAAAGGATCTCAGTTTAAACCATAAATTACTAAAATAAATGTTTTGACTGGATTTGTGATAAATCTATGGGGTATCTTTACTAAACTGCGTTGATGTAGCAGCGGCTACGTTAACGCGTGTTAGGTAACGTTAACACACGTTAAGGGTACCTAAAGTGCGTTAACGTCACCATCCACGGTAAATCCAGCAGAGGGCGTAGAAAAGGGGTAAATGGACGGGGAGTGGGTGGGGAAAAGCTCCCACAGCACTAACGCGGGGTACTGAAGGGCTGAACATTACCGGGACTGAAAAACTGTGTCATTAGATGCACATTTGCAGGAGAGTGAAACCATTTCAGCGTCAGCAATGTACAACACAGGCAAGGAGCCCAAGAAACGTGATAGTAGTGATCCATTTGCAGCAACAGCATAGTGCCCAAGTATGAAAGGCCACTATGGCGATGGTGCAAATGGGGCATAGGGGGCCACAGGCGGGACATGTAGTGGGGGCAGCTGGGGCACAGGGTGGACTAGGCTGTCACCTAGGTGGCACGTAGGAACGGAGAAACTGGAAATCAGCAGGACAGCAGCTGAACAAGGTCAAACACAATCCAGCTACATCTACCTGGTCCACCCTAGCCAATAGTTGCTAGGGCACTGACCTGACATCCCCCCAGCCATCTCACCCCCATGTGGAAGGTTCATAGTATTGGTAGGCAGTGATGGGGGGGGGGGGATGTGTGAATGCCCATGTATGCCTCCTCACCCCAAGACCCCGCTCCCTAGGTGACCGCCTACCTGCACAGTGGATGGTCTGAGACTGCGCACTACCAGCACCAACAGCATATGGCCAGGCAGCATGGCAGGGGGGCATGTATTGTGCTGGAGGGGGCAGAGGCACCTGCCTGCAGTGCACCCAGGCCATGCCCTGTACCAGTATGTGGTGTGCAGTGCAACAGAAGAGGTCTGGCTGAGGAGGAGTAAAGGTAGCCCCAGGGACTGCTGGGCTTCTGTGGCAACAGTGTGGTGCAGTACACACAGCCAGTGTATCCCAGAGCAGAGGGTCACAGGTTCAGGTCCCACCTGTGGATCCTGCAGAGCATGTCCCTATATTTTACCCTACAATGCAGATACACTATCAACATGTGCGATCCCCAAAACAGCAGCCAATAGGGGTACAAACACCCACTCACACAGGCTCCACTATCCAAAGCTCCATGCAGAGTCTGGCTGTTGGCCCCAGCACGGAGCCGCAGTCACCACCGGAGCACTACTACTACCTCCTGCACAGCCTGGCAATGTCGGCACTGTGATCAGGACCAGTGTGGCGGGCAGGGCTGCCAACCCAATCTTTGTGCAATGCTGCAATAGGAGTGTGTGTGTGGGTATGTCTATCCATTGTTTTGTGGCTGCCTACACCTCACTGGGCCCACAATGTCCCACTATTACCAGCGTTAGCCTGCAAATGTGCATAATGAGGAGCAAAGTATTGTGGGTATTTATTTATTTATTTATTTAGACAGTTTTTGTATACCGCCTTATCCTAGAACATAAGAACATAAGATATGCCATACTGGGTCAGACCAAGGTCTATCAAGCCCAGTATCCTGTTTCCAACAGTGGCCAATATAGGTCACAAGTACCTAGCAGTTTCCCCAGAAGACACAAGTTTCACATTCAGAATCAATAACACAGATCTACAGGTCAAAACACAGGTCAAGTACCTCGGCATCACTGTAGACCAGCAACTGAGCTTCCAACTGCACATACGAAACACCACCAAGTCAGCAAACTACAAACTCCAAACACTGCGCAACTTACACCCCCTCCTCTCCACAGACAACGTTCGAGCAGTATGCCAGGCCACCATCACACACCTTTACTGTAACATCATCTACCAGGGGCTACCCGAACAAATCATCCTACAACTCCAACCAGCACAGAACACTGCTGCACGAACCATTTTCGGAGCTTCCAAGCATACTTACATTACACCCATACTAAAATCACTCCACCATCTTCCCATTGCGTCCAGAGTCAAACACAGATCATTCACAAAGCTCGCAATAGCCTCATTGCTGATTGTTACACTCATCAGCACACCAAGCACTACTAGACCAAGAAGGCAGAGCACACAGAACCTCTTCAGTCTGCCACCTCAAATACAAAAAAAGCAACCAGTATGCCCGCCTAAGAGCTTACACACTCTACACATCACTTTATGGAATGCCTTGCCCCATAACCTGCAAAACATCCAGTCCCATCAAGAATTCAGAAAACATCTAAAAACTTACCTCTTCCAAGAGCATTATGGCTCAGACTCGCAAGACAGACTACCACACCCACCCTTCTTAATGCTGAATACTCCACCCCATCATAACTACAATACCTTACAAAACCTACTGTTTAATGCTATCCCTCATACTGTCTAATATCTCCCTTCCTCAGAATGTTGCCCAGTTATTAACAAATACAAAACCCTCAATCAAAGCGGTCACAACACAATTGGGGGATACATTTAACATGCGGGGATATGAGACACATACACTAATACTTACAGGGAACATGTGCTATGGAGGGTTAAGTGGCTTGCCCAAGACCACAAGGAGCATCTGTGGGACTAGAAACCCCAGTCCTTCCAGCCCAAGGTTGCTGTCCTCTAGTGGGATTTGAACCCCCGACCTTCTGGCCTGAAGTACCTTGCCCCAACCACTAGGCTACTCCGCCGGGCAGGGCGGACTGGGCAGGATGCATCAGCAGAGGGTGTGGGGCAATGGCCTGAACATTGTAGTGCCCAACCACCACCTGCATGGACAAGGTGGCCACAGCACGTCTTGCTGTTAGGGCGCTCTCACACTGACCAAACAGTGAACATGGCATGGCTAGGTTCCCACATAGTGCTACATACTATCTGTCTCAAGTGATATATGTATGCCCTCTGTTCTGGAGAGCCATTCACTGGGGCACCAACCGGGTGTGCATAGTTCCACTGTGAACATGCAGGATAGACTGGCTAGCGGAGTGTCCGTGGTTAGTTCGTGCATGGCAGTCTGACCGTGGCTGCTGCTGGTGAATGTCAGACCATGGTTGGGGGCTGGGGTACAGCTATAGTCCTGGAACTGGTGGGAGCACAGGGGAAGGGCAATGCACAGGTAGTCTACTGTAGTGCGCAGTATTGCGGCATACACGTGTTGCATCTAACGTGCGTTATGGTGAACGTGCATTGCAGTGCGCACAATAACATGCGTGACGTCTGTTTGGGATGTATGTTGTTACGCACTGTTATCTGACCACATAAGCTAAGGCGCCTAGACATATCTCATAAGGCACATGATCCTGCATGTCAGACGCCCCGCAACGTGCGTAGGATGCACTACTGCGTGATAATCTAGCATACATGATGGCCACTTGGTGGAACATATTTGCATTGTGCTTGTTGTGGTTGTTTGGGATAGTGGTTGCAGACGTACGTGGAGCCAACATAGGTTGTGGATTTGAGTCCCACAGGTTCCTTTTCCTTTCTTTTCGTTTGTTCTGCTCTCCTTAACATACAATGGCTCCGGCTTTGTCCCTTCTCCACACGCCCTTCCTTCTCTTCACTGTACACTGCAGTGTCCCCTCCATGCAACCTATCCGTCACATGCTAGCTGTTACATATACTCCCTTTCTTTGGGTTGTCTGGGTGGGCAGGTGGCTCAGTGGCTTGGTATTGGTGTTGGTGAGCTGTGTTTGGGCTCTTCAATGTACCGGTTCGATTCCCTCCTACTCCTTTTTGGATTCCTTGCCCATTCTGCCCTTATACACACACCATCCACACAGCTGGCCCTTCAGACCGATCCCTGGCGCCCTTTCCATTACCGTTGTTTACTCCTCTGCATGCTGGGTTCACTGCACACCATTTCATGGTGTGTGTGCATGTGTTAACTATGGCTCACGTCCCATTACAGACTGCGATATCAGCTGCATGTGGTCTATGGCCTTATACCTACGGCTCCGTTTCTCATGTGGCACCATGTCTGCACATCCCTCAGCGTGTCTTCTACTGTCAGCGCGCCTTAGATTGCAACCCCTTTGGACGCGCTGCTGCTTCCCGTTGGCTGTGGTGTTCACACGCGGTGGGTCCATGGCGCACTGTAACACGCGTTACCTGACACGGCTTGCTTTACCAATGCACTGCCCACTCCTTTATAAGGGCATCCGTAACATTACCAGGGAA